>CM070610.1:51549792-52149792 GCA_036346395.1 Hsuehochloa calcarea | reverse complement strand
TCGCAAAGAATCAAATTTGTCCACACCGGCGACCTCGCTTGCCCTCGCCGCAACGCTTCCTCACTCGTTGGAACATCCGATCTTCTTTGTTGTGCTACTCGCACCGAT
Organism: Hsuehochloa calcarea; assembly: GCA_036346395.1. Lineage (NCBI taxonomy): Eukaryota > Viridiplantae > Streptophyta > Magnoliopsida > Poales > Poaceae > Hsuehochloa > Hsuehochloa calcarea. The sequence goes on along the minus strand of CM070610.1, from coordinate 52,149,684 downwards.
CCTAAGGGTGACTCTAAAATCAATCGAGTCTCGATGCATGCGGTACATAGCGTAAAGAAATATCCATACGCCAAAGTCGACAATAAGACAAGCGAGGATAGGAGGTGTCGCCTTGCGACTCAAGGCATCGGCAACCACATTAGCCTTGCCGGATGGTATCAATAGTAAGATCATAGTCCTTGATCAACTCTAGCCATCTCCTCTGCCTCAAGTTCAAGTCCTTCGGGTAAAGATGTATTTCGTGCTCTTGTGGTCGTGAACACATCACAAGATTCGCCATACAAATAATGACGCCAGATCTTCAAAGCATGAATCAACGCAGCAAGCTCTAGATCATGGGTGGGATAATTGCTCATGCTTCTTCACTGTCTCGATGCATAGGCAATCACTTTACCATCCCGCATGGGTACACAACCAAGTCCAACTATGGACGATCCGAATAGATAGTGAATCTCTTCCTGTGCTCGTGAAGAGTAAGAATTGGAGCAATCACTAATCTATCTTTCAAAGAGCAAAATCTGCGCTCACAAGCATCGACCATCGAATCTAACACCTTTCGTGTCAATCGACATCGGTTTAGCAATGGTTGAAAAACCCTCCACAAACCGCCGGTAATAGCCACTAAACCAGTAAAACTCCTTACTTCTTTAACATTGGTTGGTCTCTTCCACTCAACCACCGCCGAAATCTTACTAGGATCAATCAAATACCCTTCGATTAATAACGTGACCCAAAAATCCAACTTCGTAAATCCGAACTCACATTTCTTCACTTGGCATAGAAGTGATTCTCTCTAAAGTTTCAAGTACCAACCGCAAATGGTGGGTGTGATCCTCCTCTGCCTTGGAATAAATCAAGATATCATCAATGAATACCACAACGAAATCATCAAGGTAAAGGTGCAAAGATATCGCTCATGGCCTCCATGAAAATCGCAGAGCGTTCGTTAGTCCAAAAGACATAACTTTATACTCAAAATGGCCATACCTCGTAGAAAAGCCGTTTTCTCAATATCCTCGCCACGAACTCGAATCGATTATAACCCGATCGAGATCAATCTTGGAAAATATCTTAGCTCCTTTCAAGCGGGTCGAAAAGGTCATCAATGCGAGGCAAAGGATATTTGTTCTTCACAATCGCTTTGATTAAGCGCCCGATAATCTATGCACATACGCCACCGCCATCTTTCTTCTTAATAAAAAGAACAGACGCTCCCAAAGGCGAACGCTACTGTTGAATCATACCTTTGGACAAGCAGGTCGTCCAATTGTTTCTTCAATTCTTCCCAAATGGCCGAGCCAAACGGTAAGGAGACTTGGACAACGGTACGAGTTCGGAACAAGATCAATCCGAACTCCACTTTTCTCACCGGAGGCATTCTAGGAAGTTCTATAGGAAAGACATCGGAAAACTCCTTCACAACCGAATCTCCTCAATACGCCGCAAAGAATCGCTCTTTTCATTGAGGAGCAAAGTAATCCGATGGTCGATGCACGACGGCTAGGGAATAGATTAGCCAAGATACAAATATTGAATCGAGCGGTGCGCTTGCCTCGAATACCGCTTCTTCACCTAAGGAGCTAGCAAGGTCACCGCCTTCCGAAACAACAAATCTTGGCACGGTATTGGAATAACCACCCATACCGCAATAACATCGAATGGTGCCAATTGAATAACCATAAGATTCGCAGTGAAAACCTCATCATCTATCAAGATAGAACAACCAGACAGACGGTAGAGCTAGAAATAAGTCCTCCCGGGAGCCGACTACCACCGACTCGAAAATAAGTCAAAACTCAAACCCACTTTTCTAACAAACTCCAAAGACAAGAACGAGTAAGTAGCCCCGAATCAAACAAAGACAAAGGCATCATGCGAATCAACAAGTAAAGTACCACACCACATCGGGGCGTCCCAAGGTCTCGAGGGTGGGCATGGCGTAAACCCCGATGCACCGGCAGAAGACGCACTAACGCTCTGCGTCGGAAAGGCGGAAACAACCACGGAGGAACAAACGACGGAGGGGCAGATGGTGCGGGATTCCAATAGAACCCTGCAGGAGGCGCCAGAGTAAAAGCTGCAGGTGGACCCCATGCTGGAGGGTACTGTGGTGCGAGAACCGCCGTCAGTCTGAATCAACCTCTGTGGAAGCCGGAGGAAGAAGGCTGCCGACGGCTCTCCCATTTGATGATACTAGCTGGATTTTGCTTGAACACTGAGGACTTGTGGCCCTCCCGACCACACTGCTGACATGTTCCCTTGAAGGAACATTGTAACATCCCAAAGTTCTGTTACCAAAATAAAATTAATAAAGTTATTATTTTATTTAATTTTGTGAAATTTAAAAGAGATTTATTGCTTTTCTTGAATTTCCTAAATTCTAAAAATTAAAAATAAAATTTATTGAGTTTTCTGCTATTTAATTGGATTTAAATTGAAAAATAAAGTTTTAATTAATTTCTGGAATTTCCTTGTATTTAAAAATGCTTTTCCTATATTTCATTAAAAAAATAATTACTGTACAAAAATAAAGTATAAATTTAATTTGTAATTATTTTTTATTAAGTTCAAAATAAATAAAGTAATTTCTCTAAATTTTTCTGGAATTTTTGAACACTGTTTGTTATTTTTTTAAAATCCCTATTTGATTTTTGTATTATCTAGGAATTAAAAATGAATTTCTGTTCGCAAGGAAAAGACAAAGTTTTGTTGAAAATATTTTATTTAAGTTAAAAATACCCTATTGAACTACTCTAAAAAGTTATAGAATTTTTAGACCTATATTACTATTTTTCAAGATTAAAAATAATTTTCAGCAATATAAAAATAATTACTGTATAATAATAAAATTATTATTTTTACTTTTATTATTTTATTTACGTTCAGAATCTGGTGTTTAATATCTGTGATTTATTTGGGATTTTTCGGAATTGATTTACTATTTTTCCGGAATTAATTAATGCTTTTCGAATTTTGAAAAAAAAGAATATTCCTCGGAATATTCCGGCTGCTTCTGATCGCTGCCCAAAATTCAGCCCAAAATCCGGCCATAACTCCGTGAGCAATTCCGCCAAATCATACTCTTTTGTGCTTATAAATTGAACCATAGCCTCCTCCTCATTCCCACATCCCACTCGCCAGATTCGCGAAAAGCCTCCCGAGCTCCTCTGCTAGCTCTTCTTCTCCAACTCCCATGACAACTCCGTGAGCCCGATCTCCCATCCGTGCTCCGTTGTGCGTTAAATTTTACCAATGAGTTCATCTCGAGATTCTCTACATTTCTATTAAAACCGAATTTTGATTTACCTATTGTTTCACCCCAGCCACAAAAGTACCGACGGTCTTCTTCTCCAACTCCGGTGACAACTCCGGCGAGCCCGATCTCTCCATCTGTAGCTCCATTGTGCACCAAATTTTACCGGTGCGTTCCTATATAGATTCTCTACTTTTCTATTCAAGCCAAATTTTGATATACATATTGTTTCACCTCGGCCACAAAAGCACCGACGGTCTTCTTCTCCAACTCCGGCGAGAACTCCGGCGAGCCCGATCTCCTCATCCGTTGATCTACTATGTACCAAAATTTATTGGTGAGTTCCTATTGAGATTCTCCATATTTCTATTCAAGTGCAATTTTGATTCACTAACTTTTTAACCACCGGTCACATCTTCTTCCCCAAGTCCGGTGAGAACTCCGTCGAGCCCGATCTCTTCATCTCTGGGTAATTCGTGAGCCCTTTTACCTACATGTTCCTTTCAATATTATCTACCTTTCTATTCAAACAAAATTTTGAATTTCGCAATAATTCAAAGATCATATGTCGTACATAACGCCAAATCATTGCCATGTCACCGCCACATCACCACATAGTCTACATGGTTGTCACCCAAGCGCCACCTCACTTTCTCTCTCAAATCAATAGCCACGCCATACCATGTGTATATTTCCTCTTTATCTTTAGAAAATCAATCTCTTAAATTCAAATTGAATTTAATCTTTTCATGTGACTTTCAACCTTCCTAAATTGTTCTTCTTCATACGAACTCCGATTCCATCGATTCAAATTCCTATATTCATATAAAGTAGATATCTTCCTTATAGTATTTATTTTATAATTTTTGGATTTTATTTGGATTTTGTTTGAATTTGGCTTATGTATGCGATAGATTTCACGACTTGAGAGTCGATTTCGCTGCTTGAGAACAACACATAACCAAGCAAGGCAAGTTATACCTTTGATCATATTTGATCCCATTATTTAAAATTTATTTAAATTCTGTTTTAAACTATTATTGCATGCTTATTTCTATTCAAGTAATTTAATTACCTGTTTTTCAATTATAGTTATTCCCATTACCATTGTATAGCCCACTTTGCTATTGAATCAAACATGCCTTGACACCATAGACAAAAATCTGGTTTATACAATAGTATGAACTAGAACATTTTGGAAACAAAAATTATGCTTAGCCACGCTTAGGCCTGAAATATTTGATTTGGGAATTTGTAGCCAAAAATCAAATTATTGTTTAAAAGTCTATGACATTGGTTTGTCATAGAAGATTTTGCAAATGACTTTGAAAAGCAAAAATGAAAAGTTGGTTTGTACTTGGGCGAAATGGATGCTTGGTGGGTGCAGGTTTATGCACGGGCTCAATCCGGGTAGGTTTGAGGCCCAGGGGTTATTTTGGAAGTCGCCCAAGTCAGTTAAGGACCGGTCTTCGAGCCGCATCTTGCTAAGCCACATCGTACTACCACATGTCCTGTATGGGCAGGACCTGGCTAAATAATTTGTAACATTCCACTGTAGTTGTGCCATTTTGGTGTGTGGGTGTCGGTTAGACAGTATTCCCACATGGAGCAAGAGGGGGCTTGAATCCGGCGGGTGGTTAGCCCAATGGAAGCGAAACCTTAGCGAGGCAAAGCTACGGTGGGATGGCGCATTGTAAAAGCCTTGACACGTGCTCTAGAGTGCTTACCTACGGTAGTGAGCAGTGGGATCGACGGATGCCAAACAAACTAGAGAATTCATGTCTTGTGGGTAAAGTTGTACAACCTCTGCAGAGTGTAAAACTATTCGAATAGCCGTGTCCACGGTCATGGACATGCTGAGCAAAGCCACTCAAAGTTAGACTTTGATTTTATTTTAAAAATGATTTTTGCAAATGATTTGAGGATGGTTAATCCTTGTGGTAAAATTCGGCGGTTAGCCATGTGATAGGAGGGTATCCATCACCATGTTTCATATGGAGTTTATCCTACTATAAAACTTGAGAATTTATAAAAATAAATTTTAGTTATAGAATAACTGCTTTGAAACTTAGTAACAAATATTTAAAGAAAACATTGCTTTATGCAAATTCAACCAATAAACCTTTCTTTGATATATCCATGCATGCATTAACTCTCTTATTGGGTGTAACTTGCGAGCACGGTAGTTGTGCTCACCCTTGCTTCATGCAAATAAATTTCAGAGGAGAAGGACTTCGGATCTCGACGACTAGGCCGCTACCCTACCGATTGCTCAGGCGATCACCGACTCCACTACTTCTTCGCCTTCCGTGTTTGTTTAATGTTGGCTTGTAAGCCTTTCTTGTAATCAACTCGATATTTATTAATAAAGTTGTGCGATTTATGGATGTTACCATATCATTTCTTGTGTGAACTAGCTATCGATCATGGGACTAGTTCAGAAATGCACAGAGGATTCTGGGGTGTTACTCCCGGGTCCGACAAACATTCTGAAGCTCGATGCCCGTCACCACACCGAAAACACTTCATGCCCCGACTGAACAGACGCAATCGTGGGGCGAAAGATGAAGAACGTGGCGCCAAGAAGAAGATCGCCATCGCCGAATCGGACGGGAGGTTGGTTCTTGTGAAACCTCTTAGCGGCGGTCAAAAGACCCACCACCTCCACCGAAACTCCGCTTCGCCCTTTGCCGGATCCACCAAGAGCAACAGTAACCACTAGCAACATGCCCTTGCGACGAAGGAGCTCTTTCCAACTCCATCCTCTAGCCTCGCTCAACCACCGAGCTAAAGTGACGTAGACTGTTGCTCCCGAATCTGGGCGATACTCTGATTGAGGCCCCACGAACCTCTTAGCCTTCTCTTTATCATTACTTGCCACTACTGGGACAAATTGCACCAGTTGTTAAATCCGCCTCATACTCGATACTGACATTTTTCCTTGCACATAGGTCGAGTGATTGCTCCATCTTCTCGATGAAGGAGTCGATAAAAGCGTGTCCCGAACCTCTCCACAAAACCTCCCAAGTAACAAGACCTGCTACTGAGTCCCGGAAGACAGACCCCTTCCCACCAGATGTCGGCTGGCCCTTCACCGAAAGGCCACAAATCGCGCTTCGCGCGGATGCCACTCTAAAGCTCCAAATCGACGCTCCATGTACCTCAACCATCCGCACTGAACCGGTGTACTGCTTTCCGTCAAAAGTGTCCAGACGGCGACATCCACTCACGGAGGCTCATCCTAGCCTCGGGTGGAACAAAGAAGAAGAATGTGTTCCGCCACAGTGCAAAGAACCGCGCAGAATGGCCACTGCAATTGTTGGCGGAGTTGTTGATTCTCCCTTAATAGGGTCTGAATGAGATCAGCGGTTGCGGCCGGTGGCTCAAAGAATCGAGGCGCAATGAGGCAATCTCCTCGATACATCAGATACCAACCCTTCAGACGAAGACGATGTAGTCGCGGACGCGCCACGACCACCACTACGGGTCGGTGGGCGACCACGACCACTACCTCTACCTCTTGCCATCTAAGAACAACACAATGAACGAAAATCAAATACTTAGCTCACGAATCGATAAACAAAATAATTGGGACATAACCAAGCAATTGCGGAAAATAATGGTTTGCCCAACCCTTCCTATTGTGCACAAGTGTGTCATATTAATATTATTACCACGGACTCAAGCCCGCTCTGATACCAACTGTAACACCCTGACTATAAGGAAGTCAAGATGTCACCTACAATCACTACTCTTCAAATGAATAACATCAAATCGCATGATAAGATGAAGCAAGTATTAGGAATATATGGAAACAAGTATTCATCCTCAAGTCTTAATCAACGAAATGGAAGTAAACAATTCGTAAAGATATGGTAAACAAGGCCATGATGGCTTATTACAATGCAACACAAATCATAACTAACGACAATAAAAGTCCTCAAATTGTTTGATATATGATAGTGAGTGCAACGTGATGAACTACCCTCCACAAGATCATTCTTCCTTGTCATTTACCTAAATAAGACAATAAAGCAAGAATGAGCCAAAGACTCAGCAAGCAACTGTATGTAACAATCAAACATACAATGAGCAATATATCACAAACATAATTTGAACAACTACTGAAAACGAATTTATGAATGGATGAAGTGGAATGGTGCATTGAAGGAAATGGACATATTGCAAAGATATACTGGATAGCGAGTGAATCACCCGTCGGTGTTCACTTAAAGTAATCGTATGAAGAACGTTTCATACGACCGTCCAACGTGGCCCACATTGGAATGGTGGACTCACGTAACGTGGCCCACATTGGAATGGTGGACTCACGTACCCATCTTGGAATTGATGGGATTTCAAGTGCCCATACTGGAATTGATGGGTCTTACCAAAATAATGTATGCATGTCATGATGATCCCATGTCAATATTGAATAGTACTCATGAATGAAAAGAGCACATGGCATTCATCTACAAATACGAACAAATGTAAGCATCCATTCACACATCATACATGACATCAATCATTGAATACAAATTACTTGCCTGCCGCGCTGCAACGGGTTGGGAGGTAATTGAGATACCCCTCCACTCACCGCTTCACCGCCTATAATATAAAATAATGGAAATGAGGACAAGCGAGTATGGAAATGCTACACGTGTCCTCCCTCAATCTCTAACCAAACTAACCAAATAAAAGTTCAATTTGATCAATTTACCCAACCATTTCAATTATCCCTCATCTGGCAGTTTTACTAGAAAATTCACCAATAAAAAACCGTAAGTCCAAAAGACCTGAAACCAGTGCTCAAATTGTCTTAACTTAACTGGCTACAAAACTCTAGTTTATGGTAAACTCTAATTCGGCCAATACAGAGGTCTAACCATCCAATGAAAAACTACAACTGCAGTCTGCCCAGAATTCAGAACAGCCCTAAAGGAAATGCTCTAACTTTTAAACCACTGATCCAAATAAAGTTATTTTTATCAGCCTGGAAACATGGTGAAATTATCTTTAAAAACCTAGTTGGGTGGCCGACCTGATTCTGAGTCTAACTAGATCAAAACATAGGTGCAACCGACTATACCCAGCAGTTCTGACAGACAGACCAGCACGTAGTAAAACAGTCATAACTTTTAATCTACTGGGTGAAAATTCGTGATCCAGGTGCCAACAGAAAGCTAATGAAATAAGGAACAAAACTCTAGAAGGCGAAAACATCCAATTCTGCCTCTAAGGCACCCAAAACCAAGTTGCAACAATCTGGACCGAATCAATCTACTAACAGAAATTAAACGATGCTACTAAAATCATTGAATCGACAACTCAAACGCAATCAAACAGCGATGGGGGCTCTTGTTACCCTTGTAGACCCGAAGAACGACGAGGATCAACTTCCCGAAGGTTGCTCCTCTTCTTCAATGGCCGGCCCCAAAACAGCGAACCCGCGCGGATTGCAAACGCCCGGCGGGGAAGAACCGAAGATGTACACGTGGAAGACCGGGGGGGTGCAACTCCGAGGATCACCAATGGCAGCCACCAATGGGGAGGAGGCGCCTAGGAGGAGGGGAGGTGCCGAGTGGGGGAGGAGATGGGGGCGGCTCCAAGGGGGAGGAGGTGGGGGCGGCTCCAAGGGGGAGGAGGGGAGGCTTTAGGGTTTGGGGGGGCGGAAGTGGTGCCCCCTTTGGCCGGCCCCTACATGGGCCGGCCGGCCCACTCTTGGGCCACCTGGGTCGCGAACGGCGGCCTAGGTTGCCTGGTAATAACGTAAACCCCAAGTTTGGAATTTTCCGATGAAAACCATTTCTTTTACTCTCTCCGACCTCTTTCTTGTACCGAACCATTTCCGGAGTATTACAGTGGTCTATCTCAATAGGATTTTCTTGCTAAAAATGACCGTATCTCGATTCTCCCCGGCCAGCATACCTAAGGAAGTGTGCTATATTCGGAGGCATCTGGAGGCTTACGGGCTAGTCGGGTCATGTGGGTAAAGTAGTACAACTCTGCAGAGATAATCTATTCGAATAGCCGTGTCCACGGTTATGGACAACACTTGGTTTAAGTATGCTTCATCGTTAGTCTCAAAAATTAAAAGTTGACATGGTTATAATTGGTTCCGGCATGAATGGGATATTTGTGCACTTTAGTTTATTAAAGTGGACAGCCACCTTGATATTGATTGATCCATATTATTACATATGTCATGTGAAACCCTCTCTTGAATAAATGATTTATAACTTGGCTTTTGAAAACCAGATGGTCTACGAATGTAAGGTGTTGCGTTTTATGCAAAACTAGAACCACTAATGCTATCCCTTGATTGCCCAATATGCATAACTACTTTTCTTTGTGTAAGACTTGCGAGTGCACTTGTACTCAGCCAGATGTTGGCTGACCTTTTGTTTTTGTTTTCGGTGAGGACGGTTTTGAGTCTGATGAGCTCAAAGAAGGCGATTTAGGCGACAATCGACGAGTAGTGCTATCATTTAACCTGATCGGTTGCCTTGGGTTATGGGCATACCTTGCTGGACTTTTGGTTTATTTATTTTGCTTCCGTTGTTATTTATCACTCTTATTTGAATTTGGCCGGTCGGCCGTTATGTAATAGTGTAGACTTAACTATTATGTTGTATGTCTTTTGGATTGATAATGTACGTTGTTGTATGGGTGTGATCAACGTTGAATGAGAGTATGAGCGTGTTGGTCGTTGATCCTGGGAGCCAACACGGCCTCATACTCGCTGTTATGAATCCCACTTTAACTTGTCTAAGTGTTGGCATTGACCGTTTGGAGAACCGATAATCATGTGGTGCTTGCAGAGGAGCAACGCGCATGATCACCGGGGCTCTAGTTTCGGTCGGGCTCCTCACTTGGATAGAGTTAAGGTGGAATTCATTTACTTGAGGCCCAGAGTTATTTCCTTAAGACGAGGTAAACCTCGGTCTTACAGAAATAACCCGGGGGTCCTCACACACATACCACAGACGGTTCTAAGAAAGAACCGTCTGTGATATGAATACATCACAGACGGTTCTTTTATAGAATCGTTTGTGATATGTACCCATCACAGACGGTTCTACTAAAAACCGTCTGTGATATGTGCATATCACAGACGGTTTTATAAAAGAACCGTCTGTGATTCATTATCACAGACGGCTCTATTCTAGAACCGTCTGTGATATCCCCACAACAGAATGTATGAACTATTGGATAAGCAGTATGATGACAAGTTTGAGTTCAAAAGTTCATATCGAATTCAACTCAACTTTACCATGAACATCCACATTGACATCAATATTAAAGATCACAAGTCCATAACACATTAACACATGACAATGGAATAAATTAATTAATTACGATGGAGTAAATTCTTAATTAAAATACAGCCCTTCATGATGATCGACGCGCATATAGCTAGCTTCCTCACCGGGTTCTTCCTCGAGCCTCGATGCCGCCTCCGAAAGGTGGCAACTCGTCAAATTGATTGTATTCTTCCTCGTCCACTACATTCTCAACTCCGACAATCCTCCTTTTTCCATGAAGAACTACGTGGTGCTTCTTATTTGCCGGGTCGGTTACATAGAAGACTTGAACAACTTGGTTAGCCAGTACGAATGGTTCGTATTTGTATCCGACACGTTCGAGGTCCACGGTAGTGACGCCGTACTTGTCAACCTTCAACTGTGGGAGATGGACCCAACGGCACCGAAATAGGGGGATCTTGAAAAGCACGTAGTCGAGCTCCCATATCTCCTGTATTTGCCCATAGTACGAGCTTCTCAGCCCATCGGTTTTTAATGCATCTATGCGGACACCGCTGTTCTGGACTGTGCTCTTCCTATCCTGAGCTACCGTATAAAATGTGTACCCATTTATATCGTATCCTTGCCATGTGACAATTGTAAATTGTGGCCCTCTTGCCAACCATAGCAGCGTATCATCACTTGATGACCTCCTAGTGATTCGCACCTTTAACCACTCGTTGAACCGACGGTTGCGCTCTCTCGTGATCCAAACCTCCGACCGGTCTCGATTCTGTTGGCGTACCATGTCTTTGTGCTCCTCGATGTACGGGGACACTTGGGTCATGTGTTGCTAGACCGTGAAATGGGCTTGAGCGTACGTATCCAGATCGGGAGTGATTGATTTCCTTCCGATGGTCCCGATACCTTCTAGTCTCCTCTCATGACGAGATATAAGCACACCAATCGGATCCACCTGAGCCATGTAGTCGACGCAGAACTCAATGACCTCTTCCGTTGCATAACCTTCGATGATGCTGCCCTCCGGTCGAGATCGATTCCGTACGTAGGACTTGAGAATTCCCAGAATTCCCATGTACCTCTCGAATGGGTACATATGACGTAGAAACACAGGGCCGCATATCTTTATCTCTTTCACAAGGTGAACAATGAGATGGACCATGATATCGAAAAATGACAGAGGGAAATACATCTCAAGATGACACAGAGTCGTCACCACGTCGGCCTGCAGAGCATCTAGTCCTTGGGGATCGATGACCTTCTGAGCAATTGAGTTGAAGAAATAACACAACCTCAAGATTGCCACTCGGGCCTTGTTCGGCAAGATACTCCTAATTGCAACAGAAGCATTTGTGTCATCAAGACACGACAATCATGCGACTTCATACCAATTAATTTCAAATCTTGCATAGAAACAAGTTTCTTAATGTTAGCGAGTAACCAGACGGACTTTCACACCATGCAAGCTCGCACACGCTTCATATCTCTCGGCCTTGGATAGAGTGTAGCAAGTCGGGAAGGTACGCTCGTCTCTGACGGTCTCTTTCGGTGCTAACTCGGTCCTTATGTTCATATCGACCAAGTCACGCCGCATGCTAACACCATCCTTTGTTTTACCACTAATGTTCAAAGAAGAGACCAATCAAGCTATCACATACATTCTTCTCTACGTGCATGACGTCGATGCAGTGGCGAACTTCTAAGTGCTCCCAATAAGGCAAGTCCCAAAAAATTGACCGCTTCTTCCAGATGTTCTTCTCACGGGTTCTTAATTTACGCCCTTCCCAAGCACAACATCGATATCCTTAACCATATCATAGACCTCTTTCCCACTAAAAGCCCTTGAAACTGAACCGTCCTCCTTATTTCCGTCGAATTGTTTCTTCATCTTGCGGTATGGGTGACTCCTGGGAAGGAACCTACGGTGACGCATATACGCTTTACGTGAGTTGTTAAGCCATACACTCTCCGTATCATGTAAGCGGTCAAGGCGATGTGCTTTTGCTCCTTTTGTATCAAGCCCGACAGTTACCAAGGGCAGAAAATCATTGATGGTGCGTAACAACATGGCGTGTAAAGTGAAGTTCTCTAGTTTGTACGCATCCCATACTGCATTCCTTCGCTCCATAGTGCCACAAGATCTTCCAAAGAATGGTGCTAGGTACACATCAATATCATTCCCAAAGTTGCTTCGCCCTTGGATAAGTAGTGACATCAAAATGTACTTCCGCTTCATACACGTACCAAGGAGGAAGGTTGCACATACATAGATTCACGGGCAAGGTGCTATGTCGGCTGCTCATGTTACCGAAAGGATTCATTCCATCCGTACTCAACCCTAACCTTATGCTCCTCGGTTCCGCACCGAACTCTCTGACTCGATCGAAGTTTCTCCATCGCGTAATCAGCAGGGTGTCTTAGCTTTCCATCTCTCTTACGCTCCTCTGAGTGCCAACGCAACAATCTTGCCTCCTTTGGGTTCGCGAATAAACGCTTCAAACGTGGGATTACAGGCAGATAACACAACATCTTAGCGAGAGGTCCTTGCCTCACCTTAGCAGTATTTTGACGCTTGTATCGGGATGCTTTCCACACGGGACATACATGCATGTCTGCATACTCTTTACGGTAAAGGATACAATCGTTCGGACATGCATGTATTCTTTCTACTTCCATTCCCAATGGACAAATAACCTTCTTTGCTTGATAGGTGGTGTTGGGCAACATGTTCCTCCTCAGGAAGGATGTCTCGCTAGAGAGCTAACAACGCCAGAAACTCTTATCGGACCAACGATTGCTTGCCTTCAATTTCAGCGGTTCAAGCACGGTAGACAACCTTGTGTAACCCACTTTGCGGCCGAGGAACAAAGGTCTCACCGAGTCCTCCCTTAAGCCCTCGAATTTACAAAACTCTCTCACTATAGTTCTCTTCAAGTCGCAGTAGCATCCGATCCAGTTGTCATCATGCCACCTATCCTCATCAAAAACACACCACATCCGTAAATCGCTGACTTCCTCGGCGATGTCGCCATTATTAACTTCGTATAATCTGCTCTTCACCGTGGATCGCTCCAACATGTGTACCCTTTTTGAAACCCTTCAATCAAGTGCGCTCGATCTGCGCGCGTTGTTAAACATCTTCGATTACACAATCAATGCACCTGACAAGACATAAATTTTATCCCTTCTTCAACATATCCCGCCACGGCTCTTTTAAAAGCAACCACGCCATTAATGTACTCTTGACTCACACTGTTCACACCGCACATCCGATTCGATCCATCTACACTACGCATGTAACAAATTAGTGTCTAATTGATTAGCGATTAATTTATAGCAAACATAAAGGGTTATAGATCGTTACCCTCGAGCTCACGAAGAAAATGCCTAATATCTCTCGACAATCCTCGCCTTCTCCTCCCTTCCCTCTCTCGTCGGCGGCACAATGGGCTTCCTATTTACCAAACATACTTAAATAGTTATGTACAAGAAGAAACAATAACTCCCTAATAGAACGAAAATGTGCAATATAAACTCATTCTCCAACATTTGCATCTAAGGTTATTGAAAGAAAACTCTTCACTAGTTATGTACCACACGCGGTGGCATAGCGTAGCCATGCCTACGGCCACAACCATGATCCCTACCTCTCGACACCGATATCTATCTCAATTGAACAATCATGCAACCCAAATATAGGCATCATCTCATACTCTTCACTAGTTATGTACCACACGCTGTGACTCAAAGAAGTATGTAATAAATCAATAGTAACAACACCATTCTCAATATTCACAGTTAGCATCTACACTATCTTTTCTCCTTTCTTTTAGTCAATGCATTAACACACAATAAAATACCAAGTCCACAAGCATCTCCAAGCTCATACCAGTATTAGAGGAGCCGCAGGTTGGAGGAGCTAGGGCAGGGAAGTGGCGCCTGGAGCGGTAGTGCGGCAGTGGCAGTGCGGCAGTGCGGCTGAGGGATGTGTCGGCTCAATTTATATGAAGCCCAGGAAATCACAGATGGTTCTAGTTCAGAACCGTCTGTGATAGTAAATTATCACAGACGGTTCCCAATAAGAACCGTCTGTGAATTATCCTAGACGGTTCTTATTAAGAACTATCTGTGATTTCCTGGATTATCACAGACGGTTATTAAATAGAACCGCTCGATAATTCATGCATAGCTCTTATTGGGAACCGCTCAGGATATTTATTATCACGCATTTGCTCAACTAGAACCGCTCTGTGATAGGCCAAAACAAAGCCTCAGACAGACTAACACTTCATCACGCATTTTCCAAAGGAACCGCCTGTGATGGGCCGCTCGCTATAGCCTCTTTTGTAGTAGTGCCTCGCACATGCAAAGACCAAAGCAACATATTTTCCCTAAGACAAGTTCTTTCCAACTTGACCGACATAAGTCCACGCACTACGACACGCCTCAAATAACATCTCAGAATAACATTGTCAATTATTCATCGGCTAAAATATATTAGACTTAGCCACATGGTCTAACAAGATGAATCTTCTTTATCGCAAAAATCTCACCTATTTGTAGCTCACTTATAGATGCATCTGCACCCTCCAAATCCCAATGCAATACTTCTCACCAAATTTCGTGTTGCTTTAACAATATGATCCTCCGCATCAGACGATTGTCATACACTACTACAAAACAGGTCATAGAAGACGCCTCATCACAGACAGTTCTTTGAAACCGTCTGTGATTATACAATATGATCCTCCATACCGGATCAGATTGTCAAACACTACTACAAAATAGGTCATATAAGACGTCTTATCACAGACAGTTCTTTGAAACCGCTCGTGATAAATAATCACGCATTTGGTTCTAACCACAAACCGCCTTGATGAGTATCTCATCACGCATTTGTTTGTGTATAAAACCATCTGTGATTTTAGGGTTTTACCATGGTTTGGAATTTACCTTACTCTTCGAATTTACAATGGCCCCTGAGGAAATTGAGGGTGGTTGTGCAAGTGGTAACTCTAGATGGAAGTGATTAGAATCAACATTACCACTCGCCCTAAGGGGAGGCAAGGAACTTGATGGAGAGAGACCTAAGGAGGGATTTGGGACTGGATCAACTGGCAAGGCTAGTTGTTCAGTGTCGGGACCCGAAAATATGTCTCAGGAATCCTCTGTGTATTCTGAACTAGTCCCAGATCAGTAGCTAGCTCACACAGGAAACATTGATGAAATACTATCCATTTATTCGATTTAGCTAGAAAGATCTCAAAATAACAAATAGTAATAATAACTGGACCTTATGGTAACCGTTTACTTAACTTGACACGTAGGGCTAAAAAACAAATAAACTCTTGCAGCGGAACGGAAAAATTCGAAAGCCAATCAACATGCCCACAGGCAATCGAGTGGAGAGCACATCTTAATCCGGAAAACCTTCATAGTCCTCCTTCTGAAAAAACTCTTGTGCAGCTTGGTATTCCTCAACTGATCAACAAAGGCATAAGCCGTGAGTACATAAAGCACTCAGCAGGCCGTAGGGAAATGTATGCAAATAGTATTCATGCAAGGCTTGTCAAAGGTTAGTTGTATGGTCCTTTTGCAGAAAGCAGTATTTACAATAAATACAGTAATTAGATTGAAATACGTAATTGAAAAGAATAATAAGTAAGTAAACATTTTTTTTGAAACAACCAGTGAACGACCCATTCACTTCCCGACCAAACCAATGATAAGTGAATTCCCCATTCACTAATCGACACAAGCCACCAAGTGAATTACCCATTCACCGGACAAACATTAATTCATCAAGTGAACTTCCCACTCACACTCCGACACATTTTTATAAGAAACTCTATCTCTCGTGTGAAATCCCCGAGCACGTCCATAACCGCGGACACGGCTATTCAAATAATTTTACACTATACAGAGGTTGTACCCACAAGAAACGACTTCTCTAGTCTGTTTGACATCTGTCAATACCACTGCTCACTACCTTAGGTAAACAATCTAGAGCACGTGACAAAGCCTCTACAAAGCTCGTTCTTAATCTAGTTCTGCCCGCTAAGGTTTTAACATTGAATGTCTAACCGACCATACAGGGCCCCCCTCTTGCGCCATAGTGAGTACGTCCCCCGTAACTTATGCTTCCATGAAAGAACCGAAATTAAGACATTGCCAATTAATCAGTCAGATTCCGCCCATACAGGACATGTGATTGTACGGTTAAGGCTCAGTTCAATGGCGCACAAGATTAAATCCTTGAGAAGTTACTCAGACGATCTTTCCACAAACCCACAACGTGTTAACCACACCCCCACTATCCACCAACCACTCGCTTGAGCGAAAACCATTTTGTTTAATTGCAACCAATGACATCCCCTCTCATGGAACACCAATTTTAACAATAGTGGCTAACCACCACAATTCCATATATCATTAAGTCAAGATTAATCATTTTGACACAAGTGATAAGGAACCCATCGTAACTAAGCTGAACTAAGCATCAATACGATACCCATGTTAGTGATACAAATATGTCCAACTAAAGTTCTCCATGCTAGGGTGACAAATGATTCATGGCATTCAAATAATCAATGGAGGCATAATGACAACAGGTAATAACTAATCCCAAAACAGTTGATATAAAGATAGCATACAATTGTATTAAACAATATACTTTTGAATTTATAGGTTCAATATGATCAAAGGACTACAGCTTGCCTTGGAATAGATCCTGGTAATGGTGTTGATCTTGGTGTACTCCTCCTGGCTCTAAGTTACCCGAAGAATCAACATCTACTCGCAAACAAGGAAAATAATCCAAATAAATACAAAACAGAGGTAAAACCAACTCCAAAAATTAAATAAAAATCTTAGATAAATAGATCTCGAATTTAGATGAATTTATAAATTTTGATGGGCTCAACCGGGGTTCGGATGCAAAAGATATGGCTTTGGAAGATTGAAATCACATGAAATAATGAAAATCAGAATTTTTGGATTTACTAAATTATTTTTATGAAGAAAAAGGATTTATGATGTCAGCTGACGTCAGCAAGGATTTTCGGCCGAAAGAAAATCAATTTGACAGGTGGGTCCCACTTGGAAGTGGCTCGGCTCACGTGAACTAAGTTAACCTAGTTTTTGGATCTGAATTTTGGTGGACTGAGCCACGCGGTGCTGACGACGATGCCACACCAGCAAAGATGATGAGGTGGCGCTGATGCAGAGGATGAACTGGCTGCCATGTCTGCAAAAGAGAGAGACGCAGAGGAGCAGAGCGCATATCCGGTTGGCGGTCTTGACAACGGTGGCGACGACGAATGATGGCGAGGCGACTCCGGCGAAGTGCCAAAATGGAACCCCAATATCACAAGGACTCTTCTGGAGGTGATGGCTTGGCACCAACGACGGTGTATCGGTGGCAACAAATGACAATGACGGCGCGGGCTCTTGCTATGGCGACGACGCTTCGGTGGAGGAGAAACAGCAGGAGGAGAGGGGTTCGGATGAGAAGGAGGTGGGATGCATGATGACGCGTGAGAATAGCAAGGAGGCTCACCGGGGAGGTAGATCGGCGAAGGGAGGCAGCGGCCAGTTGTCGGACGAATCCGAAAACGGCGATGCGTTGATCCTCGGGAGGGTATGATTGAAGCACAACGTAGCCCACGCTATTGCGGACCCATCGGCGGCGGAATCATGGGCGGAGGTGGATTGACTACGATTTAACTCCAGCCGACGAAGGAGCTTGACGCGCCACGGGCTCTTCGGCGATTGCGACGCCGAGAAGGTGGAACCAGGGCGGAGGGTCTAGGGTTTCGGTGGAGGAAGGCGAGGTGAGGAATTTTACCGACTGGATGTGCTTATATGGCACTGGTTGAGGGAGTGTCCGAGTGAGAGAAGATGGCTTCGGTGTTGATGAGGACATGACCCCTATGGATACAACCACATTTGCTATGCTTGATGTTCCAATTAAAAGAGCTCGTACGCTTCACTTAAATTATCAGGTGAGCTCATTTTTAAGAGTGTATTTATATTATATGAACTATATGATGCTACCTAATGATGAAAATGTATATTTGTGTAGCATCACATCACTTTTTGTCCAAGCTAAGCAAGAGTTCGAGCTGGACACGTTTTTTAATCCAATTCGGCCTCCGGAGATAACACCGACTTTAAA
Organism: Hsuehochloa calcarea; assembly: GCA_036346395.1. NCBI lineage: Eukaryota > Viridiplantae > Streptophyta > Magnoliopsida > Poales > Poaceae > Hsuehochloa > Hsuehochloa calcarea. Next base: position 52,130,990 of record CM070610.1, on the reverse strand, counting down.
TGCACATAACTTTTACAAACGGCCTTCTAAGATCTTTCCAACGGATCTAGCCTCACCTCCAAATTTCTTCTGTGGACTTCGGAATCATAAAAAAAGGTGATATATCACCTATTTAGGCCTTGTAATCGTACCGAATTGGCCTATACGCTTGCCGGGCACCAAATGGGGCCCATACTGTTCATGTGAACAGTAACACCACTGTGAACAGTGCATAAATAGTATCACCCCCTATTTTTGTTAGCTATGTGTGGCTTCCCCTTCCCTATATAAGGAGGTCATCCCCTCTAGTTTCCTTGGATTTCGTTTGATTAGTTTCTCCATTGTGAAAACTCTCGTTCTTCACTTGTGTCGACTAGACCACCGGTAGTAAGGACCTCTCGCGGAATCCCACCTTTGAACTCAATCATATATTTGCTATTCAGATTGGTTTTACCTCGCTCTTGCTTGCTTCTTCTGCATGCAGAATTGTTCTTCGTGATCGTGTCATCCGGTATTCGTGGCACGCTGATAACGACTTGTCGAGCGCTTCAACGATTGTGTGGTTTCGGCCTTGCAGTTCGTGAGTCAGGATCGTGAGAGTTGCGACTTCTACCGATTTTATCTTCTCATCGAAAGATAGGGCCAAATCAGGACCTCCGAGGTTCATCAGGTGGTATCAGAGCTACAGTTCATCGGTGAGAGTTTTAAGTTTTCTAGTAGTAGATTCATTTTTCATACCTAGAGTCCAGAAAATTGCCAAAATGTTTTTGCATGTATCACCCATACCGAGCCCTTTGAGCCTTTGTAATTTTTTCTTTTCAGTTTGCTTGTTGAATCTTCGGTTGCATTGTCGTGTCTAGTTGCTGATCTTTAGTTCTAATTATTGTCTAGTTGGTTGTTGTCTAGATTGCTTCTCGTGTTTTTCCTTTGCGTCGCTTAATCGTTCTTTAGGGTTCTTAGTTTTTGCATATAAAATAGAAAATATGTGGGTTAGAACTCCTCTAATCTACACCAAAAAAAGAGAGAACACTTTGCTGTTATTTACAACTTGTGGAAAACCCTAGGGCCGGGAAATACTAGAAGGAGAAAGAGGCAGCCACACAGAACAAAAGCCGTGGTAGAAAAAAAGAAGAAAAACAATCTTACGTTAAAAACCAATTAAAATTGGTGGAGTCCTTGTACTTATAGCCATAAGCTTGCACAAAAAATTTCAGCAAGTTTGGCTCACGGAATCAAAAGATATAGCAGTTTCAAGATTGAACCTGAGTCGGTTTTGAGTTCGAGTACGATTCCGTTTCCGAGACACCTTCAGTAAAAAATGCATAACTTTTGCAAAAGGTGTTCGTTTTGGACGTTCTGGTGCTCGTTGGAAAGCTAACGACGAGACACATCCTTTCCAGTTAAGCCACTAGTGGCCCTCTGGGCCCCCAAAATCGACCATCTTCATCCCCGAATTCGTGTCAAAAGTTTTCGGTTTTGGTTTTTGCCGTTTCTTTTAGTCTTCCCTTCGGAATTTGGGGTCGCCTCAACTGCAAAGTTGTAGATCTCATCGAAACCTTTCAAACGAGTATATATAAGCCATATAAGACTTTACTCTTTCATCTCTCGAGACTAACTATCGTTTTTTGCTTGAACTAAAGGGTTGTTTATGCTGTACGTTATTCCGTTTTTGTGCTCTACATCGTGTGAACAATCTTGTGCCCTACAAAGAAGTTTGAGTAGTTGGTTAGCATCTCTCCTAGCACTTGTTGTGAGGTTTTTCATTGCTTACATCAAGTCACATTTATCTTTGCGTGCGCGTACATACACATCTTTTAGTGGTGCTTTGATTAGCTAACTTTGATTAGGCTAGGATCAGCAACATTGACTAGTACTTTGAACAATTTTTCAACTTGCATTAACTGATTTGATTATTGTTGATCCTTCCTACCATATTGAAGCTTTCCAAGCTCCACTTCTTACTAACTCAGTAGGTTCCGCTCATTGCAATTGTTGGGCTAATCGCTAGTGAGAGTATCACGAACCTGCCACCGGTTGTACCACTTCCTTACTGCATTGGTAGGAACTAGTAAGAACTTGGTAAGGCGTTGTAAGAGAGCAACGGTTGAAATGACATAACCTAGTAGTTGATAGGAGCATATACTTGTGATTTGTTTTCTTTTTTTTTCTACTAACCATGACATGTTCGTGGGATGATTACGAGTTAGATCCACGTCTTCTTTGAGCCATTGAATGAGAGAGCAAGAAAGTTTGCGAGGAAGATGCACGTTTGAGACAAGCTTCTTCACCAAGTGAGGTATATGATCATGATAGTACATCCAGTAAAACTAAAACTACCTTGCCATCATTTGCTGGTAAATTTGATCCTGATGTCTACGTTGACTGGGAAATTGTGAGACCCTGGTTTATCCGGCTTGTAATGCTTAACCATCCATTCGGTCCTAGCATCACAAAGCAGATAATCCGAGACTCGAGACATGTATACTTCCCAGTGTGCAAGATACACACTCACCACAACATTTGTGTATCAATTCCATTCATCCACATAGAACCAAACACGTAATGTAATGTATATTAATAATATTAAACCGAGTCATTACAAAAGAGAGGCCAACCGGCCAACAAATAAAGAGACCACAATAATTAAACAGCGGAAGCAAAAGTGCCATAAGATGGCTATAACAAAAGAGCCAATCAGTGTGCCTTTAACCCACAAGGCAACCGACCGGACCGCCAAGCTAGTCGCCAAACCCGAAGCACATCTCACAAAAGTGAGGCCCTTGGGGCTCACCTTCTTCCCCTGCAAACAAAAGCAAAATTGCAAGCAAAGCCGGTGAGTACTTTGAATGTACTCGCAAGACTTACATGTGGAGTAACAAACCTGTACATATACTACATGCAAGCTTAATCAAAAGTAGGCCGTAGGTTTCATTTTAGCATAAAGCAAGTTTTCATTTGCAATAATATAATAGATTTGAAAGCAATTTAACAAATCTGTTTTTAATGTTCAAATAACCGAAAGAGCAATAATAATAACAGTAGGTAGAGAACAACAACAATCCTGGAAGTGACTAAACCGTTAGCCACCACAACAATAGCATGAATTACCCATTCATACCACCCATGTCAAATTTTAGTTTAAAAGGTTGAAGTCTAACTCTTGCAAAACCTAACCAAGCGTGTCCATAACCTAGAACGAGGCTATTCGAATAGTTTTATCCTTGCAGGGTGTACCATTTTACCCACACGCCAGACCGCCTTTTTGCCAAGCTATTAAGCACACTTCCTTAGGTATGCCGGCACGGCTAAGTCCTACGAGACTTTTCCAATATTATGTATTACCTTCGAGTCACCCGTATGGATAGAAACCCATACGTTGTGTCGAGGTCGTGGCCCACCTGACAACTACCCCTCACTGTAAAGCCTCTGACAATCTACGACGCCTCGAGGTGGAGAGTCCATCCCGGAAACTCCACCACCGCACACCCAACACAAGAACACAATTCCTTTTTCACACAACACACACAACGCTCCTCCTGCGACTTGGAGATAACACACTCCAAAGTACTAGGTCAAGAGGGGTCCCATATAACCCTCATGTGGTTAGTACGCAAAAATGCTTGGAGAGTGTGACACAAGATGTTCGGTCCTTGTTGACTTAGGCAAGACATCCACAAACCCAATAACCCACCATCCAACCACTTGCCCAAGTCCAAATCAATTTTTCCATTTTCAGAATTTTGACTTTACAAAATAACAAAGCACAAGGGCTAGACATAATGGAATAATAATTAGATATGTGATCAAGATCATCGACTAAAATCGATGATCGCCCATTGCTACCGAAACTAAGCATTTCTAAGCAATTTCAAATCGGAATCTACTAAGTGACAAGAGCTCATCCATCGAACTCAAATCACAGCAAATAACCTAGGCTCATGGTAGTAGAGGATAAACAATTCCTACAGATTATGCAACTGTAGGATACTAACCATAATTTAACAACAAAATAGCAATGCATACATACAAGTTGGAATCAACATATTAGACTTGAAAAATAATGGGATTAACATGATCAAACTGCTTGCCTGATTGAAGTTGCTCGCTTATGGGGATTACTCTCGTGTTAATGTGCTCTTCTGATCCTATCGAAAGAACCAAAAAGAACCAATAAGGCAAAAGAAACCGAAAAGATCCAACAGTCAACTTCAACAAAAAGCTCTCAAATTTTTACAGTAGAAAGAGCATGATTTTTATGAACTAATGCAACAAGAACCAATTGATTTAGATTCTCAATGCAAAAGTTATGCTAAAAATAATTTTGCTCAGCTCTAACATTGAAACAGTACCTAAGCAATGATTTTAGTGAAATTTTCTAGAAATGTAGAGCTACTGGAATTTTTACAGAAAAACAAGCACCTCATAAGATGAACAACCCCACCGGATTCATCTCATTTGGAGCTAGCAATAATTAGTTATGAGTTTTCTAAGATTCACTATTTTTCTGTTGTAAAGATAATCAGTTCAATGCTTTCTTTCAAAATCTAAATTTTCTGCTGCAGAAACATAGTTGAAACCTATTTTAGAATAAAGTTCATTAAAAATGAAAAATAACAGAAGTGGTTTGACCGATTTTGGAGTTAAAATGAATTACTTATGCATTTTCAAAGATAAAACTATTTTTCAGTTGCTAAATAACTCTACCCGAGAAATATAACCCAGATAAACGACGTGGAAGAACATGGGCCGAAGATCATCGATCCAACAGCCCACACGCGCAGCAACAGAGCGAACGCGCCAACCTTAAGCATCAACCGTTAGATGAAAAATTAACGAACCAGATGCCAAAGGGTGTCCGGCGGTCCGAACGTTTACACGCACATGAACCGTTTATCTTGGATCCAACGGTCCACGCGGATCGAACCTTTCGGGCGGTCCGAACGTTCACCCATACCGGGACCGTTGATCTTGGATCCAGCGGTCTACTGATTAGGGCGTGCGATTAAATCAAACTTCATGGTCTCCGGCCGTCAGATCTAAGGATCGACGGTCCACCTCGATTCACGCTCAAAACTTCGCGCCGTTTTCGTCCGACAAAACGACGGCGAACAGAGGCTCACCGCCGGCGACTCTGGTCACGGCGGTGCGAGCAAAGGCCCAAAATGGGTTGCTAACAAACTTGCGCACCCAATGGAACCAACAATTTTGGCTGCGGCGGTCTAGAACGCCAAGCGAGAGATGACCGAGATGACTCAAAATGACCGAAAACGAAAAACGCAAATGAGCTCAGCTGTGGTTCAAGGAAGCGGGTGCCAAGCAACTAGGGACTAATAAGAAGTTACCTGAGCACGGCGAAAGCACAGAGAGGACTGGAGCTGCTCTGATGAAGAAAAATAGGGCTTTCGGCCGAAAAGGGGGAAATCCAAACTTAAGCTGCTCCCTGCGGGCAAAACCCAAATTGAGTGAGGGTTAATGATCACCGAGGTGAGAGGAATCAGAGGGAGCAAGACTGAAAGGAATGAAGCCCAAGGGTACCTTCACCGAAGAGCTTGAAGCTCGGCAATGGCGGCAACAGAAGGTTTCAGGTTTTTGAGCTCAAGCAAACACCAGAGAGGTTGCTGGAGCTTGCGAGGTGTTTGAAAGGCTTCAAAGGAATGACCAGAGGAGCTTATATAGCGGGGAATGGCAGTGAGCAACGGCAATAACCCTCTCGGGTCAAACCTGCCATGAGAGCACTTGAGAGCGATGGGAGCAGTTGAACCATGGACTTCTGAGGGAGGAGCACGACGGGCATTTAATGCGTGCAGAGATAGCCGTTTAAAGGTGACCACGGAAGTGACTCCACACTGCGTGCTTCTCCTCTGCTCACGCCATTGCCTGACTCAGCTGCGCGCTCAGACCCGAGGAAGGAGATGACTTTTCCACCGTTGGATTGAAATCGGACGGTTCAAATGAAGCAGGGCGATTAGAACGGTTCAAACGTTCACTTAACCCTGGGCCGTGGATCTGGATCCAACGGTTTACATTGCGCGAGGTGTTCAGACGGTCCGAACGTTCCCGCGAATCTACACCGTTGATTTAGAATCCAACGGTTCAAATGGATCAGCGCGCTCGAATGGTCCGAACGTTCACGCGATCGTGAGCCGTTCGATGCTGATCCAACGACGCACAACGCCCGCGCCCAAACGACCGAGCCGGTGCGGTTAGTTGACTGGGCCGAGTCGAGTGGCTTGAGCTTGAGTCCGACTCGAACCCAAGGAACAATGAAAACCAGTTAGGGTTTGAATTTGAATAACTGATCTTTGAGGAATTATTTAAGGTAGCAAACAAACCCCAAAATTTACGAAATTTTAACTGGAGCTTGCTGACAGTAGAAGGAACCTCTCATAAAACGTTCAGAGATTTTCATGCACTGAAACTTTCTCCAGAAATTCCAGAATGTGTGAATTAGGGTTTCACCAAGCTTTGATTTGCCCCAAAAATTACCAAATAATTTCTAAAAATCATGAGATAATTCAGAGGTGTTGCCAAGCCTCCCTAGAACTCAGGAGAAATATCTCCAAGGGTTTGGCACAAGCTTCATGTCAAGGAGGTTTTTTGATTGCAGTCAAGTGGAGATTGGATCTTGATTTTCCATAATTCTTTTAAAAGAATTACCAAAATAACCAGGGGTTTCAAGATGCAAGAAAAGTTTTAATTTCTCCTGATTTTCTTACATTTGAAACACAAATCCATTTTTGGGATGTTACAAAACCTCCCCTTACAAAATCTCTGTCCCGAGATTTGGCTCACTCAGTAAAGAAGGATGGATAGTCCGACGAGACGATCTTCCCTTTCCCAAGTAGCCTCATCCTCATAATGGTTCGACCATCGAACTTTAAGGAACTTCGATGGTTTTATTCCTTGTTCTTCGCTCACCATCGAGTATGCGAGCAGGATGCTCGCGATAGGTCAAATCTTCTTGACATCGAGGGTTTCCAACGAGCTTCCTCGCTTGGAACACGGAGGCACTTCTTTAGTTGGGACACATGAAAAACATCATGGATCCCCTCGAGTGCAGCTGGCAATTCCAACTTATAGGCAACAGCCCCTTTCTTCTCGACAACACGGTAAGGACCGACATATCGAGGAGCTAACTTGCCCTTGACGCTGAAACGCTGATGGCCCTTCACAGGAGAGACTTTGAGATAAACAAAGTCATCAGGCTCAAAGCTCAACTCACGACGACGGCGATCCGCATAGCTCTTTGCTCGGATTGAGTCGTGCGCAAACGATCACGAATAAGCTGGACTTGACTCTCGGCCTCATTGATCGAGTCCGGGCCAAAGAAAGGTCGTTCGCCCGTCTCCGACCAATTCAATGGGGTTCTGCACTTTCTCCCGTATAAGGCCTCGAAAGGTGACATGCCGAGACTGGCCTCAAAACTGTTGTTGTAGGAAAACTCGGCAAATGGCAAGCATTTCTCCCAATTGTTTCCATATGAGAGAACACAAGCACGAAGCATATCTTCCAACACTTGGTTGACCCTTTCGGTCTGTCCATCGGTTTGGGGGTGATACGCGGTGCTAAATGTGATGCGGGTTCCCATAGCCTCTTGCAAACACTTCCAAAACCTGGCGGTGAAAAGCGCACCGCGATCCGAAACGATCGTCTTGGTACACCATGCAAGGCACGATACGGAAATATAGAGGTCCGCTAGTAGACTCACACTAAGGTTTGTCCGCATCGCGTAAAATGGGCTACCTTCACAATCGATCGATGACAACCTGGATGGAATCCTTGCCCTTGGAGGTGCGAGGCGGACGGTGATAAAATCCATCCCGTCGAATCCCACTTCCATTCGAGAATAGGCAAAGGTCGATCCTGCTGGGCCGATGCTCGGCTTTGACACGACGACATACATCGCGACTTCGAACGAACTTCGCAATTTCCCTCTTCATTCGGTCCACCAAAATCCCTGACGGAGATCTTGATACATCTTTGTGGCTCCAGGATGAATAGACAAAGGCGAATCATGGGCTTCGCGGAGGATCAATTTCCGCAACTCCATGTCCTTTGGAACCACAAGACGTTGCCCGAACCTTACAACACCATGCTCATCCCCGCAGAAGCACTTAGTCGATCGTTCTTGATATTTTCCTTGATGCGCTTATTCCAAAGATCCGATTGCCGAGCGATCTTAATCCGATCCACCAAGGTTGGTTGCACAACCAAGGCAAATGAGGAACCATGCTCAACCAATCCCAAGTTGAGGCGCTGAAATTCCTCCAGAAGAGTGGGTTGACATCCCTGGAGCAACAAGGCATTGCAGTGTGCTTTGCGACTGAGCGCATCGGCAACGACATTAGCCTTGCCCGGATGGTAGTGAATACCAATGTCATAATCCTTGACCAACTCCAACCATCTCTTTTGTCTGAGGTTCAGATCTGGTTGGGTGAAGAAATACTTTAGGCTTTTGTGATCCGAATACACTTCGCAACGACTACCGATTAGGTAATGTCGCCAAATCTTAAGCGCATGAATCACAGCAGCCAATTCCAAGTCATGGGTAGGATAGTTGAGTTCATGAGGCCTCAATTGCCTTGATGCATAGGCCACTACCTTGCCTTCTTGCATAAGGACGCAACCGAGCCCTCGACGAGAAGCATCGCAAAAGATATCGAAGCCTCGATGGATATCGGGAAGAACGAGAACGGGAGCGGTGGTCAAACGCTTCTTGAGTACTTGAAAGCTTTCCTCACAAGCATCGGACCACAAGAACTTCTTGTCCTTCTTGAGCAACTCCGCCATCGGCCAGCGATCTTGGAGAAGTTCTCGATAAAACGGCGATAATACCCACTAAACCGAAAAATCCGCGCCGGTTCATCAAGTAGGTCGAACCCATGAAAGAACATCGCTGACCTTGCTAGGATCAACGGCTATGCCTCCTGCTGAAAGAACATGACCCAAGAAGGCCACTTCCTTCAACCAGAGTTGTGGATATCGTGAGGATATGTGCACGATCTCAGGATGATGAGTCAATTGGCAATGGCTTTGTTGGTTTGCAAAATCTCGCTTTTGGGTTTGCTTATCTTTGTCGGACCACGAAGTCCGACCGGTGGTGGGCCGTCGGACCGCCCGTGGGGACTGGCCGACCGCGCATGGTGGCCGATCGGACCGGTCGACCTAAAATTGGCTTTTGGAGCTAAGCCAAAATAGGTTGTGAGGCAGTGAGGAGTCTCCGGATGTGGTTTCATCATTTTGGAGCTCCCAACAAAGTTCTATTGAGTTGAAAATTCCGAAGGTTTCGGATTTTCAAGCCGGAATTTTGGCTAAGTCCTTTGGGCCGGTCCGACCGCCGTTGTGGGAGCGGTCCGACCGGCATGAATCGGTCGGACCGCCCGTGGGGCGGTCAGACCGGCAATGGCTTGGAGGTAAGCCAAGTTCGCATTGATGCATGTTGATTGTGTTTAATGTTTAGTTATCAATGCTTTATTGTTGCTTATTGCATTGTGGAACTAACGTGGGTCAAGTTGTGAAGAACTTGTTCCTAAAGCGATTTGTTTGTCTATTGTCAGGTGTGGCTTGCGTGTCAACGACGCCAACGGTGAGTGGATCGACTACGCTTGGAGAGCCGAGGTCCAGAACGATCATGGATACCGGGTGAGGTCGTGTGACTCAAGCATGGTGCGAGATGGGCAAGATGGATCGAACGGTGGTTCTGCATACCGGTTGGATCAAAGCGGTGCGGATATCGGTGCGAGTCTCTCGGAGGTTCCGATGGGATTCTGACAAGAGAGGCTTGGCGCCGATGAGAACCACGATCAACCTACACGTGGTGAAGTAGGCGATTGGTTCAACAGATTTGTGTGGGTCCCATGTGTGAGTGGGCCCCAAATGTGACTCTAGTCCTCTCTAGTATAAATAGGAAAGGGGGAGAAGGAAAACCTTTGAGGCATTCATTTGGTTTCTTCCCTTGCTTTTCTAGGGTTAGGGTTTGGAGAGGAAGAGAGGGAGAGATTGTATGCTCCTTGGGTGAGCTCTTGTCCTCCTAGTTGGAGTGGCTTTGTAAGCATCTTGTGAGATCAATCAATCTTGTGATGCTTGCTTGAGAGATCATTTGTCTCCTCTTTGTGTTCTTCTCTCATTTGGATGAATTTGGTGCTTCCTTGATTCAAGGGTTTATACTTGGTCTCTTGACCCATTTTGTCTTGCTTTGGTGTGTGGGAATACTCCTAGAATCATCTAGACCATCAATCCCTACAAGCAAGTCTTGAATCAAAGATTTTCATATTTCTAGGGTTTGTGCACTTCTTTGTTTAATCCTTGAGAGATTGTTTCGCAAGTGGATCCAAGGATCGCCGCTAGAAATAGGTCTCCAATATCATTAGGGAGGTGTGCTCAAATTTGGTCAAGTTTCATTGGTTGAATCAAAAGTTGGATCAAATTTCGTTTTGGATTTGGGGTGGATTTTTCAAGATCGATCAACCGGTCCGACCGGTCTTGTAACGGCGGTCCGACCACCCGTATATTCGATCATTGTCTGCTGGTCGAACCGTTGCCCACCGTCCGACCGCCGCTTAGTTGCGGCCGTATCATGGTTGAACGCCGGTCCGACCGCCGTGGTAGCCGGTCCTCGACCGCTGTGCCTGATCAACCCTTTTAGTTTAAGTCACCACATTTGAGTCGTGTGGTTGTCGGGGTTATCGAATTCAAGACAAGGTTTCCACTGGTGCTTATCGATCTTCTTAGCTTTCATAGCTAAAGGAGTAAAGTTCGTGTTGGATTTGTTTTAGGCGAGAAAGTTTTGAAAGCGCCTACTCACCCCCTCGCCGCCTTTCCGGTCCTACAAGTGGTATCGAGCGGTTAGCTCTTTTCTATAGATCTTAACCTGGTCTTTGGAGCCATGGCGATCGAGCGATATTCAATCAAAGCCACACGTTTTTGATGGAGTTGATTATGCGTATTGAAGGCCCGAATGGAGGCCTACATCGAGGCTCAAGGGCACGCGATTTGGCTTAAGGTGAAAAACCCTTATGTCGTGCGGTAGATGACAATTTGATCACCCGGATGTGGAGAACAACAAAGGGCTCGAATTTTTGATTCAAGGCCTTAGTCGATCGGAGTTTGAGCGTGTCGCCATTTGTCGTCTGCTCATGAGATCTGCGACTCTTTGTGATTATCACGAGGGTCCATCGCGATCAAGGAAGTGAGATGTAACCGACTTTAAGAAAGCATACTCCAAGATCGAGCAAAGACACGTGAATCTTTAGATGAGTGGGGAGATTTTCTAAAATTCTTCATGATCTCCGCACGTTGATCTTTTATTTTCGAGTCCAAAATGCACGCCACTTTTGGGTGCTTTGGATGTGAAGGTCCGGGGATGAAGATCACGCCATAAATGACAACATCACATGAGTGAGCTTACCATGGATAAGCTTTACTCGAGGTTGAAGACGCATGAGATTGATTTTATCTCGCCTTCCCACGATGAGCCGATGGCTTTAGTGGTTGACAACTCTAAGGGTAGATATGCTTTGATTCTTTTAATGTTAGCTCATCCGATTTTCTTTGTCCGCTTGCATTCCTTGAGCGATGAGCAACTTGAGAGACTACCCGAGGATGACTTAGCCTCCTATCCACAAAATTCACGAGAGCCTACAATAATGTGAGGAGTAGGAGGAGAGGTGGACCTATCACATGCTTGAGTGTGGTGAGCTCAACCACATTCGCCTAGATGCCCCAAGTCAAGGGCAAGGAGGAGAAGGAGTCACAAAGGCATCCTCAAGCGAGGATGCTAAGTCCAAGAAGACAAACTATCGCAAGTTTGTCACCGAGTCCTTGAAGCTCTAGAAGATGTGAGCATGCATGATGTGGACTCGGAGGTGGAGGACGACGAGAGTGACTCCGTGGCAAGAAGAAGGCACGTGATTTCACCGGCATGTGCTTTATGGCTAAAAACACCACGACAATGACTCCTCCAACAAATGAGGATCCTTTTAGTGATCCCGATGAGGTATGCCCTTCACTTCTCGACATGAAAAGGGCTTTAGTGCTTGCTGAACAAAATTGCATAAGCAAGCTAAAGTGATCAAGAAACAGATACTATGATTGATAATTTGAACCTAGAAGTGGTTAGGCTCAAATCCATTAATCTCGATGATTTCGTGATTCATGCTCTAGCTTGCTTAATGAATTGTCAAGCTTGAATAATGCTCATTCCTCCGTTGAAGAACAATTGAAAATGCTCTTGTTGAACTAGAATTTTTCAAGTCTAGTTCGCTTGCATGAATGCCATTCCGCTTGATGTGATCGCTTAGATGCTATTCCATTAAATTGCTCAAACCGTGCTTTGCTAGAATTGAAACCGGATAGCTCTTTAAAAGAATTGGAAAATTTGATGCTAGTCACACTTGTTCTCATTGTAAGAATAATCAATTAAAATGCAAGAGATGACCAAATGGTTGCTTATTCTAGAATTGCCTCTTGTGAAAATTGCCCTAAGCTTACAATTGAGATTGAAGCTTTAAACAAGACTCTTGAAGAGAAAGCTAAAATTGAAAGATCCATGTCTCTTACTGCTTCAAAGAAAGTTATTGATTCTTCCTCTTGTATGTTGCATGTCAAATTGAAATTGCTATTAGTAAGATACAAGAGTCTTTAGAGTCAAATTTAAGGAGCAGCTTGAATAGGATTGAGAGTCCTATTGTGTGTCTTGTGAAGCTCTTAAAGTGGAAGTGGATCTTCTTAAGAGCAAACATGTTGAGGAAATCGTTTCTAAAAATGCTCCAATTGTGGAGTTTTGGCAAAAGAGAACGATTACCTCAAAATGACTCTTGAGAAGTTTTCTTGTGAGAAAAAGAAGCTCAACTTGATTCTAGATCAATCCAAGGTGAGTGTGAAAAACAGTGGCCTAGGTTTTAAGTCCCTAGGGCTTTCCAAGAATCTCACACCAAAGATTGCTAGAGTTGTGAAAAGTGGTTTGGCTGAGCAAGAACCTTCTTTGACTTCAAAGGTTGTTCCTAAAGCTGTAGGTTCTGCTCAAACTCTTTCTAGCAAGGAAGGTGCTTCTGTTTCACCAGTACGGACCCCTCAAAAGGTCAAGTACCATTGCACTTTCTGCAAGAAAGAGGGCCACACTGTTGAGTTTTGCTTCCGGAGAGCAAAGATTGAGAGGAAAGAGAGGATGAGCGCTTTGAGATCCATTAGAGGAGTCTCTTCTTCAAATGATAGTCTCTAGAGCCTGGCAACCTATTCAATGCACTCACATCTAGGCCTAGGCGTAGAGAATCTTGTTGACTCTTTTGGTGGGTCCAGCAAAGAAGTGTGGTTTAGGATATCGTGAGGATAGACCACGGGTAGCACCTAGACAGGGAAGTATCGGTCTTTTGGTAGATCGTTTTGGAGAGGTCCAAGTGGTGCTCATGGGCATTCTTATGATTTTGTGCCTAATCATTTTTCTCACGCTTCTTTTGCTATTCCAGTGCCTCATCCATCTCAAGATCGACTCCTAGAACTTTCATCTCAAATCCTAGTCTCGAGGCATGGATGTTTTGAGGAATTTGCTCTTTTGCATTCATTGTATCATAATGCATTTTTATTTCAAATGTCTTGCATTGCATAATAAAATCATGGAGCCTTGAGTATTATCCTTGTATGGCTTGCTTTCATACTCTATACCTTGTCATATCAAGTGATAGTCCGCTAGACTTCTTTTATGGCTCTTCGTGTTTTGGCTTAGCTTTTCCTTGCTAGCTTTATATCTGTGAGCAAATTGAATCGAATCATGTCTTGTTGGATCTTGTGACTAGTTTTGCTCTAGTGATCCTCTTATGATTCTTGCCATGTCTTACAAGCTGAATTGAGTCTTGAACTTATTTTGAGATGAAAAATGAGCTTTTTATCTTCTTAAGTCAAGCAAATAAAAAAAAGAGAGATTTTCTGTGCGAAAAAAACTGATCTCACCAATCCTTTCTCATGAGACGGCTTGCCATTGCACTAGGCATGAACTCAGGGGGAGTTTTGGATGACCTAGACCACTCTTTTAAGCTTATCGCTTGAGATGGTCGCGGCAAGGCTTGAGATCTAGCACAGTGAAAAAAATCCTTGTAGGAAAATGTTCAAAATGCTAAGTGCTTGAGTTTTGCTTCAAAAGAATACTCTTGATGCTCAAAATGCCTCAGTTCTTGTTTTGAGTCTCTTTTTGCTTATAGACATGGCTTGACTCATTTTTGGTTGCTTTTAGTGAATCTATGACATTGAGCAACCCTTCATGGTTTTAATTCTGTTAATCTCAGATTTCTGCTATCTTGGTGTTAGCTTTGCAGTACATGTTTTGCCATGATTGAATATAGCTTCTACTCTTTATATGGCTTGGTATATGTCTTGTACTGTCTACATAGATAATGGTCATGGCTCATTTTGCTAAATTTCAAATAAAGTCATTTCTTCATGCTCGTTCTTCTCTCATGCATCTTGATGAATTCATTGTCAAAGGGGGAGAAGGATTGAAGAAAATGCTGCTTTGGAGCTTTTGGTTCACATAAGGTTTCATGCATAAAAGAACACACACACACAAAAAAAAAAATTTCTGTGAACCTTTGAAAATTTGTGATCATAGTGAGTTGAGTCTCTGGGTTTTATTGCCTTTTTCTGATTTGAATTGCAATTCAAGAAGACTCACAATGATCAAAGGTCAAATAGAACTTATTGTCTTTCATATGGACCTTAGTGAGATTTTTGGCCATCTTCTGGATTTTGAATCTTTTTGTGCGTTCAATGCCTTATCTCTCTTGCCTTCACTATTCTCGGCCCGCTTGGTGGTTCCTAAGCTTTTTCTTGCTTATGGACCAAGTTGTGCCTTTATGCGAAAACAGCGATTTTTACTTTTCAATTTGAAAAACCACATTTTCTTGGGAATTGCCAATGTGTTCATCAAGGGGAGATTGTGGATATCGTGAGGATATGTGCACGGCGTCGATGATGAGTCAATTGGCAATGGCTTTGTTGGTTTGCAAAATCTCGCGTTTTTGGGTTTGCTTCATCGTCGCACACACAGCGGTCCGACCGGTGGTGTCGGCCGATCGCCTGGGACTGGCCGACCGGCAGGGTGGCTGGGTCGGACCGGTGTGACCTAAAATTGGCTTTTGGAGCTAAGCCAAAAATAGGTTGTGGAGGCAGGTGAGGAGTCTCCCGATGTGGTTTCATCATTTTGGAGCTCCTCACAAAAGTTCTATTGAGTTGAAAATTCCGTAAGGTTTGGATTTTCAAGCCGAATTTTGGCTAAGTCCTTTGGGCGGTCCGACCAAACTCGAATCGGCCTGACCGCCCAATAGGCGGGCAGACCGCAATGGCTTGGAGGTAAGCCAAGTTCGCATTGATGCATGTTGATTGTGTTTAATGTTTAGTTATCAATGCTTTATTGTTGCATATTGCATTGTGGAACTAACGTGGGTCAAGTTGTGAAGAACTTGTTCCCTAAACGATTTGTTTCTCTATTGTCGCGTGTGGCTTGCGTGTCAACGACGCCAACGGTGAGTGGATCGACTACGCTTGGAGAGCCGAGGTCCGTAACGATCATGGATACCGGGAGGTCGTGTGACTCAAGCATGGTGCGAGATGGGCAAGATGGATCGAACGGGTGGTTCGATACCGTTGGATCAATCGGCGGTGCGGATATCGGTGCGAGTCTCGGGAGGTTCCGATGGGATTCGGACAAGAGAGGCTTGGCGTCGATGAGAACCGCCGATCAACCTACACGTGGTGAAGCAGGCGATTGCTTCAACAGATTTGTGTGGGTCCCATGTGTGAGTGGGCCCCAAATGTGACTCTAGTCCTCTCTAGTATAAATAGGAAAGGGGGAGAAGGAAAACCTTTGAGGCATTCATTTGGTTTCTTCCTTGCTTTTCTAGGGTTAGGGTTTGGAGAGGAAGAGAGGGAGAGATTGTATGCTCCTTGGGTGAGCTCTTGTCCTCCTAGTTGGAGTGGCTTTGTAAGCATCTTGTGAGATCAATCAATCTTGTGATGCTTGCTTGAGAGATCATTTGTCTCCTCTTTGTGTTCTTCTCTCATTTGGATGAATTTGGTGCTTTCTTGATTCAAGGGTTTATACTTGGTCTCTTGACCCATTTTGTCTTGCTTTGGTGTGGGGAATACTCCTAGAATCATCTAGACCATCAATCCTCACAAGCAAGTCTTGAATCAAAGATTTTCATATTTCTAGGGTTTGTGCACTTCTTTGTTTAATCCTTGAGAGATTGTTTCGCAAAGTAGATCCAAGGATCGCCGCTAGAAATAGGTCTCCAATATCATTAGGGAGGTGTGCTCAAATTTGGTCAAGTTTCATTGGTTGAATCAAAAGTTGGATCAAATTTCGCTTTGGATTTGGGGTGGATTTTTCAAGATCGATCGAACCGGTCGACGGTCTTGTAACGGCGGTCCGACCGCCCAGATATTCATACCGCTGTTCGCTGGTCGAATCGAACTGCCCACCGTCCGACCGCCGCTTAGTTGCCGGCCGGATCATTGGTTGAACGCCGGTCCGACCGCCCGTGGTAGCCGGTCCGACCGCTGTGCCTGGATCAACCTTTGAGTTTAAGTCACCACATTTGAGTCGTGTGGTTGTCGGGGTTATCGAATTCAAGACAAGGTTTCCGCCGTGTGCTTATCGATCTTCTTAGCTTTCATAGCTAAAGGAGTAAAGTTCGTGTTGGATTTGTTTTAGGCGAGAAAGTTTTGAAAGCGCCTACTCACACCCGATCCGCTTTTCGGTCCTACAAGAGTGCGCACTTGTCAACTTCACAGACAATGGTGCTCACGGCTTGCCTAACACAAGCCTCAGATGCTCATCATGTTCCTCATCATCCTTGGAATAGATGAGAATATCATCGATGAAGACCACGACAAACCTATCCAAATACTCCATGAATACCGAATTCATGAGGTTCATGAACAAGGCGGAGCATTGGTTGCTTAAACGACATGACGGTGTACTCATACAAGCCGTAGCGAGTAGAGAAAGCCGTCTTTGGAATATCCTCGAGTCGGATCCGCACTTGATGATATCTCATTCTCAAATCAATCTTGAGAATACTCGAGCTCCGAGCTAATTGATCAAAGAGATCATCAATGCGGGCAATGGATACTTGTTCTTACCGTTACTTCATTGCGGACGGTAATCAACGACATGCGCAGAGTATTGTCCTTCTTCTTTACGAAGATTGCGTGACAACCCCACTGAGAGAAGCTAGGGCGGATGAAACCTTTTCTTGCAGCTCATTAAGTTGCTTCTTCAACTCCACCAACTCGCTCGTGGCATCCGATAATGCCTCTTTGAAATTGGGGCGATCGGAACCAACTCAATGACAAACTCGAGTTCTCGAACCGGTGGCATCCCCGAAGATCTTCAGAAAGACATCGATGAAGTCACGAACGGTTGGGACTTCACTAATATCTAGAGCGGCTTCGCCTGCCGCGAAAAGATGCGGACCTAGCAGCTTTCTACGAACAGCTTAACCGCCGCTCAAGGACTAGATAGAGACACACTTCTTGGCACAATCGATTTGTCCCTTATGGTGAGACAACCAATCCATACCAAGAATTACATCTAGACTTGCTGAATGGAGGAGGATAAGATTCATGGAGAATCTTACTCCTCGATCTCAATTGGAACATCCCTACACTCTAATTCCGCTCTCAACTCCGAACCAGAGAGCGAATGAGCAATGGGATCAACAATGGGGTAAAAAGGAGTTCACTAAGAGTAGCAAACGACTCGTAAACAAAAGAATGAGATGCTCTGAATCAAACAAAACAGCAAAGCAGAATGAGAGTTAACGTAGCGCACCCAACACAACGCCGTGCCTCCTGTGCTTCCTCTCGCCGAGATGAGGTTGACGCGACCACTACCCAAGCCTTGGGTAGCAGGACCATCTTCGTGTCCCGAGAAGAACCACCTCCTTGCCCGCGTCCTCCATTAGGACGAGGGCTGCTCTGTCTTCTTGGGGCAATTATTTGCATAATGCCCCTTGTTGTTGCGTAATAGCGTGTGACATCCGCACTGCGCGGAGGCCTCTGGCCGACTCGCAGTGCACGTGATTGGGGCACGGCCGCGAAGGACGAGGCGTGTCTTGACGATCTCGGGTGCCAAGGTCGAGGACGAAACCCCGAGACTACCCAACACGGAACGGAAAGAACTAGCTGCTACGACTTGTGGGCCTCCCACTTGCGCTATGGAATCCACAAGTGCTCTCCTGCGTGCTCAAGAACGATGGCCTTGTCCACCAAGGCCTCGGAAATCGAGGAAGTCAACGATAGATAGCTTGTCCCAAGCTCCTCGCACAAACCATCCTTGAACTTCTCTTGTTTGGCCTCATCAAGGGCCACCTCCTCCGAGCATAACGAGCCAAATGGTTGAACTCAGATAGGTACTCCGAACGAGACGCCCTGCTCGAGCGACAAGAACTCCTTCTTCTTCACCTCATCAGCCGAAGGAATGTGACTCCGACGGAAGGCGCATGAACTCCTCCCGTGTGACGGTATGACCGTCAGTGCCGCATGGCGAAAACTCTCCCACCAAGACAAAGCCGCACCCTCCACCGGTGCGATGCGAACAACGCCTTCGTGCTCCTCGCATCGCGCTATCGCGAGCTTGCGCCAACCGCACGGCCAATCGTCTGCGTCAAGCGGGTCCTCGCACTGAGAACGAGGGGCCGAGTGCGAAGAAACTCCACGAGTCCCCACGCGGCCGGTGTCCACTCCTTGCCCGATCCTCAAGCACCGTAAGAGCGGAAGTGTTGCGCGTAATGACGCCCGTATGATCCTCCCGCCCTCTCGCACGGTTGCGCTCGATCTCAAGGAGGACCTCGCCATGGTCGGAGGAGGAGGAAGATCTCGTCCGACCACCGATCGCCTTGGCCGCTACGAAAAGGTCCGCCATCCTGTTACAAGAAACTTTGGTTAAACTAGACTCCAAATTCAAAGCCAAAAGAAAGCGAAAAGCTGACGACTAGGGGAATGGAATATCACCCTAACCGAAAGTAAAAAATAACAAGTGTATAAACTTAAACAGGCTTATAAAAAGACTCCAAAAACAGCAAGGAATCACAAAATCAAAGCTCAACTTCCCAATACAACTAACCCGTATTGAATGAACGAGTAATTGATTGAGAAGATAAAAACCAGAAGATTAAGGTAAGATATAATACCATTAAAGAGTAAGGTGCAATCAACGAAAATAGTGTTAGATACATAGCTAACTAGTATCACATCTTACCCTTCTATTCCCACAAGTTTTAGTTGATTAAACTCTCATTTTCTACCCCATTAGAAACCATCGAGCTTGCTGTCCGGAAATTGAAGTTGCTGTAGCGATTTTGCATCCAAGCTCCCAGTCGAAGTCTTCCATTCTAGAAACTTCAAAATCTGGCACACTTCAACTTGCCAAGCTCAGTGGTCCCATCAGAAACCATTGAGCTCTTTGTCTGGAAATTGAAGCGTGCTGTCCAGATTCCGCATCCAAGCCTCTAGCCGAAATCTTCAGTCCAGAAACTTCAAAACCCTAAGCACTTCAATTTGCCAAACTCAGTGGTTCCCAAAATCCATTTAATCGATAACACTATCTTTGAAAAGGAGATGAGAGGAAAACAACCTTTAAAACTCAAATCAGTGTGAGATGAGATGAAGAAAGCTAAGATAGGTAAGGAATAAAATCTGAGAACTTACTTAAGCTTTCAAAAATCATTTGATACTTTGAAATTAAGTTTTTCAAAATATCCTAAAGACGACCAACTTGGGTTACTACGGTCAGTATGGCTCTGATACCAAACTCTTGTGAGACCCCGGTTTATCCGGCTTGTAATGCTTAACCATCCATTCGGTCCTAGCATCACAAAGCAGATAATCCGAGACTCGAGACATGTATACTTCCCAGAGTGCAGTATACACACCTCACCACAACATTTGTGTATCAATTCCATTCATCCACATAGAACCAAAACACGTAATGTAATGTATATTAATAATATTAAACTGAGTCATTACAAAAGAGAGGCCAACCGGCCAACAAATAAAGAGACCACAATAATTAAACAGCGGAAGCAAAAGTGCCATAAGATGGCTATAACAAAAGAGCCAATCAGTGTGCCTTTAACCCACAAGGCAACCGACCGGACCGCCAAGCTAGTCACCAAACCCGAAGCACATCTCACAAAAGTGAGGCCCTTGGGGCTCACCTTCTTCCCCTGCAAACAAAAGCAGCCGGCAAAAGCCGGTGAGTACTTTGAATGTACTCGCAAGACTTACATGTAGAGTAACAAACCTGTACATATACTACATGCAAGCTTAATCAAAAGTAGGCCGTAGGTTTCATTTTAGCATAAAGCAAGTTTTCATTTGCAATAATATAATAGATTTGAAAGCAATTTAACAAATCTGTTTTTAATGTTCAAATAACCGAAAGAGCAATAATAATAACAGTAGGTAGAGAACAACAACAATCCTGGAAGTGACTAAACCGTTAGCCACCACAACAATAGCATGAATTACCCATTCATACCACCCATGTCAAATTTTAGTTTAAAAGGTTGAAGTCTAACTCTTGCAAAACCTAACCAAGCGTGTCCATAACCTAGGACGAGGCTATTCGAATAGTTTTATCCCTGCAGGGTGTACCATTTTACCCACACGCTGCACCACCTTTTGCCAAGCTATTAAGCACACTTCCTTAGGTATGCTTGCGACACACTAAGTCCTACGAGACTTTTCCAATATTATGTATTACCTTCAGTCGCCTGTATGGATAGAAACCCATACGCTGTGTCGGGTCGTGGCCCACCTCGGACAACTACCCCTCACGGTAAAGCCTCTGATAATCTGCGACGCCCCTCGAGGTGGAGAGTCCATCCCTAAACTCCACCACCGCACACCCAACACAAGAACACAATTCCTTTTTCACACAACACACACAACGCTCCTCCTGCGACTCGGAGATAACACACTCCAAAGTACTAGGTCAAGAGGGGTCCCATATAACCCTCATGTGGTTAGTACGCAAAATGCTTGGAGAGTGTGACACAAGATGTTCGGTCCTTGTTGACTTAGGCAAGACATCCACAAACCCAATAACCCACCATCCAACCACTTGCCCAAGTCCAAATCAATTTTTCCATTTTCAGAATTTTGACTTTACAAAATAACAAAGCACAAGGGCTAGACATAATGGAATAATAATTAGATATGTGATCAAGATCATCGACTAAAATCCATGATCGCCCATTGCTACCAAACTAAGCATTTCTAAGCAATTTCAAATCGAATCTACTAAGTGACAAGAGCTCATCCATCGAACTCAAATCACAAAGAAATAACCTAGGCTCATGGTAGTAGAGGATAAACAATTCCTACAGATTATGCAACTATAGGATACTAACCATAATTTAACAACAAAATAGCAATGCATACATACAAGTTGGAATCAACATATTAGACTTGAAAAATAATGGGATTAACATGATCAAACGCTTGCTCGATTGAAGTTGCTCGCTTATGGGGATTACTCTCGGTGTTAATGTGCTCTTCTGATCCTATCGAAAGAACCAAAAAGAACCAATAAGGCAAAAGAAACCGAAAAGATCCAACAGTCAACTTCAACAAAAAGCTCTCAAATTTTTACAGTAGAAAGAGCATGATTTTTATGAACTAATGCAACAAGAACCAATTGATTTGGATTCTCAATGCAAAAGTTATGCTAAAAACAATTTTGCTCAGCTCTAACATTGAGACAGTACCTAAGCAATGATTTTAGTGAAATTTTCTAGAAATGTAGAGCTACTGGAATTTTTTACAGAAAAACAAGCACCTCATAAGATGAACAACCCCACCGGATTCATCTCATTTGGAGCTTGCAATAATTAGTTATGAGTTTTCTAAGATTCACTATTTTTCTGTTGTAAAGATAATCAGTTCAATGCTTTCTTTCAAAATCTAAATTTTCTACTGCAGAAACATAGTTGAAACCTATTTTAGAATAAAGTTCATTAAAAATGAAAAATAACAGAAGTGGTTTGACCGATTTTGGAGTTAAAATGAATTACTTATGCATTTTCAAAGATAAAACTATTTTTCAGTTGCTAAATAACTCTTCCCGAGAAATATAACCCAGATAAACGACGTGGAAGAACATGGGCCGAAGATCATCGATCCAACAGCCCACACGCGCAGCAACAGAGCGAACGCGCCAACCTTAAGCATCAACCGTTGGATGAAAAATTAACGAACCAGATGCCAAAGGGTGTCCGGCGGTCCGAACGTTTACACGCACATGAACCGTTGATCTTGGATCCAACGGTCCACGCGGATCGAACCTTTCGGGCGGTCCGAACGTTCACCCGAACCGGGACCGTTGATCTTGGATCCAGCGGTCTACTGATTAGGGCGTGCGATTAAATCAAACTTTCGCGCGGTCCTGGGCCGTAGATCTAAGGATCGACGGTCCACCTCGATTCACGTTCAAAAACTCGCGCCTGGTTTTCGTCCGACAAAACGACGGCGAACAGAGGCTCACCGCCGGCGACTCTGGTCACGGCGGTGCGAGCAAAGGCCCAAAATGGGTTGCTAACAAACTTGCGCACCCAATGGAACCAACAATTTTGGTCACAAGCGGTCTAGAACGCCAAAGTTTCGGAGATGACCGAGATGACTCAAAATGACCGAAACGAAAAACGCAAATGAGCTCACCGTGGTTCAAGGAAGCGGTGCCAAGCAACTAGGGACTAATAAGAAGTTACCCGAGCAGTCGCGAAAGCACGAGAGGACTGAGCCGCTCGATGAAGAAAAATAGGGCTTTCGGCCGAAAGGGGAAATCCAAACTTAAGTCGCTCCTCGCGCAAAACCCAAATTGAGTGAGGGTTAATGATCACCGAGGTGAGAGGAATCGAGAGGAGCAAGACCAAAGGAATGAAGCCCAAGGGTACCGCTTTCACCAAGAGCTTGAAGCTCTGCAATGGCGCAATGTAGGTTTCGTGATTTTGAGCTCAAGCAAACACCGAGAGGTTGTTTGGAGCTTGCAGGTGTTTGAAAGGCTTCAAAGGAAGGACCAGAGGAGCTTATATAGCGGGGAATGGCAGTGAGCAACGGCAATAACCCTCTCGGGTCAAACCTGCCATGAGAGCACTTGAGAGCGATGGGAGCAGTTGAACCATGGACTTCTGAGGGAGGAGCACGACGGGCATTTAATGCGTGCAGAGATAGCCGCTTAAAGGTGACCACGAAGTGACTCCACACGCGCGCTTCTCCTCTGCCACGCCATTGCTCGACTCACCGCGCGCTGCACTGAGGAAGGAGATGACTTTTCCACCGTTGGATTGAAATCGGACGGTTCAAATGAAGCAGGGCGATTAGAACGGTTCAAACGTTCACTTAACCCTGGGCCGTGGATCTGGATCCAACGGTTTACATTGCGCGAGGTGTTTAGACGGTCCGAACGTTCCCGCGAATCTGCACCGTTGATTTAGAATCCAACGGTTCAAATGGATCAGCGCGCTCGAATGGTCCGAACGTTCACGCGATCGTGAGCCGTTCGATGCTGATCCAACGACGCACAACGCCCGCGCCCAAACGACCGAGCCGGTGCGGTTAGTTGACTGGGCCGAGTCGAGTGGCTTGAGCCTGAGTCCGACTCGAACCCAAGGAACAGTGAAAACCAGTTAGGGTTTGAATTTGAATAACTGATCTTTGAGGAATTATTTAAGGTAGCAAACAAACTCCAAAATTTACGAAATTTTAACTGGAGCTTGCTGACAGTAGAAGGAACCTCTCATAGAACTTTCAGAGATTTTCATGTAATGAAACTTTCTCCAGAAATTCCAGAAGGTGTGAATTAGGGTTTGACCAAGCTTTGATTTGCCCCAAAAATTACCAAATAATTTCTAAAAATCATGAGATAATTCAGAGGTGTTGCCAAGCCTCCCTAGAACTCAGGAGAAATATCTCCAAGGGTTTGGCACAATCTCCATGTCAAGGAGGTTTTTTGATTGGAGTCAAGTGGAGATTGGATCTTGATTTTCCATAATTCTTTTGAAAGAATTACCAAAATGACCAGGGGTTTCAAGATGCAAGAAAAGTTTTAATTTCTCCTGATTTTCTTACATTTGAAACACAAATCCATTTTTGGGATGTTACAGAAATTGCTTTAGATAAAGAGTTTGAATATTATGGATGGTCTGATAGGAAAAAGATTAGAGCCGCCACTAGTGTTTTTGTTGAGGATGCAACGCATTGGTGGAAGTATTTACGTAGACATCGAAGAGTGCCTCAAACTTGGCATGCATTAAAGAAACTTTTGAGAGATGAATTTGTTCCTAAATATCATGCTGATTATTTGCTAGCTAAATTGCAACACTTAAAACAACGTAGTAGAACTGTAAGGGCATACTATCATGAATTGAAAATCATTTGTTGCGTTGTGGCTTAGAGGAACATGTTGAAGCTACAGAGAATAGATTCTTAAATGGGCTTAATCAAGAAATTCAGAACCTTCTTGTTCACAAAGAATATAATTCTCTCTCTCATTTGTTTATGCTTGCCTGTAAGGTTGAAAGTCAGATTAAGGAGAAATTGAGAATGCTTGATGTTAGGAAACACGAGAACAAACTTGTGTTTGTATCTTTTTCTGTGACTAATAACATGCAGGAAGTTGAGAACCATACTGAAGAGGAGAATGAGCTGATCGAACCATCGACTCCATTGGTTGAGCAGGAAGATGAGGAGATAGATGCACCTACATCATCTGAGGAGAGCCAAAAAGGTAAAGATTATGGTGCTATCATCACTCAAGGTGAGTATGCTTGTGAAGAACTACAATTCTGATATGCACATGTTTCACGAAGAGAATTCAGACTGTATTGATTTTAGTGCACCATGTGATAAATTTGTTGATTTATCTATTGACTTGAGTATACCATGTGATAACATAATTGAATTGCCTACTGTTTTGAGCAATTCATATGATGAGTCAATCACATATAATGATCATGTGGAATTGGTTAGACATAAAGAAGTTTTGACTATAATTTCTCCTACTGATTCTTTATGTTACATTATGATGAAGCTACCGATGAAATTGTCACATGCTATGGAGAAAGTTTCTAAAATCGCATGTTTGAAATCCTTGTCTAGTGCGTAAACTCCTGGATATAAGTTTAATTTGATTGGAGATTATGGTGTGACAATCAATTTCATGTGAATCGAATATTCATAACTTGTGATCACATAGATGAATTGAAGCTTACTATTTTGAACAACAATTCTTGTGTACCGAATCTTGTTCATTATGAAAGGAAAATAAACTTTAGTGATCGTCCAATGCCTATGTGTTCATCTCTTATTGTGTCATCTAGTATTGACAATCTGCATAATAATTTTGAAGTATGGAAGAACTTTCAAATCTTTTCACCCTTACTAGACGAATTTGCTAACTCTCAATTGAAATATGATTATATGGATGAACTTTGTTTGATTCCAAAGGTTGTAGATTTGCCCATATGTGCTACCACTACAAGTTTACAACTTAAGATATTTGAATTGTATAAATGCTTCACTTACATTTGCAAAACTAGTTGTAATAATTGTTGTGTGAGAAATTTTATTTTGCTCATTAACATATATGATTATTCTAAGGCTAATAATACAATGAACTTCTATGATCACTGTTGTTTTATAACATTAATTGTGCAACAAAGAAGAACAGTTAAAACAGATGACATATACATATACCATGCATACACCTTGGCTTCTTTGTTACCTTATTTTCAGCATATCAAAAGCCGAGGATGGCTTTGTTTTCAAGAAGGGGAGGATGATGAGGACATGACACCTATGGATACAACCACATTTGCTATGCTTGATGTTCCAATTACAAGAGCTCGTACGCTTCACTTAAATTATCAGGTGAGCTCGTTTTTAAGAGTGTATTTATATTATATGAACTATATGATGCTACCTAATGATGAAAATATATATTTGTGCAACATCACATCACTTTTTGTCCAAGCTAAGCAAGAGTTCGAGTTGGACACGTTTTGGAATCCAATTCGGCCTCCGGAGACAACACCGAATTTAAACGCACATAACTTTTGCAAACGGAGTCCGATTTGGGTGTTATTGGGCTTGTTGGAAATCTTATTCCGAGATATTTCCAACGGATCCAGCCTCACCTCTAAATTCTTTCTGTGGACTTAGGAATCGTCAAAAGAAGGTGCTATATCACCTATTTGACCCAATTTGGGTCTTGTAATCGTATCGGAATTGGCCTATACGCTAGCGGGGCACCTAATGGGGTCCATACTGTTCACATGAACAGTAACACTACTGTGAACAGTGTACAAATAGTATCATCCCCTATTTTGTTAGCTATGTGCGGCTTCCCCTTCCCTATATAAGGAGGTCGCACCCCTCTAGTTTCATTGGATTTCGTTTGATTAGTTTCTCCATTGCGAAAACTCTCGTTCTTTACTTGTGTCGACTAGACCAACCGTAAAGGACCTCTGTGGAATCCCACCTTTTGAACTCAATCATATATTTGCAATTCAGATTGCTTTTTACCTCGTTCTTACTTGCTTCTTCGGTGTATGCAGGAATTGATCTTCGTGATCAGGTCATCCGAGTATTCGTGCACGGCTGATAACGGCGTGTCGAGCAGTTTAGCGATTGTGTGGTTTTGGGCCTTGCGAGTTCGTAGCCAGGATTGTGAGAGTTGAGCGACTTCTACCGAATTTATCTTCTCATCGAAAAATCGGGCCAAATCAGGACCTCTGAGGTTCATCAGGCGTGGAGCACTCGGACTCAAGAGTCCAGCTTGAACACGGGAGGAGGACGACGCCGAGCTGGCGACGGCGGGGTCCACTCGGCAGAGAGATAGAGAGAGCGACGAGCGTGAGTGGAGGTCTAGGCCGCGGCGCGGGAGAGAAACGGGCCGTCGAGGTTGGGCCGGACTGGAATAGTAGTTGGGGTTTCGGCCCAATTACTATTTCAGAAATGAAAATAGGTTTTTTATTATAAAATACTGAAAATCTAAATAGCAATTAGAAAATAGCAAATAAACTCAGAAAAATTCTAAAAAAATCTATAAATTATATCCAAGCACAAGGAACCCAAAAATAATAATTTTGACAATAGTTGATGTTGAAATTATTCATATTAAAATATTTTTGATCTCTGAAAATGCTAATTAAGCTTTAACTTTAGCAGAAAAATTCAAATGGTTATTTTTTCTTCTTAAAACTTTAAAACAAACGAAATTTTTGGGATGTTACAATCATAAAGCTCCACCGTTGGTGGCTCAGATGTTGACTGCCCGTCTCTCTGCTTCTCCCCCTGTTTCCCAAAGCGTCTTTTATGATAAACCTTTAATTCCTTTGAATCTCTCACATATTCTGTTAGGTTTGGGCACGGATTTCGACACGAAATTATCACCACAATGACTTCTTCTTCTTCTTGTTGACTCTCCTTGTTCTCCCCCTCTCGATTTCCACCCTCAGTGATAGGATATAACTCCAAAAACTAATCAAGAGTACCTTCACTCATGTAGTAAGGCTCAAACTCCCGGAATGTCACATTCATACACATAAACAACTTTCGTTCAACTGGGTTCTAGCATCTATAGCCCTTCTGACTTGATGAATACCCTGTAAAGATGCATTTCAATGCCTGTGGATCCAACTTGCCAACTGTTGGTCGGTGATCTCGTACAAAACACACACAACCAAACACCTTGGGAGGAACCTTGCATTCCCGCTGACCCAAAAGAAGTTCAGATGGAGATCTCATCCTGAGTATTCGAGACGACATGCGATTGATGATATACAATGACATCATTACTGCCTCGCTCCACAATACCTTTGGCACATTCATCAGAGAACGTGCTACCTCCAACAAATGTCGATTCTTCCTTTCAGTCACTCCATTCTGAGGTGGGGTTCCTGGACAAGTAGTCTGATGAAGTATCCCCTTGGCTGAGAGATATGTTGTAAACTCCTTATTGACATATTCAGTTCCATTATCTGATCGAAGAATCTGAACTTTTGCATCAAACTGAGTGGCAACCATCCTATGGAAGTCCTGAAAACATCGAAGGACCTCGCTCTTGTCTTTCATCATATAAATCCAAGTCATACAAGTATAGCAATCAATGAATGTGACAAACCACTTAAAACCACTCACAAAAGCAACTGAGCACGGACCCCAAGCATCCGAATGTATTAATATAAAATGTTCATAACTCCGAAGACCAATGCTACTATATGTAGACCGTGTATGCTTTCCAAACTCACAAGCATCACACACAAGTTTACTCTTGTCTACCCTTTTAAACAAATTAGGGTATGACTGACTTAAACACTTAAATGATAGATGTCTTAAGCGACGATGATGTAATAAGACTTCTCCCTCGATTCCTCCTATAGCCACAGCCAATGTCGTATCAACATGATCAATGTACTGAAGGGTTACGGGTAGGCGCTACGATAGTACAAAACAAAATTTGCCGCGCAACCAAGGGACCTCCGCAAGTAATAGATCACGAGATTACCGCTAGACGCGCCGACTTGTAGCGGAAGTAGAGTCGATGTAGCGAACAGATGCGGTCGTAGTCATACTCGCCGCGCGACTGCTCCTCCGAGTAGTCGTACTCGCGTCGCGTCTGCTCCTCTGAGTAGTCGAACTCGCCTCGCAACTTATCCCCCTGCTCCGGTGATCGTCACGAGTTGCGGATCGTCCTAGTGCTGATGCTTCGCAACAGCACCTCCGAGGTATCCACACATACAGGGTAGGAACACCGCGCGCTGGTGTGCTAGCACCGACAACGTGGTTGAGGATGGCGTGGCTATTAGGGTTTTGGGAGTTCTTCCAAAAACCGTGCTTCACCCTATGCCACCGCCTCTCTTTATATAGGCATCCATGATGGGTCTCTTACTCGAGGCCCATTAGGAATTCATACCCTATACGAATTTGGATCATCATCCAAATCAAATCCCCAGCCCCTTAAGTGGCTGACCCTACAGGTTCTTGTGCGATTGGTTGTGACTCGGAAACTCTTTTCCGACCACTAGTCGTCGTGCACCTAGCAAAGACGTAACGATTCCCAAGTACACAAAGAATATATCGGACGAACCTTAACGTAATATGATCTATGATCAGGTCCTCATCACTTACGATCAGTTCATATCTCTATCGACCGATGCGTGATTACGTTCGACCGCCTGCGACGGATCGCATCTCCATACGACCGATCCAGAATGGCGATCGAACTAAGTGACCTACTCATGCATTCTCCCTTTGCCTCACGATGTCTAGTTGAACTCCAGATGAGATATGGTGTCATCCATGGACTGTTCAATACTTTCTCGATCGAGTGTCGGATAACTTCATGTGGTCGACACTTCGACCACTAGTGGCATGGCCATGCACTTTCTTTATCCGATCACCACGAGGGGCCCAGAGACATCTCTCTGTTATGTTGGGAGGGCAAATCCCATCTCGACTACCACATTCCTCCGCATGTTTCATAGCATACCCGAAAGCTACCTTTATAACTACCTAGTTACGGAGTAGCGTTTGGCAACCCCTAAGAGTGCTATTACACATGTAGAAAACCATGCTGATCTCAGGTCTAAGGATTATACATCATCATTACTTGAGACCAACTAATGACACAAAATTTTTTAACAATCTCAATAGTGTCTCAATGATGGGTCTATCCAACACCATGTTCTCTAACATGTGTTCACATTATTGATTCGATATCTCTATATCTATGACTGGTGAAACCAGGTCATCAATCAATACATGTGCTAGTCATAGAGTCACTGGTGTTCCGACCAGTGACCTCCGACCAGGGATACATTTAGAATGACATCATATAAGTTAAAGAGTTCCACCAACAAGTCACATACTTATTGATCTATAACAAATGATTCATTCAAGGAACACGATAACATATTATCAAAAACATGAACATATTGAAATATCATCATCTCTATGATTGCCTCTAGGGCATATTTCCAACATGTACCACCGCCCATTCCACCTTATTCCAGTCCCAATCGTCTTCCCGCATCTCTTCTCCTGTAACAAACACGAATCCTTATCAAATGTGACAGTGTATTTGAATTGGTCAATGATAGAACTGACTGAAAGAAAGTTGACTGGAAAGGAGGGAACATGCAAAACGGAGGATATAGCAATGGATGGTGCGCACTCTACAGATCCTACACCCTGAATAATGTAACAGCCCAAAATTTCAATTTCAGTTGAAAATAAGACTTTAATTATTTTGGTGGATTTTCTGGAAATTTTAAAAACTTTTTCCCTAAGTATTTTAAAGCTAAAATAATTTATGTGCAAAACCTATTACCAACTAAAAGTTGGAATTATTTTATTTAAGTCCAGAATGCCTCATAGAATTTCTGTGAATTTTCTCAAAAATTTTGGACATTATTTGCTATTTTCTAAAGCTTATTTGAATTTCTAGGATTAAATAAATTGGAAAAAGAATTTAAAATCGCGACAAGATCTTTGCCAAGCCCAAGACCTTTGTCTTGGCGCCTCATTAATTTCTTCCGCGCAAGACGATGGATGCGGGCCGTCCGATCGGAATCGGACGGCCGACATCAATCCATCCCGCGCCCTCTCTCCCTCTCTCTGTCTCGCCGACAGGTGGGCCCCACCAGCGTCGTCTCCTTCCCCGCCTTCTTCCTCGCGCGCCCGTCGCTCCCGCCGCCATTCTCGCGCCTCGAGCCGTCTCCTCCGTGATTCCCTCCCCTTACTCCGCATTTGCGCGCTCACGCCGCCCGTTACCACCGCGTTCGTTCCGCTTTACTCCCTTAAAAACCCGTAACCCGCGCCGACTCGCCGCCATTAACGCCGCGCTAACCTCGCCTCCGGCCTCCCCTCACCTATAAAGGTGCCCCGGTTCGCCTCTCTCCGCATCCCATTCCCCACCTCCGTACCCTCACTCGCCTCTCGCCGGCAAGTGAAGTTTCCCGTCGTGGCCAAGCTCCATCTTCTCCGATTCGCGACAAAGAAGCTCTCCCGCCACATCGATCCGCACCACTGGGCAGCGTCCTCCGCGATCCTTGCGCGCTTTGTCTTCGCTGGAGATCCCCGAGCACCCTCCCGCCGACAACCGAAACTCCTCGCCGCCTCTCACCGTCGCCGACCACTCTCGGCCACCCTTCACCGCCGCCAGTAGCGATCGCACACGAGCATTCCTCGATTCTTTGCGCCCATCGCCGGAGCCCGCCACGCCGCCGTTCGCCGGTGCCCTCGGCTCCCGTGCTCCTCCCCTCTCCGGCGCCGACGTGGCTCGCCACCTCAACGCCACACCAGCGCCACCTCACCCCTGTCGCGTGCGTGGCGTACACGGGACGCCACCAAAGACGCCCGCCAAAGACCTCCCCTCGCCTTTGTGTTGTACACCTAGTCCACCGTGGACTTGTGCCTCGCTGTGGACTCAGTCCATACTGTGCGGGCCCACTTGTTAGTCTCGGTGCACAGTACTGCTGACGTCAGCTGGCGCAATAAAGATAATTTCCTTTAGAAATTTAATTCGGGAAATTCGGAAATTCTGATTTTAGGATTTAATTTAAGTTTTAAACTTCGAGGAGCTCGTATTTCTTCATACAAACTCCGATTTAGGTGATTCAAATTTCTAAATTTGTATAAAATCAAGATCTAGCTAACTAAACCAAAATTATTTAATTTGGAGTTAATTTGTATTTTCATTTGAATTTATTTGAGTTCTTTTGAATTCTACTTGAATTTGGATTATTCTCGCGTATAGATTTTGACGACTCTGGAGAGCTTTACCCTATTGAAGAAGTAGAATACCAAGACTTTGAACAAGGCAAGTTACACCATTGACCATTTTTCCCCCAATATTTAAAATTATTTAATTTCTGTTTTAAATCATTATTGCATGCATAATTGTATTTAATTATTTTAAATTCCTGTTTTAAATACTTAATTATTCCAATTCCTTTGTATAGCCACATTTGAATGTTGTATTACCAATTCCTTGTCACCTTAGTCAAATGAATTTAAAAATAAATATATGTTTAGCAAATGCTTAGACCAGGAAATATTTAATTTTGGGAGAATTTAGCCAAAACTTCAAAATTTGATTTAAAGCCTATGACATTGTTATGTCATGGTGGACTTTTGCAAATGTCTTTGAAAGTTATAAAAATAAAATAAAATGGTTTGCACTTGGGCAAAAATGGACCGTTGGTGGGTGCAGGTTTATGCACGGGCTCGTCTGGTTAGGATTGAGACCCAGGGTTTTTATTGAAAGTTGCCCAAGTAGGTTAAGGATCGGTCTTTGAGCCGCATCTTGCAAAGCTCCACGGTACTACCACATGTTCTGTATGGGCAGAACCAGGCTTAATAATTTGTCTTACCTCATTATTGTTTATGCCATTTTTGTTGTGTGGGTGTCGGTTAGACTTCATTCCCACTTGGCGCAAGAGGGGACTTCCGGTAGGTGGTTAGCCTAATGGAAGTGAAACCTTAGCGGGCATATTGATAGTGAGGTAGTGCATTGGAAACGTCTTGTGATAATTGCCTAGTCACACGCCTAAGGAAGCGTGCATTGGCCGACATAACGGGCAAATTATCTCGTGTGGGTAAAGTTGTACCCCTCTGCAGAGTGTAAATCTATTCGAATAGCCGTGTCCACGGTTATGGACATGCTGAGCAAAGCCACTCTAAGTTAGATTTGTTTTTGGTTTTAAAATAACTTTGGACATGATTTGAGGATGGTTAATCCTTGTGGTAAAATTAAGGTAATGTAGAGTGTGATAGGAGGGTATCCTTCACCATGTTTCATATGGAGGTTATCCACTATAAAATGATCAATTTTAAATCTGAATTTAGCTATGGAATAAAAATGTGCCTTGAAACTTAGTATAAATATTTAAACCAAAAAGGATGATTTACGCAAATAAACCCTACAACCTCCCTTTGAATAACTTATGCATGCATTCTAAATTACAGATTGGTGTAATTTGCGAGCACAGTTGTAGTGCTCACTCTTGCTGAATGTTATTATTCAGGAGAAGACTTCTATCCAGAAGGTGAGGAGCAGGACGATTAGGCAGCGACCTCCAAACGATTGCCTATGGCGTATCGTGTGGCTTACCATTATGTTTTGCTTCCGCTTAATGTTTTATTTGGCCTCAGGCCCAAATTGTAATAAACTCTATGCTTATAAATAAACACGCTGGATATGTTTGTGATAACATTTTTGTGACTGTGTACACTAGAAATCCTGGACTAGTGTAAGAACACAGAGAATTTGGGATCCTTCGTTCCCGGGTTCGACAAAAGTGGTATCAGAGCCATATCGACTGTAGGTTGTGACCTAGAAGGAAATCAAACCCTTAAGGATTTATTTTTGAAAATTAAAAATAACTTGGTCTTCTGGAGTCATTTCTCAACTTTTCTCTTGAAAAATATTTATTAACTCATCTCCTTCTCAAAAATTGTAGATGGCTGAAGTTCCGAATGCCATTTCCCATGGTGTTTTTGCTGGTCATTGGGCCGCAGTTCTCTGGAAGATCATGCAACACTTGGACTTTGAAGAAAGACCGACGTATCAAGGATACAAGTATAAGGTGGGAAATCAGGATCGGTGGAGGGTAGAAGTGATCCTCTACTCCAACCTATCGCCGAACACAAACTTCCATATCTTCGATGCCCCAATGCGACGAGACACCTTCGCCGAAGGCATCCAGGATGCAGCCAGGGAAGCAACCCGCCGACTTCGCTACATCTACAATCACCGCCTCAACGGCACTGGGTTCCACTATTACCCGATGCACATTCTAGTGAGCCAGATTATACTCCAGTAACCCCATAGACATGTCCTTAAATTTCCTTTAGTTGCGAATTATGAGCTACAATACCTTTGTGGTAGCCATAATGAATTAATAAAATAAATTATTTTGCTGAAGTGTTCTTGCCTTGCATTTGTTGATTTTGGGCTATTGTAGACCTATACCCTTAGAATTCCTGTCTCTCTTGTCTAATCTGTGAAGAGTCCACCAGATGGTGACCACCCGCACTGGAAGTGTCAGTGCCAGAGGACAAGGAAATGAGAATGCTGATTATCAAGAAAACCCAGTTCAACAGCCACCACCTCCTCCAACTGAAGCCCCCGACTGGCGCCAAATGATGGCCAATCAGACTCATCTGATTGAATTGTTAGCCCGCTCTCCACAACAGAACTCAGTACTCGTGACTTATCATGCTCCTCCTCCTTCCGCAAGAGTGACTTTTGTCAGAGTTCATGAGGATGCGTCCGCCAACGTTTTCTAGTAGCACGGAACCCATGGACGTAGATGATTGGCTCAGGGCTATTGGTAAGAAGTCGGATATTGCTCAATTACACGATCGTGAGAGAGTTTTGTTTGCCTCTCATCGCTTGATTGGTCCCGCATCGAATGGTGGGATAACTTCAAGATGTCCCATGCTAATGCCCAAGAAATCACTTGGGATGGGTTCATGCAAGCTTTCGCGATCTCACATTCCATCCGCATGATTACACCAAGAAGAAGGAATTTCGCTCTCTTCGTCAAGGAAACCGCTCAACAATGAGTATATCGCATAAGTTCAACCAACTTGCTCGCTATGCCCCGAGGATGTAGCCAGAGATGAAGACAGGCAAGAGCGATTTTTGGAAGGGTTGAACGACGAACTCTCTGTTCGTTTGATTTCTCAGGATCTCACCGACTTTCAAAGAATTAGTAAATAAGGCCATACGCCAGAAGGCAAACATCAAGAAATGGAGAACCGTAGCGGAGGATGGCGCTCGAAAGTTTAACTCAGAGGATCGCCAAGCCTCGCTTTCACTCGATCCTCACCACCTCGGCGTGGAAGATTCCAGTCTACTACACCGAGAGTTCCACTCAGTCCGCGCCAAATACTTCCGGATTCCGTAGTAGTTCATCTGGAGGTCAGTTCCAGCAGAAGCCAGCTATTTCTACAGTAGGAATCACTTGCTTTCATTGCAACGAGTTGGGTCACTATGCCAATAAGTGTCCCAAGAAGCAGCAGACTGCCACCCCCGTCAAGCCAACTCCCGGAGCTTCAATCTCCGGCGGTCCCTTAAGACCAGTTGGTCAGTTCATGAAGGGACGTGTGAATCACGTCACCGCAGAGGAAGCCTATGCAGCACCAGACGTTGTCCTCGGTACGTTCCTTGTCAACTCAGTACCAGCATCAGTTCTATTTGATTCCGGAGCTTCACATTCTTTTGTGTCAAATAAGTTCGTGGAAAAGTATGGGTTATCTACCTCCCCCTTAGTTAACCCCATGTTAATTCATTCCCCGGGCTCAGAAATGAGAGCTAGTTTCTTTTGTCCAAACCTTACCTTGGAAATCTCTAGAGTAACTTTCTCGGCAAACTTAATAGTCTTGCGTTCGCAAGGATTGGACGTAATTCTTGGAATGGATTGGCTTGCCAAAAATTAAGGCAGGATAGATTGTGCTAGTAGGTCTATCAACCTTACCAATGAACAAGGGATATCAGTAGAGTTCCGACCCAAGACTTCCACGGGAAGAAGTTCTATCTTGACCATTTAAAGGAAGTAAAGCGGAAGATATACCCGTGGTACAAGAATATCCATATGTTTTTCCGGAGGACTTACCTGGTATGCCACCGGACCGGGACATAATGTTCTTAATTGACATAGTCCCAGGGACTGCTCCAATTTCGAAGAGACCTTATAGAATGCCAGCCAACGATCTAGCAGAGTTGAAGAAGCAGATCGAGGAACTACAGAATAAAGGTTACATTCAACCGAGTTCATCGCCTTGGGGAGCTCCGGTACTATTTGTCAAAAAGAAAGACAATAGTATGAGAATGTGTGTGGACTATAGATCACTCAACGAGGTAACAATCAAAAATAAGTACCTGTTACCTAGGATAGATGATCTGCTTGATCAACTTAAAGGAGCGATGTTTTCTCAAGATTGATTTGAGGTCGTTACCATCGCTAAAAATCGCACGGAAGATATTCAAGACAAACCTTCACCACGGATATGGATCAGATGAGTTCACAATGATGTCATTTGGACTAACAAATGCCCCTGCTTATTTCATGAATATGATGAACAAAGTGTTCATGGAATTCTTGGATAAGTTTGTGGTAGTATTCATAGGTGATATTCTCATCTACTCAAGAGATGTGGAAGAGCATGAAAAACATCTCAGAATTATTTTGGACAAACTCCGAGAACACCAACTTTATGCCAAATTCAAGCAAAAGTGAATTTTGGCTCACCAAGTGGCTTTTCTTGGACACATTGTGTCAGCAGGAGGAGTTGCAGTAGACCCCTCAAAGGTTGAAGCTGTAATGGATTGGAAGCAACCCAAGTCTGTCACAGAAGTGAGAAGTTTTCTCGGTTTAGCTAGGTATTACCGCAGATTCATTGAAAGTTTCTCCAAGATCGCCAAACCCATGACTCAACTTCTGAAGAAGGAAAAGAAATTTGAATGGACAAGCGCATGTGAACATAGTTTCCAAGAGCTGAAGAAAAGACTAGTCTCTGCACCAGTGCTAGTCTTACCAGATATACATAAGGATTTTGAAGTTTTCTGTGACGCATCCCGTCAAGGGCTAGGATGTGTACTGATGCAGGAAGGAAAGGTCGTGGCTTATGCATCTCGTCAGTTAAGGCCACATGAAGGAAATTATCCAACTCATGATCTAGAGTTAGCGACAATCGTGCACGCTTTGAAAATCTAGCAGCATTATCTCATTGGCAACCGCTGTGAGATTTTCACAGATCATAAGAGTCTGAAATATATCTTCACCCAGTCAGATCTTAATCTCAGGCAAAGAAGATGGTTAGAGCTGATAAAGGACTATGACCTTGGAATTCATTATCATCCGTAAAGCCAACGTGGTAGCGGATGCTCGAGTAGGAAGGCATACTTGCAACACGGTGTTAGTTCAAGAGAATCAACGTAATTGTATGAAGAAGCAAGCATCCAACACGAAATTGTCAATCAAGGTCAGAATAACACAAAGGAAGTCCAACCAACCATACAAGGTCAGATCAGAGAGAAACAACTAGAAGACGAAGACATCAAAGAAATCATGAAGACCATGAGAAGAGGCAAAGCCCGAGATTTTCTCGAGGACGAGCGAGGGCACAAAGATGGTTTGGCAACCGCATCTGTGTACCTAATCATCATGAAACAAGACAACTGATTCTGAAAGAAGCTCATGAATCACCTTACTCTATCCATCCCGGGAGTACCAAGATGTACCAGGATCTGAAGGAAATGTATTGGTGGGTTAGTATGAAGCGAGAGATCGCTGAGTTTGTTGCACGTTGTGATGTATGTCAACGTGTTAAGGCAGAACATCAGAGACCTGCCGGATTGTTACAACCGCCTGAATCCCATCGGAACCTCCCAGAGACTCGCACCGACTTCCGCACCGCCTGATCCAACCAGCTGCACCGAACTACCCGTTCGATCCATCTTGCCCATTCTGCACCATGCTTGAGTCACACGACCTCATCCGGCATCCATGATCGTTCTGGACCTCAGCTCTCCAAGCGTAGTCCCGAT
Source organism: Hsuehochloa calcarea (assembly GCA_036346395.1). Taxonomy (NCBI): domain Eukaryota; kingdom Viridiplantae; phylum Streptophyta; class Magnoliopsida; order Poales; family Poaceae; genus Hsuehochloa; species Hsuehochloa calcarea. The sequence goes on along the minus strand of CM070610.1, from coordinate 52,093,399 downwards.
CCACCTCACCGTTGACGTCGTTGACCTGCAAGCCACCTGCACAGCAACAGACAAACCAATCGACTCCGGGAACAAGTTCTTCACAACTTGACCCACGTTAGTTCCGCAATGCAATATGCAACAATAAAGCATTGAACTCCATACATAAAACACATTCAAATCACATCAATGCAAAGAAGGATCACCTTCAAGTCATCGGCGGTCTGACCGCCCCACTCCACCGGTCCGACCGATTTCAGGCCAGTCCGACCGATTCCATAACGGCGGTCGGACCGCACGAAAAGACTTAGCCAAATTTTCAGCTCGACAATCCGAAACCTTCTGGAAATTTCAACTAAATAGAACTTTTGACTGGGAGCTCCAAAAATTGTGTGACCACATACAGGAGACTCCCCCCACTTGCCTACACAACCTATTTTTGGCTCAGCCCCAAAATCCATCATCACCTTTTGGCGGTCGGACCGGCAAGCACTGCCGGTCAGACCTTCCCACTGGCCGGTCGGACCGCCCGTGACCTGACAGCCCTGGAGCAAACCCGAAAACGCGACAAATTGCAAACCAACAAAGCCATTGCCAATTGACTCATCTTCCTGAGATCGTGCACATATCCTCACGATATCCACAATCTCCCCCTTGATGAACACATTGGCAATTTCCCAGAAAATATGGTTTTTCGAATTGAAAAGTAAAAAATTTACCGTTTTCGCATAAAGGCACAACTTGGTCCAAAAACAGGAAAAAGCCTAGGAACCGACCAAGCTGGCTTCAGAATAGTATAAGCAAGTGAGATAAGGCAATGAAAGCACAACAGGATTCAATTTCCAGAAAGTAGCCAAAAATCTCACTTAGGTCCATATGAAAGACAAATATTCTATTTGACCTTTGATCATTGTGAGTCTTCTTCAATTGCAAATAAAATCAGAAAAAGGCAATAGTACCAAGAGACTCAACTCACTATGATCACAAATTTTTAAAAGGTTCATTTTTTTTATGAGAGTTCTTTTATATGAAACCTTATGTATGAAACCAAAAGCTCCAAAACAACATTTTTCTTCACAATCTTTCTCCCCCTTTGACAATGAATTCATCAAGATGCATGGGAAAAGAATGAGTATGAAGGAATGACTTTAATTTTGAACTTTAGTAAAAAGGAGCCATGACCATTATACATGTAGACAGTACAAGTATTATACCAAGCCATATAAAGAGTAGACGCTATATTCAATCATGGCAAAACATGTACTGCAAAGCTAAAACCAAAATAGCAGTCATCTGAGATTAACAGAATTAATACCATGAAAGGTTGCTCAATGACATAGTTTCACTAAACGCAACCAAAAATGAGTCAAGCCATGTCTATAAGTAAAAAGAGACTCAAAACAAGAACTGAGGCATTTTGAGCATTAAGAGTACACTTTTGAAGCAAAACTCAAGCACTTAGCATTTTGAGCATTTTCCTAAAAATGATTTTTTTTCACTGTGCTAGATCTCAAGCCTTGCCGCGACCATCTCAAGCGATAAGCTTAAAAGAGTGGTCTAGGTCATCCAAAACTCCCCCTGACTTCATGCCTAGTGCAATGGCAAGCCGTCTCATGAGAAAGGATTGGTGAGATCAGTTTTTTCGCACAGAAAATCTCATTTTTCATTTGCTTGACTTAAGAAATTAAAAAGCTCATTTTCATCTCAAAATAAGTTCAAGACTCAATTCAACCTATATGACATGGCAAGAATCATAAGAGGATCACTAGAGCAAAACTAGTCAAAAGATCCAACAAGATATGATTTGACTTAATTTGCTCACATATATAAAGCTAGCAAGGCAAAAGCTAAGCTAAACAAGAAGAGCCATAAAAGAAGTCTAGCAGACTATCACTTAATATGACAAGGTATATAGTATGAAATCAAGCCATACAAGGATAATAATCAAAGCTCCATAAATTTTATTATACAATGAAAGACAATAGAAAAGAAACATGCATTATGATACAATGAATGCAAAAAGAGCAAATTCCCCCTCAAAACAGCCCAATAGGACTAATAACCCCTAACTCTCCCCGCAAAGCAGCAAAACGAGAGGAATCAAGAGTTTTAGTGAAAATATCTGCAAGCTGTTGCTCTGACTCTACAAAGTGAAGCACAACATCACCCTTCTCAACATGGTCTCTAAGAAAATAAAATCGAATATCAATGTGTTTAGTCCTGGAATGTTGCACTGGGTTTTTGGCAATATTAATTGCGTATGTTGTCACGAAAAGAGGAACACTTCTCAAGGATAACCCATAGTCCCATGCAGCGTGGATAAAATCCAGAGAATTTGAGATCAACCATCAAGCAGCTACATACTCGGCCTCGGTGTGGATGCAGCAAATCAAGACTTCTAGAAGACCAAGAAATAAGAGATGTGCCCAAGAAATGACAAGTGCCGTAGTACTCTTCCTATCCACTCTACACCCCGCAAAATCAGCATCAGAAAATGCTCGAATTGAGAGAGCAGAAGAAGAAGAATACCAGAGTCCAAAGTCAAGAGTATCCTGAAGATACCTGAAGATGCGACGTACTGCTTGACGATGAGAAGCACGAGGGGAAGCCTGAAAGCGAGCGCATACATATACGACAAATTGTATGTCCGGCCTCAACGCTGTAAGATAGAGGAGGGAGCCAATCATACTCATGTACTCCTTACGGTCCACGGGCTCTCCATCCTCATCGTGGTCCAAAGACGGTGGTTGTAGCAATGGGAGTAGACATTGGCCTCATCGCTTTCCATATTGAAGCGCCAAGATGGTCCTTTGTATACTTACTACGTGAACGAAGGTGCCTTCTTTCGCTTGCTTGATTTGAAGACCAAGGAAGAATGTCAACTTTCCCATCATGCTCATCTCGAACTCACTTTGCTCATAGAATCAAAATCTGACACTAAAGCATGAGAAGAACCACCGAATATAATATCATCCACATAAATCAGTGAGACCCGGTTTATCCGGCTTGTAATGCTTAACCATCCATTCGCCCTAGCATCACAAATCGATAATCCGAGACTCGAGACATGTATACTTCCGAGAGTGCAGATACACACCTCATCACAAAATTTATGTATCAATTCCATTCATCCACATAGAACCAAACACGTAATGTAATGTAAGTATTAATAATATTAAACCGAGTCATTACAAAGAGAGGCCAACCGCCAACAATAAAAGAGACAACAATAATTAAACAAATGAAGCAAAGTGCCATAAGATGGCTATAACAAAGAGCCAATCGGTGTGCCTTTAACCCACAAGGCAACCGACCGGACGCCAAGCTAGTCGCCAAACCCAAGCACATCTCACAAAAGTGAGGCCCTTGGGGCTCACCTTCTTCCCCAAGCAAAAGCGTAAGCAAAAGCCGGTGAGTACTTTGAATGTACTCGCAAGACTTACAGATGGAGTAACAAACCTGTACATATACTACATGCAAGCTCATTGTAGTGGAGGCTGTATGTTTTATTTTTAGCATAAAGCAAGTTTCCATTTGCAATAATATAATAGATTGAAAGCAATTTAACAAATCTGTTTTTAATGTTCAATTAACCGAAAGAACAAAAAATAATAACAGTAAATAGATGACAACAACAATCTGGAAGTGACTAACCCAATAGTCACCACAACAATAGTATGAATTACCCATTCATACCAACCATGTCAATTTTTAATTTTGAAAACAAAGGTTGTAGTCTAACTCTTGGAAGACCTCCCCAAGCGTGTCCATAACCTAGGACGAGGCTATTCGAATAGTTTTATCCCTGCAGCGTGTACCAACTTACCCACATGTCGGACCGCCTTTTTGCCACATGATTAAGCACACTGCCTTAGGTATGCCGGCACGGCTAAGTCCTACGAGACGTTTCCAACATTATGTATTAACTTCGAGTCGCCCGTATGGATAAAAACCCATGTTTCCCACGACACACACACAAAAACCTTTCCTCCTGCGACTCGGAGATAACACACGCCAAAGTACTAAGTCAAGAGGGGTCCCATATAACCCTCATGTGGTTAGTACGCAATAGTGCTTGGTTTAGTGTAACAAGATGTTCGGTCCTTGATGACTTGGGCGCCATTCCGATCACACCCAAAAACACCACACCAACATACCATTATGCCCAAGTCCAAATCCATTTTCATTTTTCAGTTTTTGATTTGCAAAATTAACAAAGCACAAAGTGCTGGACATAATGGAAGAATAATAGTTTTTGTGTGATCAAGACCATCGACTAAGCCGAGGGTCGCCCAAAGCTACCGAACTAAGCATGGCTAAGCATTTTCCAATCGGAAGCTACTAAGTGATCCAAGTCCCTCCATCGGACTCCGACCACAGCAAATCACCTAAGCTCATGGTAGTAGAGGATAAACGAGTCCTACAGATTATGCAACTATAGGATACTAACCATAATTTAACAACAAAATAGCAATGCATACATACGAGTTGGAAATCAATATATTAGACTTGAAAAATAATAGGATTAACATGATCAAACTGCTTGTCGCTTGTCGGGTCGATGATTGTCGAGGATCAACAATATTGTCGATGTGCTCTTCGGATCCTAACGAGAAAGCGAAAAGCAATCGATAAGAACGAACAAGATGCAAGGACTCAACAGCAAACTTTTTCAAAAATTCTGAAAATCTTACCGAAGCAAGGTACTGATTTATAAAGAATTTAGCAACAAGAACCAATTGATTTGGATTCTTAATGCCAAAACTACGACCGAAAGAAGATCTTACGACCAGGTAGTGGTTATAGCAGAACCTCCGACAGGACCATAGTCGTAGAAGGATTTACGACCAGATATCTACGAGGTACTAGTCGTAGACAGACTTACGACTAGGTACTAGTGGTAGAAGCACTTACGACCACGACGTAGTCGTAGCAAGTCTTACGACTAGATACAAATCGTAGAAGAACGTATGACCACGCCATAGCCGTAGTGAGACTTACGACTATGGGGATAATTGTAGGAAAACTTACAATCACTCGGTAGGCCTCTCCCTTCTAAGCATAAGGGGCCCTACTGGGAACTACGGGACGTCCTATTTACCCATCACAACACCGCATCTGGTCGAAATGGCCAAGCTACAGTGACTGGTCGGAATTCCGACCACGAGGCAGCGCCTCCCGCACGCTTTGCCAGCGGCTCAGCGGCTTCTCCGACCACAGCGGCGCCAGCCAAAGGCAGGGATTAGTGTCTAGATGTTCAATGGTCCTACCGGCGGCCCGTACTAGTCGGAGTATGGCTGCGACGGCGGTACGACCACGGAGTGCGGCCGAGTAGGTACGGCTCGGGAGAACCCCCGAACGGACGATACCCAACAGAACAACGAAAACACACCTAAGCTCCTATAGGGTAAGGTGAAAGTACCTGGGCTGAAGAACGACCAGAGACCCACGGAGTGGCTCCGGCGACGTGTATCCGAACGGCAGTGGTAAGGTTCTCGCTAGGCCACAGCGACCTGGGCACAGAGAGAACCAAACCGCGTGAGAGTTAAGCTCTAAAGAGTAAAGGGGGAGCAGAGGGGGCGAAGACTTGAAGAAGAAAACCCCCGCTGCACCGCCTCCACCGAAGCTCCACACTCAACAATGATGGTCGAAGAGATTGCGAGGGACTGCAGCTCAAGCAAGAGGGTGAGTGCTAGCTGGAGTTGCAGAAGTGCTAAAGGAAGCTAAGGGCGAAGCAATGGGGTTTAAATAGAGCAATGGCGGAGAGCAACGGCCGGATTTTTCCAGTCGGGTCAACACTGCCATGAGAGCACTAGAGAGCGATGGCAGCAGTTGAGTCATGGCCCTCTTAGGGATGAGCGCGACAGGCATTTAATGCGCTCAGAGCTAGCCGTTTAAAGGTGGACATAGAGTGGATCGCACGCCATCGCTTCTCCTCTGCGCCGCGCCATGGCGAGCTCACGCCACGACAGAGGAAGGAGACGACTCGTGGGTCGTCAGATTGAAATCGAACGGCTGGGCTAGGATCGAGCGGATTGACGTGATCCCAGCGTTCGACTGGTCGAAGGCCGTGCGATGCCGATCCAACGGCTGAGTTAGACCAGGTGGATTACAACGATTCCACCGTTCGGCTGGTCGAAGACCGTTCGATGCCGATCCAACGGCCCACGACCCTAGCGCCCGAACGACTGAGTTGGCCCAGCTAGTGGACTGGACCGCGTCCCGTGGCTCGAGCCCGAGTCCGACTCAAACCCAAGGAATAGTGAAAACCAGTTAGGGTTTGAATTTGAATAACTGATTTTTGAGGAATTGTTTGAGGTAGCAAACAAACTCCAACATCTATGAAATTTTAACGGGAGCTCGCTGACTGCAGAAGGAACCTCTCCCAAAATTTTTAGAGGTTTTCATACACCGAATTTTCCTCCAAAAATTCCAGGAGAGGGGAAATAGGGTTTGACCAAATTTGACTTGCCTCCAACAATAATCAAATAATTTCTAAAAATCATGAGATAATTCAGAGGTGTTGCTAAGCCTCCCTAGAACTCTGGAGAAATATCTCCAAGGGTTTGGCACAAAATCTAAGACAAGGAGGTTTTTGATTAGAGTCGAATGAGGATTTGAATTTGATCTTCCCTAACCCTTTTAAAAGAATTACAAAAATGACCAGGGGTTTCAAGATGCAAGAAAAGTTTTAATTTCTTCTAATTTTCTTACATTTGAAACACAAATCCAAATTTGGGATGTTACAAAACCTCCCCCCCTTACAAAAATCTCGTCCCGAGATTTGGCTCACTCGGTAAAGAAGGATGGATAGTCTACACGGAGACGATCTTACCTTTTCCAAGTAGCCTCATCTTCCGAATGGTTTGACCACTGAACTTTGAGGAATCTGATAGCTTTATTCCTTGTTCTTCGTTCAGCCTCTTCGAGTATGCGAACAGGGTGCTCGCGATAGGTCAAATCTTCTTGGACATCGAGAGTTTCCAACAGAGCTTCCTCTGTTGGAACACGGAGGCACTTCTTTAATTGGGACACATGGAACACATCATGCACCCCCTCGAGTGCAGCTGGCAATTCCAACTTATAGGCAACAGCTCCTTTCTTCTCGATGATGCGGTAAGGACCGACATATCGAGGAGCTAACTTGCCCTTGACACTGAAACGCTGATGGCCCTTCAGAGGAGAGACTTTGAGATAAACAAAGTCATTGGGCTCAAAGCTCAACTCGCGACGACGGCGATCCGCATAGCTCTTTTGCCTGGATTGAGCTGTGCGTAAACGATCCCGAATAAGCTGGACTTGACTCTCGGCCTCATTGATCGAGTCCGGGCCAAAGAAAGGTCTTTCGCGGTCTCGCACCAATTTAACGGGGTTCTGCACTTTCTCCTGTATAAGGCCTCGAAAGGTGCCATGCCGAGACTGGCCTGAAAGCTGTTGTTGTAGGAAAACTCGGCGAATGGTAAGCATTTTTCCCAACGCTTCCCATAAGAAAGAACACAAGCACGAAGCATGTCTTCCAACACTTGGTTGACCCTCTCGGTCTGACCATCGGTTTAAGGGTGATATGATGTGCTAAAGGTGAGACGGGTTCCCATAGCCTCTTGCAGACTATGCTAGAATCGAGAAGTGAACAGAGAACCACGATCAGAAACGATCGTCTTCGGTATCCCATGCAAACTTACAGTGCGGAGACATAGAGCTCACTAGAGCCCCACGGAAGTGCGTCTTGGCAGAATGAAGTGAGCCACTTTAGTCAAGCGATCGATGACGACCCAAATGGCATCATTTCCCTTAGGCGACTTGGGTAGACCGGTGATAAAGTCCATCCCGATCGAATCCCACTTCCATTCGAGAATAGGCAGCGGTGGCGATCCTGGCGGCGATGCTCGGCCTTGACACGGCGACACCACGTCGCGCTCGACAACGAACCGCAATTTCCCTCTTCATTCGAGTCCACCAAAATCTCGGACGAGATCTTGATACATCTTTGTGGCACGGGATGAATAGACAAAGCGAATCATGGGCTTCATGGAGAATCAAATCCCGCAATTCCATGTCCTTTGGAACCACAAGGCGTTGCGAACCTTACAACACCATGCCCATCCTCAGAAGCACTTGGTCGTTCCGTTCTTGATACTTTCCTTGATGCGGTTCACTCCGATCCGATTCTTTGGCGATCTTAATCCGATCCGCCAAGGTTGGTTGCACAACCAAGGTAGCGAGGAACCATGCTCAACTAAACCTAAGTTGAGGCGCGAAATTCCTCGAAGGGTGTGTTGAACTTCCTGGAGCAACAAGGCATTGCAATGCGCTTTGCGGATGGCGCATCGGCAGCGACATTAGCCTTGCCCGGATGGTAGTGAATACCCATGTCATAGTCCTTGATCAACTCCAACCAGCTCTTTTGCACGAGGTTGGATCTGGTTGGGTGAACAAATACTTTAGGCTTTTGTGATCGAATACACTTCACAGCGATTCTGATTAGGTAATGTCGCCAAATCTTAAGCGCATGAATCACAGCAGCCAATTCCAAGTCATGGGTAGGATAGTTGAGTTCATGAGGTCTCAATTGCCTTGATGCATAGGCCACTACCTTGTCTTCTTGCATAAGGACACAACCGAGCCCTCGGCGGGAAGCATCGCAAAAGATGTCGAAGCTTCGATGGATATCGGGAAGAACAAGGACGGGAGCGGTGGTCAAACGCTTCTTCAGTACTTGGAAGCTTTCCTCACAAGCATCAGACCACAAGAACTTCTTGTCCTTCTTAAGTAATTCCGTCATCGGCTTCGCGATCTTGGAGAAGTTCTCGATGAAACGGCGATAATATCCCGCTAGACCAAGAAAACTCCGTACTTCGGTTACCGAAGTAGGCTGAATCCATGAAAGAACATCGCTGACCTTGCTAGGATCAACGGCTATGCCTCCTGCTGAAAGAACATGACCCAAGAAGGCCACTTCCTTCAACCAGAATGCGCACTTGCTGAACTTTGCATACAGCTGGTGCTCACGAAGCTTGCCTAACACAAGCCTCAAATGCTCATCATGTTCCTCCTCACCCTTGGAATAGATGAGAATATCATCGATGAAGACCACGACAAACTTATCCAAATACTCCATGAATACTGAATTCATGAGGTTCATGAACAAGGCTGGAGCATTAGTTAAGCCAAATGACATGACGGTGTACTCATACAAGCCGTAGCGAGTAGAGAAGGTCGTCTTTGGAACATCCTCGGGTCGTATCCGAACTTGATGATATCCCATTCTCAAATCAATCTTGGAGAACACTCGAGCTCCAGTCAATTGTTCGAAGAGATCATCAATGCGGGGCAATGGATACTTGTTCTTTACTGTTACTTCATTAAGCGGACGGTAATCAACGTACATGCGCAGAGTATTGCCCTTCTTCTTCACGAAGATTGCTGGACAACCCCACGGAGATGAGCTAGGGCGGATGAAACCTTTTTCTTGCAGCTCATTAAGTTGCTTCTTCAACTCCACCAGCTCGTTCGGTGGCATCCGATAATGCCTCTTCGAAATTGGGGTAGTACCGGGAACCAACTCAATGACAAACTCGAGGTCTCGAACTGGTGGCATCCCTGGAAGAGCTTCAGGAAAAACATCCATGAATTCACGGACGGTTGGGACGTCACCAATATCTAGAGCGGGCTTCGCTTCAAGCGCCGAAGAGACGCGGACCTAGCCGCCGGTAAAAGCGAACTGTTCACGGAAGGACTAGATAGGGAGGCGCACTTCTTGCACTGTCGATGTGTCCCTTATGCCGAGACAGCCAATCCATGCCAAGAATTACATCTAGACTTGCTGAATGGAGAAGGATAAGATTCGTAAAGAATCTCACTCCCTCGATCTCAATTGGAACACCCCTACACTCAGATTCAGCTCTCAACTCCAAACTAGGAGAGCGGCATTGGGACCAACAATGGAGTAACAAGGAGCTCACTAATAGCAGCAAAAGACTCAGAAACAAAGGAATGAGATGCTCCTGAATCAAACAAAACAGTAGCAGAATGAGAGTTAACAGAAAGTGTACCCAACACAACGTCAGGTGCCTCCTGTGCCTCCTCTGCTGAGATGAGGTTGACGCGACCACTACCCAAGCCTTGGGTAGCAGGGACCATCTTCAGGTCCTGAGAAGAACCACCTCCTTGCCCGCATCCTCCATTAGGACGAGGGGCAGCTCCTGTCTTCTAAGGGCAATTATTTGCATAATGCCCCTTGTTGTTGCAAAAGAAGCGGTGACATCCGCAATGCGTTGCGAGGCCTCTGGTGACTTCGCGGTGCACGTGATTGGGGCACGACTGCGAAGGATGAAGAACAGTCTTTGTGGCCTCGAAGTCTTGAGCAAAATTGTTTTGGCTATATCTTTTGCATTAAGAATCCAAATCAATGGGTTATTGTTGCTAAATTCTTTATAAATCATGCTCTTGCTACTGTACAATTTTCAGAATTTTTGGAGGGAGTTTACTGTTCGGTCTTTGCGTTTTATTCGTTCTTATCGGTTGTTTCTCGCTTTCTCGTTAGGATCCGAAGAGCACATTGACAATATTATTGATCCTCAACAACATCTTGACCCACAGCAAACAGGCAAGCAGTTTGATCATAAATTTCCCATTACTTTCAAGTCTAATATCTTGTTTATAAATCATATCTATGCATGCTTTTGTGTCAAATTAATTTTCCCGATTAGAGGTAGTTATTCCTATTGCATTGTTTCCCTCAAATTGTTATCCCCTGCCACAAACATAAGTTATTAATATCGCTGGTGAATTAGAGCCCGGTGATTTAATTATGCTCTTTTATTGTCTTTTCGATATCATGCTTAGAAATGCTTAGATGTCGGTAGTGTTGGGCGGTCATCGACTTAGTCGATGATATTGATCACACAAATATAATTATTACTCCATTATGTCCAGCACTTTGTGCTTTGTTAATTTTGTAAAGTCAAAAACTGAAAATAAAATTGTTTTAGACTTGGGCTGTGGTATGTTGGTGTGATCTGTTGGTGTGAATGGAATGGTGCCTAGGTCATCAAGGACCGAGTTACTTGTGTTACTAAGCCAAGCGCTTATGCGTGCTAACCACGCGAGAGGGATATGGGACCTCTCTTGACTAAGTACTTTGGCGTGTGTTATCTCCAAGTCGCAGGAGGGGGTTGTGTGTGTTGTGTGAAAAAGGATATGTGTTCTTGTGTTGGGTGTGCGGTGGTGGAGATTCCGGGTAGGCTCTCCACCTCGAGGGGCATTGTAGTTGTCCAAGGCTTTACGTGCGACGGGTAGTTGACCGAGGCTTTACAATGACCCCGACACAACGTATGGGTTTCTATCCATACGGGCGGCTCGTAGTTAATACACAATATTGGAAATGTCTCGTAGGACTTAGCTGTGCCGGCATACCATAGGAAGTGTGCTAATCATGTGGCAAAAAGGCGTTCTGGCGTGTGGGTATATTGGTACACCCCTGCAGGGTATAAAACTATTCGAATAGCCTCGTCCTAGGTTATGGACATGCTTGGTAAGGTCGTGCAAGAACTAGACTACAACCTTTTAAATTAAAATTTGACATGGTTAGTATGAATGGGTAATTCATGCTATTGTTGTGGTGACTAATGGGTTAGTCACTTCCAGGATTGTTGTTGTCATCTACCTACTGTTATATTGTTGTCATTTACGGTTATTTGAACTTTAAAAACAGATTTGTTAACTTGCTTTTAAATGTACTACATTATTGCAAATAAAGATTGTTTTGTGCTGAAAATGAAACATCCAGCCTCCACTTAAATAAGCTTGCATGTAGCATATGTATAGATGCATTTACTCTACACGTAAGTCTTGCGGAGTACAATTTTGTACTCATTTGCTTTGCTTAACTATTTGTTGCAGAGAGGAGGAAGGTGAGCCCCAAGGGCCTCACTTTTGCGAGATGTCTTTGTGGATTGACGACTAGCTTGGCGGTCCGTCGGTTGCCTTGTGGGTTAAAGGCACACCGATTGGCTCTTTTGGTTTATGGCCATCTTATGGCACTTTTGCTTCATTGCTCAATTTCTATATGTATATGTCATTTGGCGGTCGGCCTCTCTTTTCTAATAACTATCCTTTATTTATGTTAACTGGTTTGTTGCTTTGCTTGGTTCTATGTGAGCGAATGGAATTGATGCATGAATTTTGTAAAGAGGTGTGTATACTGCATTTATGGGAAGTATACATGTCTCGAAGACACGGGTTATTTCGTTTGTGATGCTAGGGTCAATTGGTGACTAAGCATTACAAGCCCAATAAACCGGGGTCTCACAAAAGACCTCTTCTTCTATGAAACCATTCAAGAAAGCACTTTTAACATCCATTTGAAAAAGCTTGAAACCCTTGGATGTTGCAAATGCTAAAAGAATGCGAATGGCTTCCAATCTAGCTCTTTGGAGCAAAGGTCTCTTCAAAGTCTAAGCCTTCTACAGGAATAACCTTGAGCTACAGTGCGGCCTTATGCGAACAACCAACCCATCCTCACTTTGCTTATTTTTAAAAATCCATTTTGTTCCAATAACATGAGAATCAGAAGGACGCTCAACTAAAGTCCAGACTTTGTTTCTTTCGAAATTTTCAAGCTCTTCATGCATGGCATTGACCCAAGAGGCATCATATAAAGCATGGGTGATATCTCGGGGTTCAAAAGAAGTGACAAAAGCAGAATGTGCATGCGAATCAGGAGAAATAAACCTGGAGCGAGTGACTTGCTCTTGAAGATCCCCAATCATCTGCTCAGGTGGATGTTGTCGCTGAATGTAAAGAGGTGCTCCTAGTGCAGAAGTGGCCTCTACCCCATGAGTTGTGGAGGTAGGAACATAGCCACTCAGATCGTCGGTGAGGATAGGAGGAGGCTGCTCAGCTGAAACTGGAGTAGTAGTAGTAGGCTCTCCACCCCTCTCAGAGGTAGCTGGAGGATGGTTCGGTTCCTCATCCTCAGAGTCATCATCGACGAAGATGCTTCCTTGAATTTCAGGAACCTGTGTATCTGTAGCATCGGGTCTAGTACCAGGACTAGCCTCATCAAAAGTGACTTCGCAAGTCTCAATAATTTTGTTAGTGTCAACATTAAAAACACGATAGCCACGAGAATGAGCAGGATATCCAAGAAATATGCCATCAAAACATCTAGACTCAAATTTATCAAGGTTGCCATGTTTAAGAATGAAGCACTTGCAACCAAAAATCTTGAAATGAGAGACTTTGGGAGAATGACCAAATCTAAGCTCATAAGAGGTCTTCCCAACCACAGATCTCAAGAAAACCCTATTGGAGATATAACAAGCGTGAGAGATCGCCTCATTAAAATCTCCTAGAGTAGAATGCTCATCTAACATGGTCCGAGCCATCTCTACAAGGGTCCTGTTCTTCCTTTCTACAACACCATTCTGCTGGGGAACTCTAGGAGAATAAAACTGATGCTCAATTCCCCTATCAGAGCAAAAGGTAGAAAAAGAAGAATTCTTGAATTCTGTCCCATTGTCACTCCTAATGGCTCTCAAGGCTCCAGAAATATCAACAGCAAGTCTAAGGACCAAATCTCTAAAGAATCCAAATACTTCGTCCTTAGAAGCGAGAAAATACACCCATGAATACCTGGAGAAATCATCCACAACCACCAGCACATACCATTTCCCACCATCTGACTGAACTCTAGAAGGACCAACTGTATCTAAGTGAAGAAGCTGTCCTGGTCCATCAGTCATTACCAAGGTAAGAGGTGGGTGGGAAGCAGACACCATCTTACCATGCCGACAGGGCAAGCACACAAGATCTCTAACAGCCTTCAGCCTAGGCAAACCTCTAATCAAGTCCATGCAACTGACTTTAGACAAATGATCAAAACCTATATGCCCAAGTCTACGATGCCACAAAACAATATCATGAGAATCAGAGGCTATGAGACACCTAGGACTAGAAGCTGAAGAAATACTGAAATTAGCACAAAAGATCTTCTCAAATCTAGAGATCTTAAAAACAAGCTCACCCGAGGAATCTAGAACTCTACACTCACCACTTTTAAACCTCACTTCTAGACCCTCATCAAGCATCTGAGAAACAGATAGAAGATTATACCTCATATTACTTACCAAAGCGACGTCTTTAAGCATGAACTTGTTGTTGACACGCACAGTGCCCTTTGCAGTCACGGTCCCGGTAGAAGCATCCCCAAATGTAATCAATTCGTTGCGGATGCGTGTGAGGAGGAGAACCATCTGGAATCTCGGTCATATGTCGAGAACACCGAGTCAAGAAGCCATATGTCCTCCTTCCTCGCACGACGGACCTAAAAAGCACAATCAGAAAACATCCGTGCCTCAGTACTGGGGTTAGTGATAAATGATCTAGGAATCCAAAGATCTTGAGAAGCACGATGTCCGGGAGCAGAGTGAGAAAGCAGCGAAACATGATCCGGAATAAAATCATAAGGATGCACATGAGAACCACCTAGACCTCTCCGAAACGATCTACCAAAAGATCGATACTCCCCCTGTCTAGGTGCTACCCGTGGTCTCTCCTCACGATATCCTAATCCAACATGCTGCCTAGACCCACCAAAAGAGTCTACAAAGTTCTCTACGAATCTAGGCCTATACGTAGTACGATAAGCAGGCTGCCTAGCTCTAGAGACTATAGCTGGAGAAGGGACTCATCTAATGGATCTCAAGACGTTCATCCTCTCTTTTCTATCAAGTTTTGCTCTCTGGAAGCAGAACTCAACGGTGTGGCCTTCTTTCTTGCAGAAGGTGCAATGGTACTTGACCTTTTGAGGGGTCTGTACTGAAGAAGTAAAAGCACCTTCCTTACCAGAAAGAGTTTGAGCAAAACCTGCGGATTTGAAAACAACCTTAGAAGACTTAGGAGGTTCTAGCTCAAACAAACCATTTTTCACAACTCTAGCAATCTTAGGTGGGTTTCTCTTGGAATGTTCTAGGGGATTGAAACCTAGGCCACTATTTTTCACGCTCACCTTGGATTGATCAAGAATCATGTTGAGTTTCTTTTTCCCACTTGAAAACTTCTCAAGAGTCACCTTGAGGTAATCATTCTCCTTAATTAGACTCTCACGTCTAGTGCACTTTCTAGACTTGATTATCTCATCACGTTTACTCTTAAGAAGAGCCACTTCCACTTTGAAAGCCTCACAAGACACACAATAGGATTCCTTAATCCTATTCAACTGCTCCTTAAATTTGACTCTAAATGCCTCTTGAATCTGACCAATCATGGTTTCAACTTCAGCATTCAAAACACAAGAGTTAGAATCAATGACTTTCTTAGAAGCAGTAAGAGACATGGAATTTTCAATTTTAGCTTTTTCTTCAAGAGTCTTGTTTAAAGCTTCAATCTCAATTGTAAGCTTGGGACAATTTTCACAAGAGGCAGCTCTAGAGTAAACAACCATTTCAGTCATCTCTTGCATCTTAATCCTATTATTCTTACAATGAGAGCATGTGTGACTAGCATCAAATTTTTGTAATTCTTCCAAAGAGCTATTCAATTTTAATTCAAGTAAAGCACAGTTAGAGCAAGTTAAAGGAATAGCTTCCATGGCTGTCACATCAAGTGAAATAGCATCTAAGCAAACAGAACTAGACTTGAGAGATTCTAGTTCATCAAGAGCATCTTTTAGTTGATTAGCAACAGAGGAATGAGCAGATTTTAAGCTTGTCAATTCTTTAAGCAAGCTAGTGCAGGAATCACAAATATCATCAGGATTAATAGATTTAAGCCTAACAACTTCTAGGTTCAAATTATCAATCATAATGTCACCTTCTTAATCATTTTTACTTGCTTATGCAATTTCATTCACAAGCACCAAAGCCCTTTTCATGTCGACAATTGAAGGGTATACCTCATCGGGATCACTAAAAGGATCCTCATCGTTGGAGGAGTCATTTGTCGTGGTTGTTCTTGGCTATGAAACACATGCTGCGAAGTTATGGCGTTCTTCTTCCACGGAGTCACTCTCGTCGTCCTCCGTTTACGAGTCCACATCGCTCATGTTTACATTCTCTAGGCGGCAAGGACCGGTGACAAACTGCGATAGTTTGTCTTCTTGGGTTTTGCATCCCTCTCACAGGGATGTCTTTGTGTCTCCTTCTCCTCCTTGCCCTTTAGCTTGGGGCATCTGGAACGAATGTGGTTTAGCTCACCACATTCGAAGCACGTGATAGGTCCACCTCTCCTCCTATTCCTCACCTTGTTGTACGCTCTCGTGAATTTGGTGGATAGGAGGGCTAAGTCATCCTCGGGTAGTTTTTCAAGTTGCTCATCGCTCAAAGAATGCAAAGCGGATAATGAAAAACCAGATGAGCTACAATCGAGAGAATCAGAAGAACAACTCTTGGATTTGTCGACCACTAATGCCATCGACTCTGTCTTGGGAGGCGCGAGATAAAATCAATCTCATCGTCTTCAACCTCGAGTATAGCTTATCCATGGTAAGCTCACTCATGACAGTGTTGTCATTGATGGAAGTGATCTTCATTCCCCAGACCTTCACATCAAGAGCACCCAAAAGCTGGCGTGCATTTTCAGACTTAGAAAAAGACTAGGTCAACAGCGCGGAGATCATGAAGAATCTTAGAAAATCTTCCCCACAGCTCGTCTAAAAACTCCCCAGGCCTTTGTTCGATTTTAGAGTATACTTTCTTCAGCTGGTTCTATCTCACTTCCTTGATCGCGATGGACCCTCGTGATAGTCACAAAGAGTCGCGGATCTCATGAGCGAGACCGCAAGTGAGCAACACGCTCAAACTCAGATCGACTAAGGCCTTGGATCAAATAATTCTGAGCCTTGCTGTTGGCCTCCACATCTAGAGTGATCATATCGTCATCGGCTGGCACGACATAAGGGTTTTTTACCTTAAGCCAAATAGCGTGCCCTTGAGCCTCGATATAAACCTGCATACGAGCCTTCCAATATGCAAAGTCAACTCCATCAAAAATATGTGGCTTAGTTGAGTACTTGTCGATCGCCATGGCTCCAAAGACCGTTAAGATCTATGAGAAGAGCTAGCAGGCTCGATACCATTTGTAGGACCGTAAAGGCGACTAGGGGGTGAATAGGCGCTTTCACAAATTTCTCGCCTTAATCAAATTCAACACGAACTTTACTCCTTTAGCTATGAAAGCTAAGAAGATCGGTAAGCACACGAGGAAGCCTTGTCTTGGTCGATAACCCCTCAACCACACGACACAAAGTGGAGAATTGAACTCATCGCTCTGGATCGGTGATGCAGTGGTCGAGCCATTGGAGGCGGCGGTCGGACCGACGGTTAACGAGCGGTCGGACCGGCTACTAATCTTAGCGGTCGGACCGTTGGATATCGGTTCGACCCGGTAATCTTGAGCGATGCAAAAGCGGCGGTCGGACCGCGTTGTAAAATCTAGTCGGACCGATTTGGTCGATCTTGAAAATCAATGCCCAAATCCAAAACGAAATTTGGTCCAACTTTTGATTCAACCAATGAAACTTGACCAAATTTGGAGCACACCTCCCTAAGGATATTAGAGACCTATTTGTAGCGACGATCCTTCAGATCCACTGCGTAGAATCGATCTCGCAAGGTTTTACCAAAGAAGTGCACAAACCCTAGAAATGAAAATCTTGATTCAAGACTTGCTTGTGGGGGTTGATGATCTAGAAGATTCTAGAAGTATTCCCACACATCAAAGCAAGGTAAAGTAGGTCAAGAGACCAAGCATAAACACATGAATCAAGGAAGCACCAAATTCATCCAAAAGAGAGAAGAACACAAAGGAGACAAATGATCCAAAAGAGAGAAGAACACAAAGGAGACAAATGATCTCTCAAGCAAGCATTACAAAGCCACTCCAACAAGGAGGACAAGAGCTCACACAAGGAGCACTCACAATCTCTCCAAACCCTAGCTTTTCCTCTCCTCTCCTCCTAACCCTAGAAAATGAAGAAGGGGGCCAAATGAATGCTTAGGGGGTTTTTCCTCTCCCCCCTTTCTATTTATAGGAGAGGCCTAGGGTTTCACATTTGGGACCCATACACACATGGGACCCACACACATACAACTGTTGAAGCAATCGCCTGCTTCACCACGTGTAGGTTGATCAGCGGCTCTCATCACGTCGCCAAGTCTCTCCCGTCCGAATCCCATCGGAACCTCCCAGAGACTCGCACCGACTTCCGCACCGCCTGATCCAACTAGCTGCACCGAACTACCCTTTCGATCCATCTTGCCCATTCTGCACCATGCTTGAGTCACACGACCTCATCCGGCATCCATGATCGTTCTGGACCTCAGCTCTCCAAGCGTAGTCCCGATCCACCTCACCGTTGACGTCGTTGACCTGCAAGCCACCTGCACAGCAACAGACAAACCAATCGACTCCGGGAACAAGTTCTTCACAACTTGACCCACGTTAGTTCCGCAATGCAATATGCAACAATAAAGCATTGAACTCCATACATAAAACACATTCAAATCACATCAATGCAAAGAAGGCTCACCTTCAAGTCATCGGCGGTCTGACCGCCCCACTCCACCGGTCCGACCGATTTCAGGCCGGTCCGACCGATTCCATAACGGCGGTCGGACCGCCTGAAAAGACTTAGCCAAATTTTCAGCTCGAAAATCCGAAACCTTCTGGAAATTTCAACTGAATAGAACTTTTGACTGGGAGCTCCAAAAATTGTGTGACCACATCCAGGAGACTCCCCTCACTTGCCTACACAACCTATTTTGGCTCATTTCAAAATCCATCATCACCTTTTAGCGGTCGGACCGGCAAGCACCGCCGTCGAGACCTTCCCATCGGCCGGTCGGACGGCGACACGGCCGGTCGGACCGCTGTGACTGACAACAGAGCAAACCCGAAAATGCGACAAATTGCAAACCAACAAAGCCATTGCCAATTGACTCATCATCCTGAGATCGTGCACATATCCTCACGATATCCGCAGTTCACTAGCATACTCTTGGACGATCTCCTCCTCCTATTTCGGGGCCTCCACCTTTCCTTGGACTTCCACCATCATCATCACATTTTCTGCCCCGGAGTACATGTTGCTTAGCGTCTCCCACATTGTCAGTGCACTCTGCATCATCTCCACCATCCGAGCGATGGATTGAGACATCGAAGTTAGCAACCGAGCTACCACCACAGAATTGGTAGTGTTCCACATCCTCCAATCAATGCTCGCTTTGTTTGCAGGCTCAACACAAGTCTCCTGCAGGTAGTGCTCCACCCCCTTCGTCCTCAGATTAGTCGAGTCCTTCTAGACCAACTCAGGTAATTCTTATTTTCTTCTAATTTTACATCATTCGACATCAGCTCTAGCTTTAAGTCAGATGACCCTGCATTAGCCCTCAGACCTATCATACTTGTTGTGAAGAGATCCTGTAACATGCTTCTTATGTCACCTTGAGTTACTAGTGGGGAAGTAGTCTCAACAAATATCTTCCTCGCAGCCTCAATTTCCTCAGGGGTCATCTTCTCAAGCAACTAGAGCAATGTCAATCAATATCAAGATATGCCACGTGTACCTGCCATGACCACGACAATTCTTCACACATCAACATCCTACCGAACCTCGATGACTACCTGCACGGTTACCAAAAACATTATGATCTGAAATATTTTTTTGTCTCCTCCCGAGCCGCTTCGGTTCCTTTTTTCTCTCCTCCCAAGCTGCCTACTAGAGTGACATGGAATAATGGATTCAATTATCAAAGGATGTCTTAATAATTAATTAATCAACGAATGGGTATTTATCTACCTTAAGCTTTAACATACATTTGATTAAAGAACTAAAGCATGCAATTTTAGTAATTTAAATAAATATCATTTACATAAATGTAGGCTCAAAATGATCAAAGTGTCGAATTGCCTTGGTTAAAGGCAAGAGAGTCTTGATAGTCTGGTGCTTGATCAATTTGGACATCTCCCGCGTCTTCGAATCCTATTTGGACGAATGTACTGGAAAAATGCACGCACAAACAAACAAAGAGAGCAAATAAATACTAAAGACATAATAAATGAACTTCAAATTAAACAAGACCAGTGCCATTAGCATGATCTAGAATTTAGACAAATTAAGAGATAAATTAATAATTTTTGGAGTTATAACCGAGGAGAACATAGCTTCTGAAGTTTGAATTGGAGTTAAATCAGAAAAATAAAAAGAGGAGAGAGAGAACGAGAACTCGATCGACACGTGGGGCCCATGAGCAAGTGCGAGTTCACATGAGCAGTCGGCGTGGATCGGAGGTCATCACGCCTTGTCGGGTCCACTGTCTCACGTTCACGTTAATAGTGCGCGGGGGCCCACTTCTCAAAGAGAGGAGAAGGGCTTAGAGCACGTGGTAGGTGGGGCCACTCAAAACACATCGATTCAATCCCCACATGATTTCATTCGCCCATAGTGAAAGGGAGTATAGGGAGGTGCACTGGCTCAAGGCGGTGGCGGCGGCGCGCGTGGAGGCATGGGGAGGCAAAGAGCCGGCAAATGGGTTCCCAGAGGACGGAGACCCCATGGCGGAGCGGCGCGCCGCCAAGAGGACGAGCGCAATGGCGGAGTGGCCAAAGCGGCGGGCGCCACGAGCATGCGGGCTACAGCGGCATCGGCGGTGGAGTGGCGCGCCGAGGAGGTAGGGTACGCGGCAGGCGGCGCCTAGAGGTGGGGAAGCGGCGGGTGGTCGGGCGGCTCGAGGCGGCCGAGGTGGTCGGGCGGCGACGGTCGGGCGGAGAAGAAGGGAGCCACAATGACAAGTGCATCTCGGCGGCGAAAGGAGGGTGGTGGTGGGGATGTCTTCCTCTGTCGCGGGCGGCCGTGACGGGTCGGCAGCGAGAGCTCACCAGAGCGGCGGTTGGCGGTGGCGCCCGCCGCCGGGGCGGCGGGCGGCGGCGGCTTCCAGCTGCCGAGGAAGGAGATGAGATGGGAGGTAGGATGAGCACATGGGCTCCTTTATAGCACCGGGGGGAGGATGGAGCCATTGGGCTTGACGGCGCTTGGTCCCGAGGCGGCTCTGGTGCAGCGGCGACTTGCACGGCCTGGGTGAAGCAACAGGGCGGAGGCAGGTGGGCGCAGGCGGCACGGGATGGGCAAGCGCAGAGTGCGGCTCGGGCATGCACGGTGCTGGTGACGCGGTCGTTGTAGGCGCGCATGCGAAGCGCAGTGCGCAGCCCATCGTTGGCGCATTGGTGACGCACGGCGACGAGACTTGACGAGGAGGAGGGCGCCGGTCGCGGTTGGCAGGGGAGCAGGTGGAGTGGGGTCATGGCGCAAGCGGTGACGTTTTCGGTGGCCTGGGAAGGTCGTGGAGGGGACGGAGCGGCAGGGAGCTTGTGGGCGCGGCGGCTGCTAACGGCAATGGGCACTCAGCTGGGGGAAGAAGAAAGCCGGAGGGGAAGGAGCTGGGCCGGGAAGGCCGGGTGGGGGTGATGGGCCATGCCAAAAAAGGGGAAAGGTAGGTGGACCAGGGATAGGTGGGAGAGAAGGGGTCGGCCCAAGAAGGAGGGTGAAAATGGGAATGGCCCAAATTTGAAAAAAGATGAATTCAATTCGAATTTGAATATGGGAATTTGCAAAAAGGTTAGCTAGAAGCTAGAAGATTTAAAATTACCATCTAATTTGAAAATACGAATGAAAATAGAAAACCGAATTGTAATTACTATTTGCTTTTTGAAAATGGTAACGTTGCAATCTCCTCCGTCAGTTGGTATCGCTATTAGCCTACAATCATGACAGATACCTTAAGCAATTAAATGGAACACATAAGGCCCATGTCTTTCAACTCTAGCAAGGAAATTTCTGCAGTCTCCGAGCTAAGCTGTGTCTTTTTTTCACAAGCCAATATACTAGCAAGATATAAGCCCAGGCTCAACACAACACCATTAATTTGGAGCCTGAAACAACTAGATGACTACACCCATGATGCTCTTGAAAACCTAAAGATCACCCACCACAGTTGCTTACGAGTTCTTTGATAGGTCCACTAATTGTTATACATGTTTTTTTGTAACTGATCCTCGAGCTTCAGAATGGATTAGAATGTGTAATATGGCATGGCACTGATGGTTGAAGATTGTGGATTCGTAATGGATCAATGCCACTAACTCACTTTTATGACAATACGGTGATAGACTAGATCATTTTTTTTTAATTTTCTAGTTCTCCCTGTGTAGTTCTGTTTTTTTTCCTGGTTTTTTTGATAAGCAATGAGTCGAGATTTGTTTCCTTTACCCCACTGGTGGAGGCGATTGCTTGTGCCCATAAATCCCCTCGGGTGTTGCCCCTAGGAATTTGCAGATCCACGTCCTTGCTTCCTCGCCGACAAGGATGATAAAGTCTTTGTCATTTGTGGCGCACCTCCATTGCACGAGCACCACCGCCATGAACAAGAGAAGAAGACAAGGGCAATATGATCTTATTCCAGGAAATATGTACATGAGTGACATTTTTGTGAACACCACGACTCATGTAGTGGTATTTTTGTGAGATAGAACTTTGAAGTGATATTTTTCTTATTCGATCACTTTAGAATGGCGTATGTCAAAATTTCCCCTATTTTAGCCCCAATTCCATGGACAGGCCTGAGTCATCACCTCCCATCTCTTCTCGGTTCCCCATTGTTCGCCCCATAGCCGTCCGGCGTCAGTGCGGTCGCCAATGATATGTGTATCTCGATTACGGATTAATTTGGGTATCGTCTGTCAAATTATGTCCTGCAAATAAGTTCATCTATAAATTATTGAAAAAACATGTAGAATCGCTGATTTGTCCAAATTCATTTGCTTATAAATTGGTAAACATATGATCAGATGAATTAAAGAAACAAATATATACTTTATACTTGGTTCCAAATGTCACATGGCTTTATATGTGATCAATTTAAGTGTAACATCACGTTACACCTAAATACGACAAAGGTAAAGCAAATAAAACCGTCATATAATGATAAAATACGCTCTCCAATACGTAATTGCTAGCTACAGATGAAACCATGTGTTAGGAAGTGTAACATTGCCGTTTTCAAAACGGTAAATAATATTTACTATTCGGTTTTCGATCTCTTTGCGTATTTTCGTAGAAACTTCCAACTTCCTTCTAGCTCAGGTTTGTGTTTCAAACACCCCGACTGAGTTCAAAAACCAAATTTTTGTTTCTTTATCGCTTTTCGAATTTTCGCATCCCTTCAATTTTTCCTGGGGCTGGCCCATCTCCTCCCTTCCTCCTGGCCCAGCCCACCTTCTCCCGTCCTGCTGCCCCCCTTCTCTTTCTTTTCTCTCCCCTCCCCTTAGCCCGGCTCTGCCTGCCCCGTCTCCCTCCTTCTTTCTTCCTCCAGGCGCTGCCCCCACCCACTCTCTCTCTCTCTCCCGTGCGAATGTCACCGCCCCTCCTTACCAATCTCCCCCTCTGCCGCCCCCTGCTCCACTCTGCAGCGCTTGCTCCCTCCCAGTCCCCTCACAGCTCGTCCTCGCCACTCCCCGCTACCACCCCTGCCCTGCCCGGTCCTCTCGTGCGCAGGTACTCATGGCCGACGCCGCCCCGTCACCTCACTGCCGCCCGAGCTCCCTCCATCTCCCCTCTCCCTCCTCTCGGCCTATTTAAGCACCTCATTACCCCCTTGAGCTCCCCCGCTACCTCATTGCCCTCTCCCAGCTCTCCTCTCCATCCCCCGTGCCCCACATTGCTCTCTCCCCTCTCTGTGCCATTTGTCGAGCTGAAGCTCCGGCACTTCCGTCCGTTCAACACCGGTAGTTACGCATTTCCAGCCTCTGGAACTACCACCCTCTCAACCCCCGGTATTACCGCACCCCTCCGGTACTACTGTCGTTTCATCACCGGTACTACTGTCCTCTCGCGCCTCCGGTACTACCGCTTCCTACAGGACGAGCATTGTGCTCGCCACGTGTCGTCTCCTCGATTTTTTTGGCTTTTCTGTTTTCTTTTCAATTAAGTATTCAATTGGAAAGCTTCAAAAATTCATATCTTTTTCTTTATAACTCCAAAAATTATGAAACTTGTTTATAAAAGTTTCTAAAATCAAGATCTTGCTAATGGCATTGGTCTTGTTCAATTTGGAGTTCATTTATATTGAGTTTGGTATTTATTTGCTCTCTCTGTTGTTGTGCCTTTTTCTGGTACTTTCGTCCGATTAGGGTTCGAAGACGCAGGAGACATCCACTTCGTCCAAGCTCAAGAGTACCAGGATCCCACTGCCTTTAACCAAGGTGAGTCAATACTTTGATCATTTTGAGCCTACATTTTATGCAAATTATATTTATTTAAAATATCAAAGTTTCATGCTTTAATTCTGTAATCAAATGTATGTTAAACCTTAAGGTAGTTAAACGTCCATTTGATGATTAATTAATTATTACCCATCTTTTGATAAATTGAATCCCTCATTCCATGTCACCCTAGTAATTATGTGGTAAATACTAGCATAGGTTGGACATAAGCGACATGCTAGTCTTGCTTAAGTACCGGGACAATAAATGTCCCGATCATAATATTTTAATCATGAAAGTGGTTTTGGGCAGTCACTGGATGTAAATGACTGGCGTGTTGTGTTAATTGGTTTTCCTCCCCAAAACCCTAAACAACTTGCTAGTACCACATCTGGGCGGATGGAAAGAGTGATGGGTACGGATGTAGCACGAGAATGTGTGGAATGTGGTATGAACCGTCTAGATGGATTAAGGACTTAATCTTGTTATGACCTCCTGTGTAAAACAAGTACAATCGCAAGTCTACAAGGTGCAACTTGGCTTAGTAAAATTATTGAACCCTGAATGTCATCCCACAACTAGTGTTTGGAAGTGTGCAAGCGGCAGCATATACGTTGGCTTGAAAGGGGCACCAGGGAGGGTGAAGTTGCCAGCTGCGCTAGTCGTTGTGGCCATGGCCAGCTGCGCTAGTCGTTGTGGTGAATATCCCGCACAACTTATGGAATTGGCCATAGGGGTCAGATGACGGAAGAGGCGAGTTAGTTTGAAATGTTACTGTGACGATCGCTCAACTACATGACTAAGGAATCATGTGGGGGTAACGAGTATGATTATCTCTTGTGGGTACAGTGTACAACCTCTGTAGAGTCTAAATTGTTTAAACAGCCGCGCCTATGATTATAGGCCGACATGGGATCTTAACTGGAGTTATTTCTATTTCAAAAACCTTTGTAGGTGGATTACAACCAAGACAGCTCACCTAGCCTGAGGTTGGATTTTTTCTGAGCCGTCGAGCTCAGTAGTGTGAAGGAGCAGAGGTAGCTCCAACAAAATGATGCATGTGTAGAGTTCCGATGGAGGGAACCTCTACTGTTATTTAATATTGCACTTACTCTCTTTAATAAAATACAATTTGTTTAAAATGCTAAGTCATAGGAGTTTGTAATTATGATAATTGAAAATATTGCTTTAGCAAATAAAAGAACCTGAGCCATCCTTGTTAAGCCTTGCATGTATACTATTGCATACTGTGTGTTGGATTGCGAGCATGGTTGTTTTTCTCACTCTCGCTCTCCCCCCCAAACCCTCGAGATGATTTGGAGTAAGGAGACTACGCATACTACGAGGATCCCGAAGTCGATGGCCAAGGGAACCCTGAAGAATAGTCTAGATTATGTAGTTTAGATCTCGCCCTGGTCTAGTGGACTCGCCGGTACTTGCACGCAACCGATATTACCTAATTCTTTGGATAATATCAATCGTACGTAGGTCACCCCAGTTGTTTGACTGTGGAGAGATGAGCATCAACCCTTCTTTTGCTTCCGCTGTAGCTACGTGCTTTTATGTGATGTAATCAATTTGGCCTGGTGGCCCTTATGTAAAACTCGATCCAACGTAGTCTATGTCACTCTGATGTCTGTTTGAATTTGAATGACTTAATTCGTCATGTATGAAATGATTCAGTAATGAATCTATTAGTGCTACCTACTGATCCAGGGAGTAGTACAGTATTTTCATAGAGAATTCGGGATTAAAAAATCTAGATCCGACGGGAAGACTCGTCACCCATAAGCACTACTGGGCTGCAATGGTGAGCTCACTATGCAGATAATCAACGTCACCGCATCTTTTGACTGAAGAAAGCACTCTAGTTGCATGTTGCATTGTTGGTCTTCGTGAAGGATTTGGCTCCAAGCATTGAACAGCAACACTGAGCGCATTAAATATTTCTCTAGCAGTTTCAGCATCCGGTAGTGGGGGTCTGGAGTCCAACAAATCCTTCACTGATACACTT
The DNA here is from genome assembly GCA_036346395.1 of Hsuehochloa calcarea. Lineage (NCBI taxonomy): Eukaryota > Viridiplantae > Streptophyta > Magnoliopsida > Poales > Poaceae > Hsuehochloa > Hsuehochloa calcarea. Next base: position 52,067,151 of record CM070610.1, on the reverse strand, counting down.
CTCTTGGTTGTGAGCGATAGGGATGAAAGGAAGTTGCCTGGATGGAATCCCATAAATAGCTCAAGAATAAGCACCCCGAAGCTGTATACATCACATTTCTCTGTAACATTCGTTGTATATGCTAGCTCTGCAATATCAATGTTGAAAAGATCAGTGTAATGATCCGTATCTAGTATCTATCCATGGGATCATGAATACACAATATACATAGACATAATGACCTGGATAAAAACATTAGCCAAGAACTCTAAAATATACCAGTATGAGTTCAATGCGTGGCAACTGGTAGGAGCAGCAAACTTGAGCAGTCTGGTTCTGGCTAATTACTTTGGTCGTTGCTTTTTTGTAATCTGTCACTGACGCTTATATTTCCATTACTGTGTGGTTAGGCCTGTTAGAGATATATATGTTAGAGATATATATGTGTTAGAATAGGACTCTAGATATGATTTGGTTTCCTTATCTGTAACCTGTAACTTGTGTATATATACTGGCCCATTGGCCATCTGATAATATAAGTCGCTATTCCAACATGGTATCAGAGCGCTAGGGTTACCTCTCTCCTCATCTGACCTAGCCGCCGCTGTCGCTGGCTTGCCGCTTCAGTCGGCCTCCCTCCGATCTAGTCGCCCGCCGGCTTCCTCCTCCGCGTGAGCCGCTGCCGTCGCCTCTGCTCTTCCTTCGCCGCCCGCAGTGCCGGCTTCCAGAGCTCCACGCTCGCCTGAGGCCGACTCCCCGCCTCCGGTTCCCACGCTCGCACCGGACTCGCCGCCACCAAGGTCGCCGTGCCGCCGCGCTTAAAGCCGGCGGCTAAAAACCGCAGCCTCCGGCGCAGCCGCCGCTCTCGCCCGCCGCCTCAAAGGCCGACGCCAAGGTTGTTGCGCGGCCTCGTCCTCCGCACGCCGTCCCTATTGTCTCGTAGCTCCCGCCGCCGCCTCCGGCCCCGACCGCCGCCATCGCCTCAAGCCCGACCGCGCCACCCCACCTTGCGATCGCCGACACTTATCGCCGCCACCCGCTTGCGGTCGCCGCCGCCGCCGCTTCAGTTTCTAGCAGGGGATTAGGGTTCCCCTGATCCCTTGCGTGTGCACGTGGGTTGCTTCGCCAGTGGGCCAGCCTGTTTAAAATAGGCCGGTTGAGGACTGTGCCAAAAAAAATGTTGGTCTAATCGCCGCGCCGTCCAGCACCGCCTATTAGACTACGTTACCTTGGTCGCCGTGCCGTCCAGCGCCGCCTACCAATGGGCACCGTTTCCCTCCCTTGCTGCCCGGTGATCTTCGACGGTGTTAACTACACCGACTTCGTGTCTCACATGCGCATCCACGTGCGTGGTCTTCGTCTCTAGGGCGTCCTCTCTGGCGATGTCACCTGCCCGTCGTGTCCTACTCCTCCGACGGAGCCTACGTCTGTTGCGCTTTCCCCGACAGCTGATAAGGCTGCTATTGTGGCTGGTGGCCTTGCTAATGAGAAGGCTGCCTCTGCCTACCAAGAGCTCTAGATTTTTACATGGATCGCTTGACTACCTACACTCAGTGGTGCGACGACGACGCCGGGCTCTTCTTTGTCTTCATAGCCGATGTCCACCTCGCTTTTCTTACGAGATTGTGGATTTGCATCGTACCGTCGGATGTGGACTCATCTTTGACAGCGCTCACGAACCCTCCGAGATGCCCTCTACCGCCAAGATCGCCAGAGCGCTCTTCACAGGTGATGCTACTGTTGAGGCCTTCTACGCTTAGAGTTACGCATCAAGCGTCAGCGTACTCTCTTATCTTCTTGGCGCTGCGTTCTGTTCGTCTTTGCTGGTACGCATCGACTGGAGTTTCAGCGTGTCTCGAGTTCCTTACTCGCCTTCGTCCCGAAGTTCGGCAGAGGCATGCCCGACTACTTGCACGCCACCCTCGTGTCACTCTTCCGAGGCCCTTACCGAGATACGTGCGAGAGGAGACTCGCCGAGTGGTGCTGGTCCGATACCACTCCCTCCGTGCTCGCCGCCTGTACACACCGCTACACCGATCGCTTCGCTTGATGACATCGCCTCCTCCAGTGGCCGCCACGGTGGTGGTGGCGCCCTCCATCCGGGCGGTGGCCGTCCTCGCTTCCCCTCTGCGACAAGGTCGGCCACATTGAGTCCCAAGCTACGAAGCGGCGGCATATTTCACGCCGTTCTTCTCCTAGCACTAGCACCGATACTTCTACATCGACGTGCGCATCGACTACTTCGCGTTTTCTCTCACCGAGCGGAGATAGCCGACTTGGCGCCGCTTGCCGCTTCGTGTTCTTCCTCGGCGTGTTCTGCGGAGTTCTGCGATCGACTCTTCTGCACCGAGAAACCACCTCCTACACGCAGTACCTCCCGTGGATCCTTGATTCCGGAGCATCTTTCCACATGACTTCGATTCTTCCACTGCCTTTGTTACACCTCTTGATTCTCCTGCCGCTGTACTTATGCGATGGTACCTCTCTTCTTCGCTCTCGGTTGAGGACCTCTTAGCAACTCATCTTTTCATGTTCCTTCATTTTATGTTCCTCGCCTAACCTTGCGACTTCTTTCTGCTTTGGGATGATTCGACCTTGGTTATCAGGTCATTCTCGACTTTGACTCTTGTTGTGTTCAGGACCGCCACACAGGAGCTCTGGTTGGTTCTGGCCCTCGTCGCCTTGACTCACAGCGTCTCTGGGAGCTTGACTGGCTTCACCTTCCTTCCGCTGCCCCCGTCGCCGTCAGTCTCTCCTCTTCGGCTACTCCGTCTACCAGTTCTTTCCAGCAGTGACATCACCGTCTTGGTCATCTGTGTGGATCTCGTCTATCATCCTTAGTTCGTCGTGGTCTTCTGGGGTCTGTCTCAGGAGACGTGTCTTTAGATTGTCAGGGTTGTCGTTTAGGTAAACAAATTCAGCTTCCTTATCCTCATAGTGAGTTCGTGTCTCAGCGTCCGTTTGATCTTGTTCATTCAGATGTATGGGGTCCGGCTCCCTTCGTTTCGAAAGGGGGTCATCGCTATTATATCATATTTATAGATGATTTCTCTCGCCACACTTGGATATATTTCATGTCTTCTCGTAGTGAGGCCTTGTCTATCTATAAATAATTTGCCACTATGGTTCACACACAGTTCTCCACTCCTATTCGTATCTTTTGTGCTGGCTCTGCTGGCGAGTATATCTCTCATCACCTACGTAGCTTCCTTGCTGGGCAGGGCACTCTTGCTCAGTTCTCTTGTCCTGATGCTCATGCTCAGAATGGTGTTGCTGAGCGCAAGCATCGTCACCTTCTTGAGTCGGCTCGTGCCCTGATGATTGCCGCATCTATTCTACCTCACTTTTGGGCCGAGGCTGTTTCCACTGCCACCAATCTCGTCAACATCCAGCCTTCTTCTGCTCTTCAGGGTGCAATCCCTGTTGAGCATCTCCGTGGTCTCCTTCCTAACTACTCTGCCCTTCGTCTGTTTGGCTGCGTTTGCTACGTTCTCCTCGCCCCTCGAGAACGCTCCAAACCGATCGCCACCGTTGAGTGTGTTTTTCTGGATACAAGGTTTGAGCACAAGGGCTATAGGTGCTGGATCCTGTTGGTCGACGGATGCGAATTTCTCGGGATGTGACTTTCGACGAGTCTCGTCCCTTCTATCCACGTCCTGTCTCTCCTTCGGCTTCCTCTGTGGAGTCTCTGTCTTTTTGACCTTTCGGATACACCTATCTCTCGTCTTGCCTCGCCCACCCGTCCCACCGAGTCTCCACATATTTCTCTTGTGGCCCCTCCGCCATTGTCGCCCCCTGCGGCTCCTCAGGCTCCCCCCACTACACTCGTCTACACTCGCCGGCCTCGTATTGAGGATCTTCTAGATGATCCCTCTTTTCCTGATGTTTCATCTTCTTCTGATGCTTCATCTTCCCCTGATGGGCCGTCTTCTCCTCGCTACGCTCTTCGTGATCGCCAGTCGATTTGGCCTCGCCTGCTTTGCCTTTCTTTGGCGCTGCTACTGTGAGCTGTCTCCTCACGGATGTCATTACTCATCCTGAGTGGCAGGATGCCATGGCCAAGGAGATTGCTGCCCTTGAGCGTACTGGTACTTGGGATCTTGTTCCTTTTCCATCTCACTCTCGTCCCATCACATGTAAGTGGGTCTATAAGATTAAGACTCGCTCGGATGGCTGTCTTGAGTGCTATAAGGCGCGTCTTGTTGCTCGTGGCTTCCAGCAGGAGCATGGTCGTGACTACGATGAGACTTTTGCTCCTGTGGCCCACATGCCCACCGTCCCGCACTCTTCTTTCGGTGGCGTCTGTCGCCATCGGATCTGCATTCTCGACTTGATGTCAAGAATGCCTTTCTTAATGGCGAGTTGCGTGAGGAGGTCTACATGCATCCGCCACCTGGGTATTCTGTTCCTGAGGGTATGGTCTGTCGCCTTCGTTGCTCTCTTTATGGCCTTAAGCAAGCCCCTCGTGCTTGGTTTGAGCGTTTCTCCTCTGTGGTCACTGCTGTTGGCTTTTCAGCAAGTGATTATGATCCTTCGCTCTTTGTCCACACTTCGTCTCTTGGTCGGACTCTTCTTCTTCTGTATGTTGATGATATGATCATTACCGGAGATGACTCTGAGTACATTGTCAAGACTCATCTTAGTGAGCAGTTCCTTATGTCGGATCTTGATCCTCTTCGTTACTTCCTTGGGATTGAGGTTATTTCCACTCCAGATGGTTTCTTTATGTCCCAAGAGAAGTATATTCAGGATCTTCTTGATCGCACCTCCCTTACTGATCAGCGTACTGTTGAGACTCCCATGGAGCTCAATATTCACCTCCGACCCTCTGATGGCGAGCCTCTTTCTGATCCGACTCGCTATCGTCATCTTATTGGGAGTCTTGTCTACCTTGCTGTTACTCGTCCGGATATCACCTATCCAGCCTCACATTCGAGTCGATTCGTTTCGCTCCCACTCGGGTCCACTACACCACCACCTTCTTCGAGTTCTGCGATACCTTCGTGGGACTATCTCTCGCCGTCTCTTCTTTCCACGCTCCAGCTCGTTACAGCTTCAGGTTTATTCGGATGCTACTTGGGCCAACGATCCCTCTGATCGTCGGTCTATCTCTTCTTACTGTGTTTTTCTTGGTGGTCCGCTTATTGCCTGGAAGACGAAGAAACAGACTGCAGTGTCCCGTTCGAGTGCAGAGGCTGAGTTGCGAGCTATGGCTCTATGACAGCAGAGATTACTTGGCTACGGTGGTTACTTGAGAATTTTGGTGTTTTTGTTACTACACCGACTCCTCTCTAGTCGACACGATGCAGTGCTATCGATGTGCAGTGACCACGTGAAGCATGAGCTCACCAAGCATATTGGTGTTGATGCTTCCTTCATGAGGTCTTGTGTGCATGATCAGGTGATTGCTCTTCAGTATGTACCTTCAGAGCTTTAGATAGCGGATTTCTTCACGAAGGCCCAGACTCGAGCACAGCACGGTTTCTACCTCTCCAAACTCAGTGTTGTTGATCCACCATGAGTTTGAGGGGGGGGGGTGTTAGAGATATATATGTGTTAGAATATGACTCTAGATATGATTTGGTTTGTTTATCTGTAACCTGTAACTTGTGTATATATACTGTCCCATTGGCCCTCTCATAATATAAGTCGCTATTCCAACAAGGCCTAGTGTAATTCCTAGGTCCTTGCTGGTTGTATCTTGTAAAAACTATTATTCTCTAATTTAATGATATGCAGCTCTCCTGCGCAGTAGACAACCTGAATGTACCCACACCTATTTTTGGTTTCTGAAAAAAAAATATTATCACTAATTCATATGTGAATGCACTATATTTAGGGAAACGTGGAGAGACATAACGGCCAATTTTACAAATAATCTACTCGCGTATTTGGAGAATATGTATGAGGCGTCCAACCACCTCAAGTATGCTTTAATCCAGTGCATCTAAACCTCATCCGACAATACATGTGTGTTGCATCGTTCAAAATTAAAACAATACATTTGTGTTGCCATGGTACTTCTCAAATATGGGTCTGCAGTAAATACTTCCCTGAATGTGAATGCTTCAAATTTTGTAATAGAAAGGAAGCAATATATGTGAGGACCCCCGGGTTATTTTCGTAAGACCGAGGTTTACCTGGTCTTAAGGAAATAACTCTGGGCCTCAAGTAAATGAATTCCACCTTAACTCCATCCAAGTGAGGAGCCCGATCAAACTAGAGCCCGGTGATCATGCGTTGCTCCTCTGCAAGCACTACATGATTATCGGTTCTCCAAACGGTCAAAGCCAACACTTAGACAAGTTAAAGTGGGATTCATAACAGCGAGTATGATGCCGTGTTGGCTCCCAGGATCAGCGACCAACACGCTCATACTCTCATTCAACGTTAATCACATCCATACAACAACGTACATTATCAATCCAAAAGACATACAACATAATAGTTAAGTCTACACTATTACATAACGGCCGACCGGCCAAATTCAAATAAGAGTGATAAATAACAGCGGAAGCAAAATAAATAAACCAAAAGTCCAGCAAGGTATGCCCATAACCCAAGGCAACCGATCAAGTTAAAAGATAGCACTACTCGTCGTTGTCGCTAAATCGGCACTGACGAGCTCATCGGGCTCGATATCGTCCTCACCTGAAAAAGAAAAACAAAAAGGCCAGCCAACATCTGGCTGAGTACAAGTGCACTCGCAAGTCTTACACAAAGAAAAGTAGTTATGCATATTGGGCAATCAATGGATAGCTTTAGTGGTTCTAGTTTTGCATGAAGCGCAACATCTTACATTCCTAGACCATCTAGTTTTCAAAAGCCAAGTTGTAAATCATTTATTCAAGAGAGGGTTTCACAAGACATAGATGATATAATTAATCAAACAATACCAAAGTGGCTGTCCCCTTTGATAAATTAAAGCACATGAACATCCCATTCATGTCGTAACCAATTTATAACCATGTCAACTTTTTTTTAATTTCCAAGTCTAACGATGAAGCATACTTAAACCAAGTGTTTGTCCATAACCGTGGACACGGCTATTCGAATAGATTTTCTCTGCAGAGTTGTACTACTTTACCCACATGACTCGACTAGCCCGTAAGCCTCCAGATGCCTCCGAATATAGCACACTTCCTTAGGTATGCCGGCCGGGGAGAATCGAGATACGGTCATTTTTAGCAAGAAAATCCTATTGGGATGGGCCACCCATATGTGGGAATCCCAACTTAGACATAAGCATATAGCAAATGCTAAGCGGGCACACATGTTGTGCTGGAGTGGCCAGTGTGAGGTAGTTAGTATGTTGCATCCCACAACATAGGTAATCGTGCTCATTAAGCACAGTATATATCACACTGGGTTCCTAAGGAACATAGGATTTCACGGTCTCTATGTCCTCACACCGCCTGCGGTCTTACCCAATAAAACATTCCCCTTACTTAACCGTACGGTACCCATATCCCGCATGTGATAGTACGCTCGGTACTTGGAGTGTAACGTCCATGGCTCGGTCCTTAATGGTCCAGACAAGACAACCACAAACTCGAATCTCGTGCATAACAGCACCCACACTACAACCACTTGTCCGGACCCAAAACCATTTAACAATAACAAGTTTTGAACCAAAATAACCAGATATAACAATATGGACAAAAATTAATAAAAGAATAAGAATTGTTATGTGTCTCCCACGATTGACGAGCTAGTCCCGTCAATAGATCTACTGCGTTATCTAGACCCGCAATGGCTAAGCAATTGACACACAACAATCGTATCATCACAAACCTATCTTAAGCATATGTGTATGTGAAATATCAGGGATAACCATCAAGCATAGGATATAACTAATCTACTCAAAACATAAAAGTATACCGAAAATAGCATGCAGGCAATATCATTGCATTTCAAATACTAATGTAAGAAAACTGGGATCAATATGATGCAAAAGAAAGTTCAAATGATGCTTGCCTTGCTGGAAGAGTAGTTGTTCACTCTCGATAGCGTAAGAATCTACGTTGAATTCGACGGTATCTATAGAACGGGAAAAACGATAAACATCGAGAAATAACCCAAAAATCAAAGTGCTCCAACATGCATGATTTTTCTACAGTAGAAAGTTTATGCCATGAGATGAATATAGGTACAGGAATTATTCCAATTGGATTTAGTAGGTGAAAGTTATGGTCATTTGAAGTTTGTATGTCCCGATAATGCAGTTTATCCAATTTTAACGTTTTGGCTAAATTTTGTAGAACAGAGGGAAGGCAATTGAATTTATAGATAATTAGGGCATATTATTGTGAGTCCACTAAAACTTGGTTCATCCTAATTGGAGTTTCCAAGCAAAAGATATGAATTTACAAAGTTATAGCCATTTTTCTATTGTAAAGATAATCAATTAAATGCTCATTTTCCAAATCTATCTTTTCTGTTACAGAGATAAATGTGCAACCTATTTTGAAATAAAGTTCATCAAAAATAAAAATTACCAACACTTGTTTCAACCCGATTGGAGTTAAAATGAATTTGTTATGTATTTTGGAAGTTAATCCTATTTTCCAGTTCATAAATAAACACATTCTGATTTTCTTAATCGATTAATACTTTTCTTACCGAGCTGTACCTAGCCACTGCTACTGACATGTGGGGCCGGTGACAGTGCCATTTCTCATTTACCCCCGGGGATTTAATTTCCCGACTGACAAGCGGGGCCCGCATGTAAGCGAGACGGCTTACAGCATAGTGCATGGACCATGAGTCCACGACCGGCTCACAGCACAGTGAACATGCGTTTAAGTGGCCTGGCCCACCTGTAAGTCGCAGCTTAACCCTTCCGTTTTCTGTGCACGGGCCCACATGTAATAGACTGATACCCCTTAAGACATCATTACTGCTGAGCCATCATTAATGCTAATTAATTATCGTGATTAACCTAACCCCCGAGCTACAGTTGTCGGACGCGTCCGACAACGCGTGCCGTCAGGATTGCCGTGCGGCTCGCCGGCGCAACGCGCCACTGCGGGCCGCCAAGGATCTACTCTGGTGCACAATAGCCATGTGCATATTTGGGAGGTTGCGCGATGCACGAGGTGCTTTGTCTTGGCTCGTCAGAGAGGAGCGGCGGTGTTCAACACGGCAAACATGGAGCAGCTAGATAATGCTCCGCAGCGGTTCAAATGCGGGTGCCTGAGCATCTAGGGACTACTGGGAAGCTACCTGAGTGCTGGATAGAAGAGTGGATGGCTGGAGCTAGCTTGGCGACGGTGAGGTCCACGGCGGCGGTGCGGTTCAACGGGGAGGAGACACCCTAAGCAACAAGGAAGATAATGAAGCTTCGGGATGGCTCAAAGATCTATAGGGTGTGCTCAGGTAGCAAAGAAATGACCAATGCCTTACCAGATCAAGTGGGAGACGAAGAGTTTGCTTTTCGGCCGAAAACGAACCAATCTTCGAATTCACGAGCTCCTGTCGTGCATTGCCAAAATTGGGTGAGGGGAACTCATATTCTAACTCAAAGACTCGGCGTGACGCGCTGGAGTTAGCGAATAACTCACCGGGGACGAAGATAGCACAGAGTTGTCTCCGGGTGCGAGCTCTGGGCGTGAACCGGAGCCGAGGAAGACACGATCGCGTTCCGGGAGCTACAAAGCACGGTAAGGTTTGGAATTAGCAAAAATGGAATGGCCATTGGTCGGAATTGAAGAGGAGGGGAAAACGCGAGGCTTACCCGAGAGTCGAAGCACACGAGCTTCTCCTTCCTCTGGTGCCGAGAGGAAGAATGGCCAAGAGTAGGGGGCACGGGGTGGTTTAAACGAAACCGAGGGACGGAACAGAGGCGGCGTGAGCTAGTGAAGCTCGGGGATTGGTCAGGTAGGGCGGTGCGGTCACGGCGTCGACGGAGCTCCGCAGAGCATGGCGGGCGCGTGGCACTCGGCCTGCGCGCGCGAGCGTGAGGTGAGGTAGACGGCGACAGGAGGTGGGCCCACTTGTCGGCCGCGCGGGAGGCGCGGAGCGATCGCGTGCTCGGCTTCGTGGGCGTTCGATTCATCGGACGGTCCACGTTCTAACTGGTTCGGGCGAATCAGCTCGCCAAGCGGCTCGGTCGGACTACTGTGCATTGGGTTTGAGCCCGAGGAACAGTGCTCCTAATTGACCAGATTTGAATTTTAAACCTCCTAGTTTGACCAGGCTCTAAAATATAGCAATAAAATTTATAAAAAGGTAAAATAATTCTGAGGGGTTCCTGGGGTGACCTAGTATCCATAAAAATTCAGAAACCCCAATGTTCATTATTCATTTGGTATATTTCAAATTTCCAAAAGCATATGTTGATAATTGAGTTTGAAATTTATGAGGTTCATATTGGGTTCCAAAAATTTGGGAAAAATTATATTAATACATGATAATTAATATAGTAATTGAATAAATTGTTTCACAAGGATGATCCTAAGTTTTTGATATTGTTTTCTTAAGGATTTATTTGTGTAAGAGTAGGTTCATATAATTGAATAAGCTTTTCCAAATGCAGTGTATGATAAAAATGCTTGAAAAACATGATGCATGCTAATGAGATGCATAGTAATCTTCTTTATTAATTTAGGGATGTGACAAATCTCCCCCCCCCCCTTACAAAAGATCTCACCCGAGATCCGGTAGAGCGAAAGTAGGTATGTAAGATTCTAAAGAAGATACAACATCTGTTGTCTTGATTTCCTTAAAAGGAAGAGTTATGACATTCTACCCGGGTCACCTAAAAAGGCTATTTTCATTCCACAATCTTGTTTAACCTCTCCTCCTTAATACGAAGGCACTTCATGCCAAAGGGAAAAGATCGGGATATTCGGCCCGCATTCGATCTCCCCGTTCCCAGGTGGCTTCTTCCTTGGAATGGTTGCTCCATTGAACCTTGACGAATTTGATGTTACTTTTTCTCGTTCTACGGCCTCTTCAAGGATGCGAATTGGGTGCTCCCGATAAGTAAGGTCGGGTTGCGGTCGATGTTATTTGACTCGATGACCTCACCGGAACACGGAGGCACTTTTTCATTGGGATACATGGAAGACATCGTGCTTCGATAGGGAAGGTGGAAGCTTTAATTGATAAGCCACGTAACCTCGTTTGTCTAGGACACAGTAAGGCCCGATATAGCGGGGTGCCAATTTACCCTTCACTTGGAAACGACGGGTCCCTTTCATCGGTGAGACCTTGAGGTAAACAAAATCACCTACCTCAAAGCTCAATTCACGACGACGGCGGTCAGCGTAGGACTTCTGACGAGATTGTGCCGTATGAAGTCGTTCCCGAATGATGCGAACTTGTTCTTCAGCATCCTCCACCAAGGTTGCGCCATAGAGTGACCTTTCCCCACTTCCAACCCGTTCAAGGGTGTCCTACAAGCCCTCCCATACAATGCTTCAAATGGTGACATCTGAATCTTTGGATTGATAGCTATTGTTATAGGAGAACTCTGCGAATGGTAAGCATTTTTCCCAATTTTTGCTATAGGATAGCACACATGCTCGTAGAAGGTCCTCCAACACCTGATTCACCCGCTCAGTCTGTCCATCTATTTGAGGGTGGTAAGCAGAGCTGAAAGACAGATGGGTCCCCATGGCTTGATGGAGGCATCCCCAAAAATGGGATGTGAACTGCGCACCGCGATCCGAAACAATCCTCTTCGGTACGCCGTGGAGACACACAATCCTGGCGATGTATAGCTCTGCTAATTTAGCCGTAGTGTAGGTGGTCTTGACAGGAATGAAGTGAGCCACTTTTGTCAGCCGATCAACAATCACCCATATAGAATCGGAGCCAGTTTGGGTCCTTGGAAGCCCGGTAATGAAATCCATCCCAACCTCCTCCCATTTCCACAGGGGAATAGGTAAGGGTTGTAGAGTACCCGCTGGCTTCAAGTGCTCAGCCTTGACCCGCTGGCATACGTCGCACTCGGCGACATACTGCGCGATCTGTCGTTTCATCCGGCTCCACCACAATCGTTTCTTCAAATCATGGTACATCTTGGTACTCCCGGGATGTATAGAGAATCGCGAATCATGAGCTTCCTTAAGAATCAACTCCCTCAGGTTTCCATTGAATGGCACTACTAAACGACTTCCGAATCGTAGGGTGCCCTCAGCATCATGGTTGAAACATTTGGCCTTACCCTTCTTCATTTCTTCCCGGATTTGGGCGACTTCCATGTCGGTCGTTTGAGCTTCCTTGATCTGGTCTTCTAAGGTGAAATCCACCTTGAGAGCAGCAAGGGTACCCTCCTCAATAATTCCCAGGTGCAGACGTTGCATGTCAGCACACAACCTTGCCGAAAAGGGAGTTACCGACAAACAGTTGCATTGGGTTTTCCTACTCAACGCGTCGGCCACCACATTGGCCTTCCCTGGGTGATAATGGAGCCCCATATCATAGTCCTTGATTAACTCAAGCCACCTTCTCTGTCTCAGGTTCAGGTCGGCCTGAGTGAAAATGTACTTGAGACTCTTATGATCAGTGTAGATCTCGCAACGATTTCCGATAATCAGAGATGCAAGCTCTAAATTCCAGATCAAGTAAGATATTGTTGCTTGTTATATCTCTGTGGACTATGGGTGCAGAACAATCATGATGCATGTATGATAAAGCATGGGCCACATTCATAACAATATCTATCCTCCTTTTCCAATCCAACTCAATTGTCCTTTTGATGTCCCCCAGAGTTGCTGCTAAGCTTCCTCTCTCTACATATTCATAGAGAAGAAACCTGCCTTGGCTAGTAGAGCAATACCCAAATAGTTTCACAATGTTTCGATGTCGAATCTGTATTCCGTGACTTCGATGTCTTTCTTTTATGTCGGAACATCAATATCATTGCTGCAATAATAATAGAAGATATGAGAACAAGGAGAGTAGCTAGTAAAATAGCTTTATATTGTTTCCTTTGTTCTCCACTTTGAGTAGGACTACAAGGAGGCAATCCTTTCACTACACCACATAGCGACTTGTTATGCATGAACCACTCAATTGGAGCATCTTCAAAGAACACGCTTTGGGGATGGTCCTTCAATTCATTGTACGATACATCCATGGATGTCAAGCTTATCATGCTCTGAAAGGATGATGGAATAGAGCCATTCAATTCATTATGTGAGAAATTCAAAGTTTCTAGATTGTTCAAACCACTTAGTTGACTTGGTATGACCCCTGCAAATGAATTATGACTCAAATCCAATAGTTCACGTAGGTTGACTAACATCCCTAGCTCGATAGGGATGATGCCTTTGAAGTTATTGTGACTTAACTTCAAAAGTGAAGCTTGAAACAACGCTGATCGATCCTTGTATTGACCACTTAGGTTATTTGATGATAAATCCAGATACTCCAAATTGACAATACCCCCAACTTCTTGTGGTATGCTTCCGTGGAGCAAATTGTCCGCGAGGTTCAAGTGGTACAAATTTTTAGATTGCCTGGAACACTTGGCGCTCTCCTTCAAGCTTGTTTGATGAAACATCAAGTTTCTCTAGTTGAGACAATTTGCCCCATCTTTGGTGGGTATTTTTCCGTTAGGTTGTTGTTTGAGATGTTTAGCATGGTAACCTAGTTCTTTAGGGACGTGCCCAGAGAAGTTATTTCCGCAAAGATACAAGAATGAGAGTTTTGTCAGATTGCCCAAGCTTCTTGGAACAGAACTTGTGAATTTGTTGTCGCTAAGCTCCAAGTGTTTCAAGTTCACCAAGTAACCTAGTTCTTTAGGGACGTGCCTAGAGAAGTTGTTTCCCCAAAGATACAAGAATGAGAGTTTTGTCAGATTGCCCAAGCTTCTTGGAACAGAACCTATAAATTTGTTTTGTCCAAGTCCCAAACCCTCTAAGTTGGCTAAATTTCTGATTTCTTGTGGAATGGATCCATAAAACTTGTTACCCCGAAGATACAGAGTAGTTAGCCGTGTTAGGTTTCCTATACTAGTTGGAATGTAGCAAGCAAGTTGGTTTATAGTAAGGTCAAGCTCCTTGACTTCACTAAATTCCCAATTTCTTGAGAAATTGATCCCGAAAGCTGATTACTCCAAATCTTCAAGGTTACGAGTTTATGCAAGTCATCTATATTGCTTGGGATAGAACACGAAAAGTTGTTTAGACTAAGGTCTAGGTACTCTAGGTTCGTTAATTTTAGTATATCTTGGGAAAGGGGCACGCTAGTTTGTTTTGGGATATTACTAGTATGTTTAGGTTTTCTAATTTTACTTGTAGCTCCGTGAATGGACCGACATGAAAAGTTATTGGTAGGGTTTTGCATGGATGAGTTAGCGGACTAAAGGAAATGGACCGTAAAGGTTATTGTCGATAGATCTAAACTAACCAAGTGCTTTAGGTGGCCTATTTCACATGGGATTGGACCACTCAGCGATTGCTTGACAAGTTTAGGTTCACAAGATTCTCTAGTTCACCTATATGCCTTGGTATTTCACTAGAAATTTCGTTGTCGTTGAGCATTAACAAGCGCAGTTTGTCGTTCGCCAAAGCAGGTGGAATTGAGCCTCTTATCCGATTGCCGTGCGGATCCAAAGCATTGGCGCTTTGAGGAGCTCAACATCGGAGGAATTCTCTGGTAAGCTTTGTTGCGTGGGAGCTCGAGACTGTCAAGGTTGTCAAGGCCGAAGTTGAGGGCCTCGAGTGTCCCTCCCACCGGTATGACCCCGCACGAGATCCCGGTGATCACCGGCCGCTTTGCTTGTGTCTTCAGAATCGATGCCACGCCAGTTGCAAGGCCGTGTCTTGTTTCCCCAGGATTGGAGGACTTGCTTGTGTGGGAGGGTGTATTTCCGTGCTTCGTTTAGGGTGCGTTTGGTTGGTGGAATTTGATTGAATAGTATGAGATTGTATTTGATTGGTTGTATGAGATGATACACGAATTGAATTTTCTAATTGATTTGAATTTAAATTCAACTTTGAAAATAGTTTTGCACACAATTAACTTTTATATTTTTACAAATTCATCAACATTTGTCTTCTCACTGCAGCGAGAGTGAACGGTGTGGTTCGGCAAATTTAATCAAACAGGACGATAAGACATAAAAATGGAATATTTTCATTTGTTGAACCATGTCATCCTGGATGGTTTGGTGCCATCCAACCAACCAAACGTGTGAACATACTCATTTCCCGAACCAAACCATCCCGTTCAACATGATATGTCCAACCAACACTGACGGTGTCCAGGCGTGATAGGTGCAGTAGAGCTCTCTTGTGGTACTTGTCCACTAAGGGCATGTACAATGCTTGTCTCTAAAGGTTCAAACTCATTTACTGAGAATCTTAGAGATAACATATCCAATAATCCATCTATAAAATTATTCATTTTTAACACAACTCCTCTTCTTACTCACTATTTGCGATAGTTTATGTGTTCAGCTTGTCTCTTATATAAGAGATGATAAAATTTTCTCTCTTTACATCCTCTCTCCTCCGATTAGAATTTTGAATAACATGGTAGGCAAAAGACGACTGAGGTGGTCACTGTTGGAATACCCTCGGCCCGTTCGTTATAACGGTGGAATTCTTCTAGCACCTATTTGAGTTAGTTTGATCCAACTCTTGAGTGAAGATTATATACGAGAGCCTGTTTCGATAGGTTGCTTTAACTATTGTGAGGAAATCCATATGTCCGCAAGAATCTGATACCGAATCATACTTGCAAATATGTTCAGAAAAATTCTGAAGAACCGCAAAATAATTGAATCGGTCGCAACATCTTCGGCTGGTGAGAGTGAGACTAATGCCAACTCGCAACAACAGTAAACCTCTGGCCAGTTGTAGTAACCCCTCACCTCTTATGTGCTGGGCTGCCTCTTATCGGGCATTCGATCGCCGACTCTGGGCTACACCTGGTTCCACTTCCACTTCGCTTGGATGCCCCCACGGCGTCGCGCGCACTCCTCCGAAAGACCGAAAAGGGACCACGCGGCTGGCTGCTTAGAGGATCCGCCTGGAGATTATACCTTTGCCTTGGTAAATTTCTGTGAAACAGTTTACCCCATCTGTTCAAGAATATTTTACTTTTCGGACGTCGATACACAGTTATTATATTATAAAAATATTTATCATGACAAATATAGTGGTACTATTCCCTCATAACCAATCTAAATAGTTTTTCATATATTATTAGTCAAAGTTAGAAAATTTTCACTGTACACTTTTCTAAAACGTACATATCTAAACAGAGGGAATATTTGTTTATGCATTACTTATGGTTGGACAACGATTCCAAAATTTGTTGGAAGCTGCTAATTCACGCTATTTGTTGCAACGGCATAACTCCACCAGCGGCGTCACTCCCTGTAGCATCCCGCTTTTTCGGAGTTTTTGAAAATTTTAAAAGAGAACCATTTGCTTCTTTTTGCCAAAAGCTTAATTTTGAAATTTCAGAATCCATTTGCAGTTTAATATGAATTAATCAAACTTCAATTAAATTAAAGTTGGTTTAATTGAGTTCTCTGGAATTTAAAATCAAAATTATTATTTTACGTGTTTTCTTGGATTTATTGGATTTTAGAAATTGATTTTCATTTTACCCGAAATGGAAAATTAATTTATTTGTAAAAGAAAAAGAAAATTTAAAATTTAAAGTATTTTTATTAAAGTCCAGAATAATTCAAGGAATTTCTGTGAATTTTTCTACAATATTCGGACTCTATTTGCTATTTTCTAAAATAGTCTTTCATTTGTTGCAATTTCAAAAAAATCAAAAAGGTATTTTAAATCGCTTTACTGTTTGTGGGCCGAATCCCTCCGGCCCATCCCTATTCCCCGGCCCGGCCTGCCTCCCGCGACCCACCTCGCTCACGCCACCGCCTCCCGTTCGCGCTTTCGGCCGCTCCGGCCATTGGATCTTCATCCGTTGGCTCTCGATCGGCCGCGTCTCCCCTTCACCTCAGCCGCCCGATCCTCATCGGACGTCCCTCGCGTGTCCACGTCGCCGCATCTCCGCCTCGCCGTTCCTGGCCGTTGGATCGCGATCCGGCCGCCCCGATCGCCCGCGTCTCCCTCCCTTCTTCCCCACCGTCCGATCAAAATCGGACGGCGCCCGCTCTTCTTCTTCCTCCCCGCGCCGCTGCTTTCTCTCTCCACGCGCTTCGCACGAGCTCACCGCCCGAATCCCGCCGCTCCCTCGGTCGCCGTGCCTCCCGTCCCGTCCCCCGCTCGCCTTGTCTCGCCCCATCGCGCCTCGCCCGCCTGGTGACCTCCCGCCTCGGTTCCTCCCTCCGTTGAAGTTTTCCGCGCGCACCGATTCCCTTCCCGCCTCCGGCTATTTAGCGCCTCTCCCTTTCTCCTGGCCTTTTTCCTTCTTCCTCCCCACGGCCCGCCCAGCTCCGCCATTTCCTTCCGCCAGTGCCTCCTCCTTCCTCCTCTCGGCCATGATCGCCACTGCTCGGCCGCTCTCCACTCGGGCCGAGCCCTCCGCCGCCTCCCGTGATGCCGCAAGCCCGTGGCGCCCCTCGCGCCTCCCTCTGCCGGTGACACCGCCGCCGCTCCCCTTCTCTCTCTCTCTCTCTCTCTCTCTCTCTCTCTCTCTCTCTCTCTCTCCCGCTCGCTCTCTGCCTGCGTGGCGCCACGTGGCCGCCGGGTCAGCTCCGCGTCAGCGCCTTCGGCCGACGTGGCAACCGCGTGTGCGCTTGCGCAAGCGCTGATGCGTAAATGGGAATTTTCAGTTGAAAATTAATTCCAAAAATCCAGAAAACCCTAATTCTATCATTTCATGTGATTTCCAACTTCTTTCGGCCATAACTTTCTCATCCGAACTCCGATTTGGGTGATCCAAATTTCTAAATTCATATAAATTCGACCCCTTTCATTTGGTTCTAGTTTTTTAATTTTTGGAGTTCATTTGGTACTGTTTTATTTATTGTTGCTATTCTCGCACGTGTAGATTCTGGCATTTCGGAAGATTTCTTCGACCCGACGACCGAAGACCTGCTCCTCGTCAACGAAGGCAAGTCGTAGGCCTTTGACCATGTTGAACCCATTTTATAAATGTATATTGTTTTAAATTATCATGCATGGCTAGATTTATTAAAAATGGTTTTGGGAGTAGATAATTGCCAATTTGTCATTATGCCACCTTGATAATTGAAAATGAAATATCTCCTTGAATGACATATATCCTTGGACACCTTAGGATGGTTAATACTAGTTGGACATGGTTGTATTACCAACTTGGGGGCGTATATTTGCTTAGTCTTGCTTTAGCTATCCGTGGAACTTGCGATCACATGTTCAATGATTAATGAAATTTGACTAATGGAACTATGGAACGGTGGTGTGAGGCCACTTTTATTAAAAGATGTTGTGCCATGGCAGGGATTGCCATTTGGTCGGGAATGAACAAAAATGATTTATGCTCGGACTTGTGGTAGGGAGTAAAGGTGGGTGTGTGATGCACATTGGGATGTGGTAGTCTTGTATGAGCAGCCAACTAAGGACTTAACTTTGCAAGTCATTGATCTGGGCCACCTCGTGCAACCACAAGTCCGGTATGGGACGGACCTGGCCAACTAATTGGGGAAATTTTGAGTCGGTTCTGTTGTGGTGGTTTAGTGGCGCAAGAGGGGGCTGTGATGGCGAAACCTTAGCGGGCAGAACCGAGGCAAAATGGACCTTTGTAAAGGCCTTGTGATAATCACTTAGTCGCACACCCTCGGAAGTGTGTCAGACGGACATTACAAGTGATTTATCTCTTGTCGGTAAAGCTGTACAACCTCTGCAGAGTGTTAAAATCTATTCGAATAGCCGTGTCCCCGGTTACGGACATGCCTGGTGATTTCGCGCAAGGGGTAGCAATTTTCAAAAATGTGGTATTGGTTCGATGGAAAGGTTTGGTTGGAATGGTTGGGAAGTGAACGGGATGTTCACTGTTTGATTCAAAAGAACTTGGATATCTATGTACTATTCTTTTAAAATCCTACTTTGCAATCTAATTATTGTATTTACTGTTAGACTTGCTTTCTGCAAATTATCCATAAAGCCATTCTTGTTTAAGCCTTGCATGAATACTATGTGCATACATTTCTCTCGACTTCTTTGAGTACTTTATGTACTCACGGCTTTATGCCCTTTGTTGATCGGTCGATGAAGAATCGGGAGACGGGTTGAGTACTATGAGGAAGGCTACTTTGAAGACTTCGCGAATTAGGTCACGTCCTCCACTCGATTGCCTGTGGGCATGTCGATTGGGCTCCACGTATTTTGAGATTTCCGCTGCCAGATACTCTGTTGTTGCTAAGCCCTGTGAGGCGACTTTTGTAAGAACCTTGACCATAAGGTCTTTGCTTTGTTTAATTAATATTACTTTGTGCCTTCATTAGTTCATTGTTGAATGGTTATGATAACATCATTGTTACAACTGTGCGAGCTAGCTACTGATCATGGGACTAGCTTGGTATGCACAGAGGGTCTCGGGGTTGTGTGACACCCGGGGTCCGACACTCCCTCTCCCCTCGCCTGCCGCCCTCCTCGCCTTCTTCTCCGGCACTAGCAGCAGCTTCGCTCTCCTCCCCCACCGGCTGCCGAAGGCGACCTCACCACACCTCCGTCCCCCCCTCCCCTACCGCCCTTACCCCGCCCAACCTAGTATTTAGTGTGTGACCGCCTCATTGTGCCTCCCTCCACCACCATCCACCTTCGGGCCACCGCTTGCCCGGCCTCCCTCTACAACTAGGGGGGGGGGGTTGATGTCGGACCTCAAATTTGAAATTTGGAATCCTTTATGTTCACATTACCAATCCCCTAGATCAGTAGCTAGTGTTCACAGTTACATCATTGGATATCAACACATATCATGGAAATGAAAAACTATTGCATAATAATAAACAAAGTGTAAATATATCTTACAATGTTTGTCTTTCAGAATGGTGCCAAATACTTTTTAAAGAATCAGTAGCGGAAGTAGAATAGCAATATAACATGTGAGACCCCCACGATATACTCATAGGCAATCGTCTGAGACCCACGACCTAGTTCTTGGCATTCATGGTCTTCAGTCTTGACCAATACTCATAATTGTCCATGTAGACTTCTTTTATACTTACCGACTAAAAGAATATAAAAAGTGAGCATGAGTACACAACCGTATTCGCGAGCTAATACACATAATGCAATTATTATATATGCAAGGTTAATCAAAGGGAGGATCATGCTTCTTTTATTTAACTACGTCCGAGCCAAATTATTTAAGCGTTTGCGTTGGATCAAGCACGAAGACTTTTGTGCGCTGTGGAAAAATTCAAGGAAAGGGAGAGACACGGCATACATTTACACGTTATTTGTCTAATCTTCAGGCGACTCGATCACTGCAGCGGCAGCAGTACGCGCGGCAGCGACAGACTTAGAGGTCTTCTCGGCCCACAACAGACGGCAGCAATGTTCATCCGCACGGTCGACTCTGGGCTGGAGAAATCCATCCAACCCACCACCCACGGCCGTCACTCCTGTGGAGGAGCCGTTCAACCTAGTACCCAGACGACGCCGCCGCCTGCACGCGGCCGGCACTAGCCGCTCCTCCATGGCACACTAACACGGATGCCCACGCCGTCGCGCTCGCTCCTCCGAAAGATCGAAGGGGACTGAGCGACTGGGTACTGGAGGAGCCGTTCGGAGATGCCGAGGCGGATTTAGCCGCTTGACGTTGACAATGTGGTACGCGTATGTATTCCTTTGCATCCGATACATCTCTGTGAAGCAATTGCTTTTTGTTTATGCGCTATGGTTGGATGATTGCCCCCCAAATTCTTTATGTGCTGAAAGTGGTTTATTAACA
Source organism: Hsuehochloa calcarea (assembly GCA_036346395.1). NCBI lineage: Eukaryota > Viridiplantae > Streptophyta > Magnoliopsida > Poales > Poaceae > Hsuehochloa > Hsuehochloa calcarea. Next base: position 52,046,358 of record CM070610.1, on the reverse strand, counting down.
TGGTTGAATTGGGCTAATTGTATTATCACTGTGTCACATGACCATTCAAGCGGTTTATTAGGACGCTTAAAATAGTGGTTTATTTGGGGGGTGGGGAAAAGGCCAGTAGAGAAGAAAATTTATTTGTATTTGGGAACCAACAAATGTTAGTTGTTGGCTTGCAATTCAAGATATTCAGATCTATGCAGTAATGTGCCAAAGAAAATAAGCTAGGTGGCTTTGGCAGTAATGTGCCAAAGAAAAATAAGCTTAGAACTAACATGCATATTTTTTGAAAAACGACCAATGGATTTTGTTGCAGTCCCAACTCCCAAGTGATGGCAACAGGTAAAAGCATAGCTTTAGCACTTTGAAATGTCTACAAGTGAAGACCCGAAAGAGATGATGTCAATGTTATTCACGCATACAAAATTACCAGTTGAATAAGCTATCACTTCCTAGCACAGAGGATGCAAATGAAATATTTTGAAGTAATTAACAGTAGCAAAGGTTTCTCTGCATTGCTTACAAACCAATCTGATGTGCCAACCAGCTATGAATGGTCAGCTTAAAGTATAACGGCATGTTGCACCAACAAAGTACAGGGTGTGAAGGTAAAGAAAAAAACAAACTATCATACAAATGATGAATTACAAATTTACAATCTCTAATCAAAAGGTGGAACGGAAGAAACAACAATGTTCTAAGAACATTCACGAGTAATAGGCAGGGATTACGATGTCAGTGTGTAGATAATCCAGATTTCCGAGTCCTTCAGCTTTGGAGAACAAATGGATTACATGTTGCATTGTTGGACGGTGTGATGGGTTAGGTTCTTATCAGACCCGGATTTTCTAACCCCGGATCCTCTGTGAATATTACTGTGCTACTCCCTGGATCAGTAGGTAGCACTCACAGACTCATTGTTGAATCGTATCATACAAGGCACGAATTAAAGATAATTAATTAAACAAACATCAGAGTGACAGACCACGTCGGGTCAAGTTTTACATAAGGGCCACCAGGCCAAATGGATTACATTAAGCAAAAGCATAAAGCTGCAGCGGAAACAAACGGGAGGATGGAGCTCATCTCTCCACAGGCAAGCGACTGGGGTGACCGACGTACGACCGATATTATCCAAGGCATGGGTAATATAGGTTGTACGCAAGTACCAAACAGTCCACGAGACTGGGGCGAGACCTACACTACAGAATCTACGCTACTCTTCAGGATTCCCGTGGCCATCGTCCTCAGGCTTCTCGTAGTACGCGTAGTCTCCTTGCTCCGCATCATCTGGAGGGTTTGGGGGAGAAGCGAGAGTGAGCACAACTACCGTGCTCGCGAGCCAACACACAGTATGCAATAGTATAAATGCAAGGCTTAACAAGGATGGCTCAGGTTCTTTTATTTTCTAAAGCATCATTTTAAATTATCATAATTACAAAGTCCTATGACTTAGCATTTTAAACAGATTGCATTTTCATTTAAAGAGATTAAGTGCAATATTAAATAACAGCGAAGATTACCTCCACCTTATGCTTAATTTTGATAACGGTTACGTCCACCGATTATCAACACTGGGTAAGGCTACCCAGGAAAATTCAAAACAAGGGCTAGATGAGCCCAACACATTTCCATTCCACCCACCAAGATTTTTGAAATAGAACTAACTCAGGTTAAGTTCCCATGTCCGCTTTTGACCGGCGCGCACTGCTTAAAACAGCTTTAGACTCTGCAGAGGTTGTACACTGCACTCCACAAGAGATAATCATACTCGTTACTCCACATGATTCCTTAGTCATGTAGTTGAGCGATCGTCACAGTAACGCTTCAAACTACCTTGCCCCTTCCGTCATCTCACCCCTATGGCCAATTCTATAAGTTGTGCGGGATGCTTACCACAATGACTAGCAAAGTGGCCCGACCACGCGACTAGCATAGCCGATAACTTCACCTTTTCGGTGTCCCATTCAAGCCAAAGATACGCTCGCCGCTTGCACACTTCTAACACCGGTTGTGGGATGACATTCAGGGTTCAATAGTTTTACTAGGCCAAGTTGCAATTTGCAGACTTGCGGTTGTACTTGTTTTACACAGGAGGTCATGACAAGATTAAGTCCTTAAGTCATCTGGACGGTTCATACCACATACCAAGAATTTTCGTGCTACGTCCGCACCCACCATTCTTTCCCTCCGTCCAGATGTGGTACTAGCAAGTTGTTTAGGATTTTGGGAAGGAAAACCAATTAACGCAACACATCACCATCTACATCCAATGACCGCCCAAAACCATTTTTCATGTTTAAAGGATGATGATCGGGACATTTATTGTCCCTACTTTAAGCAAGACTAGCATGTCGCTTAAGTACAACCTATACTAGTATTACCATATAATTACTAGGGTGACAAGGAATACTGGATTCAATTATCAAAGGATGACTTAATAAGTAATTAATCAACAAATGGGTATTTAACTACCTTAAGCTTTAACATAACATTGTTTACAAAATTAAAGCATGCAACTTTGCTATTTTAAATAAACATAGTTTGCATAAAATGTAGGTTCTAATGATCAAAGTATTGACTCGCCTTGGTTAAAGGCGGAGGGTCCCGAAATCTTGACCTTGGTCGAAGGAGGTCTCCCGGCGTCGAATCCTAATCGGTCGAAAGTACCTGAAAAAGATACAACGGCAAAGAGAGCAAATAAATACCAACTCAATAAATAAAGAACTCCAAAATGAACAAGACCAGTACCATTAGCAAGATATTGATTTTAGAAAATTTTAGAAATTGGTTTCACAATTTTTGGAGTTATACAGAAAAAGATATGAATTTTGGAAGTTTTTAACTGATTTTCCAATTAAACAGAAATTCGGAAAAATCGGAAACCTGTGTGGCCGACACGTGTCGGTGCTGTGCTCGCCCACGGCATCGTGCTCGTGGATCGAGTCCACGCCTACGGCGCGCACGGCCATTATGGCTGGGGCCCACTCGTCGCTGGCATCGTGCTCGTGGGACCCACCCGCGGGCGCGGCGGCGGAGGGCCCACCGCGTCCACGGCGGGGCGATAAACGACGGCGTCGCTGGCTGAAGCGACGCCTCGCTTCCTCCGTGCCGCGAGAGAGAGAGAGAGGAGCGGCGAAGGCGATGCGCGCGGCGATGGCGGCGACGGAGAAGAACGGTGGCGCGGAGCGAGCCGAGGCGAAGAGAAGGGGCGCCGGGCCGAGGTCGAGCGAGGAGACGGAGCGCGGGTGCTCGGCGAGGCGAGGAGGCGCCGAGGCCGAGGCGGAGCGCGTGCCGGGTCGAAGACGAAGAGGCGGCGACGGCAGCTGGGGCGCGGAGCGAGGAGGTGAAGGGGCGGAGGAGGAAGGAAGGAGGAGGGCGTCTCGGCTTTTATAGCCGAGGCGAGGCAGCGAGGAGAGGAAAAGCCGGGCGGCGGGGACGGAGCGTGGGAGAAGCGCGCGGAGCGGAGCGGAGGAGGAGAAAGGGGATCCAGCGGCGCGCGGCGCGATGTGAGAACCAGCGGCGTGTCGGCAGCGCTGCGGCGCGGCGATCGAGGCGGCGGCGCGAGACGGCACCGAGCGGGAGCGCGAGGCGCCGAGGAACTGGACGGGCCGGCCCACGAGGTAAGGGGGTTAGGGTTAGGGTTAGGGTTTTGAAATTTGAAATCAAAATTTTGATTTTTGAATTCTTAAACAAAACAGGATGTTACAAACCTACCCTCCTTAAATGTAATCTCGACCGAGATTCGAATCGCCGAAAATGGGACGGAAACTCCTCGCTCAGTGATCTTCGCGCCCTGTGTGGCTTCTAGCCGAGTGATTACTCCATCGAACTTTGCACAGCGGATGATCCGACGTCTTGTTTGCTTTTCAACGACGTCGAGGATCTTGATCGGATGCTCTGGATAGGTTAGATCCTTCTGTAGGGCGATGGCTTCAACTGGAGTTTGTTCTTCAGGTACTCTGAGATATTTCTTGAGCTGAGAGACGTGAAACACATTGTGAACGTCAGACAGACCTTCTGGTAGCTCCAGCTGATAGGCGACTTCCCCACGCTTAGCAGTGATAGGAAACGGGCCTATGAATCTTGGGGCGAGCTTCCCTTTAACCTTAAACCTTCGAGTTCCACGAAGCGGGGATACCTTGAGATACACAACATCTCCAACTTCAAAGGTTAATTCCCTTCGACGGTTGTCGGCATAACTCTTTTGTCTGGACTGAGCTGCTTGAAGGCGGTCCCTGATTAGTCGAACTTTCTCCTCTGCTTGCTTGAGAGTATCCGGTCCGAAAACATAACCTTCACCTGATTCTGACCAATGCAAAGGAGTTCTGCATTTTCTTCCGTAGAGTGCTTCAAACGGGGACATTTTCGTGACTAGATCGATAATCGTTGTTGTATGCAAACTCGGCATACGGTAGACATTTCTCCCAGTCTACGGTGAATTCCAAAGCACAAGCCCGAAGCATGTCTTCTAGAATCTGATTTGTTCTTTCCGTCTGACCATCAGTCTGAGGGTGATAAGCTGTACTGAAGGCAAGGTGTGTCCCAAGGGCATCCTGCAGACTAGCCCAAAAGTGCGAGGTGAACTGAGAACCTCGATCCGAGACTATCCTCTTGGGTACTCCATGCAGGCACACAATGCGAGCCATATACAACTCTGCTAGCTTGTCTCCCTTGTAAGTTGTCTTCACTGGAATGAAATGGGCGACTTTAGTCAATCTATCCACTATAACCCATACTGAGTCACATCCGGACTTGGTTCGAGGGAAACCTGTAATGAAATCCATTCCAATCTCTTCCCATTTCCATTGAGGGATCTGCAGCGGTTGAAGCAATCCTGCGGGTCTTTGGTGTTCAGCTTTGATTCGCTGGCACACATCACAACAAGCTACAAACTCGGCGATGTCTCTTTTCATCCGGGGCCACCAATACAGAATCTTCATGTCTTGATACATCTTGGTGCTGCCGGGGTGCAGGGTATAAGCGGAGCTATGAGCTTCTTTCAGGATCAGATCCTTGAGTTCCTTCTGGTGGGGAACAAAGAGACGTTTCCCAAACCATAGGATTCCTTGCTGATCTTCGATCATCTTAGGGGCTTTTCCTTGGGCCATGAGTTGCTTAAACTTCTGGACTCCGGGATGTCCTTCTTGGGCGGCCTTGATCTGCCCTTCCAAGGTTGGATATGTTTCCACAGCGTCTCTGGTGTCTTGCTCTATCAAACACAGGTTGAGTGCCTCAAATTCCTTGTAGAGCTCCGGTTGATGTTCTTGAACCATTACATTATTGCAGTAGGACTTGCGGCTTAATGCATCAGCAACTACATTAGCCTTCCCAGGGTGATAATGTACATCCAAGTCATAGTCTTTGATCAGTTCTAGCCATCTTCTCTGACGGAGGTTGAGATCTGACTGGGTGAAAATGTACTTGAGGCTCTTGTGATCTATGAAGATGTTGCAATGATTTCCGATCAGGTAGTGCCTCCAGATCTTTAGGGCATGCACTACTGCTGCTAACTCCAAATCATGAGTTGGATAATTGTCTTCATGGGGACGGAGTTGCCTGGACACATAGGCTACGACTTTTCCTTCTTGCATGAGCACGCAGCCAAGACCTTGGCGCGAAGCATCACAATAAACTTCAAAGTCCTTGCACATGTCCGGCAAGACTAAAACTGGAGCAGTGGTTAACCTCTCCTTTAACTCCTGGAAACTCTTCTCACAGGCTTCGGTCCATTCATACTTCTTTTCCTTTTGAGCAGTGGGTCATTGGTCCGACAACTTGAGAACCCTTCAATGAAGGTCGGTAGTACCCAGCCAATCCGAGAAAACTACGCACTTCGGTCGCTGAGGTTGGTTGCTTCCAATCCAAAACACCTTGCACTTTTGACAGGTCTACCGCAACTCCTCCTGCGGAGACAACATGCCCGAGGAAACTAATCTCTTGGAGCCAAAACTCACACTTGTTGTACTTAGCATAAAGCTGATGTCCTTTGAGCTTCTCGAGGACCACCAGAAATGCTCAAAGATGTTTTCATGGGTCTTGAGTAAATTAGAATGTCGTCGATGAATACGACAACAAATTTATCCAAGTAATCCATAAATACCTTGTTCATGAGGTTCATGAAGTAGGCTGGTGCATTGGTCAAGCCAAACGACATGACGGTAAACTCGAACAGGCCGTACCGGGAGGTAAAAGCTGTTTTTGGGATATCCTCAGCCCTGATCTTAAGCTGATGATATCCTGACCTCAGGTCGATCTTTGAGAACACTGTGGATCCTACCAGCTGATCAAACAGGTCATCAATGCACGGTAACGGGTACTTGTTCTTGATGGTTACCTTATTGAGGTTTCTATAGTCCACACACAGCCGACCGTCTCGTCCTTCTTCTTCACAAAAGGATCAAGAACCCTGGAGATGAGCTAGGCCTGATGAAACCTTTGAGTTGCAGGTCTTCCATCTGCTTCCTGAGCTCTTCCAGTTCTTTAGCGGCCATTCTGTACGGTCTCATAGCAATCGGGGCAGTCCCTGGCTTCAGGTTGATTACAAACTCGATATCTCGGTCCGGTGGCATGCCTGGCAACTCTCCTGGGAAGACATCGGGGTAAGCTTGGACTACAGGGGTTGTCTCTAAGGACAAATTTTCCAGGTGGTGGATTTCTCGATCCAAGGGAGAGGAACGATCCACTCTAACCTTCACAACGGTTCCTGGAGCCTTGGTGAGCTCCACTTCTCTGTTGGCACAATCTATTAACCCTTGGTATTCTGCCAATCAATCCATCCCTAGGATGATATCCAGAGTTTGGGACTCTAGCACAAGAAGGTTTGCTAAGAATCCAGAATTTCCCAAATCAATCTCTACTCGGGCTTATCGAGGTAGCAAATAGAGGTCCCCTGTGAACTCAACACCACGGGTTTCTTTAATCAAAGGATGGCAACTTAAGCCTTTCAACAAACTTTCTCGAAACAAAAGTGCGAAGCTCCGTAATCAAACAAAACTTGCGCGGCATCAATTAACAGAAACGCACTCCATAAGCACTCTGAGGCGTCCGAGCCTCCTCACCGTGACGTGGTTCACTCGCCACCGCTTGGTGCTCGGGTAGACCGTGATGCCCGAGAAGTCTCAAGACTTTGCTTTGACTCGGACCGCCTTGAGTCCGGGCGCTCTGAGTTGAACTCGGCAGCAGCTGCTCGACGATTAGGGCACTTATTAGCGGTGTCCTTTCTCTCCACAATGAAAACAAAGGAGGTGGGTCTGGGATTGACAAGGTGGCCCGTGGGCGAAGGACACGAAAACCACTTCCGTGGGGACGCGGGGCTGGAGCTGGTCCTCTTGGCTGCAAAGCTGCTGGTGGTCTGAAGGATGAACTGCCCTGGAAGGTGGACCTCTGTGGGAAATTCCCTTGCGGCCTTTGGGATGCCATCTTCCTCTTACGGTTGACTTCTGCGGTCTTCCGTTCATTCTCCAGTAGTAGGGCCTTGTTGACCAGATGATGAAAACTGGAGAAGTCATGAAGGATGAGCTGACCCCTCATCTCTTCTCGCATACCTTCCACAAAGCGATCAATCTTCTCTTCCTCCACTGTTATGTCATTGGGGGCATAGTGGGCAAGTTGGTTGAATCTGGTCAAGTACTCATTCACTGACATCTGGCCCTGCTTGAGAGCTCTGAACTCATTTTTCTTCAACCTCATAGTACTGTTGAGTGCGGTTGGCTCTGAGCGGTCTTGAATTTCGCCAAGGAATGGTCCGCCAGCGGGTTCAGCTTCTTCTTGAGGTAACTCAGCCATTTCTTCATCGAGAGCGGGGTCGGGTTGGTTACCGGTTGCTGAGGCTGCTACTTCTTCTCCTTCTTCTTCCACTGAGCCATCACCACCTCGAGCAGCGAGGTAGTTTTCCCACCAAGCGGCGGCGGCTCCTTTTAACTGGTGGGCGGCGAAGTCCACCTTGTCCCCATCAGAGCATCGAGCAAGTCGAAGCTTCTTTTCCGTGTCCCTGAGCCAATCTTCTGCTTCTAGGGGCTCATTTGCGAAGGCAAACGTGAGAGGCCTCGTACGGAGGAAGTCTGCCAGCTTGGAAGTGTGGCTCTTGTCCCGGATCTGTGATCGCGGCGAGGCTGGACAATCTGCGTCTGCTGAAACATCACTTGAGCCATGGAGGGGTTGGCTGGCGGTGGTGGCGGCAGATCTTGTCCCTGGCCACGACCAGGACCAGTGCCACGACCTCGTCCTCGGCCGGTTGCAAAGGCTCCACGGACTGGGGCGGCGGCTCTTCTTGGAGGCATCTGAAGAACAGCTGAAGCTTAGCACAAAGAGGAAGTATATGAGGGTTTTCAGCCCTCTAAGGCACACACAAGGAACAATAAACCAACAATAAGATCAACTCAAACGATACAAAGCCAAAAGTTACTGCATTCAATAATAAGGGGGGTTAGGTGTTACATGACTCCTGAAACAAAGCCTACAAGCGAAGCTAAGTCATGACACACGATACACACACATCGCCTAAAAACGAAGAAACAAAAGGGTGCTTGCAACCAAAAGACTGCTAAAGCAAGCACAGCTAGCTAATCTAAGCTAACTACTCCTCCATGGGAAACTCGCTACCACAAAGATGCGCTTTCGGTGAGCGGAGCGGAACGACTCTGGCTGAAGTCCGGTGAAGTAGAGCGAGAGCGATCGCTGCCGATGGTGGGCGATCATGAGACGGAGCGGAACGGCCGAGATCTGCGCGGCCATCGGGCTCTCCGGTCGATCGCGAACGGCCGCGGCGGCGCCGACGCTCTGCACGCGTCATCCGGGCGGGCTCCCGGGCGGAGTGGTCGGTCAGCGTCCGGCCGGAGGCGACGGCAGTGGACGAGCCGGAGCGGTGATCGTCGTGGCGGCGCGTGAGGCGAGCTAGCTTCAGCAGCCGGCGTCCCTCTCGGGCCGCAACAAAGTAAGCCTCGCCGCTCTCGCAACATGTTGTTGCGAAGAGTGTCGGAGTGGCGTAGCTGCCGTGAAGGAGCATCCGAGTCGCTCGATCTCGCCCATGGCGGTGCGATGGTGGCGGACATAGCCCGCGTAGCCGCACTGTTCAGCGGGGAAGCCGTCGTCGGCGGCGTCGAAGACCTCGGGACCGCCCTCGTCGGGAGGAACGGGTGGTAGCGAGCGGTGAGTCGCAGAGAGATCCCGTGCATCCAAAGACAAAGCGAGTGGAGGCGACTCGGGCGGCATCCTGGACGGCGTCCATGACGCTGCGTCGGGGTGCCTCGGCGACGAAAATGTGGGGAGTGAACTCGCCGATCCTGGCATAGAAGGAAACCTCCATCGACCAGCACTCACGGTCCATGACCCTCTCCATGCGGCCTCTGAAGAGCGGAGGGCGCGTGAAGCCAAGAAACTGCATAAGCTGACGGAGGACGTCAGTGTAGTCTCCGTCGTGCTCCCCGTGGGAACAGTGGTCCCAGGGCCAGCGGCAGGGGAGTTGGCCATCTACAAATTTTGAAACAGGGGAAAAGTCAGTAAAACATAATGAATTTAAGGGTAAGTACAGAACTAGGAGTGATGAGTAAAAGCAATAAATACATTATATTTGACGAAAGCTTTTCATATATTTCCAAATTAAGACTCAAGTCCTTAGGCTCGACCGGTCTAACGAAAGATCCTACAGTCGTATGCTCTGATACCAGCTCTGTCAGACCCGGATTTTCTAACCCCGGATCCTCTGTGAACATTACTGTGCTACTCCCTGGATCAGTAGGTAGCACTCACAGACTCATTGCTGCATCGTATCATATAAGGCGCGAATTTAAGATAATTAATTAAACAAACATCAGAGTGACATAGACCACGTCGGGTCAAGTTTTACATAAGGGCCACCAGGCCAAATGGATTACATTAAGCAAAAGCATAAAGTCTGCGTGAAACAAACGGAGGATGGAGCTCATCTCTCCACAGCAAGCGATCAGGACTGACGCACGTCGATCGATATTATCCAAGGCATGGGTAATATAGGTTGTACGCAAGTACCAAAGAGTCCACGAGACTGGGGCGAGACCTACACTACAGAATCTACGCTACTCTTCAGGGTTCTCGTGGCCATCGGCCTTAGGCTCCTCGTAGTACGCATAGTCTCCTTGCTCCGCATCATCTGGAGGGTTTGGGGGAGGAGCGAGAGTGAGCACAACTACCGTGCTCGCGAGCCAACACACAGTATGCAATAGTATACATGCAAGGCTTAACAAGGATGGCTCAGGTTCTTTTATTTGCTAAAGCATCATTTTAAATTATCATAATTACAAAGTCCTATGACTTAGCATTTTAAACAGATTGCATTTTCATTTAAAGAGATTAAGTGCAATATTAAATAACAGCGAAGGTTACCTCCACCTTATGCTTAATTTTGATAACGGTTACGTCCACCGATTATCAACACTGGGTAAGGCTACCCAGGAAAATTCAAAACAAGTGATGGATGAGCCCAACACATTTCCATTCCACCCACCAAGATTTTTGAAATAGAACTAACTCAGGTTAAGTTCCCATGTCTGCCTTTGACTGAAGGCGCGGCTGTTTAAACAGTTTAGACTCTGCAGAGGTTGTACACTGTACCCACAAGAGATAATCATACTCGTTACTCCACATGATTCCTTAGTCATGTAGTTGAGCGATCGTCACAGTAACGTTTCAAACTATCTTGCCACTTCCGTCATCTCACCCCTATGGCCAATTCCATAAGTTGTGCGGGATGCTTACCACAATGACTAGCAAAGCTGGCCCCGGCCACAGTGACTAGCATAGCTGATAACTTAACCTTTTTCGGTGTCCCATTCAAGCCAAAGATATCGTCCCGCCGCTTGCACACTTCTAACACCGGTTGTGGGATGACATTCAGGGTTCAATAGTTTTACTAGGCCAAGTTGCAATTTGCAGACTTGCGGTTGTACTTGTTTTACACAGGAGGTCATGACAAGATTAAGTCCTTAAGTCATCTGGACGGTTCATACCACATACCAAGAATTTTCGTGCTACGTCCGCACCCACCATTCTTTCCCTCCGTCCAGATGTGGTACTAGCAAGTTGTTTAGGATTTTGGGAAGGAAAACCAATTAACGCAACACATCAGTCATCTACATCCAATGACTGCCCAAAACCATTTTTCATGTTTAAAGGATGATGATCGGGACATTTATTGTCCCGGTACCTAAGCAAGACTAGCATGTCGCTTAAGTACAACCTATACTAGTATTACCATATAATTACTAGGGTGACAAGGAATACTGGATTCAATTATCAAAGGATGACTTAATAAGTAATTAATCAACAAATGGGTATTTAACTACCTTAAGCTTTAACATAACATTGTTTACAAAATTAAAGCATGCAACTTTGCTATTTTAAATAAACATAGTTTGCATAAAATGTAGGTTCGGAATGATCAAAGTATTGACTCGCCTTGGTTAAAGGCGGAGGGGTCCTGGAAATCTTGACCTTGGTCGAAGGGGAGGTCTCCGGCGTCGTCGAATCCTAATCGGTCGAAAGTACCGGAAAAAGATACAACGGCAAAGAGAGCAAATAAATACCAACTCAATAAATAAAGAACTCCAAAATGAACAAGACCAGTACCATTAGCAAGATATTGATTTTAGAAAATTTTAGAAATTGGTTTCACAATTTTTGGAGTTATACAGAAAAAGATATGAATTTTGGAAGTTTTTAACTGATTTTCCAATTAAACAGAAATTCGGAAAAATCGGAAAAACCCAGGGGCTGACACGTGTCAGTGCTGTGCTCGGTCCACGGGCACTGTGCTCGTGGACCGAGTCCACGCGCTCGGGCGCACGACCACAGTGGCTAGGGGCCCACTCGTCAGCGGCACTGTGCTCGTGGGACCCACCCGTCAGCGGGCGCGGCGCGGAGGAGGGCCCACCCGTCAGTCACGGCGGCGGCGATAAAACGACAGCGTCGCGGCTGAGCGCGACGCTCGCTCTTCCGCGCCGCGAGAGAGAGAGGAGGGAGCGGCGGGCGACGCGACTGCAGCGATGGCGACGGAGAAGAACGGCGGCGCGGAGCGAGCCGGAGGCGGCGAGGAGAAGGGGCGCGCGGGCTGAGGTCGGAGCCGGAGGAGACGGAGCGCGGGTGCTCGGCGAGGCGAGGAGGCGCCGAGGCCGAGCGCGGAGCGGCGTGCCGGGTCGAAGACGAAGGCGGCGGCGACGGCAATGGGCGCGGAGCGAGGAGGTGAAGGGGGAGGAGGAAGGGAAGGAGGAGGGGCGCTCGGCTTTATAGCCGAGGCGAGGAGCCGCGAGGAGAGGGAAAAGCCGGGCGCGGGGCGGAGCGGGGGGAAAGCGCGCGCGGCGCGCGTGGAGGAGGAGAAAGGGGATCCGGCGGCGTGGCGGCGGGGCGGACGGCGGTGGTGTCGCGCCGCTGCACGGCAATGAGTCGGCCTTGGCGGGGCGACCGAGGCGGCGCGCGAGACGGCACCGAGCGGAGCGGCGAGGCGCCGAGGAACTGGCGGGCCGGCCCACGAGGTAAGGGGGTTAGGGTTAGGGTTAGGGTTTTGAAATTTGAAATCAAAATTTTGATTTTTGAATTCTTAAACAAAACAGGATGTTACTGATTCTAAGCACCAACAGAACCATGATCACTTTGAATATTCCACTTGCGGTCCAGCTTCACGAAGTGGGGCCGTGTCCAAAAATCCTTCATTGATGTACTTTTCTTGCCCATGGACGAGAGGACAAAAGGAAATCACTGGATAATGTCCCAAAACAACTCAAGCACGAGGACTCCAAAGCTATAGACGTCGCACTTCTCCGTCACCTTTGTTGTGTATGCAAGCTCTGCTATGTCAATATTGATGAGTTAATTTTGATAACCTTTGTCTATGCATGTATTGATGAATGCTAATTAATATAGATTGTAGAGACCAGAGACAAATATAGTGTGGTGGATAAAAGTTAGGATATACTGGTTTTCAACTATAATTAATTAAAGTGAGAATTTGTGGCATTATTTGTGCAAAGATGTGATACACTAGTACTTCTCAAAGTGATTGGAAAGATGAATCTTGAACATTTCATAGTTGAAGAAAAACATATATAATAAATTATTAAAAATAGATAATAACACTAAAGTAACCGACTTATTAAATTTTACAGGGCAAGATATCCTTTTGTCCCAAAGAAGCCTTGTGCGCTTTGATGCATCTGCATTTAGTATTTTGGCTATACCAAAATCCAAATGCAAGCTCAATTCGGATCGAGCAAAACATTGTTGCTTGTTATATCTCGGTGGACTATTGGCGCAAAGCAATCATGATGCATGTAAGACGAGCATGAGCAACATCCACGCAATATTTAACCTCCTCGTCCAACCCAATTCAATTGCGCTTTCCTTGGTCTTTAAACATCTTTGCTAAGCTTCCTCTATCCATGTATTCATAGACCAGAAATCTGCCATGAGTAGAAGAACAGTAGCCAAAGAAATTAGCAATGTTGCGATGCCGAATACGCATCAAAGCATCTATTTCACGATGAAATTCCTCATCATCTCCTCCAGTTTCTGCGTTGGATTTTTTCCTTTTACATTGCCATGCTATTAGTGCGGTGATAAACACAAAAGATACAATAATAGCAGGAATTATAGCTTGTAAAATAGCTTTGGACTTCTTTTCTTGTCCACCACTTCGAGTAATGTCACAAGAGGCCGGCAAACCTTTCACATCACCGCACAGTTGCTTATTATGCACGAACCATTCGATTGGAGCTTCTTGAGAGAACCTACCATGTGGCACTGGCCCTTCCAATTTGTTGTATGACACGTCCAAGGTTGAGAGGCTGACCATGCTCTGAAATGATGGTGGAATGCTGCCAGTCAGTGCATTGTGTGAAAGATTCAGGGCCTCGAGCATGCTCAAACCACTCAGCTGACTTGGTATGGCGCCAGCGAATGAATTGTCACTTAGATCCAACAATTCTTGTAGGTTTACCAACAGCCCTAGTTCGATAGGAATGCTTCCATTGAAGTGATTATGCCTTAACTTTAGTATGCGAAGCTTCAAGCAATGCTCAATTGATCCTCGACGCCCACTTAGGTTGTTTGATGATAAATCCAAATATTCCAAATTCTTTAGCGACGCAACTTGTCGCGGTATACTTCCCTGGAGCAAGTTGTTACCAAGGCTCAAATTGAACAGTGCTGTTAGATTGCCGAGTTCCGGTGGAATCTGTCCGTGAATTTTATTTGATGAAACATCAAGTATCCCCAACTGAGATAATTGTCCTATACTTGGTGGTATGACTCCCGTAATGCTGTTGTTTGAGGTACGTAGCATGGTAAGCTTGTAGCACTCACCCCAGCGATTAGATAATTGTCCAAATAGTTTATTTGAGCTCATGTCAATATAGACAAGATTCGGATGAACTCTCATCTCGGAGATATCTCCTTCGAGCTGATTACGTTCAAGACGAACTCTAACTAGGCTTGTGAAACGTAGCAAGCTTGTTGGTAAGGGTCCAACCAAGTTGTTGTCATTAGCAGTGAGATTCTGTAGCCGGCCTCCCACACAAAGACCCGATGGCAAGGCACCAGACAGATTGTTACTACTGAGTTCCAAGATAGTGAGTTTAGTCAAATTCCCTAAACTATATGGAATGAAACCCGTGAGTTTGTTGTCGTCAAGCCCCAAGTCTTCTAAGTTCACCAAGTAACCTAATTCTTGAGGATGTGCCCAGAAAGTTGGTTCATGTAAAGATATAAGGTAGTGAGTTTAGTCAAATTCCCTAAGCTGTTTGGAATGGAACCTGTCAGTTTGTTGTCGTTAAGCCCCAACTTTTCTAAGTTCACCAAGTAACCTAGTTCTTGAGGGATGTGCCCAGAAAGTTGGTTCCTGTAAAGGTATAAGCTAGTGAGTTTAGTCAAATTCCCTAAACTGTTTGGAATGGAACCTGTCAGTTTGTTGTCGTTAAGCCCCAACTTTTCTAAGTTCACCAAGTAACCTAGTTCCTGAGGGATGTGCCCAGAGAAGTTGTTTCCCCAAAGATACAAGATTGAGAGTTTTGTCAGATTCCCTAAGCTGTTTGGGATGGAACCTGTTAGTGTGTTGTTGCCAAGAGATAAGATTTTTAAGTTCACTAGGTAACCTAGTTCTTGAGAAATGTGCCCAGAAAGTTGGTTACTGTAAAGGTACAAGGTAGTAAGTTTAGTCAAATTCCCTAAGCTGTTTGGAATGGAACCTGTGAGTTTGTTGTTGTTAAGCCCCAAGTTTTCTAAGTTTACCAAGTAACCTAGTTCTTGAGGGATGTGCCCAGAGAAGTTGTTTCCCCAAAGATACAAGATTGAGAGTTTTGTCAGATTCCCTAAGCTGTTTGGGATGGAACCTGCTAGTGTGTTGTTGCCAAGAGATAAGATTTTTAAGTTCACCAAGTAACCAAGTTCTTGAGGGATGTGCCCAGAAAGTTGGTTCATGTAAAGATATAAGGTAGTGAGTTTAGTCAAATTCCCTAAGCTGTTTGGAATGGAACCTGTCAGTTTGTTGTCGTTAAGCCCCAAGTTTTCTAAGTTCACCAAGTAACCAAGTTCTTGAGGGATGTGCCCAGAAAGTTGGTTCATGTAAAGGTATAAGGTAGTAAGTTTAGTCAAATTCCCTAAGCTGTTTGGAATGGAACCTGTGAGTTTGTTGTCGTTAAGCTCCAAGTCTTCTAAGTTCACCAAGTAACCTAGTTCTTGAGGGATGTGGCCAGAAAGTTGGTTCATGTAAAGGTATAAGGTAGTGAGTTTAGTCAAATTCGCTAAGCTGTTTGGAATGGAACCCGTCAGTTTGTTGTTTTTAAGCCCCAAGTTTTCTAAGTTTACCAAGTAACCTAGTTCTTGAGGGATGTGCCCAGAGAAGTTGTTTCCCCAAAGATACAAGATTGAGAGTTTTGTCAGATTCCCTAAGCTGTTTGGGATGGAACCTGCTAGTGTGTTGTTGCCAAGAGATAAGATTTTAAGTTCACCAAGTAACCAAGTTCTTGAGGATGTGCCTGAAAGTTGGTTCATGTAAAGATATAAGGTAGTGAGTTTAGTCAAATTCCTAATTCGTTTGGAATGGAACTCATCGGTTTGTTGTCGTTAAGCCCCAAGTTTTCTAAGTTCACCAAGTAACCAAGTTCTTGAGGATGTGCCCGAAAGTTGGTTCATGTAAAGGTATAAGGTAGTAAGTTTAGTCAAATTCCTAAGCCGTTTGGAATGGAACTCCTTGAGTTTGTTGTCGTTAAGCTCCAAGTCTTCTAAGTTCACCAAGTAACCTAGTTCTTGAGGGATGTGGCCAGAAAGTTGGTTCATGTAAAGGTATAAGGTAGTGAGTTTAGTCAAATTCGCTAAGCTGTTTGGAATGGAACCCGTCAGTTTGTTGTTTTTAAGCCCCAAGTTTTCTAAGTTTACCAAGTAACCTAGTTCTTGAGGATGTGCCTGCAGAAGTTGTTTCCCAAAGATACAAGATTGAGAGTTTTGTCAGATTCCCTAAGCTGTTTGGGATGGAACCTGTTAGTGTGTTGTTGCTAAGAGATAAGATTTTTAAGTTCACTAGGTAACCTAGTTCTTGAGAAATGTGCCCAGAAAGTTGGTTCCCGTAAAGGTCTAATGTAGTGAGTTTAGTCAAATTCCCTAAGGTTTTTGGAATAGAACCTGTGAATTTGTTGTCCTTAAGCTCTAAGTCTTCCAAGTTCAGCAAGTAACATAGTTCTTGAGGGATATGCCCAGAAAAGTTGTTTCCCCAAAGATACAAGACTGAGAGTTTTGTCAGATTGCCCAAGCTTCTTGGAACAGAACCTGTAAATTTGTTTTGTTCAAGTCCCAAACCCTCTAAGTTTGCTAAATTTCTGATTTCTTGTGGGATGGATCCAGAAAACTTGTTAACCCCAAGGTGCAAAGTAGTTAGCTGTGTTAGGTTTCCTATACTAGTTGGAATTGAGCCTCTTATCTGATTGCCGTGCAGATCCAAAGCATTGAGCGCTTTGAGGAGCTCAACATCCGGAGGAATTCTCCCGGTAAGCCTGTTGCGTGGGCGCTCAAGACCCGTCAAGGTTGTCAAGGCCGAGAAGTTGAGGGCCTCGAGTGTCCCTCCCAGCCGCAGCCCCCGCAGAGAGATCCTGGTGATCACCGGCTGTTTTGCTTGTGTGCTGCTGCAACTGATGCCACGCCAGTTGCAAGGCCGTGTCTTGTTTCCCCAGGATTGGAGGACTTGCTTGCCTGGGAGGGTGTCTTTCCAGGCAAGGAGCGCTCCAGCTTGTTCTTGGAGGGATTGCAGCACTGCAGCGCCTGAGACAAGTGTGGCGGTGGCCATAAGTATGGCGAGCGAGGCAAGTTTTGTGAAAGACGAGGACTCCATGGCTAGGCTAGGAATTGGTTCGGTTCTGTACCTCTGTGAGGGTTCACGGCAGCACCTTAAATTGCCACACCTATGCCGCTGTCTCTTTCCCTATATTAACTTTGGTGATGGAGTATTCTGGAGGCTTCAATGCTTGATGGATATAGTGATGTTACGGTCAACTTAGAGCGCAATTACAGTCGGGAAAACCGGGAATTCGCTGGTCAGGTTGCATGGAGAAATGGAGAAAGCTGGTGGTGAAGTTACTGCTGACTCCGTCTGCAGGGTAGCCTGGGTGAATTCCTTTTGTTTTTTTTTTTTCTAAATGTAAGCTTCGTGTTACCCGCGTATTAGATATTGATGCAGCTACTGGACGCTGACGGATCGGACAGCATGTGTATGACACGGCAATGCAGTAAAACCAAGACCCGGTAGTAACTAAATATTGCATCTTCAGTCTTAATAAGCTTTCCTCATCAACAAAATCCTGAGAGCCGGGCAACTACCATAGGCTTCGAGTTCGGAGTTACTGTTACTTTGCCGGAAGCTAGGCTAGTTTTACCTTAACAATAGATGCATATACTGGATGCTGACGAGAAAACCGAAGCACCTGACACGGCAATGCAGTATAAAGGAATGACTCGGTCGTGATCATATAGTATTTAAATGTTTGCGAAAAGTATATTGCTAAGTATTGTAGAGACTTAAGAGAATCTTTTTATATAAAAAAAGGCAAGAGTTCTGCTATTCATTTCAAAGAGAAAGAAAAATAGACACAACATCCACTACTACAAAATAGACTATACTGGACGTCTCATCATAGATAATTTCTGAAAATCATCAGTGTTGTAATTATCATAGACGGTTTTACAAACGTAACCGTCTATGTTACAAGCGATAGCTAGAACCGTCTGTGATACATCATTATCACAGACGGTTTCTAACAAAAACCGATTATCACAGACGGTAAGAATCGTCTGTGATACAGTTTTTTTTTTAATAAGAACCGTCTATGACACCGTCTGTGATATAGCGCATTTGATCAGACAATCGATAGCATTTCCTGAGGCCAGCAAAAAAAAGAATATTTTTTAGCTATAAAAGGAACTATCACAGGCGGTTTTGTGGAATAAACCATCTATGATATGGTCGCATTGGAACCATCTGTGATACTTATCATAGACAATTCTATAATATAATCGTCTATAATATCCGTATATTAGTAAGACCCTATAAAAATTTGCACACTTACTCCTCGCTCGCTTCCTATCTTGCCAGATGGTCCCCTCCCTACCCAAACACCTCCGACCTCGACGCGTACGCCACCGATCGCTGAATTCGCTGGTCAGATTGCTATTGGATGCTGGCGGATCGAAGACCCGGCAATGCAGTAAAACCAAGACCCGGTAATGCCCATGTAGTTTCCAAGCATCCGATAGATACGTAAAATTATGCACATCAATCCAAAGCAGTATTAGCGTGGCTCTTGTTTCTTCAAAAATTGTATTGATTCTGGAGCACCCAAGATTATATTTTGTTACGTATAAGAACCTCAGATTGTCATGAACTTTTGAATAGGCACAATCTTCTTTCAGGAATAGAAGCATCCTCTAGATTAAAAAGCGTGCTTGGTGCTTTCCTACTTACTGGCTGTTGTCATTACCCAACTGTGACAAGCAAGATTGCCGTGTCGTAAATAGCAGGCTGCTGAATTCTTCTAACACCTATTTGTTCCTAATTGTTTAATCATATTTTCTTAGGTCCACATGACTACATAAATCCCTTTCGTTCCAGTCCACCATGCTTCGTTTTTCCTAGATCCACACCTGACCACATGACTAAATAAAATCCCTTTCGTTCCAGTCAACCATGCTTCGTTTAGTGAATGTAGTAATGCTCCTACGTCAGTGTGACGGTGTCCGTGCGTGACAAGTCTGGTAGAACTCGACGGTAGCACTGTCCACTTGGCCCGTTCGTTATAACGGTAGAATTCCAATAGATTGTTTATAAGAGTATCTACAATAGTTTGTTTCTTAGTTTGTTACTAAGAAGAAAGAGAGAGTACTCAATCTAATAAAAAGAAACATGTTTTCCAATAGATTGTTTCTTGATCTTGTGTCTAAGACTTTAATTGCTACAAGTGTTCATGATTCTTGATGATCAATAATGAACTACAACTTTGTGATTTACATATTTTTGACTCATTTATCATATCAATAATGAAGTCGGGCTGCACAAGTGATCCGGCGGATATTTTGCTTGGAGATAGTGGGGCTCACAAAACGTGTTTTTCAGTAACAAGTAAGTCTCCAATAGAGTATTTGATTATTTTTTTGTGCCTTGTTATTAATAATTTGCTGGTTTCTTCATCTAGAAATAACTTCACATTCTCTCCTCACCATCTCTCCTTCACATCACCTAAATACTGATGTGGCCACCGTTAGTAACAAGTGATGTGGATCGTTGTAGATCTTTGTAACAAGTCGCTGAAAAAAATACTTGATTCGCTAATTGTTTTCTCCAATTTTTCCTAGGATTGCGTATTTCTCTTTTGTTTCCTGACAAGGGTGCATTTGGAACTCAAGAATCAGATACCAGTAGGAAACATGTTCGAAAAATTTCTGTGAAATGATCAGAAAAATAATCCAAGGATCGTATGTAAACTAAAGCAACCTTTTTAGAGAGAGAACGTAACATTAAGCTCTTGTAGTACTTGTTTGGGTTCCTGTAAAATATTTTTGAGGAGGCCCAAATCTCCGATCCTCGGCAAACCGGGCTCACCGCTGCGTCTCGATTTTTTTATGTTTTGCACTTTGGTGGTCTACCGGATTCACTGTCGTCTTGTCAAGGGAAATATGGTCTGTCCTGCTCTAGGGCATGGTTTTCCCTGGTAGCCTCACGTGACATGTTTCATGTTTGTGGTAAGAGGCATAGAAATACCTCGTTTAGCTGTTAGAGGTACGGAAATACCCGGATGTGCCACGTGACACGGATTCCCTTCGAGAAAAGACTAAGAGTTGTAGTAATTTTTAAATATAGACAGGGGCTCTAAAAATTATGAAAATTATTGTGAATGCTCCTGATACGGTGTACTTGCTTGTGTAATATTTCTATAATTTTATATATTATGCACTTTTCTTAAAAATTCATTTAAGGCTACTGTTTGTATGCAAATGAAATAAATCGATTCGAGGACAATTTTAAAAACATGCTCAAAATACTTTCCACATTTATTATCTGCATAATTATCTCAAGTTTATCATTTTTTTATGTTACAAATCGAGTGATTAGATAGTAAAAGTAATAATACTATTAGTACTACTCAAGGCACGAAGGAAAATAGTATTGGTACCCGAAGTCAACCGGGACGTAGAGAAAATTGTACTACGAATTCATGACAACATTCCGATACAGTTCTTATCTTCTGTACGGAGGTTAAAAAAAGAAATAATATTATCAAAAGACCACACTATTTTAGCAAAAAACACTTTCCGTGCTCCCATGGCCCTATCCAATCCTATCCATGTGTTCACATACCAAACAGCCTTCCTCTACCCAATCCAATTCAATTGCAGTTTCCTTGGTCTTTAGAGCTGTTGCTAAGCTTCCTCTATCCATATATTCACAGACAAGAGAGCCGCCTTGATCAATGAATAAGATGGTGAATGGCTTCACAATGTTCGACTTCAATCGCATTAAGGCCTCTATTTAACAGTTGAATACCTCCATGTTTTCCATCAGATGAATCTTCTTTACTGCAAAAATCTCACCTATTTGTAGCTCAGCTCTATAGACAGACCCGTACCCTCCAGTCCCAATGCAATACTTCTCACTGAAATTCTGTGTTGAAATAATCACAGAGGAACCGTCTGTGATATGTCACTATCACAGACGGTTCTAACCACGAACCGTCTGTGATGAGTATCTCATCATAGACGGTTTGTGTATAAAACCGTCTGTGATTTTAGGGTTTTACCATGGTTTGGAATTTTCCTTACTCTTCGAATTTACAATGGCCCCTGAGGAAATTGAGGGTGGTTATGCAAGTGGTAACTCTAGATGGGAGTGATTAGAATCAACATTACCACTCACCCTAAGGGGAGGCAAGGAACTTGATGGAGAGAGACCTAAGGAGGGATTTGGGACTGGATCAACTGGCAAGGCTGGTTGTTCAGTGTTGGGACCCGAAAATATGTCTCAGGAACCCTCTGTGTATTCTGAACTAGTCCCAGATCAGTAGCTAGCTCACACAGGAAACAGTGATGAAATACCATCCATTTATTCGATTTAGCTAGAAAGATCTCAAAATAACAAATAGTAATAATAACTGGACCTTATGGTCACCGTTTACTTAACTTGCCACGTAAGGCTAAAAAACAAATAAACTCTTGCAGCGGAACGGAAAACTTCGAAAGCCAATCAACATGCCCACAGGCAATCGAGTGGAGAACGCATCTTAATCCGCAAAACCTTCATAGTCCTCCTTCTGAAAAAAAAACTCTTGTGCAGCTTGGTATTCCTCAACTGATCAACAAAGGCATAAGCCGTGAGTACATAAAGCACTCAGCAGGCCGTAGGGAAATGTATGTAAATAGTATTCATTCAAGGCTTGTCAAAGGTTAGTTGTATGGTCCTTTTGCAGAAAGCAGTATTTACAATAAATATAGTAATTAGATTGAAATACGTAATTGAAAAGAATAATAAGTAAGTAAACATTTTTTTTGAAACAACCAGTGAACGACCCATTCACTTCCCGACCAAACCAATGATAAGTGAATTCCCCATTCACTAATCAACACAAACCACCAAGTGAATTACCCATTTACCGGACAAACATCAATTCATCAAGTGAACTTCCCACTCACACTCCGACACATTTTTATAAGAAACTCTATCTCTCGTGTGAAATCCCCGAGCACGTCCATAACCGCGGACACGGCATGGCACCTTTCGAGGCCTTATACAGGAGGAAGTGTAGAACCCCGTTGAAATGGTTTGAGACCGATGAAAGACCTCTCTTTGGCCCGAACTCGATCAATGAGGCCGAGAGCCAAGTCCAGCTTATTCGTGATCGCTTGCGCACAGCTCAATCTATGCAAAAGAGCTATGCGGATCGCCATCGTCGTGAGTTGAGCTTTGAGCCTAATGACTTTGTTTATCTCAAAGTCTCCCCTTTGAAGGACCATCAACGTTTCGGCGTTAAGGGCAAGTTAGCCCCTCGATACGTCGGTCCCTACCGCGTTATCGAGAAGAAAGGAGCTGTTGCCTATAAGTTGGAGTTGCCAGCTGCACTTGAGGGGGTACATGATGTTTTCCATGTATCCCAGCTAAAGAAGTGCCTCTGTGTTTCAACTGAGGAAGCTCCGTTGGAAATCCTCGATGTCCAAGAGGATTTGACCTATCGCGAGCATCCTGTTCGCATACTCGATGAGGCTGAACGAAGAACAAGGAATAGAACCATCAGATTCCTTAAAGTTCAATGGTCGAACCATTCTGAGGATGATGCTACTTGGGAAAGGGAAGATCGTCTGCGTGTGGGTGTAATACCCTGTTTGTCGCTTCGGCGTAAGTCTTTAAAACAACAATCGCGGAGTCGCCGGTTTATCGGTAAATCGCGGGAAGGGAAAAAATATTAATTGAAGAGCAATAGAAAAGAAATATAATATAATATAAATTATATTTAAATTCATCGTTGGGCCGCCAGGGAGGTGGGCCAACCACCCTTGGGCCAAGGGCCCAAGGGGGTGCGCTACCCATCCCCCAAGCCGCACCCCCTCTCCTTTAACCCTAGCCCTTTCCCCCCCCTCCCCTCCCTACAGTTGCCACCCTCCCTCCACCTCCTCTTGGGCGCCTCCCCTTTCCCCCCTGCTGCTGCCAAGGAGCTTCCCCATTGCTGCCCTTGGAGAAGGAGAAGAAGGAGAAGGCAAAGAAGAAGAATGGGAAGGAGAAGAAGAAGAGGAGGAGGAATTAGGGAATTTCTTCAGCTAGGTAATTTTCTTTCATCCCAAACCCTCTGATCTTAGGAGTAATTAGGGTTCTTGGGACGGATTTTGATGGGAGAGTTTTGATTAATTGCTCGATTAAGGTTTACCTGCTGTCTGTTAGTAGATCGATTCGCATAGCGCGGCTGTTTCCGTGGTTTTGATCTAGAAAACGATTTTTTATGCGGGTCTTCCTAAAAGGAAAGTTGTAGAGGATTGCCAGATGCATCTGCTGTATTTTTTTCAGTTTATTCTACAGTGGGATCTGGGAGATACGGAGTCGGCAATACCGCTGTCCCTCAGGCGGGCAGATTGGTACAGACCGACTGTATTTTTGGGTTTTAAAAATAGTAGATTAATTTTATGGTTAGGTCCGTAATTGAGAAAGTTGTAGATAATTCAGAGTTCTAGTTGTTGTAAAATTTTCAGAATTTTTGGTTCTCTGTGCTGTCGTGGGGACGCGATTTAGTGTCGCTGTCCAGTCTGCCAGATCAGAAAGTTTGCTCTGTTTAGGGCACTAAATTACAACTAGTTATGATCCGAATAAAAATAGGAGTTCTACACGAAAATCGTAGGTTTTTAAGTCATGATTCCAGAAATGTATCACTTGCTGTATTTGGTCCATTAGTTTAAAAGATACGAAATTGTGAAGCAACACTGCTGCAGAAGGGTTCTTGCTGTTGTGCTGAGCGGAGAGGATTTGTACGGGTTCGGGGTTTAGCGATGCTTCCAATTATTTTTGTTGTGCTTGTTTGCTGTGGCTTGGTGCTGAGAGATGCTTTTTGGACAAGTGGTCGCGACCATGAGCGTTCTTGATTGTTTTTGCTTCGATTCGTCGGTTCGAGGCAAGTGATCGTAGCGGTGGTTGCTACCCCTTAACTTGTTATTCCTTCTACTTGCATTTTACATTATTATCATAATTTGATACATTATGCCATGATTGCAAGAAATTGTTAATTGGGGAGTTGATAGCAAGAATTTATTTATTGTATGTTGTTAATATGATAGTAGACTTGGGTAATTCTTGCTTAAGGTTATAATGCGAACATGACAATAACATATGGTGGATGTGGATATGTTGAGAGTATGTTAATGCTCCTTGTGGATGAATTAATGTGATTAATGGAATATCATATCACTCATGTCATATCATGTCATTTGCATATGTGGATGTCGCCGCACTTAGCCGCGACCGTACCGGTACAACATTGTTTATTGTCGTAATACGATGCACCTCTTCGCCCGCGGAAGTGTCGTATATTGCCGTAATACGATACATTGCAATTCCTGCCCTGGCAAGAGTGATGTGGAGCATAGCATGAAGCATTCATACGCATATAAGGGATATTTAAATGACTGCATTCATATGCCATTTAAAAACCGAAAACTGATGAGGTTTGATTTATGGTAGTTTGTGGTGGCTTATTAATTGTGGAAACGACTGGTGGTTGTGTATGTATGAAACTATTGATGATGTTTATTTGTTCGTAGTTGAAATAACTTGTTAAACTGTTTGCTTGCTGAGATTTATATCTCACCCTTGTTTTCCCCTCCCCACA
Organism: Hsuehochloa calcarea; assembly: GCA_036346395.1. Classification (NCBI taxonomy): domain Eukaryota; kingdom Viridiplantae; phylum Streptophyta; class Magnoliopsida; order Poales; family Poaceae; genus Hsuehochloa; species Hsuehochloa calcarea. Next base: position 52,021,507 of record CM070610.1, on the reverse strand, counting down.
GGTGGACTTTGAGCATGCATTGGGAAGGGTAGAGCAGCACCACAATGATGCACATGGATTTTGTCTTAATGCTGAAATAAAGTCATAAGAATTCTAGTTTTGCTTAGCTGTCTTATGGAAGATTGCTTCAATGTTTAATTTGGAACCGTTCCTTTGGTTACTATGTTAAGTTGATTTTTGAATATTTCATTGTTCTCCTTATTCGGTTATTTTCTAGTAGTTTATGCTTCCGCTTATATTATCATGTTAATTAAATATTGACAGATTAATTTGTCTTGCAAATTGGCTAGTGGTAGAGTAGTTCAGTAGCATCCCAGGGTAATGTGGGTCTTGGGGTGTTACAGTTGGTATCAGAGCGGGCTTTAGGTCCGTGGTAATTAAACAATTAAATTGACACACTTGCACATGTAGGTTGGGGAAGGGTTTACATATCTTGCATATACCCTGTTGAATTCATTGCTTATTTGCTTGTACTTTTTTTGGCTTGATGTTTTGGTCTTGCTTGAGCGTGGATGGTGGTGGCTGCAGGATGCCGTCTACGCGTAGAAGTTGTGGCCGTGCAGCTACGCCAGATGGCGCAATAACGGTCGAGGGAGGCCTGTTTACTCGGTCGTGGGGGAGTCGAGGAGCCGCGGCCACCGTGTGAGGGCCATGTAGCAAGAGCTGAGTGCGTTGAGGCAAGGGCGATAGACCCACAGTGTTCGTGGCTGTTCGATCTCGGAGGTTGCGGCAGCTTGGAGCGCTTAGCGCCTCTCGCTGCGGAGTGGGTAGGTCTGAGGCTGGACAGTTTTAGTGGTGCGGCCCCTCCTGTTCAGGCCGCAGACTGGCTGTCCTTCATGGAGGACAAGCTGGAGGCTTTCGAGGCGATTGCATCCGATCGTGTGCGCTTTGCGGCGCAACTTCTGAAGGGAGAGGCTCAGATCTGGTGGAAGGGAGTGCAGCTCGCTTACATAACTCATGGAGAACTGTCGTGGGAGGAGTTTGTTCAGCAGTTTGAGAGAAGGTTCTACCCTGAGACCTTTCTGGACAAGATGAAAGTCGACCTGAGCAAGTTGAGAGACCATGTGAGAGGTCCTCCACTCTGAGTGATGAGTATTTGACAAGTGTGTTGATTAGATTGAGAGTTGAGGTTTTAGGTTTGGACTATTTACTGGTCAGGTCGTGAAATCGGAACTACCATTGTATGGAGCGGAAGTTCGATTAATCGAACTACCGTGTTGGAAATAGGAACTTCCGATTTATCCGGTTTTGCTCTCGGTGAAGAAATCGGAACTTCCGCACAAGGGTAGCGGAGTGTCCGATATTTCGACATTAAGTGTTCTCTCGAGATATCAAATCGAAATAAATATCAGAAGTCGGTTGTTCGGATATCGGAAGTACCGCAGTTGTTGAGCGCGAACTTCCGATATTCTGACGAAATCGCGGATAACTCGAAATCGGAACTTCCGCTGTGGTAAGTGCGGAACTTCCGATTGTGTCCAGAACTGTGCAGAGAAGGTTAAAATTGTGGATTTTGATCTTGTATGAGTTTGAGTCTTATACAAATGTTGATGCTATGTTATTGTGCAATGCTATGTGATGTGTTTTTGTCTGTGTTGACTGCAGGGCATCAAGATGGAGTCGTGGCGAGACACGTGGACCGGACTAGGAGCAGGAGGCGTTGAGGTCAGAACGGTCGGGATGTGTCGAAGACGGCGTGAATCTTGAAGCGGTTGCGAGTCGTGCACAACAAGGTGTACGGGAGGCTTCCAGAAGGTGCGCAAGGGGCGAAAGGGTCTTTTCGCAAAGCGGCAAAAGTGGAGGCGGTTCCGTTCGGGTGTAGCGGGCTTAATGGGTTGGAGGCCCATTAGCAAAGGCTATAAATAGGGGAGAACCCTGGAGTTAGGGTAAGACTTTTGGGAGAAAGAAAATTAGGGTTAGCCTTAGCAAAAAGGTTTGTTTTGCTTTGAGAGTTTGTTGAGAGAGAATGAACTGAAAATCTTGTAATCATTCCTCTGTGGTTCCTTGTAATCTTTTGATTTCTATTAATGAATCTCTGAGGTTTTGATTACTTGCCTATGCCTTTCTCTATTCTCTTTCTCGTTCATGTTGAATATTTAAGGTTTTGATGTATCTTTTGATTCGTCCAATGGAATAGCATGAAACTTGATATCTAGAGTCGTTTTGCTATTGCTAATGGATTCCCAAAGTCTCATGAACTAAGAATCTGAGAATCGTGTCTATTTTGGTTTTTGGTCCTTCTTTCCCCTTCTTCAAGAAATCCATATTTAGCTTGATTGTTGGATCTTTGTTTGCGATTCTTCTCCATAAGGTCAAGATGGTGTTTAGGATGATGTCCTGTGAACCTTGACCTGAGAAGAGCACTCAAGATTTCACATTTTGGATTTTTGGGAAAAACCCGAGCGCACTGTTCTTCTTCCAGGACAATCGGAACTTCCGATTGTTCATGGCGAACTACTGCAGCGGAACTTCCGCGATCAATCCGGAACTTCGGAGTGCGGAACTACATCACGGAAAATCGAACGTCCGATTTCTCGAGCGATCTGAAACTTCGTCTTGTTCTCTGATTTTGCTTCACTCTTCTTGAGATATCCAGAGGACTTTGTAGGTCATAGTTAATTACAGCAGAGGAGAGTTATTATTTTTAAAGCACCATTCACCCCCCCCCCTCTGTTGCCATTTCGGTCCTTCAATTGGTATCAGAGCCGTTAGCTCTTCTTTATAGATCTTAACCGGTCTTGAGCCATGGCAGCGGACAAGTATTCCACCAAGCCTCCGGTCTTTGATGGTGCGATTACCCCTTCCGGAAGAGCCGAATGGAAACGTATATCCGTGCTCGGGGTATGCCATCCGGAGAAAGGTGAAAGTCGAGTTTCTTTATTCGGCCGATGAGAACATCAATGTGGGAAATATGGTCGATGTTGAGGCAAATGCTAAGGCAAGGAACATTATCATTCGTGGTTTGAGCGTATGAGTTTGATCGTATTTCTCATTTGATTTACGCTTATGACATCCGGGTGACCTCGATGCATACCATGAGGGCACCACTCAGATTAAGACTGTTCGACAAGACCAGTTCAAGCGAGAATATAGTAAATTTGAGATGCTTGCTGGTGAATCTCTTGACGAGTGCTTTTCGCGTTTTCATAAGATTTTGAGCAACCTCCGAGCGGTCGGTCTTACATACCCCGACTCGGATAACGCTCGACAGATGCTTTCTGCACTCGATCTTCGTGTTTGGGAGATGAAAGTGACTACCATCAAGGATAGCACGGACCTCTCGACCCTGACTCTTGATGCGCTTTACTCGCGTCTCAAGACTCACGAGATTGACATTGTCTCTCAAGGTCGAAGTCACAATCGATGGCTTTAGTCACCGATCCCACTTCGGATCTTCTTACGAGTCGACACGTGGGTTCTCCTAGTCGCTCTCTGTGACATAACGATGATCGCTTAGAGCGACTTGAGGATGAACAGCTAGCCCTCCTAGCTCGGAAGTTTTCTCATGCTTACAAGAGGAGGAGGGATGGTAAAAGAGGAGGTCCTGTGATTTGTTTGAGTGTGGTGGCCCCAACCACATCCGAGCAAACCGTCCCAAGCTTGGGAAGGGCAAAGGTGACTATGGCGGACCAAGCAAGAACGACTACATCGACAAGAACCGCAACACGAAGCCCTCAAAGACTGATCAAGGCAAGAAGAAGTTCCGCAACTTTGGGAAGGCAAAGAAGTCGCTCCATCGCGTCCTCACCGCCTCGACGAACCGGACACCAATGAGGTGGAGGGGTGGAGCGGCGATGATGGGAAGGACGATCATGATCCCAAGGACGACGGCAACTTCTCCCAATGTGCTTCATGGCCCTCGGGCGAATCGAGCGACAATGAGTGTACTCCGACTCGATGAGGTTAGTCCCACTTATGACCAGCTTAATGATGCTTTTCTTAAGCTAGGTAGATTCCATGCTAAGTCTAGGGCTAAGTGTCTTTGGGTTGGAGAAGGAAGTAGCTAGACTATCACGGAGCTTACTTTACTTACATCCGCTCCCTCCCGTGATGAATGTGACACATCTTGTGCTTTGATTGATGATATGGATAAACTAAGGACCTTACATGATAGTGTGTCCTCCGAACTTGACATGATTAAAGTAGAGAACATTAGCCTTCTTGTTGAATTAGAGATGAGTAGGGTAGCACCTCCTTCATCCACTCTTGTTGAGGCTATCGCTTGCACCTCATGTGAGGTTAAGGACAATTCGTTTAGAGGTCTTTATACCATGTTGCTTGATCTGCCTGAAACTTGTGAAAATTGTAATAATCTCAAGATGAACCTAAAGCAGGCGGATCACAAAATTGTGAATTCCAAGTCGCGCTACTAGAGCCTATTGTTTCTTGTTTAAACTGTCCTAAGTTAATCTGCTTGAACTAGAATCAGATTCTAAGCGGTTTCAAGAAATGATTGATCACAAGAAACAAATTGGCTCAAGATGCTTCTAAGGATCTTGTTAGCTCACCATGCAAGCAATGTAATAAACTAAAATGTGATTTGATTGCTTTGGATGAAAAATGTGCGAAGCTAACTAAGGATCTTCTAGAGACACAATCATCTGCTTGTATTATGTGTGCTGGGAAGAAGCCTAAGGGTTTGGTAGAGACGCCTAGTAACGTGAACCAATCTGCTAGCGATGGGGTGTCCCCCAAAGTCTACCGTGCGTGCACAAGCCAATCTTTCCTCTGTTGTTGGTTCTTCTTACGCTCCCTTACCTTCTACTGTCCCTTCTTCCCCTGCTCTTCTTGCACCTCTCTCTTTGGAGTGTCGGTATCTTATGAACACTCTCGAGAGGTTTGTAGGAGGCAAGAAGAAGCTCAATCTCATTCTAGACAAATCAAAAATCTGCAGATTTAATCAAGGTCTAGGGTATGATATCCGGGAGGATATGAGGAAGCATCCACCGTCGTGCTCAAAACCATAGCACCGGTGTGATCAAAACTAAGCCGGGATGAGAAAGTCAATTTTAAGTCGTGGGTTTTGTTCAAAGGATTTCGACGACAAGGTGATTCCACTGCAGCTTGGCCCCTCGTAAGCGAAGTATTATTGCACCTTCATCGTAAAGATGGACATTTAGTTGATCATTGCTTGGTAGCGCCAAGATCGCGTAGAGACCGTGTTGAGTTTCTTAGGCACATTCGTGGTCACCCGGATCTTGAGTGCACCTAAGACCAACACGAGGTCTAGGTTTGTTCCATCCGATGATTTTGGGCGAGATCGAGGACTTGGTTTTTCCGAGTTTTACGAGTTTCGTCCTCATGCTCCCTTTGGTCGTAACTCTCCGCCGTCCCGAGGGTAGATCTCGTTTTCCTTTCGAGATAGCTACTGCGGCGAGATCGAGATATTATCGCACTTCGACTCGCTCTTCCATAGCGATCGGATCCAAAGAACAGTGAGATCTTTGACTTGTTGAGTGACAGAGCGTAGGGTAGATAGAGGTCGACCTTGCTTGACTACTTCATCGTTTCGCCGTGTTACTCAGTATTGGGTGCCAAAATCTCTGCTGATTCACCCCAGTACTGAGACTTTACTCTCTGTTTGACTCAGGGTCGCCGGGCTGGGAAGGGAAAGGTCTGGATTGTAGACTCCGGTTGTTCACGTCATATGACTGGTGAGTCTCGTTGGTTTTCTTCCTAGCCCGCGCTCCTGTGATGAGACGATCACCTTGGAGATGCTTCATTTGGGCGCGTCATCGCTAAAGGTATCTTGTGAGCATTAATGATTCTTTTATTTTAAAAGATGTTGCCTTAGTAAGTAAGCTACAGTATAATCTGCTTTCAGTCTCTCAGCTTACCGATGACGGTTTCGAGGTGAGCTTTAAGAAAAACAATTGCAAAATTCTTGATTCTTCGGGTAGTCTAGTTTGCGGATTTCGATATGGGAGGATCTTTCGTGCTGATTTTTCCGGATCTTCCGTGATTCTCTCCGATGTTTAATTGCTTCAATCCGTGATCTGACTTTACGGCATAGGAGACTTGGTCATATAGGATTTGATCATCGACCGAGTTAGCGGCCACGATCTCATTCGTGGTTTGCCAAACTCAAAATGGTCAAGGATCTTGTTTGTGCTCCTTGTCGACACGGCAAAATGGTTGCCGCTTCACATCCTCCATTCTGATGACAATGACGGATGCACTGTGTCAATCGCTCCATATGGACACAGAGGGACCGGCTAGAGTGCGATCGAGAGGAGGAAGTGGTGCGTGCTTGTCGTGGTCGATGACTTCTCGAGGTATTCTTGGGTGTTCTTCTTAGCCTCGAAGGATGAGACGTTTACTCTTTTAAGTGGTCTCTTTAGTAGGCTTTCTGTTGAGCTCCCGGTGCATTACGAGCAATTCGACCGATAATGGCACCGAGTTCAAGAATTCCTACTTTGAGAGTTTTGTGGTGAGGCAGTGTAGAGCACCGTTCTCGCTCTCATACGTCCCTCAACAAAATGGCGTTGTGGAGAGGAAGAACCGTACCTTAGTCGAGATGGCGGGACGATGCTTGATGAGTACTCTACACCTAGGAAGTTTTGGGTGAGGCAATTGCTCTTGCTTGTCATGTCTCTAACGAGTTTTTCTTGGGCATTCTTGCATCGCACTTCTTATGAGTTGAGATATGGGCGAAAACCCAGTCCTCGCATTTTCGTGTGTTTGGTTGCAAGTGTTTTATTACAAGTCAGGGAACCTAGATAAATTCGAGTCACGATCTTGTGATGGGATCTTTACGGGTTACTCGACTTCTTCTCGTGCCTATAGAGTGCAGGCTGCGAGTCTAGTAAGTTGTTAGAGACTGTGAGGTGACCTTCGATGAGGCGGTCAGGGACTAGGCACGATATCTCGTGTTCTTTAGAGCGATCCGAGTCCATCTTTGTGGACGAAGAGGAAGACGGAGATGATGGTTGTATACCTGATCCAGTTTTTCCTCCTCCTCTTGAGGTGCCTTCTTCCACCGCACCTCGAGGAGATCAGCCCTTACCTTCTGCTTCTTCTGAAGCTAGTGGCTCTGTTCCTATCTCATCTGCTAATGAGGTAGAGGCCACGTCTTCATCTCACCCTGGACCTCCAAGACACATTCAAAAGGACCATCCTTCAGAGCAGATCATTGGAGACCTCTTCGAGCGTGTCACACGTTCCAAAGCTGGCTTATCTCTCTTCGCTCCATTACGCCTTCGTCGCCTCATTTGAGCCCAAAGACGTCTGTCATGCTCTTTCTGATGAATCATGGACTAACGCCATGCACGAGGAATTGGAAAACTTTGAAAGGAACAAGGTCTGGTTCCTTGTTGAACCCCCTCAAGGTCACAATATCATTGGGACCAAATGGGTGTTCAAGAACAAGCAAAGTGAAGATGGGTTAGTCATTCGAAACAAGGCTAGGCTGGTAGCTCAGGGGTACTCTCAAGTTGAGGGTCTAGATTTCGAAGAGACTTTTGCCCTCAGAGCTAGACTTGAAGCCATTAGAATCACGCTTGCCTTTGCAACTTCTAAGGGTTTCAAGCTTTACCAGATGGATGTCAAGAGTGCCTTCCTCAATGGCCTTATTGAGGAAGAAGTCTATGTGAGACTGACCTCCCGGTTTGAGAACCCCAAATACCCTAACCATGTCTACAGGCTTTCCAAAGCCTTGTATGGACTCAAGCAGGCTCCCAGAGCTTGGTATGAAAGGCTTAAGTCCTATCTGCTGAGCCATGGTTTTGAGATGGGTAAAATTGACAAAACCTTGTTCATCCGCCGTCTTGGCATTGATCTTCTGCTCGTCCAGATCTATGTGGATGACATTATCTTTGGCGGCTCCTCGCGTGCTCGCTTTCCCGCCCGATGTCATGAGCTCGAGTTTGAAATGAGCATGATGGGCGAGTTGAGTTTCTTCCTTGGCTTCCAAATCAAACAGACTCGGGAGGGTACCTTTCTTCATCAAGGCAAATACACTCGAGACCTCCTGAAGCGGTTCGACATGAATGATGGAAAGCCAGTATCAACTCCGATGGCATCTACAGCTGCTCTGGATCCAGATGAAGACGGCGAACCTGTTGATCAAAAGGAGTTCAGGAGCATGATTGGCTCTCTCTTGTACCTCACAGCCTCGAGACCAGACATACATTTCTCTGTGTGTCTTTGTGCTAGGTTTCAGGCTTCTCCTCGCGTATCTCACCGTCAGGCGGTGAAGCGCATCTTCGGTACCTTCGAGCTACCATTGACTATGGCATCCGGTACTCTTCCTCTTCTTGTCTATCTCTTAGAGCCTTCTCCGTCACGACTTTCTTTGGTGTAGGATAGATAGGAAGAGCACCGGCACTTGCCAATTCATTGGCACTTCTCTCGTCTCTGGTCTTGAGGAAGCAATCCGGTGTTGCGCATCCCTGCAGAGGCCGAGTACGTTCTCGCGACCGATTCTTTGTAGCCAAGTGCTTTGGATGGTCTCGACCTGCGAGGATTTCGGGTTATCTATCATTGCGTTCCACTCTTCTCGTGATAACACGTCTGCGATTTGCATTGCCAAGAACCCAAAGGCAACATTCTCGGACCAAGCATATTGATATCGATATCACTTTCTTAGAGACCATGTAGAGAAGGGTGACATTGTGCTCCAGTTTGTGGAGAGTGAGCACCGGTTAGCGATATCTTCACTAAGCCTCCGGATGGCTCTCGGTTTTACTCTGCGGGAGAGCTTGGGGTGGTTTGTCCTTACGGACTGCTGTGAGGGGGAGCTTTGTGCTACTACTGTATCATATTATATCATATTATATTATAATATACAATTACTCCTTTCTGGTTTCATTTTTGGGTCGAAGTCCTTCCAGCATAGGTTAGAGTGGTTCACTTGCCAAATTGCTTTGACTGCTACTTCTTGTCTTGTGCTTCTAGGATGCTGCTTATTAACTGTCTCTTCCTTCTCTAAGTAGAGCTTACTCACTTCTTATAGGTTCTAGCAGGGGTCGGGCCACCCTTGGGTAGACAGGGACAGTGTTTGCTCCTTAGTGTATGTGTAGATCAGCTGATAGTCCTAGAATCATATGGGGTAGATAAGAATCTGTCTGAGCGATAGTTTTCTCTATATCTTGTCTATGCTCTAAAGGACTGCCTTTTCTGGTTTACTTATCAGATTCTCATTTTTGTTCCTTTGGTTCAGGGGGAGTTACTCTTGGTTATTCCGTTCTCTTAATTTTGTCATAACTCAACCTGAATTAAAAGATGCATCTCATTCTGAAGGGAATCTGGATTTTTGTGCATTTCATTCCGCATTGCATTATAATCAAATGGAGCCTTGTTTTATTATCCCTTATGATCTGTTTTCACTATTTTACATCTTGCCATGATTTATGCTAAACTGCTAGATCTATCATGACTTTTTATGTGTAGTTTAGTCTTTGCCATGCTAAGGTATTTAAAAAATGCTAAACTTGAATTAAAATCTTGTCATGATAGCTCTTGAGTCTAGTCTGGTTGAAACTATCCTTTTATGATTTTCGCCATGTCAAGTAGGCTGAGTTGAGTCCTGAATGTCTTTTGAACTTTTGAGTAAGCTCAGTTTGGTAAGAAACATGTCTTACCTCTAATCACTGGTCTAAAAACTTCAAAAGCAAAAATGATCTCTTTTGTGCGAAAAAACTGATCTCACCAAATCTTTCTCATGAGACGGCTTGCCATTGCACTAGGCATGAACTCAGGGGGAGCCTTGGATGACCTAAGATCACCTCCTTAAGTCTGTTGCTTGGAGTGGTCGCATAAGGCTTGAGATCTAGCACATGTTTAAAAAAAAAATGGTTGAAGCTTAGGAGGCAGTTGTGGATGGCACCTAGTCCAGAGCTTGCTTTACTGAGATAAAACCTTAAAAAGTCTTCAAAAAAAAAAATGTGCTAAAATTGCTTATTTTAAAAGAGACCAAGTTCTGGATAAAATGAGTCCTTCTTCAACTGGTAGCTCTCTAAACTGTTCAGTACGAGTCTTCTTGGTTCAACTTAGATTATTTGACATGGCTTGTATCATCTTTGGATATCTTTAGCTAGACTTCTATCTTGACTTATTTGACCTGCTAAAGAATTGGATCTTTAATCAGATTATGGACTTTATGTCTTAGCTTTTCTATACATCGATTGTCATGATCTTGATAGCATTCTTCTGTGTTATGGCTTGGTGTAATACTCTAATAGTCATTTTGGATAATCTACATGGCTCCTAATGCTTAAAATGAACATCATATAGTCTTTTCCTCCCTTTTCTACATATTGATGATTTTATTGCCAAAGGGGGAGAATGTATTAGAAAAAGCCTTCTGAAGAAAAGCCTTGAGTTTTGTGCGAAAATTGCTCTTTCATCTCATCTCAAGTCTTTCTCCTTTTGTCAACCTGGTCTTGAGCTTAATTCTCTTGTTTAGACCTTGGTTGACTGGAATCTCAAACTCATCTTATGCTTTTTCGGTAATTGTCAATATACTCATCAAGGGGGAGATTGAGAGACCATGTGAGAGGTCCTCCACTCTGAGTGATGAGTATTTGACAAGTGTGTTGATTAGATTGAGAGTTGAGGTTTTAGGTTTGGACTATTTCTGGGCTGTGTCAGGGAAATCGGAACTACCGCTGTGTATGGAGCGGAAGTTCCGATTAATCGGAACTACCGGTGTTGGAAATAGGAACTTCCGATTTATCCGGTTTTGCTCTCGGAAGGAAATCGGAACTTCCGCACAAGGGGTAGCGAGTGTCCGATATTTCGACATTAAGTGTTCTCTGAGATATCAAATCGGAAATAAATATCTGGGAAGTCGGTTGTTAGGATATCGGAAGTACCGCAGATGTTGAGCGCGGAACTTCCGATATTCTCGACAAATGCGGATGTTCGAAATCGGAACTTCATTGTAATGATGCGAACTTCGATTGTGTCGAATCGCGCGAGAGAAGGTTAAAATTGTGGATTTTGATCTTGTATGAGTTTGAGTCTTATACAAATGTTGATGCTATGTTATTGTGCAATGCTATGTGATGTGTTTTTGTCTGTGTTGACTGCAGGGCATCAAGATGGAGTCGTGGCGAGACACGTGGACCTGACTAGGAGCAGGAGGCGTTGAGGTCGAACGGTCGGGATGTGTCAAGACGGCGTGAATCTTGAAGCGGTTGCGAGTCGTGCACAACAAGGTGTACGGAGGCTTCGGAAGGTGCGCAAAGGGCGAAAGGGTCTTTTCGCAAGCGCAAAAGTGGAGGCGGTTCCGTTCGGGTGTAGCGGGCTTAATGGGTTGGAGGCCCATTAGCAAAGGCTATAAATAGGGAGAACCACGGAGTTAGGGTAAGACTTTTGGGAGAAAGAAAATTAGGGTTAGCCTTAGCAAAAGGTTTGTTTTGCTTTGAGAGTTTGTTGAGAGAGAATGAATCAAAATCTTGTAATCATTCCTCTGTGGTTCCTTGTAATCTTTTGATTTCTATTAATGAATCTCTGAGGTTTTGATTACTTGCCTATGCCTTTCTCTATTCTCTTTCGTTCATGTTGAATATTTAAGGTTTTGATGTATCTTTTGATTCGTCAATGGAATAGCATGAAACTTGATATCTAGAGTCGTTTTGCTATTGCTAATGGATTCCCAAAGTCTCATGAACTAAGAATCTGAGAATCGTGTCTATTTTGGTTTTTGGTCCTTCTTTCCCCTTCTTCAAGAAATCCATATTTAGCTTGATTGTTGGATCTTTGTTTGCGATTCTTCTCCATAAGGTCAAGATGGTGTTTAGGATGATGTCCTGTGAACCTTGACCTGAGAAGAGCACTCAAGATTTCACATTTTGGATTTTTGGGAAAAACCCGAGCGCACTGTTCTTCTTCCAGGACAATCGGAACTTCCGATTGTTCATGGCGGAACTACCGCAGGCGGAACTTCCATGATCAATCCCGAACTTCCGAGTGCGGAACTATCACGTAAAATCGAACGTCCGATTTCTCCAGAACAGTCTGAAACTTCTGTTCTTGTTCTCTGATTTTGCTTCACTCTTCTTGAGATATCCAGAGGACTTTGTAGGTCATAGTTAATTACAGCAGAGGAGAGTTATTATTTTTAAAGCACCATTCACCCCCCCCCCCCCTCTGTTGCCATTTCGGTCCTTCACAAGTACTCGCAAGACAAGCTATCTGTGGTAGAGTATGAGGTTGGCTTCAACCAGATAGTCCGCTTTGTTTCGCATGTGGCGCGGGATGATGCGGAGAAGGCCAGGCAGTTTCATCAGGGGCTCAAACCTTCGATCCGCCACCGTTAGGTGCTTTCCGATCACGGATTTTCGTACCATGGTGGAGCGGGCTTGAGGATCGAGATGCGGCGAGTTTACACCGATGAGATCCGCAAGGCAGCTGGAGGAGATCACCTCGTGGTCATAGCGAGAAGAAGGGCTTCTCTGGAGGCCCCTGCACAAGAAGGGGAAAGGTCGTCGCCACCAGCCCTACCGAGAAATGCAGGCGATCCCAGCTCTCCGGAGGGAGCTCTGCGATCTGCATGCCACAGTGAAGCCCGGCCGGGCTTGGTGTGTTTTCGGTGCGAGAGATCCGCATCGTGGGCCGATTGCACTTGGAGCGGACGATGTTCTATCTGTGGGCAACCACAAGGATGTGGTGTGCGGCGAGAATCCCAAGGAAAGCTGCAATGGGAGTTAGCGCCTTCACCTTCAAAGAGCTCGACTCGTCTGGACGGCACTGCGGATGATGACTGCGCGCTCCTACCCCGATTCTTGCCCGGCCCCTACACCGCGGTACTTGCCGGCGCCATCGGCACCTTCGCCGCCGTCTCGGCGCCTCCACTGGAGGATACTGGTCCAGCCCTAAAGGCGCTGCACCTCGGTGGACTCCTACGCCGACTTTCGTGGCGCGGAGGTTCTTCTTCTCGGTGCTCCATGCATATGCCATGCCGTCGATGATGGCGTGGATCGTGGAGACGTGGTGACAGTACCTTATTTGTTGATTCTGCGATGCTTTCTTTTTGATTCCGGCTAGTTTCTCTTTTGTCTCGGAGGTTTTTGTTCGTGGCGGTCTGCATCCATGCGGTTTGTGGGAGAGCGTGGTTGTTAGTTCTCCCAATGGCTTATTTCCGATGCCGTGTTTGCCACTGGTTGCGTGGTGGTTCTAGCGGATGAGGAGTTCGTGGCGAATCGGTGGTTATACCTTTGGAGCCTTCGATGTGATCCTTGGCATGGATTGGCTCGCGCGACGTCGTCATTATTTCTTGCTTCGGAAGACGGTCACGTTCGGTCTCCGTCTGGCGTGAAGTTGTCTTCCAAGGAGTGCCCGCAGATACACTCTCGTTCTTTGTGCGATTGTTCCCCAATCGGCGAATGCGAAGTCGACATCATGGGCCATGGTTGAGGGACACGAGGTTTTGAGGTGGAGGATATACGTGGCTTGCGGTACCGGATGTTTTTCCCGTGGAGCTTCCAGTCTCCGCCACCGAGCGGAACCAGATTTCGCATTGACCTTGTTAAGCACGCACCTATTTATAAGTCCCGTGATCGGATGGCACCCGTGGAGCGGAGTTGAAGAAGCGGTTGGGCGAACTCCTAGCTAAGGGGTTTATTAGACCGAGCACGCGTCGCCTTGGGCTGCTCGGTCTTGTTTGTGGGAAAGAAGGATGGCACTAAGAGGCTTTCGTGGATTATCGCGCACTTAATCAAGTGACGATCAAGAACAAGTACCCTTTGCCACGCATTGAAGATCTTTTCGATCGGTTGAGAGGTGCTAAAGTATTCTCCAAAATTGATTTGCGATCATTTATCATCAATCTGCGGATCGTGGAGGAGGATATAGAGAAGACAGCTTTTAGCACAAGGTATGGGCACTTCGAGTTTGTAATTATATCTTTTGGACTAACAAATGCCCCTGCTGTCTTTATGGAAGCCATGAACAGGATGCTCCATGAGTACCTGGATTCTTTTGTGGTGGTTTTCATCGATGACATTCTGATTTATTCCAAGACGGAGGAGGATCACGAGTTGCATCTCAGTCTGGTCCTGGAGGCCCTTCGGAGGAATAAATTCTATGCGAAACTGAAGAAGTGTGCTTTCTGGCTGTCCGAGGTTGGATTTCTTGGTCATACCATCAGTCAGCATGGTATTACAGTGGATCCGAAGAATGTGGAAGCGGTGGTGCAGTGGCGTAGGCCAACCAATGTGTCAGAGATCCGGAGTTTTCTTGGTCTTGCCGGTTATTATCGGCGCTTTGTGCAGGATTTCTCCATCATCGCCAAGCCAATGACCCGACTCACGCAGAAGGGTGTTCCTTTCGTGTGGACAGATGATTGCGAGTCTGGTTTTCAGACCCTGAAGAGCAAGCTGGTGAATGCACCTATTCTATCCTTGCCCGAGAGTGGCAAGTGCTTCACGGTGTACACGGATGCTTCGCGGATTGTTCTTGGTTGTGTGTTGATGCAAGAAGGGCGAGTTATCGCTTATGCTTCTAGACAGTTGAAAGTTCATGAGCAGAACTATCCTACTCATGATTTGGAGTTGGCGGCTGTTGTTTTTGTGCTGAAGTCTTGGAGGCATTATCTGTACGGGGAGCAGTGTGACATCTTTACTGATCACAAGAGCCTTAAGTACATATTCACTCAGCGAGAGCTGAATTTGAGACAGCGGAGGTGGTTGGAGTTGATCAAAGATTATGATCTGACTATCCAATATCATCCTGGTAAAGCCAATGTAGTGGCTGACGCCTTGAGCAGGACAGGAGTCCCTCAGACAGCGATGTCTTTGATCTCGGAGTTTGAGAGGATGGGTATCTCTTTTTGTCTCACTGGAGTTGCCCAAGCAGAGACACAGATGATTATTCAGTATGCCATTCCCGAGCGTGTTCGAGAGGCTCAGCAGCACGATCGGCTCCTTTCGGAGGTGCGAAGGAGGATCTCGGAGGGGCGTTCCCGAGATTTTAGTTTGGACGAGTGTGGTGTAGTTCGCTTCAGAGGCCGGCTGTGTGTACCCCAGAAATCAGAGGTGAAGGATGATATTCTTCGTGAGGCTCACGGACTCGTTACCTCGTACATCCAGGAGAGACCAAGATGTACCAAGATCTGAAGCAGGTCTTTTGGTGGAAACGCATGAGAGTGGACATCGCTAAGTATGTCGCTTCTTGTGACGTTTGTCAGCAGGTGATGGCCGAGCATAAGCGGCCTGCTGGTTTGTTGCAGCCTTTGGAAATTCCTCAGTGGAAGTGGGAGCACATCACTATGGACTTCGTGGTCGGTTTGCCGCGCTCTTCTCGGGGGCGAGACGCTGTTTGGGTCGTGGTGGACAGGTTTTCCAAGTCCGCACACTTCATTCCAATGAAGACAACCAATACCGCGCAGATCCGCTCCGTTGTATATCCGAGAGGTGGTGAGACGCATGGTGTGCCTAAGTCAATTGTTTCCACCGGATGCCAAGTTTGTCTCTAAGTTACAGCGAGTCTTTAGGTCTGCGTTGGGCACGACAAGTATCCCAAGATCGCTTTTCATCCTCAAGCAGATGGTCACCAGAGCGGACCATTCTGACCTTGGAGGATATGCTCGATGCTTGTGTACTTTGCCTTGGAAGGGCGATTGGGAGGACCATCGGCTTTGGCGAGTTCGCTTATAACAATAGTTATCAGCGAGCATCAAGATGGCTCCTTTTGAGGCTTTGTATGGCGGAGGTGTGTGTCTCCTCTTTCTTTGGGATGCGATGGGTGAGAGATCTTTGCTTGGTCGGACCTTGTTCAAAGAAATGGAGAAAGTGCGGAAGTTCGTCGAACTTGTTGGTCGCTCGAGCCGACAAAAAGAGTTATGCGGATGTTCGGCGCGTGAGTTGGAGTTTGCGGTTGGTGACCTGGTGCTCCTTCGAGTGTCGCCAACTAAGGGCATTGTTCATTTCGGTACCACCGGGAAGCTTAGCCCGCGGTTCATTGGTCCTTTTCCAGTGGTTGCTCGTGTGGGCAGTTTGGCCCATCGTTTGGAGTTGCTGAGCTCATTTAGCGGTGTGCACAATGTTTTTCATGTGTCTATGCTGAGGAATTATTTGCGGGATCCCGAGCACAAGATCGACCTGGGGCAGGTCACGGTGGATCAGGATCTCACGTTGGAGAGTCGCCCAGAGCGTATCTTGGATACTTCTGAGAAAGTCTTGAGGAATAAGACCATCAAGTATGTGAAGGTCCTTTGGACGTTTCAATCTGAGAGGGAGGCTACGTGGGAGCTGGAGGACCAAATGCGGAAGAAGTACCCCGAGCTTTTCGAGGCTGGTGAGTACTCGTAGTTTAGGTCTTTTGTGGATTGCTCTTTCTTTTAGTGGATCTTTTCTTCATTGCTCTTTTCTTCGCTGTTCTCTTGCCTGAGGTTTGAGGAGCGAGATTCGAGGACGAATCCTTTTTAGGTGGGGAGAATGTAATAGTCTTTAAAAAACAATCGCGGAGTCGCCGGTTTATCGGTAAATCGCGGGAAGGGAAAAAATATTAATTGAAGAGCAATAGAAAAGAAATAAAATAAAATATAAATTATATTTAAATTCAGCGTTGGGCTGCCAGGGAGGTGGGCCAACGGCCCAAGGGGGTGCGCCACCCACCCCCCTAAGCCGCACCCCTCTCCTTTAACCCTAGCCCTCCCCCCCTCCCCTCCCTACAGCCGCCACCCTCCCTCCACCTCCTCTTGGGCGCCTCCCTTTCCCCCTGCTTCTTTGCAAGGAGCTTCCCCATTGCTGCCCTTGGAGAAGGAGAAGAAGGAGAAGGCAAAGAAGAAGAAGGAGAAGGCAAAGAAGAAGAAGGGGAAGGAATTGGGGAATTTCTTCAGCTAGGTAATTTTCTCTCATCCCAAACCCTCTGATCTTAGGATTAATTAGGGTTATTGGGACGGATTTTGATGGGAGAGTTTAGATTAATTGCCCGATTAAGGTTTACCTGCTGTCTGTTAGTAGATCGATTCGCGTAGCGCGGATGTTTCCGTGGTTTTGATCTAGAAAAAGATTTTTCCTGTGGGTCTTCACAAAAGGAAAGTTGTAGAGGATTGCCAGATGCATCTTATTTATTTTTTTCAGTTTATTCTACTGTGGGATCTGGGAGATACGGAGTCGGCAATACCGCTGTCGCTCAGGCGAGTAGATTGGTACAGACCAACTGTAATTCGGGTTTTAAAAATAGTAGATTAATTTTATGGTTAGGGTCGTAATTGAGAAAGTTGTAGATAATTCAGAGTTCTAGTTTTTGTAAAATGTTCAGAATTTTTGGACCTCTGTGCTGTCGTTGGGACGTGATTTAGTGTCGCTGTCCAGTCTGCCAGATCAGAAAGTTTGCTCTGTTTAGGGCACTAAATTATAACTAGTTATGATCCGAATAAAAATAGGAGTTCTACACGAAAATCGTAGGTTTTTAAGTCATGATTCCAGAAATGTATCACTTGCTGTATTTGGTCCATTAGTTTAAAAGATACGAAATTGTGAAGCAACACTGCTGCAGAAGGGTTCTTCTTTGTTGTCTTTGGCGGAGAGGATTTGTACGGGTTCGGGGTTTAGCGACGCTTTCAATTATTTTTATTGTGCTTGTTTGCTGTGGCTTGGTGCTGAGAGATGCTTTTTGGACAGGTGATCTCGACCATGAGCGTTCTTGATTGTTTTTGCTTCGTTTCGTCGGTTCGAGGCAAGTGATCGTAGCGGTGGTTGCTACCCCTTAACTTGTTATTCCTTCTACTTGCATTTTACATTATTATCGTAATTTGATACATTATGCCATGATTGCAAGAAATTGTTAATTGGGGAATTGATAGCAAGAATTTATTTATTGTATGTTGTTAATATGATAGTAGACTTGGGTAATTCTTGCTTAAGGTTATAATGCGAACATGACAATAACATATGGTGGATGTGGATATGTTGAGAGTATGTTAATGCTCCTTGTGGATGAATTAATGTGATTAATGGAATATCATATCACTCATGTCATATCATGTCATTTGCATATGTGGATGTCGCCGCACTTAGCCGCCGTCTGCATCTGACATTGTTTATTGTCGTAATACGATGCACCTCTTCGCCCGCGGAAGTGTCGTATATTGCCGTAATACGATACATTGCAATTCCTGCCCTGGCAAGAGTGATGTGGGGCATAGCATGAAGCATTCATACGCACATAAGGGATATTTAAATGAGTGCATTAATATGCCATTTAAAAACCGAAAACTGATGAGGTTTGATTTATGGTAGTTTGTGGTGGCTTATTAATTGTGGAAACGACTGGTGGTTGTGTATGTATGAAACTATTGATGATGTTTATTTGTTCGTAGTTGAAATAACTTGTTAAATCTGCTTGCTTGCCGAGATTTATATCTCACCCTTGTTTTCCCCTCCCACAGTGGACTTTGAGCATGCATTGGGAAGGGTAGAGCAGCACCACAATGATGCACATGGATTTTGTCTTAATGCTGAAATAAAGTCATAAGAATTCTAGTTTTGCTTAGCTGTCTTATGGAAGATTGCTTCAATGTTTAATTTGGAACCGTTCCTTTGGTTACTATGTTAAGTTAATTTTTGAATATTTCATTGTTCTCCTTATTCGGTTATTTTCTAGTAGTTTATGCTTCCGCTTATATTATCATGTTAATTAAATGTTGCCAGATTAATTTGTCTTGCAAATTGGCTAGTCGTAGAGTAGTTCAGTAGCATCCCAGGGTAATGTGGGTCTTGGGGTGTTACAGCGGGCTATCCCTCTTTCTTCCCCGAGTGAGCCAAATCTCGGGACGAGATTTTTGTAAGGAGAGGAGGTTTTGTAACATCCCAATTTTAAGTCTTGGCTTCAAATGTAAGAAAATGAGTAGAAATTAAAACTTTTCTTGCATCTTGAAGTCCTTGAACATCTCTGTAATTCTTGCAGAGGAATTATGCAAATAAAAAAATCAAAATCCTCAATTTACTCCAATCAAAAACCTGCTTGCAAAAATCTTGTGACGAACCCATGTAAATATTTTTCCTGAGCTCTAGGGATGGTATGTGACACCTCGGAATTATTTCATAATTTTTAGAAATTAGTTGATAATTTTTGGAGTCAAGTCAAACCAACAAAAGCTTTGGTCAAACCCTAACTCAAACATTCTGGAATTTCTTGAGAAAAATGCAATGCATGAAAACACCGAGAAATTTTTTGGGGGGTTAATCCTAAAGTCAGAAAGCTCCAATTAAATTTTTATAAATTTTTGAGTTGTTTTGCTATACTAATTAAATCCTCAAAGAATCAGCTGTTTAATTCAAACCTTAGCGGGTTTTGACTGTTCCTTGGGCGTGGGTCAGACTCGGGCTCGAGCCACTTGACTCGGCCCAGTCAACTAGCTGCACCACCGCGGTCGATCGGGCGCGAGCGCTGTGGGCCGTCGGATCGACATCGCGTGGCCCACGTTGGCGCGGAGCAACACCGATGCGATCGTAGGGGAGCCGTCCGATTTGGGGAGCAACGGCCTGAATTGAATGGCCGATCGGACCGGCCGATCGTCCCATTCACTTGAACCGTCCGATTTTGATCCAACGGCGGCCAAGTCATCTCCTTCCTCGCGCTCCCTCGCTCGCGTGCGCGCTGCGCTTTGGGCAAAGGAAGTCGTGGGTAGCGCAGCGCCCTGTCCACTCCGTGTCATGGCCAACGACTCTTTGTATTTAATGCTGGTCAGTGCACCGCCCCCGTGCGTCCTCTTCTCAACTGCTCCCATCGCGCTCGGTGCTCCCATGGCAGTGCTTGGACCAAGTCCACCCGTGGAGCTCCACCCGCGCTCCATGCCGTTGCACTCCGGCTTTAAGTAGGCCCCGAGCTCCTTCTTAGCTTCCTTTCGTCACCACCCTGCTCACCTTGCTCCTTATGTGCTTGGTTGAGCTCAAATCGCCAAAAGCCCCAAATCGCCATTTTCGGCCGTGAAGCTTCCTCTTCATCGTCGGCGCTCCAGTGTTTCCTTTTCAAATCCTTTCGCGTCTCTTTGAGCCTCTCCCTGCCTTGAGCATTTCGCCTAATCCAATTCTGGTTTGCATTCATAGGAATCGACAAATTTGGGATTTTCCCTATTTCGGCCGAAGTTCATCCCCTTCCTTCCCCGTCTCCGGTGAGTGCTCTCTTCTTCAATTCCTCGGTCCTGGAGTATCTCTGAGCTTCGGCGAAGCGAATGCGATGACCTGGTCATGATCATTTTGCTCCAGCAGTCCTCTCCGCTTCTTCTTCCTCAGCGCCAGTGCGAGTCTTCGTCGCTGGAGTAGCTCTGACCCCCTCTGTGCCTCTCCAGTGCTCAGGTAGCTCCGCATTCGTCCCTAGATGTTTGGCACTCGCTTACTTGGACCGCAGCGGAGCTCCCTTGCGCTTTTTGTTTCGGCCGTTTGTATCGCCGCCGTCAACTCCGACTTGCCGACGTTCTAGACCACCGCAGCCGCAGTAAATGGTCCCGGTGTGTGCGCAAGACTATTGCGGACCCGTTTTGGGCCATAGCTCGAGCCGCTGTGACCAGAGTCGCCGGCGGTGAGCCTCCCTTCGCCGTCGGGTTTTGCCGGACGAACTGTGCGCGGGCGTTTAACGTCGTTCTCTGTGGACCGTCGATCTCTAGATCAACGACCCAGGTTCACGTGAACGTTTGGACCGTTCGGAAGCTCTTTCATTGTGAGCCATCCATCGTTAGATCAACGACCCACATTTGTTCAAACGTTCGGCCGTCCGAACGTTTCGATCCACGTGGACCGTTGGATCTAAATCCAACGGTGGGGCTTGTGAGCCGCGTGCGCGCGCGCCTTGTCCCGTGGACTTGGGCCGTTGGATCCAAGATCAACGGTCCAACTTCGTCCACGCCGTTTTAATTACAGATTTTCCCGAGGAGTATTATTTGTTAACTGAAAAATATAATTAACTTGTAAAATGCATAACTATTTCTCTGTAAACTATTTTTGAGTGAATCTAATTTTGTTAGATTCCTATATTAATGAGCTTACTGCGAAAAATAGTTTTTAACATGTTACTTTTCCCAAAAATATTACTTATGCATTTTACTTTTGCTCATTTCATGGCTTTGGAAAATTGTAGAAAGTGCATCATAGCTCCAAATGAGATGAATCCAATTGGGTTGTTCATCTTGTGAGGTGCTTGACCTACTGTAAAAATCTCAAGTGCACCACATTTCTAGAAAATATTGCCAAACAATTTAATTAGGTTGAATAGTAACTTTTGCTAATTTCTAGCTGAGCAGAAGTGATTTGATCATAACTTTTGCATTGTGAATCCAAATCAATTGGTTCTTATTGCTAAATTAATGATAAATCATACTCTTGCTGCTGTAAAATTTTCAAGGCATTCGGAGAAAGTTTGCTGTTGAGTCTTTGTGTTTTCTTTGTTCTTATCGGTTCTTTTTCCGCTTTCTCGTTAGGTTCCGAAGAGCACTTTGAGAACCAAAGCACCCTCAGCAACATATTGAGCAGCAGCAACAAGGCAAGCTGTTTGATCATGATTTATCCTATAATTTTAAGTCTAATATATTGTTTGCAACTTGTATGTATGCATTGCTATGTTGTGTTAAATTATGATTAGTGCATCCTATAGTTGCATAATCTGTAGGAATTATTATCCTCTACTACCATGAGCCTAGGTTAATTGCTGTGATTTGAGTTCTTTGGATGTGCTCTTGTCACGTAGTATATTGCGATTTGAAATTGCTTAGAAATGCTTAGTTTCGGTAGTAATGGACGATCATCGATTTAGTCGATGATCTTGATCACACATCTAATTATTACTCCTTTATGTCCAGCACTTGTGCTTTGTTAATTTATAAAGTCAAAATCTGAAAATAAAAAATTGTTTTAGACTTGGGCATATTGGTTGGATAGTGTGGTTGTTCGGATTGTGGTGGTATGCCTAAGTCAACAAGGACTGAATTACTTGCGCTCCCGTACTGAGCAATTTGCGTGCTAACCACATGAGGGGGATATGAGACCTCTCTTGACCTAGTACTTTGGCGTGTGTTAGCCCCGGGTCACAAGTATGTTGGCGTGGTTGTTGAGAGTTGTATGGGCGGGGTGGGCTTTCTAGTTCTCCTCCTTGTGGGGCATCAGTCCTTTTCTAAGGTCTATGACTCCGTCCTAGCGTATGGGAATTTCTATTCCCATGCGAGTGACTCGTGGCTAATACACAATATTGGAACCATCTCGTAGGACTTAGCCGTGCCGGCATACCAAAGGTAGTGTGCTTCATCTAGTGGCAAAAAGACAGTATGATGTGTGGGTACATTGGTACACCCCTGCAGGGTTAAAACTATTCGAATAGCCTCGTCCTAGGTTATGGACACGCTCGGATACGCCCCGTGAGAATTATATTACAACCTTTTAATTAAAATTTGACATGGTTGGTATGAATGGGTAATTCATGCTATTGTTGTGGTGACTAGTGGTTAGTCACTTCCAGGATTGTTGTTATCATCTATCTATTGTTATTATTGTTGTCAATTGTTATTTGAACAATAAAAATAGATTTCACACTTGCTTTAAATGTATTACATTATTGCAAATAAATGTTGCTTTATGCTAAATTGAGACATACAGCCTCCACTTAAATAAGCTTGCATGTAGCATATGTATAGGCTTGTTATCTCACACGTCAGTCTTACGGAGTACATTATTGTACTCATTTGCTTTGCTTATGTTGTATGTTGCAGAGGAGAAAGGTGAGCCCCAAAGGCCTCACTTTTGCAAAATGTGCTTTGGATTCGAAGGCTAAGCTTGACGGTCCGGTTGGTTGCCTTGTGGGTTAAAGGCGCACTAATTGGCTTTTGTTATTGCCATCTTATGGCACTTTTGCTTCCGCTGTTTAATTAGAACTTATGGATGTTATCTGGCCGGTCGGCCTCTCTTTTGTAATAACTATCCTTTATTTATATTAACTTCTGGTTTGTTGCTTTTGCTTGTTCTATGTGTTTAAATGGAATTGATACATACTTGTTGTAATGAGGTGTGTGTACTGCATCTTAGGAAGTGCATATATCTCGAGTCTTGGTTTATTTGATTTGTGATGCTAGGACCAAGTGGATGGTTAAGCATTACAAACCTGATAAACCGGGGTTTCACATGAAAACTAGCTCGTTTTGCACCAAGTACTGGAAGAGACGCTAGCCAATTGTAAAAATATGAAATGTAAGGGCACAAGATTGCGCAAAGTAATTAATTACACAAACTGAAATTTATGAGCTAGGGTTTTCCTGTTCCCAAGTTTTGGCCAATATCTCTTCTTCTTTTTTTGACCTCATAGCCACCGCTTTTTTTTTTTGACTAGTGGCTGTTTGTTTGTTTGTTTTGTTGCCAAAACTAGGGCTTAAGCTTCCCTTGCGTAAGCTCAAATTTTCAGCAAGTATAAATAATTCAATGAACAGCCCCTAAGCAATTATCAAAGACTAGTCTCGAAGATGGAGGAGAAAAAATATATCTGCGAAAATTTGCTGCGCTGTTCACTGTAGCATCCGCAACTGTAGCATGCGGGACGGAAACGTACCGACTATAGCATCGGTACTGTAGTGATTTTCGTGCACTGTAGTAACGCGAACTGCAGCACACTTCTGTTGCGGTTCCAGAAACATTGTAGCAGTTTGGGTACTGTAGCAGCACGAATGCTGCAGCTACGGGAACGAGTTTTTGCGCACATACTGTAGCGTTATGGTACTGTAGCAGTGCGAATCACTGTAGCAGACGCGAATCTTTGTAGACGCGCGACATTGTGGTGACCCAAAACGATGCGCACGTGACAGATCGGAAAAAAAAATTCGCTCACTGTAGCAGGTTTTTTTAAACTCAAAGATTAAGCAACGCAAAAAAAAAACATTAAGATCAGCACTAAATAAAAATTCTAATGGATTAAAACCTAACTAAACTCACAGGAAATAACAGATGCAAAAACTAGGGTTTGAATTTTTTTTGTGTTGTAATTTTTGGTTTATGAACTCTAGGTATTAAGAACAGCAATAAAATCAATCTAATATGGGGATAAGTAATCCTACCGAGGAAACAGCGCTCTGATACCAGATGATACGGGGTCGCCCGATCTTCTCGACGTAGGATTAAGGTACACACATGTAGCCTCTCGAATCGTAGTGATCTCCTGTTGCCAATGCAAGAACGAACACTCTTTAATTCGCGAGAACACACGCGCCGGACTTCACGACCACCAAGCGAAGCCTTATCGCGCTCCCAATTTCCAACGAAAAAGGTCAAACGATCCTGATTAGCAATAACTCTCAACTTTCCCCATTGATACCCTTGACTACCAAGAAGAAGAAACGCAGACGAGTTCAATCTATTATATATCATAAATCTGCCCCCTTACAGGATGGAGGGGTGCGGCTTTTATGGAGCGCTCCCCCCGCCTGGACGTGCGCCCACGGCCGTATTTAAGTCGGTCTGACTTGAGACGGAAACAAACACTAACAACTAATGAAGACCGAAACAAACACTAACAACTAATGATATCTTTGAAATCATGGTTTCCCGGACATGTGTACGTGGGTATGCCTTGGTATTTCCTTTCCATGTGCATGAGTACGTGGTCTCCCTTGTATTTCCTTTTCATGTGCATACGTACGGGGGACTCCCTTGGATACTTGGTGGTCGCATAAAAGATTTTCTCCCTTGTGCTCTTTCAGTGCCGGGGTCTCGGTTCTTTTCTCGTACCTAATTAGGCACAAAACATTAAAATTAGGTAGTAGTAAATTCTCATTAAATATTAGTTCTTTAAAGAACAAGTTCACCTGTTATTGTAGTTTCTTTGCTCGTGCTCTTGTAATCGGCCCTGTTGGTTCAATGAGAGGAGATGAAGGGGCAGGTTTAGCAGTGATGTCCGCATCATGAACAGTGTGTGGACCGGAGGTCATCACGCACTATGCGGGTCCACAGGTCTACCGGTCCACGTTAACAGTACACGGTGGGGCCCACTTGTTAAAGAGAGGGAGAAGGGCTTGGAGTCAGTGGTAGGTGGGGCCACTCAAAACACAGTTGATTCAATCCCCACACGATTTCATTCGGCCACAGTGAAAGGGGAGCAGAGCGAGGTGCGGCCGGCTCAAGGGCGGTGGCGGCGTTGGCGTGTGGAGGCGCGGGGAGGTAGGCGAGCCGGTAAAATGGGTTCCCCTGAGGACGGGGACCCCATGGGCGGAGGCGTCGGCGCGGAGAGAGGACAAGCGACGGCGGAGCGGCCAAAGCGGCAATGACGCCACGACCATGCGGGCTGCATGGCGGCATCAGCGGTGGAGTGGCGCGGAGGAGGTAGGGCGCGCATGGCGGCGCCTAGAGGTGGGAAACCGGCGGGGTGGTCGAGGCGGCCGAGGTGGCGGGCGGCGGTGGTCGGGCGGAGGAGAAAGGAGCCACGATGGTAGTGCATCTCGGCCGAACGCCGCAGATGCGGCCCGCACGCGACAGTCTTGGTGACTGGCCGTCGCGGCGCACATGCGGCACAACACATGACCAGCGTTAAGCGCGATGGTGACACACGGCGATGAGACTTGACGAGGAGGAGGGCGTCGTGGTCGCGGGTGGCATGGGAGCAGGCGGAGCAGGTGGAGTGGCATCATGGCGCAGGCGGTGATGTCTTCGGTAGCCTGGGCAGTTGGTGGAGGGGACGGAGCGGCAGGGAGCTCATGGGCGTAGCGGCTGCTGACGGCAACGGACACTCAGCTGGGGGAAAAAGAAAGCAGGAGGGGAAGGGAGCTGGGCCGGGAAGGCCGGGTGGGGGTGATGGGCCGAGCCAGAAAAAAGGGGAAAGGTAGGTGGGACGGGGCAGGAGGGAGAGAAGGGGTCGGCCCAAGAAGAAGGAGGGTGAAAATGGGAAGGGCCCAAATTTGAAAAAAGATGAATTCAATTCGAATTTGAATATGGGAATTTGCAAAAAGGTTTGAAACACAAACCCGAGTTTAGCTAGAAGCTAGAAGATTTGAAATTACCGGCTAATTTGAAAATACGAATGAAAATCGAAAACCGAATTGTAATTACTATTTGCAATTTGAAAACGGTAATGTTACAATCTCCTCCGTCAGTTGGTATCGCAATTAGCCTACAATCATGACAGATACCTTAAGCAATTAAATGGAACACATAAGGCCCATGTCTTTCAACTCTGGCTTGCAAATTTCTGCAGTCTCCGAGCTAAGCTGTGTCTTTTTTTCACAGGCCAATATACTAGCAAGATATAAGCCCAGGCTCAACACAACATCATTAATTTGGAGCCTGAAACAAGCAGATGACTACACCCGTGATGCTCTTGAAAACCTAAAGAGCATCCACCACGGTTGCTTACGAGTTCTTTGATAGGTCCACTAATTGTTATACATGTTTTTTGTAACTGATCCTCGAGCTTCAGAATGGATCAGAATGTTTAATGTGGCATGACACTGATGGTTGAAAATTGTGGATTCGTAATGGATCAATGCCATTGACTCACTTTGATGACAATACGGTGATAGACTAAATCAGAAGATGAAAGGGTATCATGCTAACTCCTGATATGGACCGCTGGATGAGCCTTGAATGCACTGTATTTAGGGAAACGTGGAGAGGCAAAATGGACAATTTTACAAATAATCGACTCGCGTACTTAGAGAATATGTATGAGGCGTCCAACCTCCTCAAGTATGCTTTAATCCAGTGCATCTAAACCTCATCCGACAATACATGTGTGTTGCATCGTTCGAAAATAAAACAATACATGTGTGTTGCCATGGTAGTTCTCAAATATGGGTCTGCATCTGCACTAAATACTTCCCTGAATGTGAATGCTTCAAATTTTGTAATAGAAAGGAAGCAATATATATTGGAGAACTTAGCAAAAAAAAAAACAGTAGAAGATGACATTATAACCCAACAAATAATGTAGATATGATCTCATTTCTACCTGGGGCAATATATTCCTTCGTTCCAGCAAGCCTTGTACAATTCGGGCCATCAACATTCAGTATTTTAGCCATACCAAATATTGAGTTGCATTCACCAATCAATTCACCGAAAAGCTTAAGCTGATAGGGAAAGACGGGCAATTCACTTATACTTCAACACCAAAATCAGAGATGCAAGCTCTAAATTAGAGATCAAGTAAGATATTGTTGCTTGTTATATCTCGGTGGACTATGGGTGCAGAACAATCACGATGCATGTATGATAAAGCATGGGCCACATTCATAACAATATCTATCCATATGTGTTAGGAAGACTCATCGCCCATAAGCACTACTGGGCTGGAATGGCGAGCTCACTTTGCAGATAATCAATGTCACCGCATCTTTTGACTGAAGAAAGCACTCTAGTTGTATGTTGCATTGTTGGTCTTCGTGAAGGATTTGGCTCCAAGCATTGAACACCAACACTGAGCACATTAAATATTTCTCTAGCAGTTTCAGCATCCGGCAGTGGGAGTCTGGAGTCCAACAAATCCTTCACTGGTACACTTCTCTTGGTTGTGAGCGATAGGGATGAAAGGAAGTTGCCTGGATGGAATCCCATAAATAGCTCAAGAATGAGCACCCCAAAGCTGTATACATCACATTTCTCTGTAACATTCGTTGTATATGCTAGCTCTGCAATATCAATGTTGAAAAGATCAGTGTAATGATCCGTGTCTAGTCTAGTATCTATCCATGGGATAATGAATACACAATATACATAGACATAATGACCAGGACAAAAACATTAGCCAAGAACTCTAAAATATACCAATATCAGTTCAATGCGTGGCAGCTGGTAGGAGCAGCAAGCTTGAGCAGTCTGGTTCTGGCTAATTACTTTGGTCGTTTATTTTTTGTAATCTGTCACTGGCGCTTATATTTTCATTACTGTGTGGTTAGGCCTAGTGTAATTCCTAGGTCCTTGCTGGTTGTATCTTGTAAAAACTATTCTTCTATAATTTAATGATGTGCAGATCTCCTGCGCACAACTAGACCACATCTATTTTTGGTTTCTGAAAAAAAACATTATCACTAATTTGAGTACCACCAGTTGACACCAGAAGATGAAAGGGTATCTACTATCTAGTGCATATTCATATGTGGGTGCTATCATGCTAACTCCTGATATGGACTGCTGGATGAGCCTTGAATGCACTGTATTTAGGGAAACGTGGAGAGGCATAATGGCCAATTTGACAACTCGCGTACTTGGAGAATATATATGAGGCGTTCAACCTCCTCAAGTATGCTTTAGTTCAGTGCATCTTGTTAGAAATAGCAACTTGTATTAACAGAGGGTCAAAGGGCCAGTATATATAGACATGTACAGGTTACAGATAAGGAAACCAAATAATATCTAGAATCCTACTCTAACACATATATATCTGTAACACCCCCTCTCAAACTCATGGTGGATCAACAACACTGAGTTTGGAAAGGTAGAAGCCGTGCTGTGCTCGAGTCTGGGCCTTCGTGAAGAAATTCGCTATCTGAAACTCTGAGGCACATATTGAAGAGCAATCACCTGATCATGAACACAAGACCTCATGAAGGAAGCATCAACACCAATATATTTGGTGAGCTCATGCTTCACAGGATCACGAACAATCTTGATAGCTTTGTCTTCGTCGACAAGAGAGGAGTCGGTGTAGTGACAGAAACACCAAAATCCTCAAGTAACCACCGGAGCCAAGTAATCTCTGCTGTCAAGAGAGCCATAGCTCACAACTCAGCCTCTGCACACGAACAGGACACTGCAGTCTGTTCCTTCGTCTTCCAGGCAATGAGAGAACCACCAAGAAAAACACGATGGCGAGAGATAGACCGTGATCGGAGGATCGCTGGCCTAAGTAGCATCCGAATAAGCTTGAAGTTGTAACGAGCTGGAGCGTGGAAAGAAGAGACGGCGAGGGATAGCCTAACGAAAGTATCGCAGAACTCGAAGAAGGTGGTTGTAGTGGACCTGAGTGGGAGCGGAAACGAACTGACTCCGAACATCACCTGGATAAGTGATATCCGGATGAGTAACAGCAAGGTAGACAAGACTCCCAACAAGATGACGATAACGAGTCGTATCGAAAAGAAGCTCGCCATCAGAGGGCCGGAGATGAACGTTGAGTTCCATGGGAGTCTCAACAGTACGCAGATCAGTGAGAGAAGCGCGATCAAGAAGATCCTGAATATACTTCTCTTGGGACATAAAGAAACCATCTAGAGTGGAAGTAACCTCAATCCCAAGGAAGTAACGAAGAGGACCAAAATCCGACATAAGGAATTGCTCACTCAGATGAGTCTTGACAAAAGCAATGTACTCAGAATCATCTCCGGTGATGATCATATCATCAACATATAGAAGAAGAATAGTCCGACCACGAGACGAAGTGTGGACAAAAAGAGCAGGATCATGATCACTAGCTGAGAAGTCAGCAACAATGACCACAGAGGAGAAGCGCTCAAACCAAGCACGAAGGGCTTGTTTAAGACCATAGAGAGAGCGACGAAGACGACAGACCATGCCCTCAGGAACAGAATACCTAGGTGGCGGATGCATGTAGACCTCCTCACGCAACTCGCCATTAAGAAAGGCATTCTTGACATCAAGCTGAGAAACGGACCAATGGCGAACAGACGCCACCGAAAGAAGAGTGCAGACAGTGATCATGTGGGCCACAGGAGCAAAAGTCTCGTCGTAGTCACGACCATGCTCCTGTTGGAAGCCACGAGCAACAAGACGCGCCTTATAGCGCTCAAGAGAGCCATCAGAGCGAGTCTTAGTCTTATAGACCCACTTACACGTGATGGGACGAGAGTGAGATGGAAAAGGAACAAGATCTCAAGTACCAGTACGCTCGAGAGCAGCAATCTCCTCGGTCATGGTATCTCGCCACTCGGGAGTGAAATGTGACATCTGGTAGGATCTGAGCTCATGGGTAGCTGCACCAGCAAGACCAAAACGGGTATGACGAGGATCTAATAATCCTCATTTTATCTTTTATCTATAATTCTTATTATGGGTAAATATGATGTCACATAGTCCCCAGAAGTACCCCTTATATCTATAAGGGAGAGGCCTAACAAGTAATTGTAAGTTCTTCTACAATCACCCCCATAGTCGTAAGTCTTGCTACGACTATATCATGGTCGTAAGTCCTTCTCGACCACTACATAGTCGTAAGTCCTTCTCATTGCTCGCACCGTCGTAAGTCCTTCTACGACCAGGTAAACTACGACCACCTTATAATCAAACCTACGGGCGAGTGGGTCCAATTGATTAAGGAATCTGAACGGTCTGCACGCACTATTATTCCGCTTATTAATGGTGTGTAATTACCCCATTATCTCTGGAAGATAATTGCCAGACGGCGTGAAGAAGCCGAGGCGCCGGTAATTACTGCCATCATGCGCCCGTTACTGGATTAATTAGGCGCATCTCCCGCAGGACAAAACGGCTACGTCTTCACGACTATATAAGGGCATCAATCAGAGGGAGAAGGGGGAGGAGACAGCGAACGAGAGCTAGTCAAGTAGAAACACAAGTGCTATTCTCTGTAAGAGTCTGAGTCTTTTACTTGATCATCAAGAATACCATACACACAGGATTAGGGTTATTATTCTCTCGGAGAAGGCTGAACTGCCTAAACATCCGTGTCAATCCACTCTGCGTGATCTCATCTCTAGGAGACCCCGAATCAAACAATCTTTACGTAAGATCGGTTCTAATACACCGGTTGGCGCCGACCGTGGGGATCTTCCGTAATCTCTTGTCAACATACTCTTTTTCCAATCTCATGCAAGCATGGCGGAGAATGGAGCGAGGAGAACTGGTTTGACTTGGCGGATTCGCAGACATCGACATGGATGCGGTTTCGACTACGAGCCGAGTGATGCATCCGCCGATGGTGATGTTCCCTCCGAGATTATTCTCCAGAAACCATCCCATCAATGGAGTTGAGGAGGATCCTTATCCCCACAACGATCGTCCTCTGAGGAGCCAATTCCCTCAAAGGACAAGGGTCAATCCGACTGAACCGCACCTGGAGGACTCACAACACGACGAGAGTTTTTCCTCCAAGTGTTCAAGTCCCCCTAAGGCGGTCCGACTTGGTGAGACAAGTTCTACGAGCCACCATTCCAGGACTCCACCAACATCTGGTGATCCTCTCTCGCAGGGTAACTCCAGAGAGGGTGGGATCAAGCATGCTTTCCCTACAAATACGACCGTCACTC
This sequence comes from Hsuehochloa calcarea, assembly GCA_036346395.1. Classification (NCBI taxonomy): domain Eukaryota; kingdom Viridiplantae; phylum Streptophyta; class Magnoliopsida; order Poales; family Poaceae; genus Hsuehochloa; species Hsuehochloa calcarea. The sequence continues at coordinate 51,990,375 of CM070610.1, read as the reverse complement.
CGCAGATCTCATTTGCGGACGGAGACAGTTATAACCCGGAGTTCCCCTACGGAGGATTACTCCAAGTCGCCGAGATGGTGTCTCTCGAGCACTCCTCAAGCGGGGAGGCCTCAAGCGCAAGTGAGAATCATCAACGGGAGGTCTTCGTCCTTCCCTCAAATCAGAGTCAGCCTCATGGAGGCCGAAATGAGAACCCTCCCCGAAGATCACGCCGCGCCTCCTCGTAGTAATGGCAAGGGAACCGCCGGTGACAGAGAACCAACACTCGATGAACGCGAGAAATCCTCGACATTCTCGCACTCCACTGAGAAGGCCTCAAAGATCTGAGGAAGAGGATTTTGAGGTCATTCGAAGAAAGAAAATTGCAGCCGTAAGAACACGCTGGGCGCATTCAACATCGATCGCAGGAGGTACAAGAACTCCGGGACAACAGCGACTTGCTCGAGAATCCCAATCAAGAGCTTGCTCGAGCGCGAGTATGATCTCTTTCTTTGAGGAGATTGCGCAAAGGCTTGAATCAGTAATGACAAGACTGAAGTACCTCGTCAACAACATTCGGTGTAGTCGTAGTAATGCGACTTCCTCGGCTACCGATCAATCGAATACTTCTCTGCGTAGAATCGACACGCAATAAGTCACATCGATCCCTACTCGAGAAATACTTTTCGATCGGTGATGATCAAGTAGCCCTCAGGAGGTGATCATTCACTACTCCGCAAAGAAATTCTAACGGGTGGAGTACGAGGAGTATTCCTCGAAGAATCGAGACCTACAACAGACAAAGTCGGCTGTTGCGGTATCGTCGTATACGATCACTGGCGACATTAACCCTTCTTTCCTACAAAGAAGGCGTCAGAAGTAATTACGGATCTGGGCATTTTCGCCGACCTTGAGCGATTCATTGGCCACCTCATTTTCGACCGGTGAACATGGAGAAATTTGATGGATCTCAAAATCCCATCGAATTTCTTGAGATCTATACAACAGCATTGTCTGCGGCGGGAGGAGGAGAGCATGTAATGGCGAATTACCTTCCGACTGTTCTTGAAGGATCCGCTCGATCGTGGTTATTAAACCAACCTTTCGAGTCGATCTACTCTTGGCAACACCTCTGCGATCTTCTACAAGCAAATTTTCAAGGCACATACAATCGCCTGAAAGGAAGGCGACTTGCACCGGATCAAATGAACAACAACGAGCCTTTGCGTCAATTCATCAAGCGCTTTAGTCGGGTTCGTAATTCAATTCCGGAAATTTCTGACTCCTCTGTGATCAGGGCTTTTAAGCAAGGAGTCCGTAGTAGAAGAATAACGGAGGATATTGCTTTAAATCCTCCTAACACCGTTGCCGAACTCTTCGAAATGGCCGATCGATATGCAACTGCTTCTGAGGCAGTCGAATGGAACAATACTATCGATCGAGAAACGCACACGCTTCGAGAGCCAGGTGAGGTTGGTAAGGACAAAAAAGCAAAAAAGTCCAAGAAGAAAATAAAAAATCAAAAGCCACAAACCAGTGGTTTCAAGGAGGTCTTGGCCGTGAAAGATAGAGAGCCACAAACCACCAAGTCGTATCCTGATCAAGGCAAAGGTAAGCGCCCTGATCGTAGGAACGACAAACCAAGGTGGTGTCCTTTTCACAAAAAAGAAGGACATGACCTCCGCAACTGCCGAGTTTTCCAAAGGAAGCTCGAGGACTACTACAATGGCAAAGCACCGCTCCCTACTCTCGAGCAGGTAGGACATACGAGTGGCCAAAAGTCGTCAGATGATGAGGAGATGCCGTTCCAAGATCCGCAACATACTGTTGAGCATATCTACGGAGGATCATCGGCATACGACTCCAAACGACAACTTAAAGCTGCCGGACGAGAGGTAAATTCCATACATACTCCTCTCGTCAATAAATTACCAAAGTGGTCGGAAGTTACCATCTCTTTTGAGAAGGACGACTGCCCGATCACTATGAGTCGATCAGGTCGATTTCGATTGTGGTGAACCCACCATCAACAACCGCTATCGGGTCAATCGAGTGTTAGTTGATGGTGGCGATTCTTTGAACATATTATTTACTAAAGCCACGGGCGAGATGCAAGTACCGGGACAAAGGTAAGGCGATGCGATATTCCTTTCACGGAATCGTCACGGGTCTTGCCAAACCCATTGGCCAAGTTTCTCTTCCTTTAACATTTGGCTCACCAAGTAATTTCAGGACAGAGAAAGTCTCTTTTGATGTGGTCGATTTCGATACGGCATATAACGCCATACTCGGACGACCAACTTTGGCAAAATTCTTAATGGCTACTCATTATGGGTATCAATGTCTTAAGATGCGAGTCCCAAAGGAGTGATCACAATTCAATGTGACAAAAGATGGCGTATAGTCTGCGGCCGTCGATCCTCGAGATGGTTGGTCAAATACCAACTCGAGATGAAAGTCGACCTTCGACTAGCAAGTCGGCCTAAAGTCGCACCAAAGCCGAACGACCAAGTCAAAGAGGTTCCTCCGACGCAGAGAAACCCTCGAAGATCTGCTCGCATTGGGAGACTTCCGACCCCAAATAGGAAGACGCTCTCATTACCTTCCTCCGAGCTAACGCAGATGTCTTTGCGTGGCAAGCATCCGACATGCCCGAGTCCCGTGGAGGTGATCGAGCACGGGCTAGCTTTACTACCGATAAAGTACCGTAAAACAAAAATTACGGAGATTTGCCTCGATCGACGAGATGCTATTAAATCGAATTGGATAAGCTACTTAAGGCGGGCTTTATAAGAGAAGTCAACCACCAGAGTGGTTGGCTAACCTCGTAATGGTCAAAAGTCAAGCGGCAAATGGCGTATGTGCGTGACTTTCTTGATCTTAATAAAGCTTGTCCAAAAGATGATTTCCCTTTACCTCGTATTGATCGGCTAGTTGATTCTCTGCGGGTTGTGAAATATTAAGTTTTTAGATGCATATTCGGATATCACGGATCAATATGTCTCTAAGCGATGAAGAAAAGACCGCATTCATTACTCCATTTGGTACCTTTTGTTATATCAAAATGCCATTTGGTCTAAAAATGCCGGTGCTTCTTTTCAACGCTTAATGCAATCGACTTTTCATCTCAATTAGGCGGAATTTGAAGCCTATGTTGATGATCTAGTCGTAAAAGCATTAAGAGACTTAATCATATCAGCGACCTACAAGAAACATTCGACAACCTCGAAAGCACCGCTTAAAACTTAATCCGAGAAGTGTGTATTTGGAATTTCTTGGGAAAATTGCTTGGATTCCTAGTATCCGAGCGAGGAATCAAGCAAATCTGAAAAAATAAAGGCCATCCTCGGATCGACCTCCAAACACAAAAAAGGAAGTCCGAAACTCACTTTGGGTGCATGGCGGCTTTAAGTCGTTTCATTGCGACTAGGAGAAAAGGACTACCTTTCTTTAAACTTCTCGTGAGACATGAAGGTTTTGAGTGGTCGAATGAGGCAAAGCAGCGCCTTTGAGGATGTCAATAGGTATCTTTCGAGTGCTCTGCTCGGTTTCTCCAAAGCGGAAGAGACGCTCTTAATTTACCTAGCCGCCACGCCACGAGCAAAGAAGCGCGATATTAGTCGTAGAGCGTGAAAACGCATAACGACCGGTTTACTACGTGAAGAGAAGTTTTACACGGCCTAAGGAGCGTTACCCTCGGTCCAAAACTTCTATATGCCCTCCTCATGTCTTCGAGGCTGCGCGCATTATTTTCAGCGCACAAAATAGTCAGTCGCCCGAGTTTCCTTTGGGAGCAATCCTCCATAATAAGGAAACAATGGGGCGCATGGCAAAATGGTCGGTCGAACTTGGGAGTTCGACCTCCATTTCGTGTCGAACGGCCATAAAATCCCGATCTTGGCGGACTTTGTCGCCGAATGGACAAATCTGAACTCGCTCAGGATCCCGATCGATTCCCACGACCGGTGGATGATGTACTTTGACGGGTCACTTACTTTAAGTGGCTCGGGTCGGGTGTCTGGTATCTCCTCTGGAGAAACCTTAAAGTATGCCATACAATTAAACTTTCGGGCCACTAACAATGTGGCGAGTCACGAAGGTTTGCTAGGCGGCATACGAGTGCAGAAAGCACTCTCAATTAAATCGACTACTCGTGAGAGGAGACTCTCAACTAGTCGTGAATCAAATCGGAAAGAGTACGGTGCTCTAACTCAACAATGGCTCGGTACTTATCAGAAGTACGTAAGCTAGAAAAACATTTTTTAGGTTTTGAGGTACAATTTATCCCTCGAAAGGATAATTTCCTCGCAGACCAACTTGCTCGGATGGCTTCTTCCCGATCCACAGTGCCAAAAGGAGTTTTCTTGGAGCAACTCCAAAAACCGTCTCTGGTCGAAGAACCAGAGACACCTCCTATTGAGACGGCCTCATTAGATTACGAGGATACCTGGATGACTCCCATCTACGAGTATCTTTACAAGGGTTCCGTACCCGAAGATGATCTTGAGGCAGATCGATTATCCCGAAAAGCCAAAATGTATACTTTGGTTGAAGGAGTCCTCTATAAACGAGGAACCCAAGGGATACTCATGCGATGCATTCCATAAAGCGAAGGAATAACACTCCTTCACGATATACACAAAGGCATCTGTGGGACACATGCTTCCTCTGAGAACATTGGTTGGTAAAGCCTTTCGACAAGGTTTTTACTGGCCTACAGCCCTGTACGATGCTATGGAGGTGGTTAAAAAGTGTGTCCAGTGCCAATTCCATGGTAGACAGATACACCAACCAGCTCAAGCATTACAAACAATACCTCTTTCTTGGCCTTTTTCGACCTGGGGGCTTGATATCCTAGGACCGTTTCCCAAAGCTCCAGGAGGTTTCGAATTCCTTTTTGTGGCTATTGACACGTTCACAAAATGGATCGGTGAACTCAGAATCGGATAACAACGAGGCGACAAAAGGTTCATGATGAGAAGCGTAATTAGTCGATTTGGAGTTAAGTCGGATAATTACGCACAATGGTAAACAATTAGCAAGTACAAAATTTCAGAATTTTGCGACGAGTTGGGTACCAAGCTATGCTATGCTTCATTGCACATCCCCAAAGCAATGGGGCGGTCGAACGTGCAAGCGGCCAAATAATGCGAGGAATTAAAACTCGAGTCTTGATCGACTTGTTAAGCGCTGGGGCTTGGGTACAAGAATTACCCTCCATATTATGGGCGGTTAAATGCGACCACCAATGAGCAACGGGAGAAACACCACTTTTTCTAGTTTTGGAGCGAAGCCATGCTTCCTCCGAGCTAAAATGCGGTCGACACGAGTTGAAACCTTCAACAACTCGGATCAGAACAACTTCGAGCGGATGACATTAACCTACTCAAGAGAGAAGAAACCTAGCCTTAATCCGTTCGGCGGTCTACCAACAAGCCTGCGCAGATACTATAATCGTAGGTCCAACCTCGCAGCCTTTGTGTAGGTGACTTGGTATTGAGGCTCGCCAATCCAAGTCTAATCGAATAAACTTTCCCTAAATGGGAAGGTCCTTACGATGGTCGAAGTAACTCGGCGAGAGTCGATCACGACTAGCAATGGAAGATGGATAGGTTCTCTCAAACTCTTGGAACATTGACCGATTCGCAAATTCTATGTGTGACCGAGTTTCTCGTGCAATAAAAGTCCGAGTTCTTTCTACCTCTTTTGCCTTATTTTTTTGAGTAGTGCTTTTTAATCTTTCGACTATGATATGAAAACACCCGATTTTCTTTACACCGGCAAAAGCGAGAAGCGTCATCCGGTGAAACTTCTCCTCTCTGCATGTGGTTACGCCACTAGAAGGAATTTCCTAGCATCGACTCGTTACTCATTTTTACGCCAATACAAAGAGCTCGGTTCTATCTAGTCGTAATGTTCTCAAAGCCAACTCTCTCAATCTTAGTCTATTTTTTCATAAATTCAAAAAATATTCTAAGTAGAGTGCACTTTCTTACATTTGTTCGACCACCTTTGGTGTACTCGATTTGTTTTAAGCGGTCAAGGAAGAGACACACCTAGTCGAAGTCTTTCCTCTCGCATGTGGTCCTACCCACTAGAAGGAAACTTCCTAGTGTCGCTCGCCTCCTACTTTTGCTCTTTGGAAGAGACTTATCGAAGTCCACCAAAAAGGACGAACGAATGATTAAAGTCCTCTAAGGCGTTTGTTTAACTCAAGTTCTTTGTTCTTGGTTTGATTAAACTAGTCGGAGATGGGAACATCACCTAGTCGAAGCCTTTCCTCTCTGCACGTGGTCCTGCCCACTAGAAGGAACTTCCTAGTGTCGAGTCGTTTCTACTCTTTTCGACCAGTACTTGACAACCGTAACAAAAGCTATAAGTTAAATAAACCTCTCTTTATTTTCAGAAACCCCATTTTAAACACTATTTATTTAGATTGTCTAAACAATCTAAGCAAATAGTCGGGGCTAGGATAAAGTTATTAATTTGACTTCAATTCTTAGTCTTTCATTCGTTTATTATCTTTTGAGTTACTAACTACTCGACAAGATGATTTTCGTGAAATGAGGCGGATCATATATTACTCATCAACAAAAATTATGCGCCTTACAAGGTAGTTACAAGATTACTCGAAGGAGAGAGCCTAGCTGCATTTCCTCCGCCACCTTTTTACCAACTGACTGCATTTCCTCAATCAGACGACTTGCCTCTAATTCAGGACAGTCGAAGTCGGCTTCGATTGGTTTAACATTAAGGCGGGGGTCTTGAGCTTTAAGTTTCGCCAAAGCGTAACTTACTGCAGCTTCGACTGCTTCCCTTATTGATTGACATTTTGATTAGTCTTGAGTGGTCACCATTTCTTGCAATTTTCCGACTTGTTCCCCAATGGTACTTGTGTGAGCAGCTATGGTATCTTCTCGAGGAGTTTTTCCCTCAGAATGTAGCTCACTAAGCACATTGTTCACGAGAGTGATGTTGCCTTGAAGACTAGTCTTCATCGACTCCATCTCCTGTTGGGTACAAGTCGAAGCCTCGCGAAGCTTCTTGTTTTCGACCACTTGTTCTGAAAAGAATAATATCGGTCAAACAAAATATAATTCTAGAGGAAAATAACACAAAGATAATTATAGGTAAAAGCTTTTCTTACCTACTAATTGAGAATCCAATTTCTTGACCTCTTCTCGATGGGAAGCAGCGGTTTGAAAGATGCTTTTGCTCCCATGCTCGATGTCCTCTGCATTCATCTTAGCAATGCGGACGGACTCATTGCGATTAAGGTCTTTGCTTGGATTTCACCTCGAGGCTTCTCAATTGGACAAGAATTTCAACAAGAAATTGGCATTAGAAAAGGAAAATACTCAAAAGGATAACAGTAAAGATTTACTTACATTAATTGAGTTCTAAAACCCTCGAGTTCTTGATCCTTATTCGCGTGTCTGGAAAACTCTGAATGACCAAAGCTTTTCTTGAACTTGATGCAGCTTCCGCATCTCTTTTCTTTATCCGAGAAGAAAGGAGAGTCGGGTAAAGGTTAAAGATCAAAAGCGCCTTAAGTTCGAACTTCTTATTTATTTTTCCTGCAATCTTTTAGATGCAGAGAGTCTCTCGAAGTCTATCAGAGAGGACTAATACTTCGTTCCTTAGCCTCCTCGACTCTTCTTTTCATAGTCGAGTGAGTCACCTAAGGTCTTCGTATCACTTTATTTAACCTACAAAGAGCAGAACGAAGATAAACATCACCGAATGGTTGTAAGTACTTCTACAACTACCGACACGGTCGTAAGTTTTTCTCGACTACGATATGGTTGTAAGTCTTTCTCGACCACTACCTGGTTGTAAGTAGTCATAAGCTTTTTACGACTAGTACTTTGTCATGAGTTTCTTCCATGACTATTCTCGTAAAACATTATACGAGTATTTAAGTCAAGAACAACTATGAATGATAAGTGACTTACCACCTCTCTGCCTCTGCGCAGAGTAGTTCTTTCTCCTGTTTTAGCTCTAAAAGTTGTCGATGATACTCACCGACAATAGCAATTTGCTCCAGAGCTTTCTGCAAAAAGAGAACAGTGAGAAGAGAAGGAAAGCCACATGTATAAGTATTTTGAAGATACTTACATTCATAGTCGTCCTAGCAAACATTGAATATACAAGGTCCGGGTTTTGCAGCTTATCCATCCTCGCGACCTTGTCCCACCACACCTTCTCAAGGCGCTAGTTATCAAAAGTATTCTCCATATTGGGAATATCTTTGGGATGGGGGACTCGGTCACGAGATCTGTAAGCAGAAGACCCTACGACGGAGGCAGGCCCAAAGAAGTCACCACAGAAGTTGAAATTTTCTCCTTCTGGTTCTGTGATTTCTCTTTGGGTAGGGGAAGGAACGCCTCCTACGATTTCCTTCCCAGGCGGTCGCAGTGGTCACCACCTTGACCAGAGGCTTCCACACCGCCTCTGTTGTTTCTACAACCTCGATGGTCGTGGCGGCCACCTCAACAAGATAACCGCTACTTCAAGGGTCGTAGTTACGACTTCGGCAGATGTGGAAGTCACTCTGGGAGTCTCGACTTCATCGGCCGCCTGGGCCAAGGGTGATGCTTCGATCACCTCCATTGATACCTCTCCAGTAAATGAAGGAATAGCAATGGACTTCTCGTGAGAAGCATTCCTGTTGAAAGGAGCCTGACCAAATAAAGAAAAGCAAATCGGGTTGTGAAAAGAAAAAGGTAAATGTCGTTCTTACACTTTAGTACATTTCACATACCTCTGCACCCTGGTCTTAACCAGGAATTTTAGAGCAATCCTCCCTACGGAAGACCTTTTCTTCTCCACGACCACGTCTGGTCGAGGTTCAATAATTGGTCCAGCTACGACCACGTCCGTCGTAGAGTTTGAACAGGATCGTGGCTCGTTTTCTCGATCCTCGGATGGACGAGATCGGTCTCGACCATTCCGTATAAAGATCGACCTCGCTTGCAGGTGTTGTGCCGATCAAAGATCGCCCTTCATAAAAGACATAAAATCTTTCCAGTTCTCCTTTCCAGTTGCTTAATAAAACTAGGAGTGGCACCAATCATGAAAGATTCCGTGTCATAATAGAAGGGTACCTTAGCCTTGCGAGGTTTGCGCTTAAGAGGTTCACCGCTTCAACCTCCTCGGCCGATGGTCGCGGCCTCGGCGAAAACAACTACACCGCCGCGAGCTTTTGTAGAGGTGTCAGTCGAAAGACCGAGCTCGAGCTTGCTCCCCCTTATCGGCAGATTTTACAAGTCGACGCCTCTTCGAGGAGGAGCCGAGCCTTTGTCTTCGACAACCCAGCGCCAATAGTCATCGAGCGACTTCTTCGTCGTCTGCGATTTTCCATGCCTACTTTACGTAAAGCAAAATGCGAAAAGAAGAATCACTAATTAGTCGTAAGTTTTTTCTCGACTAGTACCAAGTCGTAAGTTTTTCTCGACTTTTTCTTGATCGTAAGATATTCTACGATCACCATTAGTCGTAAGTATCTTCTCGACTATAAAGTCCTAAAGAAAGAATCAGATTTCTGATTACCTTTAGGCGCTCTATCCTTTCATCTGCGGACAAAGCCGCAATGACTTGAGGAACCGCCCCTCGGAGTGGCGGGGACTTCTCGCGAGATGAGTCGACTGAGTCAACCTCGGCTGTGAAAGATCAATAAAAGCAGATAAAAATATTAGACAAGGTTGAGAAAGACCAAGCGGAGAGCTAAGTCGACAATTGCTTACCCTCCTCGTAGTCTCCGGTGGGGTCTCCTCTCCCGTACCTCCACATAGGAGATGCTCGTTTCTTCAGAGGACTAATTAGGCGTGTGATGAAATCCTTCACCACATGCCATCCGGTCAACCCTTCTTCCTTCAAGTCTTTAATAGCTTGAATATAAGGGCTAATCCTACTGATATCTTCGTGGGTTGAGTCCATGAAGATTTCTTTTCTGCAGCGACCTTCCCGCAAAAAGAAAGGATGTCTTGAGGTGACCTTCCAAGAGAACCACCTCTTCCTCCACCCGCCACGAAGACCGGGTGAAGCTCAATGTACTCCTTCGACTTGAGTCGTGGAGCTTGAGACCATGACTTCCGCGATTCGGTTTGTCGAGCCATCCCATAATAATATTGAAACGGCTCGAGATCCGCGGAATCCCAGTGCCTCGCCGCACAGATACACGAACACACTCAACATAGTAATGGAATTGGGACCTAAGTTCACGGTTCCACCCCAAAGTGTTCGAGTACTCTCAGAAGAAAGGGTGGGCGAGCAATCGAAGGCCGCACTCACAATACGCTTGGAAGACGGATTTGCCCATTTTCCCCGATGGCGATCTTGCCCGATAGTGGAATCCACTTCACGAGCCTTCTCGGAATCTTCCCAGATCGACCAAGATCTTGATCTTAGCGCATCCATCTCCGATTCCTCCCATTCGAAACTCTCTTGGCCATTTCGCTCGAAGCAAGAAGTTTTTTAATTGGGTTGGCGGCGAGAAGATGAAACCTAGTCGAGGATGGAGAAAGCAAGAGCTCAAGAACAAATGAGTGATTTGGGGAAAGGTAAAATCCAAGTCTACCTCTGGTAAGTTTTTATAACCAACGATCTCCGCCGCTTGAAACCGTCTCGGCTATAGGTCTATGAGAGATGGTTGTACCGCCGGAACCGCTTCATCGGACAAGTCTATGAGAGCGGTTGCAATTCCCGGATGGTCCGTTCGAGAAAAATAGGTGCGTATTGTCACCTCCAAGCGAAATTACATTCTTGACCAAGTCTTTCTAGTCGAAGGAAGTATCAATCGGAAGAGTTTTTCTCCGACTCCCTACTACGACCACCGACGGTCGTAGGGTTTTTATGACTTTTGATAGTCGTAAGTGACTTTCTGACCAAGCAAATTCTGGTCAAGCAAAGACTCAAATGTCGAAGAGTTTTTCCTTCGACTATCATTCTACGACATTCTCATGGTCGTAAGTCCATTCTGAAACCTTTATCAAGTAAGTTACTTTCACTTGAAGTGGGGGCTAGATGACGAGGATCTAATAATCCTCATTTTATCTTTTATCTATAATTCTTATTATGGGTAAATATGATGTCACATAGTCCCAAGTACCCTTATATCTATAAGGAGAGGCCTAACAAGTAATTGTAAGTTCTTCTACAATCACCCCATAGTCGTAAGTCTTGCTACGACTATATCATGGTCGTAAGTCCTTCTCGACCACTACATAGTCGTAAGTCCTTCTCACGATTTGCTACCGGTCGTAAGTCCTTCTCGACCGGGTAAACTCGACCACCTTATAATCAAACCTACGGCGAGTGGGTCCAATTGATTAAGGAATCGAGCGGTCTCGCACGCACTATTATTCCGCTTATTAATGGTGTGTAATTACCCCATTATCTCGGAAGATAATTGCGGACGGCGTGAAGAAGCCGAGCGCGTAATTCTGCCATCATGCGCCCGTTCTTGGATTAATTAGGCGCATCTCCGCGAGGACAAAGCGGCTACTTCTTCCGACTATATAAGGGCATCAATCGGAGGAGAAGGGGAGGAGACAGCGACGAGAGCTAGTCAAGTAGAAACACAAGTGCTATTCTCTGTAAGAGTCGAGTCTTTACTTGATCATCAAGAATACCATACACACGGGATTAGGGTTATTATTCTCTCGGAGAAGGCTGAACTGTCTAAACATCCGTGTCAATCCACTCTGCGTGATCTCATCTCTAGGAGACCCCAATCAAACAATCTTTACGTAAGATCGGTTCTAATACACCGACAGGTTAGGAGTCCGAATCGACCGACGATCGCGGAGACCGTAGCGAGGAGATGATGGCCCATCAGGGGAAGATGGAGTATCAGGAGAAGATGAATCATCAGGGGAAGATGGTTCATCTGGAAGAGCCTCAATCACGAGGTCGACAAGTGTAAAGAGAGTGGGAGGAGCACGAGGAGCCACCGGCGGCAAGCGGTGGCGACAATGGCGGAGAGGCCTCAGGAGGTATATGTGGAGACTCAGTGGGACGGGTGGACAAGGGCAAGACAGAGATGGGTGTATCTGGAAAGGTCAAAAAAGACAAGGACTCCACAAAGGAAACCGAAGGAGAGGCAGGACATGGGTAGAAAGAACGAGACTCGTCAAAAGTCACATCCCGAGAAATCCGCATCCGTTGACCAACAGGATCCGGACAAATAGCCCTTGTGCTCAAACATCAGTATCCCATAAAAACACACTCAACGGTGGCGATTAGTTTGGTGTGTTCTCGAGTGCAAGAAGAACGAGCAAGCGCACCAAATAGGCGAAGGCGAGTAGTGCAGGTAAGATCACAGAGACGCTCAACCGGGATCTCACCCTGAAGAGCAGAAGAGGGCTGAATGTTGACGAGATAGGTGGCAGTGGAAATGACCTCGGCCCAAAAGTAAGGTGGGATAGAGGCGGCAATCATGAAGGTACGAGCCGTCTCAAGGAGGTGACGATGCTTACGCTCAGCGACACCATTCCGAGCATGAGCACCAGGACAAGAGAACTGGGCGAGGGTGCCCTGCTCAGCATGAAAACTGCGCAGGTAACGAGAGAGGTACTCGCCAGCTGAGTCAGCACGAAACACACGAATAGGAGTGGAAAACTGTGTGCGAACCATAGTAACAAATTGTTTATAGATAGACAGGGCCTCACTACGAGAAGACATAAAATATATCCAAGTGTGGCGAGAGAAGTCATCTATAAAAATGATATAATATCGATGACCCCCTTTCGAAAGGAAGGGAGCCGGACCCCAAACATCTGAATGAATAAGATCAAATGGTCGCTGAGACACAGACTCACTATGAGAATAGGGAAGCTGAATATGTTTCCCTAACTTACAGCCCTGACAATCTAAAGATACGTCTCCTGAGACAGACCCCAGAAGACCACGACGGACTAAAGATGACAGACGAGATCCACACAGATGACCAAGACGGTGATGCCACTGCTGAAAAGAGTGGTAGGCGAAGTGGCGAGCGGAGAGACCGTGGCGGCGGTGGCGTGCGAAGGAAGGTGAAGCGATCAAGCTCCCAAAGACGCTGTGAGTCAAGGCGCCTATTGCGGAACCAACGAGCCCCGTGTGGCGGTCTGAACACAACAAGAGTCGAGTCAAGAATGACCCGACAACCAAGGTCGATGTCATCCGTGAGAAAGAAGCTGCATGGTTAGGCGAGGAACATGAGCAACAGAAGGAATATGAAAAGATGAGTTGCTAAGAGGTCCTCGACCAGAGACAGAAAGAGAGGTACCATTAGCAGTAAGCACACTGACAAGGGAATCAAGAGGTGTAACAAAAGACAGAGTGGAAGAATCAGAAGTCATGTGAAAGATGCTCGAATCAAGGATCCACGGGAGGTAATCGATCGTGTAGGAGGTGGTTTCTCGATTGCACAAGAGTCGATCGCGAACCTGCAGAACCTGTCGAGGGAGAACCTGAAGCGGCAAGAAGGTGTCGAAGTCTGGCTATCTCCTACTCAGTGAGAGAAACTGCAGAAGTAGTCGATGCAGACGTCGATGTAGAAGTACTGGTGCCAGTGCTAGGAGAAGAACGGCGTGAAAGATGCCGCTGCTTCTTATAGCACTGGGACTCAATGTGGCCGACCTTGTCGCAGAAGGAGCAGCAAGGACGGCCACCGCTAGATGGAGGGCGGCCACCACTACCTGTGGCAGCCGCTGGAGGAGGCAGTGTACTGAAGCGTGGAGTAGTCGGTGTAGCAGGTGGACGGGTGGCAAGCACAGAGGGGAGTGGCATCAGACCAGCACCACTCAGACGAGTCTCCTCTGCACGTATCTCGGTAAGGGCCTCCAGAAGAGTGACACGAGGGTGGCGTGCAAGAAGTTGGGTATGCCTCTGCTCGAACTCAGGACGAAGGCGAGTAAGGAACTCATAGACACGCTGAAACTCGGATCGGCACATACACCAGCAAGACGAGCAGAGCGACATCCAAGGTCGCGAAGAGAGTCGGTGACGCGGACAACGAACTTTGAGCATAGAAGGCGTCAACAGTAGCATCACCCTGCTGAAGAGAGTGCTCCTAGCGAACCACTGAATGTTAGAGGGCATCTCCAGAGGGTTCGTAGCGCTGACGAAGGTGAGTCCACATCTGGACAGCCGAAGAAAATCTCACAACCTCAGAAGAGAACTGAGGCTGGACACTAGCGATGAAGACAACAGCAGCCCGAGCGTCGTCGTCGCACCACTGAGTGTAGGCAGTCAAGCGATCCATGTAGAAATCCAGAGCCTCTTGGTAGGCAGAGGCAGTCTTCTCATCTGCAAGGCCAGCAGCCTCAACAGCAGCCTTGTCGGCTGTCGAGGATAGCACGGCAGACGTAGGCTCCGTCGGAGGAGTAGGGCAAGACGGGCAGGTGACATCGCCATAGAGGACGCCCCAGAGACGAAGACCACGCATGTGGATGCGCATGTGAGACATGAAGTCGGTGTAATTAACACTATCGAAGATCACCGAGCAGCGAGAGAGGGAAACAGTGCCCATTGGTAGGCGGCGCTGGACGGCGCGGCGACCAAGGCAACGAAGTCTAACAGGCGGCGCGGGACGGTGCGGCGGTTAGAACAACGTTTTTTTCCTTTTCTTTTCGGCCGAATCGGCCGACTTTTTAATGGGCCAGCCTGCTTTGACAAGCACTGCTGGGGGACTAGGGTTCCCCCAGCGTTTGCTTCCGGAGCGGCGGCGGCGGCCCACGCGAGCGGAGGCGGCGTACGTGGAAGCGAGAGGCGGCGGCGGCGCCCACACGCGAGTCGATGCGATGGCGGCTCGCACGCACACGGATGGTGGCGCAATGGCGGCCGTTCAAGCGTTAGCGGCGGCCGGCCGCGGAGGTGACGGCCGGCCGTGTGGAGGCGGCGGCGGCCCACGCGAGCGGGAGGCGAAGAAGGCGACTCTCGCGCGCGAAGCGGCGCAGATGGCGGCCGTTCAAGCGTCGGCGGCGGCGGTCCACGTGGAAGCGGGAAGCGGCGGCGGCCAGCGGCGGATGGCGGTGCCCAGTGAGATGCGGAGGCTGGCGCGGGCGACGGTGATGAGCAGCGTCGCAGCGGCTGCGTTGATCCGAGTAGTTGGCCGTCGACGCTGGGGGAGAAGATGAAGCCGGCGGCGCGACGAGTTGCACGAGAGAGGAAGCGGCGGCTAGGAAGAGTTAACCCTAATGCTCTGATACTATGTTAGGAATAGCAACTTGTATTAACAGGGGGCCAAAGGGCTAGTATATATAGACAAGTACAGTTACAGATAAGGAAACCAAATAATATCTAGAATCCTACTCAAACACATATATATCTCTAACACATCTAAACCTCATCCGACAATACATGTGTGTTTCATCGTTCAAAAATAAAACAATAGATGTGTGTTGCCATGGTAGTTCTCAAATATGGTTCTGCACTAAATACTTCCCTGAATGTGAATGCTTCAAATTTTGTAATAGAAAGGAAGCAATATATATTGGAGAACTTACAAAAACAAATACAGTAGAAGATAGCATTATAACCCAACAAATAATGAAGATATAATCTCGTTTTTACCTGGGGCAATATATCCCTTCGTTCCAGCAAGCCTTGTACAATTCGGGCCATCAACATTCAGTATTTTAGCCATACCAAAATCAGAGATGCAAGCTCTAAATTCCAGATCAAGTAAGATATTGTTGCTTGTTATATCTCGGTGGACTATGGGTGCAGAACAATCATGATGCATGTATGATAAAGCATGGGCCACATTCATAACAATATCTATCCTCCTTTTCCAATCCAACTCAATTGCCCTTTTGATGTCCCCCAGAGTTGCTGCTAAGCTTCCTCTCTCTACATATTCATAGAGAAGAAACCTGCCTTGGCTAGTAGAGCAATACCCAAATAGTTTCACAATGTTTCGATGTCGAATCTGTACTAAGACCTCTATTTCACGATTGAAAAGATCCTCATTCATGAAACTCTCATCTTCTAACTTGTGAACCTTCTTCACTGCAAATATTTGACCTGTGGGAAGTACGGCTTTGTAGACAGATCCATGTCCTCCTGTACCAATGCAATGCTCCTCACTAAAATTATTTGTTGTTTCAACAATTTGCTTGAACACGTTTTCCTCATCAAAGTTCCAAACACAGAACATTTTATCTTGCGGCACTTCATCTGTATTACGTGACTTCGATGTCTTTCTTTTATGTCGGAACATCAATATTGTTGCTGCAATAAGAATAGAAGATATGAGAACAAGGAGAGTAGCTAGTAAAATAGCTTTATATTGTTTCCTTTGTTCTCCACTTTGAGTAGGACTACAAGGAGGCAATCCTTTCACTACACCACATAGCAGCTTATTATGCATGAACCACTCAATTGGAGCATCTTCGAAGAACCTGCTTTGTGGGACTGGTCCTTCCAATTCATTGTACGATACATCCATGGATGTCAAGCTTATCATGCTCTGAAAGGATGATGGAATAGAGCCATTCAATTCATTATGTGAGAAATTCAAAGTTTCTAGATTGTTCAAACCACTTAGTTGACTTGGTATGACCCCTGCAAATGAATTATGACTCAAATCCAATAGTTCACGTAGGTTGACTAACATCCCTAGCTCGATAGGGATGATGCCTTTGAAGTTTTTGTGACTTAACTTCAAAAGCTGAAGCTTGAAACAACGCATGATCGATCCTTTTATTGACCCACTTAGGTTATTTGATGATAAATCCAGATACTCCAAATTGGACAGCGCCCCAACTTCTTGTGGTATGCTTCCGTGGAGCAAATTGTCTGCGAGGTTCAAGTGGTACAAATTTTTTAGATTGCCCAGTACACTTGGGAGCTCTCCTTCAAGCTTGTTTGATGAAACATCAAGTATCTCTAGTTGAGACAGCTGCCCCATGCTGGTGGGTATTTTTCCCGTTAGGTTGTTGTTTGAGATGTTTAGCATGGTAAGATTATGACATTCCCTCCAGTGATGAGATAATTGGCCAAATAATTTATTTGAGCTCATATCCATATACACAAGATTTGGATATACTCCCAACTCAGAGATATCTCCTTCCAGTTGATTTCTTTCAAGACGAACCCTGACAAGGCTTCTGCAATTTATGAAACCTGATGGCAGGGGTCCGTTCAGGTTGTTGTCAAAAGCAGTGAAGTTCTTGAGCAAGCCTCCCGAACACAAATCCCGTGGCAACGGACCAGAGAGGTTATTATCAACGAGATCCAAATTCTCGAGATTCATTAAGCTACCATATTCTTGAGGAATGTATCCAGAAATTTGATTATTTGCAAGCTTCAAGGTAGTGAGTTTAGTCAAATTCCCTAAACTGTTTGGAAGGGAACCTGTGAGTTTGTTGTCGCTAAGCTCCAATTTTTCTAAGTTCACCAAGTAACCTAGGTCTTGAGGGATGTGCCCAGAGAAGTTGTTTCCCCAAAGATACAAGAATGAGAGTTTTGTCAGATTGCCCAAGCTTCTTGGAACAGAACCTGTAAATTTATTTTGTCCAAGTCCCAAACCCTCTAAGTTTGCTAAATTTTTGATTTCTTGTGGGATGGTTCCAGAAAACTTGTTACCCCGAAGATACAGAGTAGTTAGCTGTGTTAGGTTTCCTATACTAGTTGGAATGTTGCCTGCAAGTTGGTTGCTAGAAAGGTGAAGCTCCTTCAGCTTCACTAAATTCCCTAAACTGTTTGGAAGGGAACCCATGAGTTTGTTGTCGTTAAGCTCCAATTTTTCTAAGTTCATCAAATAACCTAGATCTTGAGGGATGTACCCAGAGAAGTTGTTTCCCCAAAGATACAAGAATGAGAGTTTTGTCAGATTGCCCAAGCTTCTTGGAACAGAACCTGTAAATTTATTTTGTCCAAGTCCCAAACCCTCTAAGTTTGCTAAATTTTTGATTTCTTGTAGGATGGTTCCAAAAAACTTGTTACCCCGAAGATACAGAGTAGTTAGCTGTGTTAGGTTTCCTATACTAGTTGGAATGTAGCCTGCAAGTTGGTTGCTAGAAAGGTCAAGCTCCTTCAGCTTCAATAAATTCCCTAAGTTGTTTGGAAGGAACACTCAGAATTTGTTATCGCTAAGCTCCAAGTCTTCCAAGTTCACCAAGTAACCTAGTTCTTGAGGGATATGCCCAGAGAAGTTGTTTCCCCAAAGATACAAGATTGAGAGTTTTGTCAAATTGCCCAAACTTCACGGAGCAGAACACGTAAATTTGTTTAGACTAAGGTCTAGGTACTCTAGGTTCGTTAGTTTTGTATATCTTGGGAAAGGGCCTGCTAGTTTGTTTTGGGATATTGCTAGTATGTTTAGGTTTTCTAATTTTACTGTAGCTCGGGAATGGTGACATGAAAAGTTATTGGTAGGATTTTGCATGGATGAGTTAGCGGATGAAGGAAACCGGACCGAAAGGTTATTGTCGATAGATCTAACTTAACCAAGTGCTTTAGGTGGCCTATTTCACAAGGGATAGGACCAGTCAAGCGATTGCTTGACAAGTTTAGGTTCACAAGATTCTCTAGTTCACCTATATGCCTTGGTATTTCACCAGAAATTTCATTGCCGTTGAGCATTAACAAACGCAGGTTTGTCAGGTTCGCCAAAACAGGTGGAATTGAGCCTCTTATCTGATTGCCGTGCAGATCCAAAGCATTGAGCGCTTTGAGGAGCTCAACATCCGGAGGAATTCTCCCGGTAAGCCTGTTGCGTGGGAGCTCGAGACCCGTCAAGGTTGTCAAGGCCGAGAAGTTGAGGGCCTCGAGTGTCCCTCCCAGCCGCAGCCCCCGCAGAGAGATCCTGGTGATCACACGGTGCGTTGCTTGTGTACCGCACCTGATGCCACGCCAATTGCAAGGCCATGTCTTGTTTCCCCAGGATTGCAGGACGTGCTGGTTTGGGAGGGTGGCTTTCCATGCAAGGAGCGCCCCGGTTTGTTCTTCGAGGGATGGCACGGCAATGGCAGTGAGGAATGAGGATAGTAGTATAGCAAGTGAGAGGAGTTTTAGGGGAGAGAAGGGCTCCATGGCTAGATCGTAATGTAAGCTGGTTCGTAATGTTCTTTATTTCCAGAGAGATCAGGGCAGCACCCCCTAAAATATTAGCGTTCCTTTGCTCATGTCTCTTTCTCTCAATTTTGTCGTTAACCCTCGCAGAGTAGACTTCGAAGTTTCCTTCAAAAAAGAATAGACTTGGAAGTTCGATTTACGCCGAAGTCTAAAACGTTTGGACGCTTTCTTCTTTTTGTTTTTTTTTTCTCTTTGTAAGCTTCGTGTTACCCGCATATTGGATAAGCGGTAAACTATTGGACGCTGACGGATCTGACAGCGAATCTGACACGGCAATGCCCATGTAGTTTCCAAGCATTCAATAGATACGTAAAATTATGCACATCAATCCAAAGCAGTATTAGTGTGGCTCTTGTTTCTTCGAAAATTGTATTGATTCTGGAGCACCCAAGATTATATTTTGTTACGTATAAGAACCTCAGATTGTCATGAACTTTTGAATAGGCACAATCTTCTTTCAGGAATAGAAGCATCCTCTAGAGAGTTGTTTTTGGAACTCACAGGTGGCAAGCAAAAGAGAGAGGAAAACAGAGTACTACCTCTTTGCTTATACGGTATATTTCTTAAATTACTTACAAAACGTGCTTATACAAGGAAGTACACAGCTCCTTACATAGACTTATGAACTGACTTGACCTGAACCGACTCAAACAAAACAACGCTGTGTACAACTCAACTTTGACACGCTTGTGAACTCTCCAAGAGTCATTATTGCCGACATGCGTGCACTAACAAGATTATAAACAACAGATGTTGTCATTACCCAAAAGACTGACGTTCAATAATAGATCCTTAGGTCCACATGACTGCAAAATACCTTTCGTTCCAGTCCACCATGCTTCGTTTTTCTTAGATCAACATGACCGCAACTAAATAAAATCCCTTTCGTTCCAGTCCACCGTGCTTCGTTTAGGGTGCGTTTGGTTGGTGGAATTTGGTTGAATAGTATGAGATTGTATTTGATTGATTGTATGAGATGATACACGAATTGAGTTTTCTAATTGATTTGAATTTAAATTCAAGTTTAGAAATAGTTTTGCACACAATTAATTTTTATATTTTTGCAAATTCATCAACATTTGTCTTCTCACTGCAGCGAGAGTGAACGGTGTGGTTCGGCAAATTTAATCAAACAAGACGATAAGACATAAAAATGGAATATTTTCATTTGTTGAACTATGTCATCCTGGATGATTTGGTGCCATCCAACCAACCAAACGTCTGAACATACTTAGTTCCCTAACCAAACCATCCCGTTCAACATGATATGTCCAACCAACACTGACGGTGTCCGTGCGTGATAGGTCTGGTAGAGCTCTACTGTGGTACTGTCCACTAAGGGTATGTACAACAGTTTATCTCTAAAGGTTCAAACTCATTTGCAGAGAATCTTAGAGATAACATATTCAACAATTCATCTATAAAATTATTCATTTTTAACACAACTCCTCTTCTTACTCACTATTTGCGATAGTTTATGTGCTCAGCTTGTCTCTTATATAAAAGATGATAAATTTTCTCTCTTCACATCTTCTCTCCTCCGATTAGAATTTTGAATAACATGGTAAGTAAAAAATGACTGAGGTGGTCACTGTTGAGATACCCTCGGCCCGTTCGTTATAACGGTGGAATTCTTCTAGCACCTATTTCAGAGTTAGTTTGATCCAACTCTTCAGTGAAGATTATATACGAGAGCCTGTTTCGATAGGTTGCTTTAACTATTGTGAGGAAATCCATATGTCCGCAAGAATCTGATACCGGATCAAACTTGCAAATATGTTCAGAAAAATTCTGAAGAACCGCAAAATAATTGAATCGGTCGCAACATCTTCGGCTGGTGAGTGTGAGACTAATGCCGACTCGCAGCAACAGTAAACCTCTAGCCCGACATACCACATAACCTAGCCAGTTGTAGTAACCCCTCACCTCTTATGTGCTGGGCTGCCTCTTATCGGGCATTCGATCGCCGACGCTGGGCTACACCTGGCTCCACTTCCACATTCGCACGCGCACGGCCGCTCCAATCCACTTCGCTTGGATGCCCACGGCCTCGCGCGCACTCCTCCAAAAGACCGAAAGGGGACGGCGCGGTCTTTTGTGTTCACAGCACTAATCTTCTGAATCAGTAGTTAGTATTCACAGTTACATCATTGAATATCAACACATATTATGGAAATGAAAAACTATTGCATAATAATAAACAAAATGTAAATATATTTTATAATATTTGTCGTTCAGAATGGTGCCAAATACTTTTTAAAGAATCAGTAGCGGAAGTAGAAAAACAATATAACATGTGAGACCCCCATGATATACACACAGGCAATCGTCTAAGGCCCGCGACTTAGTTCTCGGCCTTCTTGATCTTCAGTCTTGATCAATACTCATAATTGTCCATGTAGACTTCTTTTATGCTTACTGACTAAAAGAATATAAAGAGCGAGCATGAGTACACAACCGTACTCGCTAGCCAACACACAGAATTCAATTATTATATATGCAAGGCTAATCAAAAGGATGATCATACTTCTTTTATTTGCACAAAGCTAAGTTTGCATTAAATTAGTTAGTAGACAATCCCTAAGACATAGCATTTTAACAAACACAAGTTTTGATAAAACTGAGTTTTGTTGTAAAGTACTAGAGGAGATTCCAACCTCCTATACCATTGAGTGGACTATGCTCATATTCTTTTCTTGGGTCACATCCCGTACTTTTTACTGGTACTCGACCAGGCTATCTCATATCTCTAGGCCTCCCCCTAACTTTCCATTCTACCCACAAATTGTTTTATAAAATTGAAAGCTACTTCAAGCAAGTTCTCGACACCGCTCACGACTATGAGCACGGCTATCCACATAGTTTTATTACCCTGTAGAGTTAGTACACTTTACCCACAAGAGACAATCAAATTATAATATCCGTCTAACAAACTTCCATAGGCGTGCGACTAAGATGATTGTTATAAGACTTTTACAATGCCACACCTCAACGCAACCCAACACCGCTAGGTATCACCTCCTTGGGTCTCACCCACGTGAGGTCACCCATTTGCTTGTTGTGCAGTCTCGTGGCTTTATTCCCATCTATCCACATACATGGGTATGTTGGTTCGACAAGGACGTTGGGTTTTTTTGATGGTGTGTGTGATGACCTAGCCCAAGATGAATTGAATTGAGCCCATATGATGTGGCCTATGAGTGTGGTGTTTAGTACTGCCTTGCTAGTCTAGCTTGAGAAACACCAACATATAAGGCCATTTGAGTCCAAACCACTAGCCATGTGTTAATCCTTTTACACAAAGCGAGGACGAAAGCGTAAGCGGAGTTAGTGTGTATATGTGATTTATTCCGAGTGAAAGTGTGCTAGAGCCGATCTGGACCAGTCCGTTACATAAAAGCTCTTGTTTTAATGAGATAGTAGACAGTAACAATAACTACAGTCTTCTGATGGAATGGTGGTACTTAAATTCTCAGTGTACTAGTCATCAACCCGTGCATCACATGGGCTAGGGATATTTTCAATAAATTTTTTTTGTTGTTGAAGAAATTATACAAATCCAAATCAAATTAGGATCAATATCTTATATTATTTCTTTAATTGGCATGGTGGACTTCCAACACAGCACTAAAGTAATCTATAATTTTAAACATTCTTTCCATAACTTTTACTTTAAAAAAGTTCCATAATATTCTTATCTATTCAAATAAGTGCAGATGACTTCAAAGCTCAAGTGTTTTTTTATATTTTTTATTCACAATTTATATAAATTAGATATAATTTTAGTTTCGAATTTAATATGATATATGATAAATTCCAAATTTTAATTTTAATTTTTTGGAGCTAATTTTCTGCACACATACTATGAAAGTGAACTTTCACTCCATGTTTGCAAACGCCCAAGCAGCACATAGTTGTGCACTTGTGCATATACGCAAAAAAACATAGTTGAGCATGTGTGATTTTAACTACGTCCGAGCCAAATTATTTAAGCATTTGCGTTGGATCAAGCACGAAGACTTTTGTGCGCTGTGGAAAAATTCAAGGAAAGGGACAGACACGGCATACATTTACACGTTCTTTGTCTAATCTTCAGGCGACTCGATCACTGCAGCGGCAGCAGTACGCGCGGCAGCGACAGACTTAGAGGTCTTCTCGGCCCACAACAGACGGCAGCAATGTTCATCCGCACGGTCGACTCTGGGCTGGAGAAATCCATCCAACCCACTACCCACGGCCGTCACTCCTGTGGAGGAGCCGTTCAACCTAGTACCCAGACGACGCCGCCGCCTGCACGCGGCCGGCACTAGCTCGCTCCTCCTCCGAAAGATCGAATGGGACTGGGCGACTGGGTATTGGAGGAGCCGTTCGGAGATGCCGAGGCGGATTTAGCCGCTTGACGTTGACAATGTGGTACGCGTATGTATTCCTTTGCATCCGATACATCTCTGTGAAGCAATTGCTTTTTGTTTATGCGCTATGGTTGGATGATTGCCCCCCAATTCTTTATGTGCTGAAAGTGGTTTATTAACATGGTTGAATTGGGCTAATTGTATTATCACTGTGTCACATGACCATTCAAGCGGTTTATTAGGACGCTTAAAATAGTGGTTTATTTGGGGGGTGGGGAAAAGGCCAGTAGAGAAGAAAATTTATTTGTATTTGGGAACCAACAAATGTTAGTTGTTGGCTTGCAATTCAAGATATTCAGATCTATGCAGTAATGTGCCAAATAAAATAAGCTAGGTGGCTTTGGCAGTAATGTGCCAAAGAAAAATAAGCTTAGAACTAACATGCATATTTTTTGAAAAACGACCAATGGATTTTGTTGCAGTCCCAACTCCCAAGTGATGGCAACAGATAAAGGCATAGCTTTAGCACTTTGAAATGTCTACAAGTGAAGACCCGAAAGAGATGATGTCAATGTTATTCACGCATACAAAATTACCAGTTGAATAAGCTATCACTTCCTACCACAGAGGATGCAAATGAAATATTTTGAAGTAATTAATAGTAGCAAAGGTTTCTCTGCATTGCTTACAAACCAATCTGATGTGCCAACCAGCTATGAATGGTCAGCTTAAAGTATAACGGCATGTTGCACCAACAAAGTACAGGGTGTGAAGGTAAAGAAAAAACAAACTATCATACAAATGATGAATTACAAATTTACAATCTCTAATCACAAGGTGGAACGGAAGAAACAACAATGTTCTAAGAACATTCACGAGTAATAGGCAGGGATTACGATGTCAGTGTGTAGATAATCCAGATTTCCGAGTCCTTCAGCTTTAGAGAACAAATGGATTACATGTTGCATTGTTGGACGGCGTGATGGGTTAGGTTCTAAGCACTGAACAGCAACCATGATCACTTTGAATATTCCACTTGCGATCCCAGCTTTAGGAAGTGGGAGCCGGGTGTCCAACAAATCCTTCATTGATGTACTTTTCTTGCCCATGGACGAGAGGGACAAAAGGAAATCACCCGGATGATGTCCCAAAAACAACTCAAGCACGAGGACTCCAAAGCTATAGATGTCGCACTTCTCCGTCACCTTTGTTGTGTATGCAAGCTCTGGTATGTCAATATTGATGAGTTAATTTTGATAACCTTTGTCTATGCATGTATTGATGAATGCTAATTAATATAGATTGTAGAGACCAGAGACAGATATAGTGTGGTGGATAAAAGTTAGGATATGCTGGTTTTCAACTATAGTTAATTAAAGTGAGAATTTGTGGCATTATTTGTGCAGCATGTGATGCACTAGTACTTCTCAAAGTGATTGGAAAGATGAATGCTGAACATTTCATAGTTGAAAAAAATATATATATAATAAATTATGAAAAAAATAGATAATAACACTAAAGTAACCGACTTATTAAATTTTACCTGGGGCAAGATATCCTTTTGTCCCAGCAAGCCTTGTCTTGATTTGATGCATCTGCATTTAGTATTTTGGCTATACCAAAATCGGAAATGCAAGCTCTGAATTCCATATCGAGCAAAACATTGTTGCTTGTTATATCTCGGTGGACTATTGGCGCAAAGCAATCATGATGCATGTAAGATAGAGCATGAGAAACATCCCTGGCAATATTTAACCTCCTCGTCCAATCCAATTCAATTGCAGTTTCCTTGATCTTTAAACATGCTGCTAAGCTTCCTCTATCCATGTATTCATAGACCGAAATCGCCATGAGTAGCGAGCAGTAGCCAAATAACTTAGCAATGTTGCGATGCCGAATACGCATCAAAGCATCTATTTCATGATGAAATTGCTCATCATCTTCCATCATATGAATCTTTTTTACTGCAAATATTTCACCTGTTGGTAGTTGAGCTCTATAGACAGATCCATTCCCTCCAGTTCCAATGCAATTTGTGTCGCTGAAATTTTCTGTGGCGTCAATGATTTGCTTGTACGCATCTCCTCCATCAAAGTTCCAGATGGCGAACAACTCTGTCACTTGCACTTCATTTGCAGTTTTTGCGTTGGATTTTTTCCTTTTACATTGCCATGCTATTAGTGCGGTGATAAACACAAAAGATACAATAGCAGGAATTATAGCTTGTAAAATAGCTTTGGACTTCTTTACTTGTCCACCACTTCGAGTAATGTCACAAGAGGGCAAACCTTTCACATCACCGCACAGTTGCTTATTATGCACGAACCATTCGATTGGAGCTTCTTGAGAGAACCTACCATGTGGCACTGGCCCTTCCAATTTGTTGTATGACACGTCCAAGGATGAGAGGCTGACCATGCTCTGAAATGATGGTGGAATGCTGCCAGTCAGTTCATTGTGTGAAAGATTCAGGGCCTCGAGCATGCTCAAACCACTCAGTTGACTTGGTATGGCGCCAGCGAATGAATTGTCACTTAGATCCAACAATTCTTGTAGGTTTACGAACAGCCCTAGTTCGATAGGAATGCTTCCATTGAAGTGATTATGCCTTAACTTTAGTATGCGAAGCTTCAAGCAATGCTCAATTGATCCTCGTATCGGCCCACTTAGGTTGTTTGATGATAAATCCAAATATTCCAAATTCTTTAGCGACGCAACTTGTCGCGGTATACTTCCCTGGAGCAAGTTGTTACCAAGGCTCAAATTGAACAGTGCTGTTAGATTGCCAAGTTCGGTGGAATCGTCAGTGAATTTTATTTGATGAAACATCAAGTATCCTCAACTGAGATAATTGTCCTATACTTGGTGGTATGACTCCCGTAATGCTGTTGTTTGAGGTTCGTAGCATGGTAAGCTTGTAGCACTCACCCCAGCGATGAGATAATTGTCCAAATAGTTTATTTGAGCTCATGTCAATATAGACAAGATTCGGATTAACTCTCATCTCGGAGATATCTCCTTCGAGCTGATTACGTTCAAGACGAACTCTAACTAGGCTTGTGCAACGTAGCAAGCTTGTTGGTAAGGGTCCAACCAAGTTGTTGTCACTAGCAGTCAGGTTCTGTAGCCGGCCTCCCGCACAAAGACCCGATGGCAAGGCACCAGAGAGTTTGTTACTACTGAGTTCCAACATGACAATATTCATTAAATTGCCAATTCCTGGAGGAATGGATCCAGAAAGTTGGTTATAGTTAACGTTTAAGATAGTGAGTTTAGTCAAATTCCCTAAGCTCTTTGGAATGGAACCCGTGAGTTTGTTGTTGTCAAGCCCCAAGACTTCTAAGTTCACCAAGTAACCTAGTTCTCTTGGAATAAGGCCAGAAAGTTGGTTCTCCCAAAGCTTCAAGGTAGTGAGTTTAGTCAAATTCCCTAAGCTGTTCGGAAGGGAACCTGTGAGTTTGTTGTCGTTAAGCTCCAAGTGTTGTAGGTTCACTAGATAACTTAGTTCTTGAGAAATGTGCTCAGAAAGTTGGTTCCTGTAAAGGTATAAGGTAGTGAGTTTAGTCAAATTCCCTAAGCTGTTTGGAATGGAACCCATGAGTTTGTTATTGTCAAGCCCTAAGTCTTCTAGGTTCACCAAGTAACCTAGTTCTCTTGGAATTAGACCAGAAATTTGGTTATTCCAAAGCTTCAAGGTAGTGAGTTTAGTCAAATTCCCTAAGCTGTTCGGAAGGGAACCCGTGAGTTTGTTGTCGTTAATCTCCAAGTGTTGTAGGTTCACTAGGTAACCTAGTTCTTGAGAAATGTGCCCAGAAAGTTGGTTCCTGTAAAGGTATAAGGTAGTGAGTCTAGTCAAATTCCCTAAGCTGTTTGGAATGAAACCCGTGAGTTTGTTGTCGTCAAGCCCCAAGTCTTCTAAGTTCATCAAGTAACCTAGTTCTCTTGGAATAAGGCCAGAAAGTTGGTTGTCCCAAAGCTTCAAGGTAGTGAGTTTAGTCAAATTCCCTAAGCTGTTTGGAAGGGAACCCGTGAGTTTGTTGTCGTTAAGCTCCAAGTGTTGTAAGTTCACTAGGTAACCTAGTTCTTGAGAAATGTGCCCTGAAAGTTGGTTCCTGTAGAGGTATAAGGTAGTGAGTTTAGTCAAATTCCCTAAGCTGTTTGGAATGAAACCCGTGAGTTTATTGTCGTCAAGCCCCAAGTCTTCTAAGTTCACCAAGTAACCTAGTTCTCTTGGAATAAGGCCAGAAAGTTGGTTCTCCCAAAGCTTCAAGGTAGTGAGTTTAGTCAAATTCCCTAAGCTGTTTGGAAGGGAACCCGTGAGTTTATTGTCGTTAAGCTCCAAGTGTTGTAAATTCACTAGGTAACCTAGTTCTTGTGAAATGTGCCCAGAAAGTTGGTTCCTGTAGAGATATAAGGTAGTGAGTTTAGTCAAATTCCCTAAGCTGTTTGGAATGAAACCCGTGAGTTTGTTGTCGTCAAGCCCCAAGTCTTCTAAGTTCACCAAGTAACCTAGTTCTCTTGGAATAAGGCCAGAAAGTTGGTTCTCCCAAAGCTTCAAGGTAGTGAGTTTAGTCAAATTCCCTAAGCTGTTTGGAAGGGAACCCGTGAGTTTATTGTCGTTAAGCTCCAAGTGTTGTAAGTTCACTAGGTAACCTAGTTCTTGAGAAATGTGCCCAGAAAGTTGGTTCCTGTAGAGATATAAGGTAGTGAGTTTAGTCAAATTCCCTAAGCTGTTTTGAATGAAACCCGTGAGTTTGTTGTCGTCAAGCCCCAAGTCTTCTAAGTTCACTAAGTAACCTAGTTCTCTTGGAATAAGGCCAGAAAGTTGGTTCTCCCAAAGCTTCAAGGTAGTGAGTTTAGTCAAATTCCCTAAGCTGTTTGGAAGGGAACCCGTGAGTTTATTGTCGTTAAGCTCCAAGTGTTGTAAGTTTACTAGGTAACCTAGTTCTTGAGAAATGTACCCAGAAAGTTGGTTCCTGTAAAGGTATAAGGTAGTGAGTTTAGTCAAATTCCCTAAGCTGTTTGGAATGAAACCCGTGAGTTTGTTGTCGTCAAGGCCCAAGTCTTCTAAGTTCACCAAGTAACCTAGTTCTCTTGGAATAAGGCCAGAAAGTTGGTTACCCCAAAGCTTCAAGGTAGTAAGTTTAGTCAAATTTCCTAAGCTGTTTGGAAGGGAACCCGTGAGTTTGTTGTCGTTAAGCTCTAAGTGTTCTAAGTTCACTAGGTAACTTAGTTCTTGAGAAATTGAGCCTCTTATCTGATTGCCGTGCAGATCCAAAGCATTGAGAGCTTTGAGGAGCTCAACATCCGGAGGAATTCTCCCAGTAAGCCTGTTGCGTGGGAGCTCGAGACCCGTCAAGGTTGTCAAGGCCGAGAAGTTGAGGGCCTCGAGTGTCCCTCCCAGCCGCAGCCCCCGCAGAGAGATCCTGGTGATCACCGGCTGTTTTGCTTGTGTGCCGCTGCAACTGATGCCACGCCAGTTGCAAGGCCATGTCTTGTTTCCCCAGGATTGGAGTACTTGCTTGTGTGGGAGGGTGTCTTTCCAGGCAAGGAGCGCTCCGGCTTGTTCTTCAAGTGATGGCAGCACTGCAGCGGCTGAGACAAGTGTGGCGGTGGCCATCAGTATGGTGAGCGAGGCAAGTTTTGTGGAAGACGAGGACTCCATGGCTAGGCTAGGAATTGGTTCTAGTTCTGTACCTCTCTGAGAGTTCACGGCAGCACCTTAAATTGCCACACCTATGCCGCTGTCTCTTTCCCTATATTAACTTTGGTGATGCAGTATTCTGGAGGCTTCAATGCTTGATGGATATAGTGAAGTTACGGTCAGCTCCAACAGTCAACTTAAGTAAGTTATTGAAATATTTCAATTTTGTTTATTGGAAATGCGTGACAGGAGGTCCAGGACCACAAGGATATTGGCGATAAACATCAGGTTTGTATTTTCCCTTCATGCTCAGGTAAGCTCATTTAGTGTGTGTGTGTGTGTGTGTGTGTGTGTAAAATATTAGCGTTCCTTTGCACATGTCTCTTTCTCTCAATTGTTGTGTGTGTGTGTAAAAAGAATAGGCTTGGAAGTTTGATTTACGCCGAAGCTGTAAACTATTGGACGCTTTCTTCTTTTTGTTTTTTCTCTTTGTAAGCTTCGTGTTACCTGCATATTGGACATTGATGCAACTATTGGACGCTGACGGATCTGAACTGACTTGACCTGAACCGACTCAAACTAAACAACGCTGTGTACAACTCAACTTTGACACGCTTATGGACTCTGCAAGAGTCATTATTGCCGACATGCGTGCACTAACAAAATTATAAACAACAGATGTTGTCATTACCCAAAAGACTGACGTTCAATAATATATCCTTAGGTCCACATGACTACACAAATCCATTTCGTTCCAGTCCACCATGCTTCGTTTTTCTTAGATCAATATGACCACAACTAAATAAAATCCCTTTCGTTCCAGTCCACCGTGTTTTGTTTAAGGTGCGTTTGGTTGATGGGATTTAGTTGAATGATATGAGATTGTATTTGATGGGTTGTATGAGACTTCTTTTATGCTTACTGACTAAAAGAATATAAAGAGCGAGCATGAGTACACAACCGTACTCGCTAGCCAACACATAGAATGCAATTATTATATATGCAAGGCTAATCAAAGGGAGGATCATACTTCTTTTATTTGCACAAAACTATTATATGCAAGGCTAATCAAAGGGAGGATCATATATAATAATACAATTATTATATATGCAAGGCTAATCAAAGGGAGGATCATACTTCTTTTATATGCAAGGCTAATCAAAGGGAGGATCATATATAATAATACAATTATTATATATACAAGGCTAATCAAGGCTGTTTTTGGAACTCACAGGTGGCAAGCAAAAGAGAGAGGAAAACAGAGTACTACCTCTTTGCTTATACGGTATATTTCTTAAATTACTTACAAAACGTGCTTATACAAGGAAGTACACAGCTCCTTACATAGACTTATGAACTGACTTGACCTGAACCGACTCAAACAAAACAACGCTGTGTACAACTCAACTTTGACACGCTTGTGAACTCTCCAAGAGTCATTATTGCCGACATGCGTGCACTAACAAGATTATAAACAACAGATGTTGTCATTACCCAAAAGACTGACGTTCAATAATAGATCCTTAGGTCCACATGACTGCAAAATACCTTTCGTTCCAGTCCACCATGCTTCGTTTTTCTTAGATCAACATGACCGCAACTAAATAAAATCCCTTTCGTTCCAGTCCACCGTGCTTTATTTAGGGTGCCTTTGGTTGATGGGATTTAGTTGAATGATATGAGATTGTATTTGATTGGTTGTATGAGACTTCTTTTATGTTTACTGACTAAAAGAATATAAAGAGCGAGCATGAGTACACAACCGTACTCGCTAGCCTACACATAGAATGCAAATATTATATATGTGTAACATCCTGTTTTGCATTTGATTTCAAAAATCAAAATTTCAAATTTCAAATTCAAAAATCAAAACCCTAACCCTAACCCTCACCTCGGTTGGGCTGGCCCGGCCCGGTTCTTCCTCCGCCGCGCCCGCCGCTCCCGGCGCCTTCCGTACCGCTCGGCGCCGCTCGCACTACCTGCCCGCCTCAGTGCCGCCCCGCGCCACGCCGACTTGTCCATCGCGCGCGCGCTTCGCCTCGGCCTCCTCGCCCAGCGCCGCCGCCGCCGGACCCCCTTCTCGCTCCTCCCGCGCCGCCCTGCGCTTTTCCTCCGCTCTCCTTCCCCTTGCGCCGCTTTTCTTCCCCGCGCTCCTCGCCTCGGCTATTTAAGCGCCCTCGACCTCCTTCTCCTCCACTCACGCGTTGCGAGCTGCTCCCACGCCCGAGCCGCCGTCGCCTCCTCCCTCGTCTCGGCTCGGCGCCCGGCCGGCCGCCTTGGCCTCGCCTCCGTCGCCGACGCCCTTCTTCCCGCCTCGGCTCCGCTCAGCGCGCCGCCGTCTTTCTCCGGCGCCACTGCCGCCGTGCGCCGCCCGCTCCTCTCGCCCCTCGCTCTTCCCTCTCTCGTTCTCCGTGTGGCGGAGAAGCGGCATCGCTGCGGAGCGCACCTTGCAGATTTTATCGCCGTCTTGGCGCCGACAACGGGCCTCCCCTCAAGGCCGCGCCCGTGGCAGTGGGCCCCACTCGTGGAGTGCTGCCGTATCGGGCTCGGCCATCGCTGTAATGGCCCGTCTTGCCGGTCTGCGTGGACTCGATCCACGAGCACGTGCCGTGGACCGAGCAGCAGCGACGCCACGTGTCGACTCGAGCTTTTCGATTTTACATTTAATTGAAAAATCATTTAAAAGATTCCAAAATTCATATCTTTTTCTGTATAACTCCAAAAATTGTGAAACCAATTTCTAAAATTCTCTAAAATCAAGATCTTGCTAATGGTGCTGGTCTTGTTCATTTTGGAGTTTATTATTTATGAGTTTGGTATTTGTTTGCTCTCTCTGCTGTTGTGTCTTTTTCCGGTACTTTCGACCAATTAGGATTCGACGACGCCGGAGACCTCCACTTCGACCAAGCTCAAGAATACCAGGACCCCTCTGCCTTTAACTAAGGTGAGTCAATACTTTGATCATTCTGAGCCTACATTTTATGCAAACTATGTTTATTTAAAATATCAAAGTTGCATGCTTTAATTTTGTAAACAATGATATGTTAAAGCTTAAGGTAGTTAAATACCCATTTGCTGGTTAATTACTTATTAAGCCACCCTTTGATAAATTGAGTTCAGTATTCTTTGTCACCCTAGTAAATATATGTAAATACTAGTATAGGTTGTACTTAAGCGACATGCTAGTCTTGCTTAAGTACCGGGATAATAAATGTCCCGATCATCATCCTTTAAACATGAAAAATAGTTTTGGGCAGTCATTGGATGTAGATGACTGGTGTGTTGCGTTAATTGGTTTTCCTTCCCCAAACCCTAAACAACTTGCTAGTACCACATCTGGACGGATGGAAAGAGTGGTGGGTGCGGACGTAGCACGAGAATGGTTGGTATGTGGTATGAACCGTCCAGATGAATTAAGGACTTAATCTTGTCATGACCTCCTGTGTAAAACAAGTACAACCGCAAGTCTGCAAATTGCAACTTGGCTTAGTAAAATTATTGAACCCTGAATGTCATCCCACAACTGGTGTTTAGAAGTGTGCAAGCGGCAGGTCGTATGCTGGCTTGAATGGGACTCCGAAAACGGTGAAGTTATCAGCTACGCTAGACGCTGTGGCCGGGGCTAGCTGCGCTAGTCGTTGTGGTAAGCATCCCGCACAACTTATGGAATTTGCCATAGGGGTGAGATGACGGAAGGGGCAAGGTAGTTTGAAACGTTACTGTGACGATGGCTCAACTACATGACTAAGGAATCATGTGGGGTAACGAGTATGATTATCTCTTGTGGATACAGTGTACAACCTCTGTAGAGTCTAAACTGTTTAAACAGCCGCGCCTACGGTCAAAGGCAGACATGGGAACTTAACCTGAGTTAGTTCTATTTCAAAAATCTTTGTGGGTGGAATGAAAATGTGTCGGGCTCATCCAGCCCTGGTTTTGGACTTTTCCTGGGTAGCATTACCCAGTGGTGATAATCGGTGGACGTAACCGTTATCAAAATTTAGCATATGGTGGAGGTAACCTTCGTTGTTAATTTAATATTGCACTTACTCTCTTTAATAAAAATGCAATTCGTTTAAAATGCTAAGTTATAGGACTTTGTAATTATGATAATTTAAAATGATGCTTTAGCAAATAAAAGAACCTGAGGCATCCTTGTTAAGCCTTGCATGTATACTATTGCATACTGTGTGTTGGTTCGCGAGCACGGTAGTTGTGCTCACTCTCGCTCCTCTCCCAAACCCTCTAGATGATGCGGAGCAAGGAGACTACGCGTACTACGAGGAGCCTGAGGACGATGGCCACGGGAACCCGGAAGAGTAGCATAGATTCTGTAGTGTAGGTCTCGCCCCAGTCTCGTGGACTCTTTGGTACTTGCGTACAACCTATTATACCCAAACCTTGGATAATATCGGTCGTACGTCGGTCATCCCAGTCGCTTGCCTGTGGAGAGATGAGCTCCATCCTCCCGTTTGTTTCCGCTGCAGCTTTATGCTTTTGCTTATTGTAATCAATTTGGCCTGGTGGCCCTTATGTAAAACTTGACCCGACGTGGTCTATGTCACTCTGATGTTTGTTATAATTAAATATCTTAATTCGCGCCTTGTATGATATGATTCAGCAATGAGTCTGTGAGTGCTACCTACTGATCCAGGGAGTAGCACAGTAATGTTCACAGAGGATCCGGGATTAGAAAATCCGGTCCGATGTAGTGTATCGAGCATACGATCAGAGGATCTTTTGTTAGGCGGTCGAGCCTAAGGACTTGAGTCTTATTTTAAAAATATATGAAAAGCTTTAAATCAAATATAATGTATTTATTGCTTTTACTCATCAGTCCTAGTTCGTACTTACCCTTACATTCATTATGTTTCTTGACTTTTCTCTGTTTCAAAATTTGTAGATGGCCAACTCCCCCGCCGCTGGCCCTTGGGACCACTGTTCCCATGGGGAGCATGACGGAGACTATGCTGACGTCCTCCGTCAGCTTATGCAGTATCTTGGCTTCACGCGCCCTCCTCTCTTCAGGGGTCGCATGGAGAGGATCATGGATCGCGAGTCTTGGGCGATGGAGGTCTTCCTCTATGCGGGATTGGCGAGTTCACCCCACACCTTCGTGGCGAGTCACCCGTCGCGGCGTCATGGATGCCGTCCAGGATGCCGCCCGAGTCGCCTCCACTCGCCTGTGCTGGATGCACGGGGATCTTCTACGCGACTCACCGTTCTGCTACCACTCGTTCCTCCCCGACGGATGGCAGGTCCCTGAGGTCTTCGACTCCATCGACGACGACCCTCGCCTGACCCGCCAGGTGCAGCTCACGTGGGCGATGTCCGCCACCATCCGCACCGCCATGGGCAAGATCCGGCAGCTCCGGATGCTCCTTACCGGCAGCTACGCCCACTCCGACACACTCCGCAACAACATGCTCGGGAGTGACGAGGCTTACCTTCCGCGACCGAGAAAGGGCGCGCATTGCGAGCTAGCTCGCCTCACCGCCGCCACGGCGATCACCGCTCCAGCTCCTCCTCCACTGCGTCGCCTCCGGACCGGACACTCGACCGACCACTCCGCCCAGGAGCCCGCGCGGATGACCGTAGCGCAAGAAGCGTCGATGCCGCCGCAGCCGCCGCGATCGACCGGAGAGCCCGATGGCGGCGTAGTCACGCGATTCCGGCTCACGATCGCCCACCATCGGCGATCGCTCTCGCTCTACCGGGATTTGATCGAGTTGTTCCGTTCCGCTCCGCTCCCGAAACCGCACTTTGTGGTAGCGAGTTTCCCATGGAGGAGTACTTAGCTTAGATTAGCTAGCTGTGCTTGCTTTAGCAGTCTTCTAGTTGCAAGCACCCTTTTGTTTCTTCATTTGTAGGCGATGTGTGTATCGTGTGTCATGACTTAACTTAGCTTGTAGGCTATGTTTCAGGAGTCATGTAACACCTAACCCCCTTATTATTGAATGCAGTCACTTTTGGCTTTGTATCGTTTGAGTTTGATCTTATTGTTGGTTTATTGTTCTTTGTGTGTGTGCCTTAGAGGGCTGGAAACCCTCATATACTTCCTCTTTGTGCTAAGCTTCAGCTGTTCTTCAGATGCCTCCAAGAAGAGCCACCGCCCTA
This sequence comes from Hsuehochloa calcarea, assembly GCA_036346395.1. Lineage (NCBI taxonomy): Eukaryota > Viridiplantae > Streptophyta > Magnoliopsida > Poales > Poaceae > Hsuehochloa > Hsuehochloa calcarea. The sequence continues at coordinate 51,955,218 of CM070610.1, read as the reverse complement.
GTCCGTGGAGCCTTTGCAACCGGCCGAGGACGAGGTCGTGGCACTGGCCCTGGTCGTGGCCAGGGACAAGATCTGCCGCCACCACTGCCAGCAAACCCCTCCATGGCTCAAGTGATGTTTCAGCAGACGCAGATTCTCCAGCCACTCGCCATCGTGACTTGACAAGAGCCGCACTTCAAGCCGGCGATTTTGTTCGTACGAGGCCTCTCACGTTTGCCTTCGCAAATGAGCCCCTGGAAGCAGAAGATTGGCTCAGGGACACGGAAAAGAAGCTTCGACTTGCTCGATGCTCTGATGGAGACAAGGTGGACTTCGCCACCCACCAGTTAAAAGGAGCCGCCGCCGTTTGGTGGAAAACTACCTCGCTGCTCGAGGTGGTGATGGCTCAGTGTTGGAGGAAGAAGGAGAAGAAGCAGCAGCATCCGCAACCGGTAACCAACCAGCCCCGCTCTCGCTGAAGAAATGGCTGAGTTACCTCAAGAAGAAGCTGAACCCGCTTGGCAGGCCATTCCTTGGGCGGAATTCAAGACCGCCTTCAGAACAAACTTCGTACCAGCAGGTACTATGAGGTTGAAGAAGAACAAGTTCAGAGCTCTCAAGCAGGGCCAGTTGTCAGTGAGCGAATATTTGACCAAGTTCAACCAGCTTGCCCGCTATGCCCCCAATGACATAGCAGTGGAGGAAGAGAAGATTGACCACTTTGTGGAAGGCATGCGTGAAGAAATGAGAGGTCAGCTCATCCTTCATGACTTCTCCAGTTTTCATCATCTGGTTAACAAAGCTCTAGTACTGGAGAATGAAAGGAAGACCGCGGAAGTCAACCGCAAGAGGAAGCTGGCATTCCAAAGGCCTCAGGGCAACTTCCCACAGAGGACAACCTTCCAGGGCAGTTCATCCTTCAGACCTCCTGCAGCTTTGCAGCCAAGAGATCCACTCGGCCCGCGTCCCGTGGAAGTGGTTTCGTGTCCTTCGCCCGGGCCACTCGCCATGCTGTCAATCCAAAGCCCCACCTCCATTGTTTCAGCTGTGGAGAGAAAGGGCACTTCGCCAATAAGTGCCCTAATCGTCGAGAAGCTTCTGCGAGTTCAACCGAGGCCGCCTGGACTCAAGGCGGTCAGAGTCAAAGCAAGAGTCTTGAGACTTCTCAAGCATCACGGTCTACCTCGGCGCCAAGCCGTGGCCGAGTGAACCATGTCACAGCTGAGGAGGCTCAGGACGCCTCAGGAGTGCTTATGGGTACGTTTCCTGTTAATTCAGTACCCGCGCAAGTTTTGTTTGATTCTGGAGCTTCGCACTCTTTTATTTCTAGAAAGTTTGTTAAAAGGCTTAAGTTGCCATCCTTTAAGTTAAAGAAACCCGTGGTGCTGAGTTCACCCAGGGGACCTCTATTTGCCACCTCAGTAAGCCCCAGAGTAGAGATTGATTTGGGAAATTCTGGATTCTTAGCAAACCTTCTTGTGCTAGAGTCCCAAACTCTGGATATCATCCCAGGGATGGATTGGTTGGCGGAATACCAAGGGTTAATAGATTGTGCCAGCAGAGAAGTGGTGCTCACCAAAAATCCAGGAACCGTTGTGAAGGTTAGAGTGGATCGTTCCTCTCCCTTGGATCGAGAAATCCACCACCTGGAAAAGTTGTCCTTAGAGACAACACCTGTAGTCCAAGCCTACCCCGATGTCTTCCCAGGGGAATTGCCAGGCATGCCACCAGACCGAGATATCGAGTTCGTAATCAACCTAAAGCCAGGGACTGCCGCGATTGCTATGAGACCGTATAGAATGGCCGCTAAAGAACTTGAAGAGCTCAGGAAGCAGATGGAAGACCTGCAACACAAAGGTTTCATCAGGCCTAGCTCATCTCCCTGGGGTTCACCAGTCCTCTTTGTAAAGAAAAAGGACGGAACAGTCAGACTGTGTGTGGACTACAGAAACCTCAATAAGGTAACCATCAAGAACAAGTACCCGTTGCCACGCATTGATGACATGTTTGATCAGCTGGCAGGATCCGCAGTATTCTCAAAGATCGACCTGAGGTCAGGATACCATCAGCTTAAGATCAGGGCTGAGGATATCCCAAAAACAGCTTTTACCTCTCGGTACGACCTGTTCGAATTTACCGTCATGTCGTTTGGCTTGACCAATGCACCAGCCTATTTCATGAACCTCATGAACAAGGTATTTATGGATTACTTGGATAAATTCGTCGTCGTATTCATCGACGACATTCTAATTTACTCCAAGACCCATGAAGAGCATGCTGAGCATCTACGTCTGGTCCTCGAGAAGCTCAAAGGACATCAGCTTTATGCTAAGTACAGCAAGTGTGAGTTTTGGCTCCAGGAGATCAGTTTCCTCGGGCATGTTGTGTCCGCAGGAGGAGTTGCGGTAGACCCGTCAAAAGTACAAGATGTTTTGGATTGGAAGCAACCAACCTCGTGACCGGTCGTAGTTTTCTCGGATTGGCTGGGTACTACCGACGCTTCATTGAAGGGTTCTCCAAGCTATCCCGACCAATGACCCACCCGCTCAAGAAGGAAAAGAAGTATGAATGGACCGAAGCTTGTGAGAAGAGTTTCCAGGAGTTAAAGGAGAAGTTAACCACTGCTCCAGTTTTAGTCTTGCCAGACATGTGCAAGGACTTTGAAGTTTATTGTGATGCTTCGCGCCAAGGTCTTGGCTGCGTACTCATGCAAGATGGAAAAGTCGTAGCCTATGCGTCCAGGCAACTCCGTCTTCATGAAGACAACTATCCAACTCATGATTTGGAGTTAGCAGCAGTAGTGCATGCCCTAAAGATCTGGAGGTACTACTTGATCGGAAATCACTGCAACATCTTCACAGATCACAAGAGCCTCAAGTACATATTCACCCAGTCAGATCTCAACCTCCGTCAGAGAAGATGGCTAGAATTGATCAAAGACTATGACTTGGATGTACACTACAACCCTGGGAAGGCTAATGTAGTTGCTGATGCATTAAGCCGCAAGTCCTACTGCAATAATGTAATGGTTCAAGAACATCAACCGGATCTCTACAAGGAATTTGAGGCGCTCAACCTGTGTTTGATAGAACAAGACACCAGAGACGTTGTGGAAACATATCCAACCCTGGAAGGGCAGATCAAGGCCGCCCAAGAAGGACATCCCGGAGTCCAGAAGTTTAAGCAACTCATGGCCCACGGAAAAGCTCCTAAGATGATCGAAGATCAGCAAGGAATCCTATGGTTTGGGAAACGTCTCTTTGTTCCCCACCAGAAAGAACTCAAGGAATTGATCCTGAAAGAAGCTCATAGCTCAGCTTATACCCTGCCCCCCGGCAGCACCAAGATGTATCAAGACATGAAGATTCTGTATTGGTGGCCCTGGATGAAAAGAGACATTGCCGAGTTTGTAGCTTGTTGTGATGTGTGCCAGCGAATCAAAGCTGAGCACCAAAGGCCCGCAGGATTGCTTCAACCGCTGCAAATCCCTCAGTGGAAATGGGAAGAGATTGGAATGGATTTCATTACAGGTTTCCCTCGAACCAAGTCCGGATGTGACTCAGTATGGGTTATAGTGGATAGATTGACTAAAGTCGCCCATTTCATTCCAGTGAAGACAACTTACAAGGGAGACAAGCTAGTAGAGTTGTATATGGCTCGCATTGTGTGCCTACATGGAGTACCCAAGAGGATAGTCTCGGATCGAGGTTCTCAGTTCACCTCGCACTTTTGGGCTAGTCTGCAGGATGCCCTTAGGACACACCTTGCTTTCAGTATAGCTTATCACCCTCAGACTGATGGTCAGACGGAAAGAACAAATCAGATTTTAGAAGACATGCTTCGGGCTTGTGCTTTGGAATTCACCGTAGACTGGGAGAAATGTCTACCGTATGCCGAGTTTGCATACAACAACATTTATCAGTCTAGTCTAAAAATGTCCCCGTTTGAAGCACTCTATGGAAGAAAATGCAGAACTCCTTTGCATTGGTCAGAATCAGGTGAAGGTTATGTTTTCGAACCGGGTACTCTCAAGCAAGCAGAGGAGAAAGTTCGACTGATCAGGGATCGCCTTCAAGCAGCTCAGTCCAGACAAAAGAGTTATGCCGATAACCGTCGAAGGGAATTAAAATTTGAAGTGGGAGATGTTGTGTATCTCAAGGTATCCCCGCTTCGTGGAACTCAGAGGTTTAAGGTAAAAGGGAAGCTCGCCCCAAGGTTCATAGGCCCGTTTCCAATCACTGCTAAGCGTGGAGAAGTCGCGTATCAGCTGGAGCTACCAGAAAGTCTGTCTGACGTTCACAATGTGTTTCACGTCTCTCAACTCAAGAAATGTCTCAGAGTACCTGAAGAGCAAACTCCAGTTGAAGCCATCGCCCTTCAGAAGGATCTAACCTATCCAGAGCATCCGATCAAGATCCTCGACGTCGTTGAAAAGCAAACAAGACGCGGATCATTCGCCAGCAAAGTTCAGTGGAGTAATCACTCAGCTAGAGAAGCCACTTGGGAGCGCGAAGATCACCTGAAGCAAGACTTTCCGTCCCTGTTTTCCGAGCAGTTCGAATCTCGAGGTCGAGATTCTATTTAAGGAGGGTAGGTTTGTAACATCCTGTTTTGCATTAGATTTCAAAAATCAAAATTTCAAATTTCAAATTCAAAAATCAAAACCCTAACCCTAACCCTCACCTCGGTTGGGCGGCCGGCCAGTTCTTCCTCCGCGCCCGCCGCTCCGCTTCGGCCGCCTCTCTGCGGCTTGCGCCTCAGTGCCGCCCCACACAGACGCCGACTTGTCCATCACGGCGCGCGTGCTCGCCTCGGCCTCCTCGCCACAGACGCCGCCGGACCCCCTTATCCCTCCTCCGTGCAGGCTTTTCCTCCGCTCTCCTTCCCTTGCGCCGCTTTCTTCCCCGCTCCTCGCCTCGGCTATTTAAGCCGCGCCCGACCTCCTTCTCTTTTCCCCTTCTCCTCTCGCTCACCGTCGTTCCGAGCCGCTCCCACGCCCGAGCCGTCGCCTCCTCCCTCGTCTCCAGCTCGGCGCCCGTCCCGCCGCCTTGCCTCGCCTCCGTCGCCGGCGCCCTTCTTCCGCCTCGGCTCTGCTCTAGCGCGCCGTCTTTCTCCGTCGCCACGCTGTCGTCGCCCGCCCGCTCCTCTCCGCCGCTCTTCCCCCTCTCTCGTTCTCCACGCGGCGGAGAACGCGGCGTCGTCATGGAGGAGCGCGACGCCGCTTGCGACGCTGCAGCCCGCCGACAGCGGGCCCTCCCAGCGCGCGCCGTGACACAGTGGGCCCACTCGTGGTGTGCGACAGCCCGACCCATCGTGGTTGTGCAGCGATGCGCGTGGACTCGGTCCACGAGCACAGTGCCCGTGGATCGAGCACAGTGACGCCGCGTGTCGACTCGAGCTTTTACGATTTTACATTTAATTGAAAAATCATTTAAAAGCTTCCAAAACTCATATCTTTTTCTGTATAACTCCAAAAATTATGAAACCAATTTCTAAAATTCTCTAAAATCAAGATCTTGCTAATGGTACTGGTCTTGTTCATTTTGGAGTTCATTATTTATGAGTTTGGTATTTATTTGCTCTCTCTGCTGTTGTGTCTTTTTCCGGTACTTTCGACCGATTAGGATTCGATGACGCCGGAGACCTCCACTTCGACCAAGCTCAAGAATACCAGGACCCCTCTGCCTTTAACCAAGGCGAGTCAATACTTTGATCACTCTGAGCCTACATTTTATGCAAACTATGTTTATTTAAAATATCAAAGTTGCATGCTTTTATTTTGTAAACAATGATATGTTAAAGCTTAAGGTAGTTAAATACCCATTTGCTGGTTAATTACTTATTAAGCCACCCTTTGATAAATTGAGTCCAGTATTCTTTGTCACCCTAGTAAATATATGGTAAATACTAGTATAGGTTGTACTTAAGCGACATGCTAGTCTTGCTTATGTACCGGGACAATAAATATCCCGATCATCATCCTTTAAACATGAAAAATGGTTTTGGGCAGTCATTGGATGTAGATGACTGGTGTGTTGCGTTAATTGGTTTTCCTTCCCCAAACCCTAAACAACTTGCTAGTACCACATCTGGACGGATGGAAAGAGTGTTGGGTGCGGACGTAGCACGAGAATGGTTGGTATGTGGTATGAACCGTCCAGATGAATTAAGGAATTAATCTTGTCATGACCTCCTGTGTAAAACAAGTACAACCGCAAGTCTGCAAATTGCAACTTGGCTTAGTAAAATTATTGAACCACGAATGTCATCCCACAACCGGTGTTTAGAAGTGTGCAAGCGGCGGGGCGTATCTTTGGCTTGAATGGGACACAGCAGTGAAGTTATCACCTCGCTAGACAGCGTGGCGGGGCCAGTGCGCTAGTCGTTGTGGTAAGCATCCCGCACAACTTATGGAATTGGCCATAGGGGTGAGATGACAGAAGGGGAAAGGTAGTTTGAAACGTTACTGTGACGATCGCTCAACTACATGACTAAGGAATCATGTGGGGTAACGAGTATGATTATCTCTTGTGGGTACAGTGTACAACCTCTGTAGAGTCTATACTGTTTAAACAGCCGCGCCTACGGTCAAAGGCAGACATGAGAACTTAACCTGAGTTAGTTCTATTTCAAATATCTTTGTGGGTGGAATGAAAATGTGTCGGGCTCATCCAGCCCTGGTTTTGGACTTTTCCTGGGTAGCATTACCCAGTGGTGATAATCGGTGGACGTAACCGTTATCAAAATTTAGCGTAAGGTGGAGGTAACCTTCGCTGTTAATTTAATATTGCACTTACTCTCTTTAATAAAAATGCAATTCGTTTAAAATGCTAAGTCATAGGACTTTGTAATTATGATAATTTAAAATGATGCTTTAGCAAATAAAAGAACTTGAGCCATCCTTGTTAAGCCTTGCATGTATACTATTGCATACTGTGTGTTGGCTCGCGAGCACGTTAGTTGTGCTCACTCTCGCTCCTCCCCCAAACCCTCCAGATGATGCGGAGCAAGGAGACTACGCGTACTACGAGGAGCCTCAGGACGATGGCCACGGGAACCCTGAAGAGTAGTGTAGATTCTGTAGTGTAGGTCTCGCCCCAGTCTCGTGGACTCTTTGGTACTTGCGTACAACCTATATTACCCAAACCTTGGATAATATCGATCGTACGTCAGTCACCCCAGTCGCTTGCCTGTGGAGAGATGAGCTCCATCCTCCCGTTTGTTTCTGCTGCAGCTTTATGCTTTTGCTTATTGTAATCAATTTGGCCTGGTGGCCCTTATGTAAAACTTGACCCAATTTGGTCTATGTCACTCTGATGTTTGTTATAGTTAAATATCTTAATTCGCGCCTTGTATGATATCACTCAGTAATGAGTCTGTAAGTGCTACCTACTGATCCAGGGAGTAGCACAGTAATGTTCACAGAGGATCCGGGATTAGAAAATCCGGGTCTGACAATTTGCAAGGCTAATCAAAGGGAGGATCATACTTCTTTTATTTGCACAAAACTAAGTTTGCATTAGATTAGTTAGTAGACAATCCCTAAGACATAGCATTTTAACTAACACAAGTTTTGATAAAACTGAGTTTTGTTGTAAAGTACTAGCGGAGGTTCCAACCTCCTATACCATTGAGTGGCTCTATCCACTCAATGCACATATTCTTTTTTCGGGTCACATCCTGTACTTTCTACTGGTACTCAACCAGGCTATCTCATATCTCTAGGCCTCCCCCCCAACTAAAATAGTGGTTTATTTGGGGTGGGGAAAAGGCCAGTAGAGAAGAAAATTTATTTGTATTTGTGAACCAACAAATGTTAGTTGTTGGCTTGCAATTCAAGATATTCAGATCTATGCAGTAATGTGCCAAATAAAATAAGCTAGGTGGCTTTGGCAGCAATGTGCCAAAGAAAAATAAGCTTAGAACTAACATGCATATTTTTTGAAAAACGACCAATGGATTTTGTTGCAGTCCCAACTCCCAAGTGATGGCAATAGGTAAAGGCATAGCTTTAGCACTTTGAAATGTCTACAAGTGAAGACCCGAAAGAGATGATGTCAATGTTATTCACGCATACAAAATTACCAGTTGAATAGCTATCACTTCCTACCACAGAGGATGCAAATGAAATATTTTGAAGTAATTAATAGTAGCAAAGGTTTCTCTGCATTGCTTACAAACCAATCGATGTGCCAACCACTATGAATGGTCACTTAAAGTATAACGGCATGTTGCACCAACAAAGTGCAGTGTGAAGGTAAAGAAAAAACAAACTATCATACAAATGATGAATTACAAATTTACAATCTCTATTCAAAAGGTGGAGCGGAAGAAACAACAATGTTCTAAGAACATTCACGAGTAATAGCGGGGATTACGATGTCGGTGTGTAGATAATCAAGATTTCGAGTCCTTCACTTTAGAGAACAAATGGATTACATGTTGCATTGTTGGGCGGCGTGATGGGTTAGGTTCTAAGCCTTTGAGCAAAGAACCATGATCACTTTGAATATTCCACTTGCGGTCCACTTGAAAGTGGGGCCGGTGTCCAACAAATCCTTCATTGATGTACTTTTCTTGCCCATGGGCGAGAGAGGACAAAAGGAAATCACCGGATGATGTCCCAAAACAACTCAAGCACGAGGACTCCAAAGCTATAGATGTCGCAATTCTCCGTCACCTTTGTTGTGTATGCAAGCTCGGTATGTCAATATTGATGAGTTAATTTTGATAACCTTTGTCTATGCATGTATTGATGAATGCTAATTAATATAGATTGTAGAGACCAGAGAGATATAGTGTGGTGGATAAAAGTTAGGATATCTTTGGTTTTCAACTATAGTTAATTAAAGAGAGAATTTGTGGCATTATTTGTGCGACATGTGATACACTAGTACTTCTCAAAGTGATTGGAAAGATGAATCTTGAACATTTCATAGTTGAAGAAAAATATATATAATAAATTATGACAAAATAGATAATAACACTAAAGTAACCGACTTATTAAATTTTACCGGGCATGATATCCTTTTGTCCCAAAGAAGCCTTTTGCGATTTGATGCATCCGCATTTAGTATTTTAGCTATACCAAAATCGAAATGCAAGCTCAATTCGGATCGAGCAAAACATTGTTGCTTGTTATATATCGGTGGACTATTGGCGCAAAGCAATCATGATGCATGTAAGATAGAGCATGAGCAACATCCCTGGCAATATTAACCTCCTCGTCCAATCCAATTCAATTGCAGTTTACTTGATCTTTAAACATGCTGCTAAGCTTCCTCTATCCATGTATTCATAGACCAGAAATCTGCCATGAGTAGCAGAACAGTAGCCAAAGAACTTAGCAATGTTGCGGTGCCCAATACGCATCAAAGCATCTATTTCACGATGAAATTCCTCACCATCTTCCATTATATGAATCTTTTTTACTGCAAATATTTCACCTGTTGGTAGTTGAGCTCTATAGACAGATCCATTCGCTCCAGTTCCAATGCAATTCGTGTCGCTGAAATTTTCTGTGGTGTCAATGATTTGCTTGTACACATCTCCTACATCAAACAACTCTGTCACTTGTACTTCGTTTGCACTTTCTGCGTTGGATTTTTTCCTTTTACATTGCCATGCTATTAGTGCGGTGATAAACACAAAAGATACAATAGCAGGTATTATAGCTTGTAAAATAGCTTTGGACTTCTTTTCTTGTCCACCACTCCGAGTAATGTCGCAAGAGGGCAAACCTTTCACTTCACCGCACTGTTGCTTATTATGCACGAACCATTCGATTAGAGCTTCTTCGAAGAACCTACTTTGTGGCACTGGCCCTTCCAATTTGTTATATGACACACCAAGGATGAGAGGTGACCATGCTCGAAATGATGGTGGAATCTTGCCATTCGATTACCTTGTGTGAAATATTGAGCTTGAGTATGCTCAAACCACTCGGTGACTTGGTATGACCCGACAAATGAATTGTCACTTAGATCCAACAAAGGTTGCGGTATGCCAACATCCCTAGTTCGATAGGTATGCTGCCATTGAAGTGATTATTGGTCGACTTTAAAGCGAAGCTCAAACAAGTGTTGAATTGATCCTTGTATGGATCGGACCCACTTAGGTTGTTTGATGACAAATCCAAATACCTAAATTGTTCATTGATCCATTTCTTGTGGTATGCTTCCTGGAGCAAGTTGTTGGCGAGGCTCAAATTCAACAGCGCCACTAGATTGCCTATTTACGATGGAATATGTTCTTCAAGTTTGTCATACGAAACTTCAAGTATCCTCGCTTGAGACAATTGACCTATGCTTGGTGGTACAACTCGATAATATTATTGTTTGAGATCGTAGCTTGGTAAGATTGTAGCACTCACCCCAGCGATGAGATAATTGTCCAAATAGTTTATTTGAGCTCATGTCAATATAGACAAGATTTGGATGAACTCCCATGTCGGAGATATCTCCTTGAGTGATTACATTCAAGACGGACCCTAACTAGGCTTTTACAGTTTAGCAAGCTTGTTGGCAAGGGTCCCAATTAAGTTTATAACCTACGAGTTTATTGAATTAAGTTTTAAGGACTTCAACTTCACCAAGGTCCCAATTTGTTGAGGAATATGTCCGGAGATGTTATTATCTGAAAGATCCAAGGTGGTGAGTTTCGTTTACTTATTCATTTGGTGAATGGAATCTACAAAACTGTTTTGACTAAGATCGAGGTATTCTTGGTTCACTAGATTTCCGAACTCTTGGGGAATGGGTCCATTAAGATATTTACGGGCGGTGTTAAAACCTTTAAATCGATAATTTTACCATAATTCTACAGATTGGACCGAGATGACTGATTGTTGCACTTACTAAATATTTTGCGTGGACGGGTTATGTAGACTAAAGGAAACAGGACGATAAGGCTATTATTGGACAAATCAATCGACCAAGTTGTTTAGTTGGCCTATTTCACAAGTGATTCTTTGGACAAGTTTAGGATCACAAGACTCTAATTTACCTATTTCCTTTGGTACTTCATTCAAGCAAATTGTTGCTTAGCATTAAGAAACACAGTTTTGTCAGGTTCCTCAAAACAGGTTGTTCGACCCGGATTTCGTAATCCAAAATCCTCTGTGAAAACACCGCGCTACTCTCTAGATCAGTAGGTAGCGCTAACAGGATATATTGCTGAATCATTTCATACATATCGTAGACCGAACCATACATGATATTACAAACATTAGAGTTCAAATAGACCGCATCAGGTCGAGTTTACAAAAGGGGCTGTACAGGCTAAATGAGTTCATTACATAACATGCAGAAACGGTAGCAGAAGCAAAAGGGTAGAGCACGTATCTCCACAGGCAAGCAACTGAGGTAGCTTGTGTACGACCGATATTCACCAAGGACTTGGAGAATATTGGTTGTACTCAAACACCGGCGGAACCAGGTAGACTGAGGTGAGACCTAGGCTAAGGAACTAAACTATTCTTCTTCATTGCCTTGACCATCGGCACTTTGATCCTCGTAGTAGGCATAATCTCCTTGATCCGCGTGTTCTAAGGGTTGGGGAAAGAGCAAGGATGAGCACAACTTCCGTATACTCACAAGTCAACACACAAAATGCAATAGTATACATACTAGGCTTAACAAGGATTGACTCGAGTTTTTTTTATTTGCACAAAGCAACTTTTTTAACTACAATAGTTAGAAAGTCCTATCACTTAGCTTTTTAACTAAATCACATTTTCTTAAAGAGAATAATTGTGCAATATTAATAACAACAGAGGTTACATCCACCTTATGCTTATTTTTTATGATGGTTACATCCATCTAATATCAACACTGGGTAAGACTATCTAGGAAAGATCCAAAACAAGGGCTAGGTGAGCCCGACACATTATTCATCCCACCCACAAAGTTTTATAAATAGAACTAACTCTTGTACGTTCCCATGCCCGCCCGTGACCGTGGGCACAGTTGTTCGAACAGTTTATTTCTCTACAGAGACTGTACACTTTACCCACAAGAGATAATCGTCTTGATATATACACATATTTCCTTGGACGTGTGAATCAAGGGAGATTACCACAAGGCCTTTACAATGCATCCCTTAGTGTTAGTTGCACCTGCTGAGCTTTCATCTGATAGTGGTTACGCTCACACCACCTGCGTCAACCATGCCCCCAAACTCCCTCTTGCGCCACATGGCGGCTTAAGCCAGCAACCCGACCCGTGTCCACGACAGCTTAAGCTAGCAACATGACTCGTGGGTCTCTCTAGTGGTGCAACTCGTATTAGTGGATTCAAATTATTTAGCCAGGTCGACACCATTATAGACTTGTGGTTGTACTGTTTTACATTAGAAGATCATCACAAGATTAAGTCCTTATAATTATCTGGGTGGTTCATTCCACATACCAACATATCTTGGGCTACATTAGTACCCGTCAACATACCCTCCAACATACCATCTGCCCAGATGTGGTATTAGCAAGTTTTTAGGGTTTTGAGGAGTATAAACCAAATTATTTCAACCACGCCAGTCATTTCTCACAATGACTACCCCAAAACTAATTTTATGTTGAAAGGACTATGATTTGGGTATTCTAGCACCCCGATACTTAAGCAAGACTAGCATGGCACTTAAATACAAACTATAACTACTAGATTATCACATAATTACTAGGGAGACAAGGACTCGGGATATCAATTATCAAGGAAATGGTGTAATAATTATCTGATCAAAATGGTGTAATAATTATCTGATCATCAAGTTGGCATTTAACTAACTTAGGATTGTTTGACATACATTTGCATAAGAAATTAAAGCATGCAATTTGATATTTGAAAGGAACATAATTTGCATAAAATGTAGATTCAATATGATCAAAGTATTGACTCACCTAGGTCAAAGGTTAGAGGATCTTGGTAATCTTGAGCTTGATCGAAATGGGGGTCTCTCGCTCCTTCGAACTCTACTCGGACAAATGTACTAGAGAAGAAAAGACAAGCAAATAAATACCAAACAGATAATAAATAAACTCCAAAATTAACAAAACCAGTACCAAAATGTAGAGCTTGAATTTTTGAAGCTTTTCAAATGAATTTTTAATTGAAAATAAAATCAGAAAAAGGGAGGAGAGAGGAAATCCCAGTGGTGACACGTGGGTCCCAGCGCACAGTGTCACGGCGCACTGAACAGGCGTGCACGGTCCATGGGAACAGTGCCACTGCGGAGCCTACTTGTCTGTCTTAGAGAGGAAAACCGGTTGATTAAAACATCTGTTACTATTTATTGAGCCCACATGGAAGGGACACAAACGGTAAATAAAACATCATTAACACCCGGCTAATCACTGATTAACCCAAACTCGCTACAGTAATGCCGACAAAACGCGCTACAGTGTTGTCTTCACCTGACAACACAGAGCGGAGGGGAGGCCGGGGTGGCTCGGCGCGTCATCGGCGGAGGGAGGAGCGGCGGCGCCGGGGAAGGAAAAAAATGGGTTTCCCTTACCGAGGCAGAGCTGGTGACGGCGGTGGCCGCGCCGGAGAATCGCCGGAGCGGCGGCGACAGTTCGGCCAAAGGCGGCGACGGAGCTTCAGCGCTTCCTGTCAAAAGATCGTGGGAGCATGAGGTTGGCGGGGGCTCAAGGAGCTCACCAAGCCAAGAATGGCGGCCGGAGGTGGACAGGCGAGGGAGATCGGCGGTGGGGGAAGGGTTTGGCCGGAGGCGAAGAAAAAGGCCGATTCCGGGCGCTTCGGTGGACCAAAACCCAAATAGCTTGGGGGATGAGTTCCTTGGCTCCGGGGGCACGAGGTTACGGGGGTGGCACGGTGGTGAGGTCACTAGAGCGGCGAAATGGTGGTGGCGCGGTGCGGCTGAAAACTAGGGCTAGGGTTTTGCTTCGGTTTTCTTTGGAGAAGCTTACCGAGGGGGATGAAGGTGAGAAGGGGAGGTCAAGGGGGCGCCCAGGGTTGCTTTATAGTTGGTGGGGGTGAAGACGGCCATTGGAGCTCAATGGCGGCGCAAGGGTCGAGGCGGTGCCATGGCAGCGGAGATTCGGGCGAGGGCGCACGCGGGCACAGCGGAGAAGAGGGGGATGGGACAGCGAGGTGATGCAGCGCTGACACAGACATGGCGTTAGGCGTTGGCTCGGGCGAGGCGCAGGGCGCGGACGGCGCGGAGAATCAGGGCGGCGCTCTGGCGCTGGTAGGCGAGCGTGGGGTATCTCAGGGTGGTGCGCGTGCGCTAGCATGCGAGCATGGGGAGAGAGGTGTGGGGATCCGAGGCGGCGCACGGCGCTACGCGGGGAAGCCGGGATGGGATGGCGTGGGCGCGGGGGAGCCGGGGTGGCGTGTAGGTGCTGGTGCGCTGACGCGGCTGGGTGGCAAAGGAGGGGGGAACTGGGAGAAGGGAGAAGAGAGAAAAGAGAGAGAGGTTTGAAAATTGAAAGATTTTGAAATTTGAAACCAAAGCAAAACTTGAGTTTTGAAGTTTGAAGTTTGGATTTTGGAGAGCTTTTGAATTCAAAAACCAATTCTCAAATTTCACTGTTCGAAAACTGAAAATAGATGTTACACAGGTGGAATTGAGCCTCTTATCTGATTGCTATGCAGATCCAAATCATTGAGCGCTTTGAGGAGCTCAATATTCGAAGGAATTCTCCTGTATGCCTGTTGTGCGAGAGCTGCAGACTTGCCAATGTTGTCAGGGCCGAGAAGCTGAGAGGATCAAGCGTCCCTCTCATCCGCATCCCCGGCAGAGAGATCTTGTTGATCACCCGGTGCCTTGCTTGTGTCGTACCGCACCTGATGCCGCGCCAACTGCAAGGCGCTGACATGTTTCCCTAGGATCGCAGGACGTGTTGGCTTAGCAGGCTGGCTTTCCAGGTAAGGAGTGCTGCTGCTTGCTGTTTGAGGGATGTCGTTGGCACGGCAATGGCAGGGACAAGTGTGGCGGTGGCCATCAGTATGGTGAGCGAGGCAAGTTCTGCGAAAGAGAAGGAGGGCTTCATGGTTAGGCTAGGAATTAGTTCAGTTTCTACGCCTTTGTGAGAGTTCATGGTAGATTGGCTGCAGCTTAAATAGCCACCACCTAGTGTGCTGCTGTTCCGTCGACCAGTCATCTGATCTCCTCTAAGCAAACACCAACCAACGTAAGCGTGAAGTTAGTCATATATGTACGACTGTGAGTTAATGGAATATTTTGATTTAGGTCCTCTCCACGCGTATATCATGTGTATGGGCCTCTCGCGCACGGCACACTCCGTCTCTGGGCCCATAAAATCGACACAGCCCACCACCGTCCACGTCGCGCACGTCTGCACCCGGTGCGCTGGTTCCACCTCCACCGCCGGCCGCTGCGCTAAACGCCTTGCGTTTGCCAAGCCCACACGCTGAACCAGAGAGAGCATGGAAGGAGGTTCCGTCTCGCCACTCGTGTTTCGGGGAGCGAAGGATTCGTGAATCGTGACGCAGGAAATCGAGGGATTGGATAGATTGGACGAGATTGATGAGGTCGGAGTCGAGCTAGATCACAGGAAACGATGGGAAGACGAGATTATTGGAGGAGCTGGTCGGAGATGATGTAGCTAGCGGATCTGGAAATTTGCTCTTGACGATGCCCTCGACAATGTGGTACGCCTTCGCCTCTGATAAATCTCTGTGATGCAGAAGCAATTGCTCTGCTGCTCTATGGTTCAAGCAATAGTTGCACCCGGAATTGCAGTGTGCAGAGGTAGAATTGTGTTACTCGAATTGCCGATATCTCAAGCATGACGATATCTGCCTTATCCTAGTGGTTTGATCAAAACGCTTAAAGAAGGCTATACTGCAAATATTGACAACGCGTTTTGGGTATTGTAGCTTCAGAGAACTTTCATAAATGGTGCGCGACAGGTGATTGGCAGGGTAATGGTAGGAGATTAACCGGAGCTCTCGAAGCGCATGGAGACCCCTTTCCAGTTTCCATTCATGCAAGCAATTAATTCGTACCAATTGTGGTTATTCCCTAGATGTCGGACTTGGATTTTGCAATCCCGAATCCTATGTGAAAACACTGTACTATTCTCTGAATCAGTAGATAGCACTCACAGATACATTGATGAATCAAATTATGTTAGCCATAATCTTGATTTGGTTAGTTTACCGTGTTGTTAGCTAGAATCATAGTAGATTAGCTAGCCGGGTGACTAGTCAGAAGGTGTGCACATTTAGCAGTTATAGCTTCAGAAGTGGTCAAGTGATCGTGGTGCTTGCATGCAGGCATGCATGGGTGTGTTAGTGGTGCATGCTGTGGGCGAGAATAGGTAGTGCTGGTAGTTGTTAGTGCGGCTAATGGCCATGAGTTTAGGAGTGCAGTTAGTGGATCATTGATGTATAAATGTTGCAGTGCCTCGTGAATGAAAATGAGTGCACGGAGAACAAAGATGTAGTCCTGTGTGCGTCTCTTCTTGTGTTTCTTCTCCTGTATATCGGTGTGTGTTGAGAGATAAACACAAGTGAGAGAGTTAGAAAGATAGAGATGAGCGGATCATCTACAACAATTGGTATCAAAGCCTCAAGATCTTCGGGAACGGCGGTTCACGGCGTGGCGCAGCAGAAGGCGGCGGTGCGCGTCGAAGTCTTGGCGCGCGGCGTGTAGCAGCGCCTGAGGCTTGCAGCGGCCGAGCGAGCAAGCGGCGGGTGCAGTGGTTGCGGCCTCGAGCGCACGTATCGCTGCGCGGCCGGGTAGCGACGTGGGGCGAGGTGGCGAATACGATGCGGCACGGCGGCGGCGTCAAGCGCAGCGGAGTCGACGCGGGAGGCCAGCTACTAGCCGAGGCCATCATTGAGAGTCGATGTGATGCCGACGGTGATGGCGTGCGGTCGGCACGGCGCGGCACATGGCGCAGAGCGCGATGACGGTGTGAAACCGTCGTGAGGATTCGACGTGAAGCTGAAGGCGGTGGTGTGAAGCCATCGTCGCTAGAGGAGTCGGTGTGAAGCCGACAAGCATGCCTCGGTGTGATGCCGAGCGGTAGCGGTGTGATGCCGTTGCGAGGAGAAGCTGGTGGCGTGAGGCCACAATGGTGTCTCGCTCACGCTTGAAGTTGTGTACGGCGACGACGTGTGGTCATCAGCAGACGTGCATGAAAGGAGGTGTGAGGCCACCAGGAGAAGTCAGTATGAGACTGACAATGAAAGCGGTGCGATGCCGCTGGGAGAAAGCCGCTGCGTGTGGCAAAAGGTTGCGGGTGATCCGCAACGGTAAGTCGGCATGTCAAGATTAGGGGGGAAAATGTTAGCCATAATCTTGATTTGGTTAGTTTACCGTGTTGTTAGCTAGAATCATAGTAGATTAGCTAGCCAGGTGACTAGTTAGAAGGTGTGCACATTTAGCAGTCATGGCTTTAGAAGTGGTCAAGTGATCGTGGTGCTTGCATGTAGGCATGCATGGGTGTGTTAGTGGTGCATGCTGTGGGCGAGAATAGGTAGTGCTGATAGTGTTAGTGCGGCTAATGGCCATGAGTTTAGGAGTGCAGTTAGTGGATCATGGATGTATAAATGTTGCAGTGCCTCGTGAATGAAAATGAGTGCACGGAGAACAAAGATGTAGTCCTGTGTGCGTCTCTTCTTGTGTTTCTTCTCTTGTATATCGGTGTGTGTTGAGAGATAAACACAAGTGAGAGAGTTAGAAAGATAGAGATGAGCAGATCGTCTCCAACAATTTATACATGGTGCAAAACCACACCATTTATTAGTTTAACACATTAGAGTTTACATAGACCGCTTCGGGTCAATTTTTACAATAAGAGCTGAACAGACCAAATAATTATATCACAAAAGTAGCTAAAGCGACAACAGAAGCAAGAAGGGTGAGAGCACATCTCCCCACAGGCAAGCGACTGGGGAAACATGTGTACACCCGATATTACCCGAAAACTCAGATAATATAGGATACACGTAAGTACCGGCGGAGTCGGCTAGACTGAGGTGAGACTAGAATAGCTAAAGACTAAACTATGCTAAAAAAAACTCCTGGACCTTCAGACGTCTGGTTCCTCATAATAGTCGAAAGCTTCAAGATTTCCTACTTATGAGGGTTTGGAGAAAGAGCGAAGATGAACACAACTTTCGTGCTCGCGAGCCAACACAACAAATGCAATAATAAGTACGCCAGGCTTAACAAGGATGGCTCAAGTTATTTTATTTGCTAAAGCAACATTTTCAATAATCATAACTACAAATTTCTATGACTTAGTATTTTAAATAAATTGCATTTTTTTTATTAAAGGGAGTAATTGCAATATTTAATAACAGTAGAGGTTCCCTCCATCGGAAACTCTACAAATGCTTTATTTGATTGGGGCTATCCTCATACATTAACAACACTGGATACGACGATCCAGGAAAAACCAAACGTCATGCTAGATGAACCGACCTGGTTTTCATACCACCGACAAAGGTTTTTGAAATAGAACTAACTCTAATTAAGTTCTCATGTCCGCCTTTAACCGTAGGCACGACTATTTAAACAGTTTAGACTCTGTAGAGGTTGTACATTGTACCCACAAGTGATAATCATACTCATTACCACCACACGATTCCGTAGTCATGTAATTGAGCAATCGTCACAGTAACCTTTCAAACTACCTCGCCCCTTCTGTCATCTCACCCATATGGGGTTACGCCCATAAGTTATGCGGGATGTTCCCCTCAGCGACTGGAGTAGTTGAACTACACCTCAGCGACTTGCAACTTCACCTTTCATCGGTGTCCCTTTCAAGCCGGTCGCAACACGCGCTTGCACGCTCCCGCTAACCGACCAGTGGGATGACATCCAGAGTTTAATAACTTTACTAAGCTAAGTTGCACTTTGCGGACTTGCGGTGGTACTTGTTTTACACGGGAGGTCATGACAAGATTAAGTCTTTAATTCATCCAGGCTTCTCTAATTAATGGGTATTATTTGCTGAGGGTTAACCAAAGAGGTTTGGGTGAGTTTAACAAGCGAAGAGAATGAATTTTAATTGTCTATCACAAAGGGAGTACGAAAATTACCATAGTTCTCTCCTGCCGTTGTGCTTGGAATTGTTGGTACATTAATTATTATTAATTGCCATTGGTGGTTTAAATCCAGAGAGAAAGATAGAACTGATATTATTTGGGCAAGATTATACTTTTAGCAAGACATTAAATTTAAATTAGATGGCAAAGGCATCTTGGTTAATTATCTTATCTTTTAACTCAATTGATGCTTACACAAGAATGGGTATAATCAGTTATCAAGGTTATGCTTGAGATAAATATTAGTGATTTAATATTCGAATGTTTTCTTTTTCCTTAATTATTAAATCACCATTTTTAAAAGTTTTTCAGAGTTTTTAGGACAAAGAGAGGATACTGGATATTTTTGCCAGGCTTAACTTTACAATAAAATCATTTTATCTTTGATAATTTTTTGATCGGGGATAAAAAAAGATGTGATAAATCATTGTTTGGACCAAAGAATACTTGATAGGGTTGCAAGATTATTATTAAAGTTTCCAGAGCAAGATATTGAGATCAACAAAATTATTCTTGAATAGCTTCCCAAATTTATTTTTAGAAAATTGCAAATTAATTTCTTATACCTCAAAACCTTTTTAAACATTAGCAGAGAAGTTATTTAAATTAGCTTCATCAATTACTTGACATGATTTGCAGAGATATTGAAGCGATTTCAAAAGTTATTTGCATGAACTTCAATTTTCAAAAATTTTGCAATTTAAGTTCTTAATATACAACTTTTAAATATTAGTGAATAAATATTTTAGCTAACTTTTGACAATTGGAAAGTTATCAATTACAGGGAGTTAACAAAATATTGCACAATAATTACATAATTTTTAATTGCCAACTCCTAATATCGCTCACTAATACTTCTGCTGTGCAAAGGGCCCACATGCCAGAGACACACAGAGAAGCACAGAGGGTAGAGGAGCCAGAGGAGGTGCGCAGAGGTAGCGGCTGCCGGCGGCGGCCGGACGGGTGGCGGGGACGGCCAAAATGGATCACCGAGAAGGCGAGGAAGCCGGGGGAGGTGGCGGCGGTGCCGGGCGGCACCGGAGAGGAGACGGCAGCAGCCGGGGTGGTCGGGCATGGCGGTCGAATGGAGGCAACGACAGCCGGAGGGAGGGGAGAGGAAAGGGAGGCGCGCACGGGTACTAGGGAGGGGAGAGGAAGCTCACCGAGCTGACGCGCGTGGGTGGGGGAGTACGGGAGCAAGCTGGTGATGAGAGACGGGGCGACGCGTGGGAGACACACGACAATGACGGTCTACTACAACGGGAAGCTTGGCCGGCGGTTGGGGAAGCATCGGGGTGTTGGTGCGGAGCTCCTACGGCGAGGACTCGGGCAGAGAAGCACCGGAGGGGGAGATGGTGGCGGCGGCACGGGGGAGCTCGGGCCTCTCGGCGGCACGGAGAGGGGGAGAAGAGGAAGGCGAGGAGGGGGGAAGATAGAGGGATAGCTCGGCTCTTATAGCCGGGGAGGGGAGAGAGAGGTCGGCGAGGGCGGCGGAAACGGCGGCCACGGGGAGACGGAAAGGAGACCGGGCGGCGTGCGGCGCGGGAGACACGAAGCAGGCGCCAGGCGGAGTCTTGGTATGTCGGGGAACACGGGCGAGTGAGCGCCTAGAGCGGAGAGAGAGAGGGGAAGGGGTCGGGCGGAGAAGTCGGGAGAAGAAACAAGGAGGGGGAGAGGAAAGAAGCCGGTGCAGTGCGGGGGGGGGGGGGGGGGAAGAGGGGGATGCCGTCGGCCAGGAAAGCAGGCCAAGGGAGAAAAATGGGCCGGGGGGAGGTGGGCCGGTGGAAAATCGGGGGGGGGGGGATGCGACCGGGTCGGGGGAAAGAAAAATAGGCCGGAAGAATGAGTGGGCCGGCCCAAAGAAAAAGTGAGAAGGGGCAAATACAAAATCTGAAAATATGAATTTAAATTTGAATTTTGAATTCGAGATTTGCGATGAGGTTTGAAACACAAACCTGAGCTTAGCTAGAAGTTGGGAGAATTTGGGATTATAAGCTAAATTGAAAATACGAATGAAATTCGAAAATTGAATAGTAGTTACTATTTATCGTCCGAAAATGAGATGTTACAATAAAAAAAGATGTCTGGTGATGAGGTGAAAAGGAAGGATTCACGCAAGCAATTAATTCGTGCCTATTCTTTAAAATTGAAAATAAAACCCCGAAAATATTGATGCCCAACGGGAGTGAAAGGTCTACTTTTCTTAGATTAGTGGTTCACATGAGATGAGTGTTTCTTTTATTTGTATATATATTCTCTGCATCTTATGTACATTTTTTTCTTCTTTTGTATGTTTTGGGCAGGCAACATTTTGGAACCATGCTAGTAAATACTCAACAACATTTCGTTGAAACTATTACAGCAGCATCCTCAAATAAGCTAGCCATACGATATTTTGAACTTACGAATTTTTTTTAGAGAAGCCAAGCAATAAAAGTATGAGCTGTTCACCTGCTCGCCTTCTATCTTTACCAGGGAGTCATTGCAATGGATATTAAATATTGGCTGCGTACTTGCACGAATCATCCTAGGAAAGAGGTCTCTATTCACTTCCTTGAGAGCTCTGGTGATCCCTATCATTTCCCTGCCAATCTTTTATGGCCTCATTACCATATTTCATAAAAAAATTTGCCGGGCAGACGGAAGAACCCCGACTGAATTGTATTAAGATTAAAGAAGTTTACAAGCAAAGAGTTAACAGAAAGGCTGTTGACTGAAGATTACAACAAGGAGAGCTCGTCTGAAGCGAGCGTCCTTCACAGCATGAACTAAAATGAGCCTACTGGTGAGTTGATTCCATCGGTTCAAAGAGCCCGGCTACTCGCCAAGTCCAAACCTCCTCTTTAATTAGCCATACCAAGTCCAAAGGTGTCTTCTACTTTGCTCGAAAGATCCTCGCATTCTGTTCCTTCCAAATGAGCTAGCGAACAAGTATGACAAGCGAGTCAAAAGCTCGGTGAAACTATTTGGCAAAGCTGTTGCGGGCGTCACACCACAAGCTTCCAATGCCAGCTTCCTGGATGGAAGGTTGAAGGAACGACACACTGATCCAAAGATGGACAAGGGCCCAAACTTGCTGAGAAAAGCTGCACTGCATGAATAGATGAAGGAAAGCCTCTGGTTCCAGCGAGAAAAGGGGACAATTCGGCTGATGTGGCCATCCACATTTTTGCAGGTTGTTAGCAGTCAAGTACCTTCCCTATATAGCCAACCACATAAAAGAACTTGCAGCGTGCCGGAGCCTTGGCCTTCCAAATAATCTTGCCACACAGAAACTTTGTTTTCCCCATGAAGAACATATTGTAAGCCGATGATGCTGAGTATTGGCCATCTGAAGCTCCCAACCAAACAACAGTGTCTTCTCTGTTGGCATCTAGCTAGGGAGATGTGAGAACCCGGGGTATTTAACTTGTAATACTTAACCATCCGAATGACCCTAGCATTACAAATCAAATATCTCGATTCTCGGTGCATATGTACTTCCCAAAATTGCAGTACACATACCCCATACAAAAATTAAGCATCCAAACCATACAAGTCATTCATTAACCAGTTTACAAGCTTACAACATAAAGACATACAGGTCCATATTACAAAAGTAGGGCCGACCGGCCAAATGATAGGAATAAACCAAAGTAGCAGCGAAAACATAAGCCATAAGATGACGATAAACAAAAGCCAAACGGTTTGCCATTACCCACAAGGCAACCGACTGGAAACATCCAAGCTAGTCGTCGAGAGCAAAGTCGAAGTCGGTCTCATAATAGTTAACCCCTTGGGGGTCAACCTCCTCTGCAACAATTAAGCAAAGCAAACTGAGTACAAAAAGTACTCGCAAGACTTACGAGTAACAAGCCCATACATAGCTACATGCAAGCTGAAACAAAGGAGGAGGTTATATAGCTCATTTGACGCACAAAGCAATATTTCATTTGCAATAAGTAATAGATTGAAAGCAATTTGACAAATCTGTTTTTAATTGATTAAATAACAGCGAGACAACAATAATAAACATAAATAACATCCTAGAGGTGACTTCCCAACAGCCACCACAACATAGCACGAATAACCCATTCGTACCACCCGAAATCAAGTTTTATCGAAAACTGTTGAGTCTAACTCTTGTAGAGACCTAACCAAGCATATCCATAACCAAGGACTTGGCTATTCGAATAGATTATACCCAGCAGGGGTGTACCAATATACCCACACGCCAGACCGCCTTTTTGCCACATAATTTAGCACACTTCCTTTGGTATGCCGGCACAGCTAAGTCCTACGAGACGCTTTCCAATGGATTGTACTAATTACGAGTCGCATGTATGGGGGTTAACCCTTAGTGAACCGCTGTTACGGGCTCCCACTAAGGACCCACACGTTGAGTCGGACGCACCGGCCCAGCCGAAGCAACTGCATGTGCTCCTGGGTATGGCGGACCTAGAAAGGAACCCATCCCTCTAAACCCAAAACAAACATTCTCTTTTTCATACCATCAGCGACTCAGTAGTTAATACCTCCCAAAGTACTTAGTCAAGAGAGGTCCCATATCCCTCTCATGTGGTTAGCACGCAAAAATGCTTGGGTCAGTGTCCAAGATGTTCGGTCCTTGTTGACCCGGGCACCATTCACACACCCAATAACCACACCATCAAACCAATGTGCCCAAGTCTAAAATATTTCACTTTCAGTTTTAGTTTTCCAAATACAATTACATACATGAGTATCCATACTCAAATAATTATAGTGATGATAAAATGACCATAGCCGAAGTGATGATCACTATTCTACCGTTCTAAGCATTTCTAAGCAACATCAACTCGCAAACTATAAGTAAAGTGATTAGAGCCCATCCAACGAGCTCTAAACCACAGCGAATAAAACCTAGGCTCAGTGGTAGAGGATGAATATTTTGTACAGTTTATGCAACTATAGGATCAACTACTCGATCAATAATTTAATAACAAAATAGAGTATGCATACATATACTTTGCAAACAAGATAATAGACTTTGAAAGTAATAAGATCAATATGATCAAATGGAAACAACTGCTTGCCTTGCTGGAGATAACCTTCTTGCTGTAGAGGATCAATCGTGTAATCAATAAAGTCGTCGGAACCTATTCGAAAGAATCGAATGTACAGTAAGAACGAATAATACCGAAAAGACCCAAAATTACAATTTTGTTCAAAAATCATAAAAAATTCACAGAAGGTAGAGCATGATTTTAGATGAATTTATCAATAAAAATCAATCGATTTGGATATACCGTGCAAAAGTTATGACAGTTTGAAAATCGATTTTTAAGAAAATCCAATAAATTACTGGCTATCACTCTTTATCCGAATTTGAAAGTTTTGGTGAAAATTTTCAGAGAGGTGGTGCACATAAAATTTTTATGGTAGACAAAGCACCACATGATATGATCAACGAAAAATGATTCACCTCATTCGGAGCAAAGATGAATTTTCTAAGATTTTTTAAAGACAAGAAAGTAGTGCACAAGATACTTGTAAAATCAGATTTTCAGAGATAGCAACATGCTCAAAACCTATTTTACAATAAAGTACAGTAACAGAGGAACATGAAAAAATTGAGTTTACTAGAAGTTACAGAGAATTACTTAGGCATTTTTGAAGTTAAAATAATTTTTAGAGCAATAAAAAATATTAAACATAAAGAAATTTTACCAAAAGTATTTTCTAGAATAGTATCAAGGTTCAAATCATTTTTATAATAAAGTAGATGCAAAAATGAATCTAGCAAAATTTAAATCATCAAATTTGGAGCTAAAATGAATTATTTATGCAATTTTGAAGCTAATTCATTTTTCAGTTAAAAAATAAAGCATTTCGGATTTTATAAAACATAAACGACTTTTTACACCCAGCCGATCCTAGCCACGGTCGCTGACCATGGGTCCTATGAATAGTGAATTTTTCATTTCTGAAGCCGAATAGAATTTTCGGCCTGGCAAGTGGGGTCCACCTGTCATACTCACGGCTCATGGAATAGTGCGTAGACTCACGGTCCACGGCCAGTCCATGAGATTCCAACCCATGCGCTAAACGCTATGGGCCACATGTCATACATTGTGACGACCGGGATTAAAACCTCGCTTACTGTGCTTGGCCCCACATGTCAGTCACAGCAGGAATTCAAATAAGACGGCCATTAACTACTAAGCAATCATTAGCAGTTATTGAACGGGATTTGGTTTTAATGACGATGCTACAGTGTCGGTCGGAATCCGACAATACAGAGCTGGCTTCGCCGGACTCTCACCAGCGTTCCCGGCCACGGCGGCACTAGCTAAGTGCATGGATGGGTTCACAATACCCTTGCGCACCCAACGGTGGTACTCACGGTGGTGGTGACGACCGTGGCGCGCGACCTGATAAGGCGGCGGACAGCTACGGCTAAACGCAAACGACACAAGTGAGCTCTGCATTGTCCAGGGAAGCGGGTGCCACAGCATGAACAAGGCACAGGGAGGCTACCTGAGCGAGGGAGAGACTCGGCGAAGGTCGGAGTCGAGCCAGCGACGAGGAAGGTGACGGCGGCGCGGTACTTCACCGAGGGGAGCTCGCTCTGGTGAAGGAGACATGGTATGCGTGGTAGAGAGAGCTCAAGGGAATTCCACAGATGGTGTACAAGTAAGGAATCGGCAAGAAGCTTACCACACCGGAGATGGGGACGAACGGAGCTCCGCGGCCGAAAATTGGGACAAACTTAGATTTCGCAGGCTCCTGTGAACCGATGGCAAAATAGAGTGACGAGAATGATTAAGCAGGCATGGCACGGCCGGTGACACACTTGAGCGAGGACGGGACTCACCGTACACGGAGTTGGCACGGCGGTGGCTCCGGGTGCGAGTTCTGCCATCGAAGAGAGCTCGACGGTGTTCCGGGCGCTACAAGCCAAGGCAAGGCCTCGCGTTAGCAAAAATGGAACCACGGAGGAACGGAGATGGAGCAGGAGGCGGAAGCTCGAAGCTTACTCGAGAGAGAGCCAAGATATCGCCTCCTTTCCCTCGGCCACCGAGAGGGAAAGTGAGCTAGCAGGCGAGGGAGGCAGAGTTATAGAGCTCCAACGGCCGGGAAGGAGATGGCGTGAAGGGGCGATGCTCCAGGAATGGTCAGCCAGGGCGGTGGATCCATGACGTCAACAGAGGAGCGCAGAGCCTCTGCGGCACGTGGCGCGCGAGCTCTGAGGGCGCGACGAGTTGGAGAAGACAGGTCTGACGAGCGGGCCACACAGTGTCAGCGACTCGCGGCGAAGCACGGGAGTGTCCAGGTCCGGTGGATCTGGGCCGTTCGATTGGAAATGGACGACTCGGATTGAGAAGACAGAAGCCCGGAGTGGTTCGAACGGGTGCGAGATCTGGACCAGAGGATCTCCATCGGACGGCTCACAAGCGATGCGGTTAGTCGGTTGGGCTGAACCGAGGGAGCCGGGTCGGAGTTCGACTACGGTTCGAGCCCGAGGAACAGTGATTCCAGATTTGGTTTAAAAAGGCTGAGATGATTTGTTAATTTCCAGAGGTAGCTCCACCGATCCAAAAATTCTGAAATTTTTACTGAGTAATTCTAACTTCAGGGTCAACCATGTGTAAATTTTCCAGAATTGTTCATGCAGTGCATTGCCCGCTAGAAAATTCACAAGCTGCTGGACATAGGGTTTGAGCAGGAAGACAACAGGTTTGACCAGACCTCAAGAAATAGCAAATAATTTCTAAAAATTATGAAATTTCTTAGGGAGGTTAACAAGATGATCAATAATTTAGGAAAAATATTTCCAGAGGATGATCACAAGATTTTACTAGAAGATATTGAATTGCAACACTTCGAGTCAATTAACTTAATTGAATTTGAAGTCCACATGTCAAAGAGATCAATTCTAGAGAATTCAAATGACAACAAGGATGCATCCAAAAGTTTTAAATTATCCTCATTTTCATACATTTGAAATACAACCCCGATCTTTGGGATGTTACAGGAGATTATGGAGATGGTGTTCCACAAGGCAAAATATTTCCCAAGCACTTGAGGCGAAAGGTTGCCTCTGATGTCTCGGATCCATCGGTTGTACTGCAACAATGCCGCCACTGTGATCCCTGACTTCCAAACAAAAGAAAACAAGGCCAGCGCAAAGGACGAGATTGCACCTTTAGGATAAACAACAGGGGGAGAGGGGATCTCCCAGTCTAAGCCCTCTTGCAAGGTGGATTGGTTCGCTGTCCTCCCCATTGATGCAAACACGCGTAGAAGCTGTTGACAAAATGTAACATTCCAAAATTCTGTTACCCAATTAAAATAAAGAAAGTTATTATTTTGAATTTTCTGGCTGTTAAAGATTTTTCTTGATTTTCTGTAATTTAAAAAGAGTTTTTTATGTTAAAAGGAAAAAACGAAAGACAAATTAATTATTTAATTTCTTGGGTTTGAAGTCAAAATTTTTTTATTGAGTTTTAATGAATTTTTTTGGGATTTTATTGGATTTAAAGTGAAAAAAAATAAATTTTTAATTAATCTTTGGAATTTTCTGGTATTTAAAAAGGTTTTTTCCTATTTTCTAGAAAATAAAATTAAAAATAAAAGCCAACTTTAAGTTGAAATTATTTTTATTAAGTTCAAAATAATTCTAGGAAATTTTGTGAATTTTTCTAGAATTTTTGGACTCTATTTACTATATTCTAAAAATGTATTGGATTTATGGTTAAAATGTATTTCGAAAAAAAATATATCAAAAATCAGATTTCCCAATAGGTCACCCATCCTAGCAGTGCTCACGACCAACACACTTAACTCCCACAAACACTACCATCCTTACTTTCTTCTTTTCATTTAGTAATGCCCCCCTTCTTTATTTGATGCCTTTCTTCTTTCTCCTTTCTCCTTTCTAAAATAAATCAAAAATCAAATTTTTCGATCGGTCACCCATCCGACTAGTGCTCCACGACCAGCTCGCTTAACCTCCACGCACTACCAACTGGCCTTTTTCCCCTCCTACCTTTTATTCCCCCTCTTTCTCCTTTCTTCTTCCTCCAACCCGAATGCTTCTTCTCTGTTGTCTTCTTCCCAAACTTCCATGGCAGCGCCTCCTCTCCACAAACCGCCAACCTCACCTCCGGCCGCCCCTCACCCCGCCTCCTCCCTTCCCTGGCTCCGACCATCTCTTCCCTTGCTCCCTGCTGCCATGCAACCGAACCACTGAGGTTGAGGTCCATTAATGGCTGCCACCACCTCTCTCCTCTTTTCTCCACACTCAATGCATCAAATTTGATTCCATCTGAAGCAAAATGTCCGCATTAACCTCACATAAGTTACCATACCATCAATTGGGCATTTCTTCCTATGCATTCAATCCAGTTTTCAGTTTTCAGTTTTCTTCTGTTCTTTATTGCACCCGAAATTGTTGCATCTTCTCTGACGAATTCCTATGGATTCAAGCACACCCTCCCCTATATAAAGTGAGCACCAGGAGCCCCTCTCCATCCTCAACCCACCCCCAAATCTCTCCTCCCATCTTCCAGTGGTTTGGCCGAGTTTTCGATTTGAAGTTCATCGGTCGATCGTCGTTTTTCCTCTCTAGTGCCGCCTCCGGTGGAGCTCCACCACTTTCATCACCACCGCTGGCATCACGACGTCGTGCTCTACGCATGCACACCTTTGCATCATCGAAACCTCGCCGGAACGCCGCCCCCCTCCATGGCCGCCATCACCGTGCGCCGCCGCCACCGGTCGTCCCCGACCGCACCTCGACCTCCTACAACATCGTCTCAAGGTCAGCAACCTATTTTGCTAATTTGCCGACCATCCCTCCCTTTTCCTTCACCTCAAACGACCACTTCCCTTAGCTGCTGTGCATTCTGGAGGAGGATGAAGATAAACATTATGCATGAAACTAGTCATTCATTCACCATGCACAATTTAAGAGTTGAGAAATTCATTCCAAAATTTCTTTCTCTCTCATTCCAACTCCGAATCCATTGATTATTTCTCCTAAAATCATCTAAAATCATCCTTTATTTTTCAGTATTTATTTTGTAATTTTTAGTTTTTATTTTATTTTTGCTATTTATTCCATTTGTGCGTTGTCGCCGCCACCAGTCACCGCCGACCGAATCGCCACCACCATCGGGTAGAGTACCTCACCGGGGTTCCATTTTTTTTGTTTACTGGACAACTCTCCCTTCCTATCGCTGACATGGCCAATTCTTCCAATGTCTTCTACTATTCATATGGTTGCATGAAGGCACAGTAGCATGGAACTCAAACCTACTAAACATCAGAAACTTCTGCACCTCCATTCACTCTCTCCGTTCGTCCATTTCCCGAGGTCGACTACGTCGCCGCGTGCCCCTCGGCTTCCCTTTCCTATCTCTGGATTTCGTCGCTCTCTTTTCACCGCAACCAAAAATTTTCTGTCGACGGCCGAACCACCTTCTGTCGTCGTTTTCGGCGCCGTCTTTGATCCCCCGTGTAACATCCTGATTTTTAGAATCGGGATGTTAATATTTAATTAGGTGACATAATAAATATTTGGCAGTGTTTTAAAATTTTCTCGTGTTTAAGAAAAAGATTGCTTCTAAAATCAAATTGAAATAATTAAAAGGTTGCATTTCCAAGTCAAATCAAATTTGTTTAAAAGCTGCTTAAAAACAACAATAATAATGACCAATATTTAATCGAATTGTTTGAGAGCCTGTAATTAATTAAATTATTTTGTTTCTTGTTTTCACATGCATTTCAAAAATCATGGTACATGCATTAGTATCGCTCTCCTCCCAGGTTCGACCGACCACGGGCGAAACGACCGTGTTCCTTTATTTTCCTACCCTGCTAACTCCTGTCGCTTCTCTCCTTCAAATCTCAGATAAAAATTCAAAATCAAGTCATGCATGTCATACCACCGCAATCGTCATCGCACGAGCAACCCAATTCTGCAATTTGTTTTCGCATGCATGGCAGTTTGAGCGGATTCACAAAAACGAGAAAAGAATTAGCAGATGAAACACTGGCATGTCCATTCTATATTTTTTCAACTTCTCTCCTCGCAATCACAACCCAACCCATGTTATACCATTGCGATCGTTGTCTCGAGGGTATTCTGTTTCTATAATCGGTATACGCATACGAGGTCGTTTGAGCAAGTTGGAGAAATGGAGAAAGAAATGCACTACGAGTTAATTCCACTGCCGAATTTCTTCCCCCAACAAATATCAAAACTTTAAAGATTTTTTGGAGAAAATCACAATATGGATAAATACCTGAAATTTTTATCTAAGTATCTACATTATGTCAGGAACCTTCCATAAAAATGTAGTGATTTTTAAAGCTAAGGAACTATGTCTAAAAATTATCTGAACACCCGCAGCCATTTCTTTTACTGTCCCAGCCGAATCTGCCCATCTCTCTCTCTCTCTCTCATTTCGTTTCTCTCCCCAACAGCCCAAGCCACATACCACTGCCACCTTCCTCTCTTGCCACCACCACACTGCCATCTTTCCCTTTCTTTATCTAACTCCCTGCCATTTCTTCCTTTCCGAAGGACTGGAACACCCACTGTATGATTGTTTTATGCTCAGCCGAAGCACCACCTTTTCTTCACTGCGCACTTGACTGCCATCCATTCTTTTGCCCCAGCCGTGAGCTCCTACTAGCATTCTAGTCATGAAACTACACTAGTTCATCTCCCACTGCTCTCCTTCCAATCTCAATCAAAAACAGAAATGCTGCTCATGCATGTTATACCTGGGTGATCCTCATCATCTAAGGATTCCATTCATGTAATTAGTTCACACATGCATTGGTGTTTGAGTATTTTGCTAGGAGGAGAGAGAGAGAGATTAACTGTAGCTCACAAGAAGCATACGTGCATTGCTAGCAGCAGCTCGGCTGCAGCCTTGCTGGCCTGTGCGGCAGTGTAGCAGTTCGGCCGGTCGTGCTCCATGCAGCTTGCGGTTCGGCAGTTTGTGGCGTTGGCATGCAGCAGCTGCGCTAGCTCCAGTGGGCAGTGCAGCAATCGGCAGCAGCCATGCAGCTCGGCAGAAGCAGTGCTAGCAGCGGCGCGGCACAAGCTAGCTAGCAGCGGCAACGCAGCAGTGCGGCAAGTAGCAGCTCTGGCCGGGCCGCACAGCAGCGGCACGACGGCGGCCAGCGGCTCGGCTTGGCTCGCCGAGGCCCAGTCCAGTGGCGCGGGCCAAGGGGCGAGCTAGCGCCGGCGAGGCCCATGGTGCAGCACGGCACGCAGCGGCGCGACGCCGAGGCGAGGGTGGACGACCCCGGGCATGGTCAAGGTGGCGCGAAGATGGCGACGCGCCCGGCGTCGAGGCGGCTCGGCGGGCGGTGTGGTGCATATGCGAGTAGCGAGCAGCGGTGCTGCGGCCGAGCTCCGCGTCGAGTGGCTCGGCAAGGAGGTGGCCAGCGGAGCTTGGCGGGCTAGAGCGCGGCGCACGGCAGCGGTGCAGTGTCGGCACGGGGGCAGACCAGTCGTAGCCAAGCCCGACACGGCCTAGGCGAAGGTGCGGCGTGACGATGGCGCGGTCCGGCGTCAAGGTGGCTCAACGGGCGGCGTGGTGCCTAGGCGAGGGCGTGGCGGCCTGAGCGAGCCAAGGTGGTGTCGACGCGACGGCGTGGCACATACAGCGGCACTAGGACGACCGATATGGACGAGGAGCTGGATGCGGACGCGGACGAGCTCGACGATGACTACGGTGGACACAAACGAGAGGCCGAGCGGACGCAGAAACGACGACGACTACGGTGGACGTGGACGCGGAGCCGAGAAGACGTTCGGTGATATTTTGCACGCCTAGTGCCGCGGTAAAAATCTTTAGTGTCAAATCATGTTTATGATATTACTTGTGCATGTTACATATTAGTCATGAGCATGGCACCTATTTATGCATGTTTAATTATAAAAATAATTTGATAGCTTATAACCGATATAATTCTCCGGTTAGGGTGTATGTGTGTGTAAGCGATATTATGTATCGATATATTGGTGATGTGAATAATTAGACTATTGTGACAAAATGCGTATATTGTTGATCGGTAGATGTTAGATTAAATATATGATTGGATTATTTGATCGGACGATATTATTGTGAGGTCGCATAGAAGCTAGTGGTGATCTTTGGAGGATAAATTAATCGGATGTTTCTTCTCACATTGGATTAGTAATTTTGGAAGATAGGGCGCATAAAGAGTTTTATAATCTATTACTTGACGGATGGAGTATGTGTTGATGGTTAATGATATATCTTATATATATGTGTGTGTTGTTGCTCGTTGGATATTAGATTGTGTACATTGTTGGATTAATTGAATCGAATGATTTATGTAAGCATGAGCAAATTGATCGGATGTCTGAAGTAATAGCTATGTGAGTCATGTATGCTAGAATTTGGAAGATGGTAGAATGGATTATTTGATTTCGGAAAATATTTGGATTGTCGTGTATGTAGTAGATAAGTCCTATTGTGCCGAGTCGGCGAAATTGTATCCTCTATTGGATTAGTAGAGAAATGATTATTAGTCGATTGTAGAAGCACATATGTGAGTGAATTGGTAGATGTGGTGCATGACTAAGCTCGGTGGAATGAACATGAGTTGATCGGTTAGTGAGCGATTGGATGATGGGTGTGTTATTAAATTGTTAAGCCCATTAGAAGTCGGTTGGTCAAATAAACCTCGGTCGGTGGAAATTTTGGGTGTATGCGAATATGAATTGCCGAGGCGAGACCGCTGGAGCTAGATAGTTAGTATTAGCTTAAATAATATATCGGAGAATGATTGATGGATTTAGGCATGGTCTTATGCCCACAAGTCGGTGGATTTCGTACAATTATCGAATATGTTGTACAGTTGGAAGATCGTTAATCTGGGCATTGTGTGGTTGGATGAGCTACTTTGATTATGACAGGGGCTAGGTTACATCGTGTTAAAAAGTATTTTTATGTGGTAGTAATTTCAAAAAAGAATTACTTTTACCCTACAAAATGCTTTTAACTTTGAAAATTCATAACTAATTCATATGAACTCCAAATAAGTTGAACCAAGTTATTTAGGTCTTATAATTTTATTATATATTTAGATATATTATCATTTTCTTCACTACTTGATGAGTCACGGCGGCCCGATCTTCCGATAGGTTCGATTTGGTTCGTCGTGAGGACGTTGACGCTTTGAGGCTTCCGACCAACAGATCTTCACCTCGCAATTCGCTACACCCGCACGCCTGTCGTTATCGACCACGCTTGCACGCGATCGACCTTACCACGAAGGTTATTGTTCCTGCAAGCAATCGAAGCAACTCACAAGAACAAGGTAGATGCAATCTGAATTGTATTGCGGATATGGATGAAGTTTACAAGTGGGGTTCCTCAAACCGATAATCGCGTAAACGCAATTGGCGAATAATCTAAGAAAACCCGCCTCTAAACTATGGCGGCTCTTGTATATATATAGGGGCGTGAGGAGGTCGACCTAGGGTTGTGCGGTGTGGGGAGGCGTACACAACACGGACTCAGACCTCGTCCACGATTACAAAGTCCTATTAGTTTCCAAAACGGTGACGCAACACCTAATGTCGTGTATCTCTGGTCGAAGACTTGGTCGTAGGACTGGCCCTATGGGGGTCTTGAGGAATACGTGCTATGTTGGTCGTAAATTGTGTCCAACGAGTCCAACTGGTCGTAGGTCTTCTTGAACTGGTCGTGAATTGTGTCCAACGAGTCCAACTGGTCGTAGGCCTTCTTGAAGTGGTCGTAAACCGTGCGGAGCTGGTCGTAGACCTTCTTGAATTGGTCGTAGTCCTAGATTCCTAAGTACAAGTAAATCATCTCCATTAGGCAGCATCATAGAGTTCTCAAATAATACACTCAGCCCTAGAAACGAATTTACCTGATAAGTAAGTTGACGAACACGTTCCCGAGTAATTGGACAGACTCTTGTAATTGAAATAGCAAGCATAGCAATTGTGGTTGTATCCATAGGGGTCATGCCCTTATCACTACTGTTCTACAAATTTGTGCTAAAAGTTGGATTTTGGATGAATAGTAACCGAAGCCCATTTTTCAGCATTTATCTAAAAACTGATTTTCAAACTGCCATAACTTTCACATACGAAATCCAAATAAAATAATACTTTCACCTAAATTCATATAAAATAATAATATAGCTACTGTAAAAGTTTCATTCATTTTTGAGAAATTTGAATTTTTGTCTTTTCTCGGTGTTCATTCGAGTCGCTATTTCTATAGAGTCCGAGTTGTCGCAAATGAACGACTACGTAACTGAGAGTGAGAAAGTGAACTCCCAGTAAGGCAAGAATCCTTTGAAGTTTCTTTTGCATCATATTGGTCCCAGTTTTATTACACTAGTGTTTGAAATGCAATGATATTGCATGGATGCCATTTTCGGTATACCATTATGTTGTGAGTAGATTAATTATATCCTAAACTTGCTGGTTGTCCCTGATATTTTCCCATACACATATGCTTAAGATAGATGTTGTGATGATAAGATTGTTGTGTGTTGAATGCGTAGCCATTGCAGGTCTAGATAACGCAGTGGGAACCACATAACAACCCTTACTTTTCTTTTTGTTCAGATTGTTACATCTGGTTAATGAGTTAAACTTTGGTTATGTTAAAAGGTTTTTGGGTCCGTACAAGTGGTTGTAGTGTGGGTGCTGTTATGCACGAGACTTGGGTTTGTGGTTGTCTTGTCTGGACCATTAAGGACCGAGCCATGGACGTTACACTCCAAGTAACGAGCGTACTATCATATGCGGTATATGGGTGCCGTACGGTTAATTAAGGGGAAGGTTTTATTGGTTTAGATCACAGGTGGTGTGAGGACATTGCGACCGTGAAAATCTTGTGTTCCTTAGGAACCCGGTGTGATATATATTGTGCTTAATGAGCACGATTACCTATGTTGTGGGACACAACATACTAACTGTAACACCCTGACCCAAAATCGGCTCAATGCCCAGCCCACCGTGGGGCGGACCCGCCCACACATAGCACCTCACTTACACTTTCGTCCTCGCTTCGTGTAAAAGGGTTAACCCGGAGGTGCTACGTTTGGATCGAACAGGCATTATATACCACTACAACTCACTTGAGACAAGCAATGTGGGGCTAATCCCACCACACAACTCCCCATGGGCCACATGGGCCACGCTTCTGGCAGGTAGGGTATTACATTCACCCCCTTAAGGGCGGCGCCCTCGGCGATATACTGCATCTGCGGCAAATGCCCAGAACCACCCCTCGGTACACGTCCGTGCGTCCAGTGCCGGCACATATGCCATGCCATGTGTCCACTCCGGGCCCACATGTGCCATGCGAAGGTTGATGCTCTAATACCATCTGTAACACCCTGACCCAAAATCGGCTCAATGCCCAGCCCACCGTGGGGCGGACCCGTCCACACATAGCACCTCACTTACACTTTCGTCCTCGCTTCGTGTAAAAGGGTTAACCCGGAGGTGCTACATTTGGATTTGGATCGAACATGCATTATATACCACTACAACTCACTTGAGACAAGCAATGTGGGACTAATCCCACCACACAACTCCCCATGGGCCACATGGGCCACGCTACGAGCAGACCGGGGTATTACACTAACTACCTCACACTGGCTCCCTCCTGCACAACATGTGTGCCCACTTAGCATTTGCTATATGTTTATGTCTAAGACGGGATTCAATCTCACATGGGTGGTCCATCTCAATAGGATTTTCTTGCTAAAAATGACTGTATCTCGATTCTCCCTGGCGGCATACCTAAGGAAGTGTGCTATTTTCCGGAGGCATCCGGAGGCTTACGGGCTAGTCGAGTCATGTGGGTAAAGTAGCACACCTCTGCAGAGATAATCTATTCGAATAGCCGTGTCCACGGTTATGGACAACACTTGGTTTAAGTACGCTTCATCGTTAGACTTGAAAATTAAAAGTTGACATGGTTACAACTGGTTAAGGCACGAATGGGACGTTCCTGTACTTTAGTTTATCTAAGTGGACAACCACGTTGGTATTGATTGATTTATATTATTACGTATGTCTTGTGAAACTTTCTTTTAAATAAATGATTTACACTTGGCTTTGAAAACTAGATGGTCTAGGAATGTAAGGTGTTGTGTTTCTGCAAAACTAGAACCTCTAATGCTATCCCTTGATTGCCCAATATGCATAACTACTTTTCTTTGTGTAAAACTTGTGAGTACACTTGTACTCAGCCAGGTGTTTGCTGGCCTTTTTGTTTTTCTCTTTCAGGTGAGGACGATATCGAGCCCGATGAGCTCGCCAGTGCCGATTTAGGCGGCACTAACGAGTAGTGCTATCATTTAACTCCCAGTTGGTTGCCAGGGACTATGGGGGCACACCATACTGGATTTTTTGTTTATTTAACTTGCTTCCGCTGCTACATTATGTTCTTATTTGAATTTGGCTAATCGGCCACTTGTAGTAGTTGTAGACTTGACTATTATTGATGTATGTCTTTTGAACTGTCAATGTATGATTGTTTTATGGTTGTGATCAATGTTGAAGGTGAGTTTAGGGGCATGTTGGTCGCTGATCTTGGGAGCCAACATGATCTCATTCTCACTGTGATGCATTCCCTTTTAACTCGTTTAAGTGTGTGCTCGAACCGTTGGAGAACCGTTCATCATCTGGTGCTCGTAGAGCAGCAGCACGCATGATCACCGGAGCTCTAGTTTCGGTTGGACCTCCCACTTAGATAGAGTTAACTTGGAATTCATTTACTTGAGGCCTAGAGTTACTTCCTTAAGATCGGGATTGTCTCGGTCTTACAGGATTAACCCGGAGGTCCTCACACCCCGGCGATGTCATCACTGAAGTTAGCTTCACCTTGCGATGTTTTACGTTGTGCTACCTTCCTTTTCTCCAAAGCATCATCGGTTCACCAGCGTCACTATTCACTGTGCACTGTTTTGCGCACCGCCACCGCGCTGGACCTCCGCCAGCGACGCGATCACCACCATTGGATTCGTCTCGCTCTCGGGATTTCATTTGGCTAGCTCGCCGGCCGCCCTCTCTCTTCCTCTCGCCGGCATGGCCAATTCTTCCATGTTGCTACTGTTCATGTTGCATGAGAATGAACAGTGCCATGCAAACCACTGTTCACATATTTCTCAACATACCCATTTAATCATTCTAAAAATTTGTTATCCCTCGTACGAACTCCGTTTCTATCGATTCAAATTCCTATATTCATATAAAGTTGATATCTTACTTTAAGTATTTATCTTATAATTTTTGAAGTTTATTTGGATTTCATTTGAATGTTATTTGAATATGGATCGTTTGCGCGTATAGATTTCGACGACTTTGGACTACCGGATTTCAACGCCGTTTGAGAACAACATATAACCAAGTAAGTCAAGTTATACCTTTGATCATATTAATCCTATTATTTTAAAATATTTAAATTCTATTTTAAATTATTATTGCAGGTGTATTTATATTCAAGTAATTTAAATTCATGTTTTAAAGTTATAGCTATTTCCAATTCCATTGTATAGCCCTTGACACCTTAGGTGAAAATCTAGTTTATGCATGAACTAGAACATTTTGGAAAAGATTATGCTTAGACCAAAAATGTTTAGTTTTAGGAATTTAGCCAAATAATCAACTATTGTTAAAAACCCTATGGCATTGGTTTGTCATGGAAGATTTTGCAAATGACTTTGAAAAGCAAAAATAAAAAGTTGGTTTGTGCTTGGGCGAAATGGATGCTTGGTGGGTGCAGGTTTATGCACGGGCTCAATTCGGGTAGGGTTGAGGCCCAGGGGTTATTTTGGAAGTCGCCCAAGTCAGTTAAGGACCGGTCTTCGAGCCGCATCATGCTAAGGCACATCGTACTGCCACATGTCCTGTATGGGCAGGACCTGGCTAAATAATTAGTAACATTCCACTGTAGTTGTGCCATGTTGATGTGTGGGTGTCAGGATGACCTACTTTTATATATTCCCACATGGCGCAAGAGGGGGCTTGAGTTCGGTGGGTGGTTAACCCAATGGAAGCGAAACCTTAGCGAGGCAGGACTACGGTGGGATGGCGCATTGTAAAGGCCTTGACACATGCTTTGGACTGCTTACCTAAGGTAGTGAACAGTGGGATCGACGGATGCCAAACAAACTAGAGAATTCATGTCTTGTGGGTAAAGTTGTACCACCTCTGTAGAGTGTAAAACTATTCGAATAGTCGTGTCCACAGTCATGGACATGCTGAGAAAAGACACTCAAAGTTAGACTTTGATTTTGTTTTAAAATGATTTTTAGCAAATGACTTTTGGATGGTTAATTCTTATGGTAAAAATTAGGCGGTTAGCCATGTGATAGGAGGGTATCTATCACCATATTTCATATGGAGGTTATCCTACTATAAAACTTGAGAATTTATAAAATGAATTTTAGTTATAAAATAACTGCTTTGGAACTTAGTATAAATATTTAAAGAAAACATTGCTTTATGCAAAATCAACCAATAAACATTCCTTTCATATATCCATGCATGCATTAACTCTGTTATTGGGTGTAACTTGTGAGCACGGAAGTTGTGCTCACCCTTGTTTCATGCAAATACATTTCAGAGGAGAAGGACTTCGGATCTCGACGACTAGGCCGCTACCCCAGTGGATTGCCTGTGGCAGATCAGCTGGACTCCATTACTTCTTCGTCTTCTACTGTGTTTGTTTATTGTTGGCTTGTAAGCCTCTTTTGTAATAAACTCTGTTGATTATTAATAAAGTTATGCGAAATATGGATGTTACCATATTTGTTTACTATGTGAACTGGCTACTGATCATGTGACTAGTTCAGAAATGCATAGAGGATTCTAGGGTGTTACTGCCGGATCCGACACAAAATCAGTGCAATCCAATCCCTCCAACGCTGCCCAAAACCAGGTGTGCAAGCAATTGCAGTAAGAATTTTTGGGATACCATGTCAAAGGCCTTCTCAATGTCGATCTTTAGCAACACTATGGGCTTTCTTGCACGATGGAAGAGTTTAGCCAGGACCTGGACATACATGAAACTTTCATATATACAACGCCGCTTCATGAAGCTGATTGACAATGTGAGATGATGTTGTTAATTATGGCAGCCAGCCGCTTAGTGAGGATCATAGTAAAAAATATTGGAGATGCTGTGGACAAGGCTTATTGGCCGGAAGTAGTTGAGCAAGGTTGGGTCCTCCTTTTTGGGTACAAGTGTTATGAGAGCTGGATTCAACCTTTCCAGGTTTTGCCCATTGCACAAGTAGAGCTTCTGCAGTGCGGCAAGTAGGTCGTCCTTGATTATCTCCCAACATATCTTGAAGAAGAGCCCTGTAAACCGGTCGGGGCCTGGTGCTTTTTCGGATGGCATCTCCATGATATTGCTGCAGAGCTCTTCCTCAGTAAACGGTGTATCCCGTTCCGCTAAGCCAAAGGACCGCAGGCCGACCGCATCAAAATTCGAGTTAAGTGGCCTGCCCTCGGATGTCTCCATGATGCCCTTGAAATAGTTGTAAACCATCTCGAGCTTGTCATCCTCCGTCATTGCTGCCGTGATAACAACGGATATTTGTATATATATAGACATACATTCCTTTATCTTCCAATTGTCCCTTCAATGCTGTGTTCATATTGGTTCTTCAGTCTCATGTTCTGATGGCAACAAGGGGGTATTGACGGTAATGTGATGTTACGTTTTCTATTAGTTTGCTTTACTTGTAATCCGTTCAACCCCCCTCTCCTCCCCCTGTTTCTATGTGTTTCCCTGGGACTAGGTTGTTGGAATTTCATGCTGGGGAGACCTAAAGATCTGCAATTTATGCTACCTGAGTCCTCCTTTTCTTTTCATTTTAAGAAAAAGATGTGTGCCCTTTGGAGTCATGGACACAATTCCGCGAAGTTACAATTCTGGGCAGAGTTTTTGGTTGTAATGTGCTATAGCAACGTCGAGTTATCACGGCATCAAAGTTACAGATTACCCAGTAAATATAGGTTCTGCATGTTATAACAAGCTGTCCACCAAGTTGCTTCGTTGTAGGAGTGGAGCTTCAGCGTACACGCTCTCTTACCTAATGTTGAGAAACATAGCACTCATTGTCTGAAATTTAATTCATCAAGAAGCTATAAGTTATTTTAATATGGATCCAATATAAAATATTTCAATTCCATGTTCATTAGGAGGTTAAAGCTAACCTTTGCATGTGCCTGTTAACAAAGTCCAAATCGTGACGATTACTAGCCAATTACAGGAAATCTCGATGGGCTTGGGATTTTATAATACCAGTGGGTTTTGGAGATATTAGGTGCTAATAATTCTATTTCTAGGTGTATCATTCCCGTTTTCAATGGTGAATAGTATTTACTATTTGATTTTCGATTTTCATTCGAATTTTCAAATTAGCTTAAATTTTCAAAATCTTCTAGGTTCGAGCCAAGCTTGAGTTTGTGTTTCAACTCTTTATGCAAACTCCCGAATTCAAATTCAAGTTTGAATTCTCCTTTTCGGTTTTGGACCATTTTCTCATTTTGTGCCCTCTTCTTCTTTGGGCTCAGCCCACACTTTTCTTGGGCCGGCCCGATCCCACCAGGCCCATTCCCCCCCGTCCCAGCCTCCCGTCCTACCTCCCCTCCCCTTTTCCTCTCCCCCTTTTCCTCTCCCACCCAACGCTGCCATGACGCAGCCCGAACTGCCCCCGCCACCTGCGCACCCTCTGCTGCCCTCACGAGCACTGCCTGTTCATGCTTGTACGCCCGCCCTGCTGCATCGCCTCTGCCACCTGCCTGATGAGCCGAAGTCGACGCCGCGCCCATGTCAGCAAGCCGACCCATCTCGGCCGCCCGCGTCAGCAGCCTGGCCCAGTCAAATCAGCGCTCTCCCTTTGCTGCACCTGCCCCTCTGCAGCCCAAGACCTCGGCGCTCTCCCTCGCGGTGTCCCCTCAGCCGCGCCCACACCTGTGACACCATCGCCGCCCCAGAGCGCCGGATGCGATGCGCTCGTGCACGCGCCCGCGTCAGCAGGCCGCGCAAGTCGCCAGCCCCTTCATCACCACCCTGCCGCGCTCACATGCCATCGCCCCGTTGCATCGCCAGGCTGCGCGACTCATCGCCCGGCCCAAGGCTTGCTAGCCCCCCACGCCACCTCAGGACTACGCAATCTCCCTGAGCCAAGCGGCTCCTCCTCCCTTCCACCAGCTATAAATAGCATTGGAGCTCCCCTTTGTCTCCCCCGCATCACCCTTCGCTCCCTGGTAAGTCCACTAAAGAGCCGCCCGTCCCCCCCTTCGACCGAGCCGCCCCCGTCGCGCCTCCCCTGTCACGGAGCGCCCCCGAAGCCAACACCCCAAACTGATTCGGTTTTGGCCCACTGTCGCTGCCGGATTCGATCGACTTCCCTGCCTCTGGCTGCCCGTTTCTCCGACGCCGATCTACCTTCTCTGACAACCTCCGTTCCCCATTGTTGACCCGGTAGGTCTACCTCTCCGAGTTCTTCCCTGTGCTCACCTCCCCCGGCTCAGAGCACCACCAGAGCTCCTCCTCCGCCGCAGCTGAGCTTCCGGCGCCGCTCATCTCCAACGCACTGCCACCCCGGCCATCATCCGGTCGCCGCACCAGCACCACCATCGCCTTCGCCGCAGTGCCGGCTTTCCCTTTTGGCAGTTCCCCGACGCCGCCATCCCTCCCTCCGCCGGTGGCAAGCCGTGG
Source organism: Hsuehochloa calcarea (assembly GCA_036346395.1). Lineage (NCBI taxonomy): Eukaryota > Viridiplantae > Streptophyta > Magnoliopsida > Poales > Poaceae > Hsuehochloa > Hsuehochloa calcarea. The sequence continues at coordinate 51,913,460 of CM070610.1, read as the reverse complement.
CCGCCAGGGCCTGGAAGCACCCTATGCCGGCGCGCGTTTGAACGACGACTGTTCATGCGTCATTAACCACTAATGACGGTCTTAAAACCCTAAGTATTAATTAGTGTTTAATGATGCCTTAACTAGCTAGCTTGCTCTCACTACCTTGTGGGCCCAAGCAACAGTGAACACAAGTTAATTCCCCTCCTGTGACTGACAAGTAGGCCCCACCTTGTACTGTTCCCTTGGACCCACACAGTGTGTGATGACCTCCAGTCCACGCACTGTTCATGTCGATCGAACACTGTACAGTGGGCCCCACGTGTCAGCCGGTTACTGTTCTCTCGCTCTCCTCTTTTTATTTTTTCGATTTAAGTCCAGTCCAAACTTCAGAAGCTCCGTTCTCCTCCGTTATAACTCCAAAAATTATGAAATTGATCTCTAAATTTGTCTAAATTCAAGATCTTGCTAATGGGACAGGTCTTGTTTAATTTGAGTTTATTTATTATGTCATTAGTATTTATTTGCTCTCTTTACTTGTTGTTCATTTTTTTGGTACATTGGTCTGATTAGGGTTCGAAGAAGCAGGAGGTCTCCAAATTGATCAAGCACAAGACTACCAAGACTCTCTTGCCTTTAACCAAGGCGAGTTGATACTTGGTCATTTCGAGTCTACATTTTATGTAAATTATATTGATTTAAATTACCAAAATTGCATGCTTTAATTCTTTAATCAATGGTATGTTAAAGCTTAAGGTAGCTAAATACCCATTTGATGATTAATTAATTATTGAGTCATCCTTTGATAATTGAATCCATTATTCCATGTCACCCTAGTAGCTTTGTGGTAAATACTAGTATAGGTTGTACTTAAGCAACATGCTAGTCTGGTTTAAGTACCGGGATATTAAATGTCCTAATCATCATCTTTTAAGCATGAAAGTGGTTTTAGGCAGTCATTGCGGGTAAATGACCGACGTGTTGAGATAATTGGTTTTACTCCTCAAAACCCTAAACAACTTGCTATTACAACATCTGAGCGGATGGAAAGGGTTGTGGGTGCCGTCGTGCACGAGAGTGGTTGGCATGTGGTACGAACTGCCCAGATGGATTAAAGACTTAATCTTGTCATGACCTCCCGTGTAAAACAAGTACAACCACAAGTCTGTAAAATACAACTTGGCTTAGTAAATTTATTAAAAACTGAATGTTATCTCGCTGGAAAGGTAGCGGGATCGTGCAAGCACTGGACACGGTCCAGCTTGATGGGCACACCGATGCAAGGTGAAATTGCCAATCGTGCTAGACGTTTTGGGTAATCCAGTTACGCTAGTTGCTAAGGTGAACATCCCGCACAACTTATGGACGTGGCCCATATAGGTGAGATGACGGAAGGGGCGAAATATTTCAAAAGGTCACTGTGATGGTTGCTCAACTACATGACTAAGGAATCATGTGGGGCAACGAGTATGATTATCTCTTGTGGGTTCAGTGTACAATCTCTGCAGAGTCTAGTGTAAACAGTCGTGTCTACAGTCAAAGGCGGACATGAGAACTTACCAGAGTTATTTCTATTTCAAAAAACTTTGTGAGTGGTATAAAAAATCAGGCTGGGCTCACCTAGCCCTGAGATTGGATTGTTCCTCAGCTGTCGAGCTCAGTGGTGTTAATGATTGGAGGTAGCTCCAATCAAATGAAGCATTTGTAGAGTTTCTGATGGAGGGAACCTCTACTGTTATTTATTATGGCAATTACTCTCTTTATTAAAATTCAATTTGGTTAAAATGATAAGTCATAGGAATTTGTAATTATGATAATTAAAAATGTTGCTTTAGCAAATAAAAGAACCCGAGCCATCCTTGTTAAGCCATGCATGTTATTATTGCATCTTGTGTGTTGGCTCGCGAGCACGAAAGTTGTGCTCATTCTCGCTCTCCCCCAAATCCTCTAGATAATGTGGATCACAGGGACTATGTGTACTATGAAGACTCAGAAGTCGACGGATAAAGAAGCGATGAAGAGTAGTCTAGTTTTGTAGTCTAGATTTCGCCTCAGTCTAGTGGACTCGTTCGGTACATCCGTATAACTGATATTATCCAACCCCTTGGTTAATATCCGTCGTACGCAGGTGTAATACCCGGTTTTGAGTCGGGAGTTGTAAAATAAGTCGGGCATGAAAAAGAGTGCAAATAAATAGAATTTTCTGATGGGGAAGGGGGGTTTTCGCATTTTTACGACAACCTGGGCGCAGGTCATGCCCAGCGGCCCAAGAGGGGGAGGCCGGCCCAAGGGGGGCCGGCCAACGGGTGGGGGGAGGCGCCCCCAACCCTAGCCGCCTCCCCACTCCCTCCTCTTCCCCCTAGAGCCGCCACCCCCCATTCTCTTCCTCCCCGGTGTTTCTTGCTGCTCTTTGATGGCGTCTTGCTGCTGCGGAGATCCCCGGCGTCGCCCCAAGCTTTCCCCCCCGAAGCCGTCTCCTTCCAACGGCGCCGCCGACCGTTCGCCGGCGATCTTGTGGCAGGTCTTGGAGAGGGAAGGGAGGAGAAGGAAGGGAGGTTCTTGGGAGGTGGATCCACGTCTCCCTGCAGATCTTCAAGGGTAACGAATGTTTTAGTGGTAGTTTGATTCGGTTTTATTGATTAATGGTGGATTAGATCTAAATCGGGTTCTGTCCTGGAGATTCCAGAACGCATCTGTCTTCTTGCGCGGCCAGTTTCGACCCTTTAGAGGCCGAATCTCGGGTTGACCTCTTCTAGAGATATGTTCCTGGTTTCATTAGCTTTCTTTTGGCACCTGTATCACGAATTTCCACCCAGTAGTTTAAAAGTTATGACTATTTTACCACGTACTGCTCTGTCTGTCAGAAATTCTAGGTATAGTCGGTTGCACCTAGGTTTTGATCTAGTTAGAGTCAGAATCAGGTCGGCCACCCAACTAGGTTTATGAAGATAATTTTACCATGTTTCTAGGCTGATAAATATCACTTTATTTGGATCAGTGGTTTAAAAGTTAGAGCCTTTTCTTTAGGGCTGTTCTGAATTCTGGGCAGACTGCAGTTATATTTTTTCATTGGATGGTTAGACCTCTGTTTTGGCCGAATTAGAGTTTTCCATCAACTAGAGTTTCGTAGCCCGTTACGTTAAGAGAAGATGAGCACTGGTTTCAGGTCTTTTGGACTTACGGTTATTTATTGGTGAATTTTCTAGTAAACCTGCCAGTTTAGGGGAATTTGGAATGTTTGGGCGAATGGATCAAATTGAACCGTTTGTTTGGTCGGTTTGGTTAGAGATTGTGGGAGGGCACGTGTAGCGATGTCTTGCTCGTTTGTTCTCATTTCGATTATTTTATATTGTAAGCGGTGAAGCGGTGAGTGGAGGGGTATCTCAGTTACCTCCCAACCCGTCGCAGCGCGGCAGGCAAGTAACTTGTATACTATGATTGATGCATTATGTGATGTGTGAATGAATGATAATATTTATTCGTATTTGTAGATGAATGCAATGTGTATCTTTTCATTTATGAGTACTATTCAATATTGCCATGGGATCACATCATGACATGCATAAATTACCTTTGTAAGACCCATCAATTCCAGTATGGGCACTTGAAAATCCCATCAATTCCAGAATGGGTACATGAGTCCACCATTCCAATGTGGGCCACGTTGGACGGTCGTATGAAACGTTCTTCATACGATTACTTTAAGTGAACACCGATGGGTGTTTCACTCGCTATACCGGTATATGCTGCGATATGTCCAATTCCTTCAATGCATCATTTCACTTCATCCATTCATAAAATTGTTTCCAATCAATGTTCAAGTTATGATTGTGATATATTGTTCATGGTATGTTTGATTGTTACATTCAAGTACTTGCTGAGTCTTTGGCTCATTCTTGCTTTGTTGTTTTATTTAGGTAAATGACAAGGAAGAATGATCTCGTGGAGGGTAGTTCAACACGATGCACTCACTACCATAACCCAAACATTTTGAGAACTTTTATTGTCGTTATTTATGTCCTGTGTTGAATTGTAATAAGCCATTTTGGTCATAACTACCGTATCCCTCTGAATTGTTTATTTCCATTCCGTTGATTAAACTTGATGATGAATTCTTGTTTCCGTATATCCTTATTAATTCCTTCACCTTGTCATGCGTTTTGATGTTATTATTCTAAAGAGTAGTGGTTGTAGGTGACATCTTGACTTCCTTATAGTTAGGGTGTTATAGTTGGTATCAGAGCGGGCTTTAGGTCCGTGGTAATTAAGTTATTAAAATGACACACTGTGCACAGTAGGTGGGGTTTGGGAAATCCATTGTTTCCGCATTTCTAGTGATGTTGTTCATTATGTTGTATGGTATAGAATTGCTTCTGTACTATCTTTCTTGTTATTAATCTATGACGTGATGCGATATCCTATATATCTATGAATTATTCTATGATTGTCATGAGATGATCCTATATATTCATAATTGATTGCATTAGTTATGCGTATCGGTAGCGGACGTCGAGCGGCTGAGTTCGTGGTTGTCGTCCTGGGTTTTGCCAGGCTACACCACTGTTCGTGTTGTAATAGTAGAGAAGTTCTTACCCCTGTTCCATAGTTCTGTGTTGAGCCTGAGCTCATTGATGAAGTTGTTGTCCTTCTCAAGTTTGTATCTGGTTTTCTGGTTGTAGTTTCTGATAGTTCGTGAATTTCTTTTGAATGGAGGGTTATAATGAAGTGGGCAATCTCTAGTAGATTTCCGATCGTTCTTTGAAACAATTATTGTTCTTTCTACTATTGTGATATTTACGCTCACGTGGCGTAGTTAAATTGCAAGATTTACCTTTTCACGGAAGTTCTGTTTTACCCCTGTTGGAAAATTCAACCCGTGTGTTCGCTTGGGGTTTCGGGCATTGGCAGATTTCTTTTGCAAGTTCTTTATCAAGTGCACAATGATCTTGCATATTTCTTTTGGGATGCTTTAGACAGTGGTTCTCTTCCTTGATTTCTGATTTTAACAAATTCTTGTCTGGTGGTAGTTGATGAATTTCTCTTAGGTTCATGATTCATGGTAGTGATGAGATCCAATAGGTCTTTAATGGTTCTCTGAAAATATTATTGTTTTTCAGTTGTTGAATTTCTTTTATTTTAAATGATCTCCGACAGTTGGCTATATTGATATTTCCATGTTTGTTCCTTCCTTCTCATTGGAAAATAGCGACTCGTTTACTCGTTTGATAGTTTGTATAATGAGAGTTTTCTGTTGCAAGTTCGTTAACACGAGGAAGCATTGGCTCCATGTATTTCTTTTGGATCATTCCGCGTCTTGAAGTTTAACGCATCTCTTTTACGAGGATTAGTGTTAAAACCCTTTTGGGGTGCCTTGTGGTGATTAAGTCGGAGATGGTAATCAAACAAATTGGTTGGCTACGGGTTCCTATTGGTCCCTAGATGTTTTTCAAAATAATTCTTGTCTTTCTGATTGCTGAGCTCTCTTTACCACTTGTACACGATATTATTGACAAGATCATTCTTTTTGTAAGGGTCCTATCTCACTTGTTGATTAAGGGACACCGTTAACCGTTTGGTATTTTGGGAACGGAATTAGCTTTTACAAAGTTTGTCGAAGAAAGTCTTGACTCTACTCGTTTCTTTTGGAGTAGTTGGAATGTTGGAGTTTAGAACCTCTCTTGAAAAAAAAATTGTCGAAACCCTTTTCTAATGTTATGGTGGAGTTGTGTGAGAGGTTTGTTTCAGCTTTGTGATTTTCGTACTAAGTTTCCTTTCTAGAATAAGTTGTTATTACAATTCCATTTGATCTTTGAAAAATTTCTATAACACGATTTGCCTGTTCCTTTAGAAGGTTTATTGATATGATCAAGAATGTGATGGCAATGTTGATTCCTTTATAAAGAAAGAAAGTTGTCCGCCTTCGTAATATTTCTAAAATGATCAAATTTCGAGTTTTGTGTTCATGCTCTTTTGGGGAATTCAAGTTCTTTGTGGTAAACATAGTTTGTCGAGTAAAGCGATATGTTGAAAAAAAAATTATAATAGTTCTTCCATGATGCGGGTGTTTTGATCTTGAATACCCGTTTGTTCCTAACGGTTAAGGTCGGATATTCTATTTTTGTGAGGCCTATGTTTTCAACTGTGGACTTCCCATATGTTTTCTGAGTTCGTTGCCTAATTGGTTTTCCCCTGAGTTCTGTGTTCCTTGCGAGTGGTAAGTGATTTTTCAGTTGGTGAAGATCGTTTCTATTTGCCTCTTCTTTCGAGAAGGAATCAACCCATTCATTCCACGTGGGTCTTCCGAAATGTTTTCTAAGTGTTGTTATGTGCTTGATGTTAATACCTGTAGTAAATTGATCGCCTTTGGTGACATCGTTCAAATAAGAATATTTCAAGTTTAGCTTTCACGGTACCTTGGAGCTCGTGAATCAACTGGTACCTGAATTATTTTGGGTAACTAGAGGAATTGGATTAACCTATTGTTTCTTAAAGATTTCGTGTGATTTAGTCCGAAAGGCTCCTTGGTTTGAGTTCGCAAAGTGAGGTTGCAATAAAAGAATATTTTCGTTGATCTCTTCGAGACGAAGTTAATCCGTTTGTTTTCCGTGAAATCCTGTAAAGGGAAATGTTTCGAGTTTTGTGGCTGAGAACATTTAGATCTCGTGTTTCCCAAGTAGATGAACTGTTTCGAGCAAGTTGGCCTGTTGAAGGATCTTATCGATTCTTAATTAAATCTTGTGGTTATTTGAAGCGTCCCTAAATTTGTTGCTCTTTCCGCTCAAGAGATGGTGAATTTCAAACGTAATATCTTTCTTTCGTGTTGGCTGTTATTTGCTATTCTCTTTTGAGGGATGTGTGCCTCCAAATATGAACTCAGCTTTCGTTTTTCAAGATCACCTTTATCAGAATATTTCTTTTGGTTTCACCTTTCGCCGTGATGAGCAACGTATTTCTGTGTGAATAAACTTATCTTTGTTCGCCTCTTCCTTTTGAGAAAGGATCACAGTTTTGGGTTGCAAAGTGTTTGCAAAGGGTAAGTTTGGCAACTGTTTGGTGGTAGATGAGTAATCATAGCGGTGATATTTTGCTACCAAGTTATTGGAGGAGTAGTAGAATGTAGAATGGTTTTGATCTGTATCTCTTGGAAAAATAATTAATTCGCATAGAATGCTTGGTTTCGAAGTAGGTTTGAAAAGTGTTTCGACTGAGTAGAACCTATGGTATAGTGAAACTTCATAACTTCAGTTCATGATTGAATGGTCGGTGATTATCGAAAGTATGGAAACCTTGATTACTTCTATAGAACAACGCAATTGGATAATGATGCGAGATTAGGTGAGAAATTTCTAAGTATGCAAATGAGTGAGTATGTTAGAATTGGGGAAAATGTTGGAGAGTCAATCCGTTGATTTCCCTATATGTTATAATTGAAATTTGTGGTAGAGATCTTGGAGGTTAAATTTGGGTTTGCATTGTTATGTTAGACCTTTGGTCACTCAATGAGGGTGTGTAGAGAAAGTGGAATAAAGGAGTTTCCTGAGCAGTGGAATGATCATTGATAGAACCTTTTTGATGTAGTACATGAGCGTGTGTACTGAGGATTCTGAGTTGTTCTTGAAAAATTAGAGGTAATGTAATTGCGTGACATCTTGGCTTTCGAATAGCCAGGATGTTACAGTGAGATCTATTTTTGTGGCGCTTTGGGTGCCTTCAATCAAATTATAGTTGATTAAGTAGAATGAGATACATAGAGTATTCGGAGGATTCAATGGAGCCACTCCACAGAGGTGTGGATGATGTATTTCAATTTGAGTATAATTTAAGGATGTTTAACTAAGAGGTTTTAGCTCATGTGGTAGTCAGAGAATTCGAATTTCAAGGTTCGAGAGAAATTTTATTCCTAAAAGCGAGGAACTGTGGCAAAGGATGATTCGTGGGATAATGATGCGTTTTCTTGATTCTCGTTTGAGTTTTGTGTCGTTGACTTGTGTTTTCTGCAATTTGAGTTGGTGCTGTGTTGGCGTGTTGATTCTTTCCAAATTCAGACAAACCGTAAGTATTTGGTTTGGGCGTTCGAGTGATTTCTCCTTTGGTTGTCGTGGTGTTCATTTGTAAACTGCTTATTTGGAAAATGGATTTGTTTTGAGATGATTGTCAAATTTGGAATCTAACCTTTTGGTGGAGAGTTAGCATTGTGTAGATGCGATGAGGACTCTCTATTTCTAGTTGGATTCTCTTCGTTTTAGAAAGTTGTAGAAATGAGAACGTTGGCTTATCGCGTTGACCGTCTTGGGTCCTTATCGGCACGCATCATATGGTGTGCTCGAGTGTTAGCGAGTATCCGAGCAATTCAAGCTTGGAATATCGCTGTTTCATTCCAGTCGTAGTTTCCTTACATTTAGATTGGCGTGCAGATTCGAGGTCGAATCCTGTTAAGGGGGGTAGAATGTAATACCCGGTTTTGAGTCGGGAGTTGTAAAATAAGTCGGGCATGAAAAAGAGTGCAAATAAATAGAATTTTCTGATGGGGAAGGGGGGTTTTCGCATTTTACGACAACTGGGCATGAGCCGCGTGCCCAGCGGCCCAAGAGGGGAGGCGGCCCAAGGGGGCCGGCCAAGGGAAGGGGGGAGTTGCCCCCAACCCTAGCCGCCTCCCCACTCCCTCCTCTTCCCCCCTAGAGCCGCCACCCCCATTCTCTTCCTCCCCGGTGTTTCTTGCTGCTCTTTGATGGCGTCTTGCTGCTGCGGAGATCCCCGGCGTCGCCCCAAGCTTTCCCCCCCGAAGCCGTCTCCTTCCAACGGCGCCGCCGACCGTTCGCCGGCGATCTTGTGGCGGTCTTGGAGAGGAAGGAGGAGAAGGAGGAGGTTCTTGGGAGGTGGATCCACGTCTCCCTGCAGATCTTCAAGGGTAACGAATGTTTTAGTGGTAGTTTGATTCGGTTTTGTTGATTAATGGTGGATTAGATCTAAATCGGGTTCTGTCCTGGAGATTCCAGAACGCATCTGTCTTCTTGCGCGGCCAGTTTCGACCCTTTAGAGGCCGAATCTCGGGTTGACCTCTCCTAGAGATATGTTTCTGGTTTCATTAGCTTTCTTTTGGCACCTGGATCACGAATTTCCATCCAGTAGTTTAAAAGTTATGACTGTTTTACCACGTACTGCTCTGTCTGTCAGAAATTCTGGGTATAGTCGGTTGCACCTAGGTTTTGATCTAGTTAGTGTCAGAATCAGGTCGGCCACCCAACTAGGTTTATGAAGATAATTTCACCATGTTTCTAGGATGATAAATATCACTTTATTTGGATCAGTGGTTTAAAAGTTAGAGCCTTTTCTTTAGGGCTGTTCTGAATTCTGGGTAGACTGCAGTTATAGTTTTTCACTGGATGGTTAGACCTCTGTTTTGGCCGAATTAGAGTTTTCCATCAACTAGAGTTTCGTAGCCCGTTACGTTAAGAGAAGATGAGCACTGGTTTCAGGTCTTTTGGACTTACGGTTATTTATTGGTGAATTTTCTAGTAAAACTGCCAGTTTAGGGGAATTTGGAATGTTTGGGCGAATGGATCAAATTGAACCATTTGTTTGGTCGGTTTGGTTAGAGATTGTGGGAGGGCACGTGTAGCGATGTCTTGCTCGTTTGTTCTCATTTCGATTATTTTATATTGTAGGCGGTGAAGCGGTGATTGGAGGGGTATCTCAGTTACCTCCCAACCCGTCGCAGCGCGGCAGGCAAGTAACTTGTATACTATGATTGATGCATTATGTGATGTGTGAATGAATAATTATATTTGTTCGTATTTGTAGATGAATGCAATGTGTATCTTTTCATTTATGAGTACTATTCAATATTGCCATGGGATCACATCATGACATGCATAAATTACCTTTGTAAGACCCATCAATTCCAGTATGGGCACTTGAAAATCCCATCAATTCCAGAATGGGTACATGAGTCCACCATTCCAATGTGGGCCACGTTGGACGGTCGTATGAAACGTTCTTCATACGATTACTTTAAGTGAACACCGACGGGTGTTTCACTCGCTATACCGGTATATGCTGCGATATGTCCAATTCCTTCAATGCATCATTTCACTTCATCCATTCATAAAATTGTTTCCAATCAATGTTCAAGTTATGATTGTGATATATTGTTCATGGTATGTTTGATTGTTACATTCAAGTACTTGCTGAGTTTTTGGCTCATTCTTGCTTTGTTGTTTTATTTAGGTAAATGACAAGGAAGAATGATCTCGTGGAGGGTAGTTCAACACGATGCACTCACTACCATAACCCAAACATTTTGAGAACTTTTATTGTCGTTATTTATGTCTTGTGTTGAATTGTAATAAGCCATTTTGGTCATAACTACCGTATCCCTCTGAATTGTTTATTTCCATTCCGTTGATTAAACTTGATGATGAATTCTTGTTTCCGTATATCCTTATTAATTCCTTCACCTTGTCATGCGTTTTGATGTTATTATTCTAAAGAGTAGTGGTTGTAGGTGACATCTTGACTTCCTTATAGTCAGGGTGTTATAGCAGGCTACCCCAGTCGTTTGCCTGAAGAGAGATGAGCTCTATCCTTTTTGATTGTGCTGTAGCTTACGTTGCTTTTACCTAATGTATTCAATTTGGTCTATTCGGCCCTTTTGTAAAACTCGATCCGACGTGATCTATGTTACTCTGAAGTTTGTAATATATTGTAATGTCTTAGTTCACGCCATGTATGAAATGATTCAGCAATGTGTCTGTGAGTGCTATCTACTGATTCAGGGAATAGCACAATATTTTCACAGAGGATTTGAATTTGTGAAATCTGGGTCCAACACTAGGTCAAGGAAACAATGAGAATTGAAAGGGTACACATAATGAGGAAAAGAGAAAAACACCTTGGTAGGGTGCGGGATTTTTACTGGTACTGGTAAACTGAACCCTGAGAGCAGTCAGGTAAAGTTGGAGAATATAAGGGGAATAGCGTTCAAGAGAGATGTAACTATGCCCATTATTAGTAACTTAATTATTGTTGATGTTTCCAATGTAAACAAATATATACCCTGATTTCGTTATATTAAATCCATGTGTTTATACTTTGAGGAGCACCTGCAATTTGGGTTTAACAATTACTTCATCTCTTGTTGAATCTCTTACTGTACCTACAACGGATGATCCAACACTCCCTACACTAACATTCAGAGTATGGATCCTAGAGATCGCAGGCTGCATCATCCTCTCTTTAGGCAGCGTACTCACTTCTTTCAGACAGAAGCCGATTAATATCCCAAGTTTTGCATGTATATTACTGCGTTACTCTCTAGGGAAGCACATGGCAGCTGTGCTTCTAGCCAAAGTTGTGAGGGTTCCTGGAACCAGAATTGAGCTATCACTGAACCCTGGTCCCTTCAGTATAAAAGAACATGTACTGAGTTACGTAATCTTTTCTTCTGGGTTAGGAACCCCTGCTGCAACAGATATTTTGGCTGCCACAAGGGCTTATTTCAGAAGATCTATTCACCCAGCTGCATTCTTTTTGCCTTTATTCACAACCACCGTAAGGACCGGACTCTCCCAAATTTCTTAACCAGCTATTGTAGAATTTCCTAGATTTGAATCAATCTGAAAGACATACCTTGTTTTTCATTTCTTCAGTTCCTATGTCACAAACATCAAATGCATAACATTAAACAAAAAACATGTAGTTGCAGATAACACATTTTGCAGAAATGGTCAGTGCAAAAGATTGTGTTCAATTTATGTTTTATTTAATACAATCTTAAGGGCGCTTTCATATAAAATTCTTGGTACTTACACAGAATTCTTGGTACTTTCACATTTTGTGAACTGCTCGGAGATATGGTGGCCAGAATTCCTACATTGTTTAGGTTTGTCCTGGTATTTGAGCTCAGTTGTGTATCTAGGTCTTTAGTACTTATTCTAATAGCAAGGTCATGTTGATTAATGTAGGACTTTTCATGAGGAGGAAAGGTCGAAGGCAAGGCTATCAAGAAGTCAATTTTTTCTTCGTGGTCTTTGTCATTAGTTTTTCGTACTACATCGTTCCAAGCTACTTCTTTCCTTCTGTTAGCGCGTTGTCATTTACTTGCTAGATTTGGAAAAAGTCTTATCACTGCTCAGCAACTTGGCTCTGGTTTTAATGGTTTTGGGCTTTGTTCATTTGGCCTGGATTGGTCGGCAATTAGCGGCTTCACTGGCAGTCCCCTGATGTTCCCTTTTTATGTCATTGTCAACCATGATGGTTGGATTTATTTTATTCATGTACATTGTCATCCCTTTTGCTTACTGGACCAATTCATTTAAAGCAAAGAAATTTCCCATTGTCAGTACAGAAGTGTATGATGTCTATGGTGGTAGATATAACTTGTGCAGGGTTTTGGATCAGAGTAGTTTTCAATTTCAACAAAAAAGTATGAAAAATTATTCAGAGCTGTACTTGAGCATTACACGGGCATGCTCTTTTGGATTTGGACTTGCATCACTGGCAGCATCTCTTTCAGATATAGTACTGTCCCATAGCCGGTAAGGAAACTAACATGCCTTTCTTTTCTCTCTACAAGTTTATTACCTCTACAATGGAAGAAAGAATTTTGTAACTGCATAGAAGATTTCCATGGGATATTTTGTTTCTTTGTAGTGTTTTGTGTTGTAGTTTATTTTTCTTCATTTTATTGGAAAAGTTAACCTCGCATTCAGGCATGTAAGTAAGAATCACAAGTCAGTACGATCGTACTGTAATTGTTACAATATGTTGCAATTGGTATTTGTACTAATAGCTGTAACTCTATAAGCACTAGACAATTTAATGTGATATCATGTTCATCGATGGATGTATCCAACCTTGAGCAGTGAATATTAAATAGTTCATCTCATGATACTGTAACACCTTAGCCCAACGTTGAGCTTGGAATGTTACTAAACCAACAAAACATAAACTAAACTATAAATTTTTCTCTAAATTTTCGGTAGCATTTCCTTTAAAACACTGACCATTTAATTAGTTCAAAACAATTAACAATTATACGAGCATGATAACCATATTGCGAAGATTAAAACATAATCATAAAACTCACGTGAAGGAACCGACTATCTCAATTACAAGGAAAATAAATTCACCTTGAAGGGTGAACACAACCGTAACACCAATTCACTAGTAATGGTTCTCTAGTTAAAACTAGAAGCGCCAATTTACTAATCATGGTATATTCAAAGTGAAATACACCAAAATCTCTATCCCATCCCATGCGCCTTCATAAGGAGTACCTAAAAAAACATAAACAACAAGTGCGAGTCCTCGACTCAACCAAGTACAACCAATACAATAAACAAAACCTTAAGAATATATTTTGAAAATAAATAACGCTCACACACAGCCATCCACACTGTTTTCATAAACTCTCTTCATTTACTTCCATACGATGCAAATGTCATGAATGCACTTCTCTTCTCTTATTGCAATTACCGGTAATACGGAATATGCATCCGTCGATGCATACTCAAGCCTGTGCCTTCTAGCACAGGGACCTCAAGCCCATACTCTTCAAGTGTGGGGATATCATGCCAGTCTAAACACAAGACGGGGACCTCAAATTATCATTACTTGGCTACCACGTAGACCAAGTCTTAAGGATTAATGAAATGATGCAAGTGAATGATGCAATAATTAATTTATCTTTAACAACATTACCATGTCATCCCCATGGTAACTGCATCAATATATCATAATCACAATTAAGCAATAATAATCTCACCATGTCATTCCCATGATAGTTGCATCATTATCACAATCTTACTCTTTTCATCAATAATACCATGACAATAAATAATTTACCGAAACATTATTAAATCTCATGGTAATAAATCAACAAGACAACGTAAATCACCCATTGTTCACCAATATACCCAACACTTGCCTCAACCGTATGACGAAGGATGACGAGTAAAGGGACATACCACTTGATTCACACCACCACCCTTGGAGATCAATATGACAAACACGAGATCCCAGCGAAAGCTTATCTTTTCTTCCCTCTTCCTTCTTCCTCTTCCTCCTTCCCTTCTTCTGTTGCAACCAACATACTCCCATACAAATCATGCAGCAAGCAAGCCATCTAATTATCTAGCAGCAGCAAATGGCACAATGCACATGCATGTAGCGCAGGGGAGAAAGAAGTGGCCGGCGCATAGGAGGAGGCTTGGTGGTGGCGGATGTAGCAAGGGGGAGGGAGTGGAGGTGCAAGGGGGCACCTAGGGTTGGCATCCCTTTTGGCAGGCTCCTACTTGGGACGAGCCACCTTGGGCCAAGAGCCCATAGCGCAGGCTTCCCACCTTTAGCGAAAAACCCCCTTTAAACCCTCTTAATTCCATTATCAAAATCATTCATCCTTGCTGAAGCAAAATGGGATATTATAGATACTATATATATATATATATATATATATAGGCATGTTTGGTGTTCGGCGAGGTCAGGGCGGGGGATAGGTGGTGGCCGGTGTAGCATCGAATGTGGAGGTCATGAGAGGGATGCGTTGTGGCATCGGGAGAAAATCCAAGCCATAGTAAAATCAGAGAGTAAGGAAAATTTCAAGCTATGGTAAAATCACATCACAAATGGTTCTTAATACAAACCGTCTGTGATGAGATACTTATCACAGACGGTTCACGATACGAACCGTCTGTGATATGTCATCACATACGATTTTTGTATGAAACCGTGTGTGATTCGCAGCGCGGGAGTTCGAAAATTTTTGAACGCGTGCGTGGGAGGTAAAATATTTTGGCACTGTCCTTATAAATAATAGCTAAGTCGAGGCAGGATATGCTGGGGAGGGTGTCGAACCCACGGGACCCCGACGCACTGCTAGACTTCATCTGCGTTGACGTGATTCGGTCCAAGTTTGCTACCACAGGCCTCCATGACAAGGACCTCGTCCTCCTCAGCTGTAAGCAAATAATCTTCTTCTTCCTCGATGACTCGGTCGATCATTGTAGCTAACCTATGGGTGCATGTACATAAATGGTAAATGGGTGCAACAGCTCACAGCCGCAATGTCTTCGCCGTCATCGCCTCCGACGCCGTGCTCTACAACAACACCACCACCGTCGATGTCGTTGACTCCAACTCGGGCCTCCTCAGCACCCTCTTCGCCAATGCCATGGCCAACATGGGTAACATCGGGGTACTCGCAGGCCGTAAGAGGAAGGTCAGGAAGGTTTTCGTATGGGAGTGATGCCCTTTTCATGTATTTTCAAGAGTATCCGAAGATGAAAAACTCACAAAAACTGTGATGGTACCAACTATGAAACAATCAAAATCCAATTTGATGAGGATTAAAACTTCAATGTATTTTTTTTAATACATAATAAAAGACCATATGTCTTCATGGTCGTAACCCCTAAAGCTAACGACCTCACTGGTCGTAAGGATTTTGGAGGTTACATAATACATAACCTGGTCAGGCAAGGTTCCTAACCTAACCTCCAACCAGTCAAAATGCTCATAAAGCTTTGAATTGGTATCTGGATCTGAGTCTAGGTATATACTTTACCGTGTGACGAATGGAACATGTGCTATATATTCCACACCACGCGACGTTACAATGGAATATGGTTAAATAACTCACTAACAAACAACCGCACAACAGTTGATACATTGTCAACTAACGCATCTCTCCGACCAGACGCGTCATTTCCCAACAGATGTCTCTCCAAGGGATAACTGCCAACGCTTCATCAACTACATAAGGAGGATCGCAGAAGGTGGAGAGGGAGAATGAGATCAGTCAGGAACCGAAGGATACATCGATTGGAATCACTCTCAGAAGATAACCAGTCGATTAGATTGTAAAGTCATAGCCTTTGGTTGAGATTGTAGACACATTCTGTAATAGCCAGTTTATCTCAATAAAGAGCAGCCCCATTCCTTGCCAGGAGATACGTGCCATTTTCCTCTGTCTTTTTATATTTGTAAGTTCGGTGATTTGATCGTCGACAGCTGGCACCATCCGTGGGGAAGAAGGCGCAATTCTCCTGAAGATCTTCTTCGTTCATTAATCCTCGCCCACCCTTCATAATCGTTCATGCGACTATGTCATGAACTTGGGAAGAGGAGAATTGGTTCGATCTGGATGACTACTCTAACCTCGACATGGATGCCTGCATTCGGGCCATGCAAGAGCACTGAACGTCATCATCTTTCTCATCCGCTGGTTCGCAGGTCGCTGACAACAGCGGAGTCGAGCGGATGGATGAGGATGCACCACTGCGACAAGTGGTACTTCCCGAGGGACAAGACTCTCCGACCAGCTCAGAGCGTCCGAAAATCTCTCCAAACTCGGTCCTTCCGACCGGTGAAAAAGGTGATGAATCCACAACCCTACAATCCGAGAATCCATACATTCTCGACACAATCATGGCTGGCAGGTACTCACCGACGGCTTTTGGAAATTCCAGGAGCCAATCAGCATCTGGTAACAGTGTCGATAGAACTCTCACCGATATAGGCCGAGTGGGAACGATAAGGCTCATCATACGATCAGCAACTCACATGATCAGGTTGAGTTCACCACGAAGACCTCAGGAGGTGCGCATCTCCAACCGGTCTCCGTTGTGGAAATCTCTGGTAGAAACACTGAGCAGTTCTCCGCTAGTTACAGTGGAAGTTCTCAGGAGGACCGCTGTTGGAAACACGAAGTTAATACGATCGGAAATACCATGAATATGCATCCAAAAAATTTAATAATTCACACCTGGAGGTGGAATCTACCAGTTGATCGATGCAGGGAAGAGGAGAGTCATCCTTCGACAAGCTTTATTTAGATATGTGAAGTATATAAACATTCGTCATTTCCCATTATTTTTTCTAACAATTACAGGGTTAGAGAGCCACTGAGGGTGATGGACTTCACAGATAAATCCAGCCTTGAGGAGTTTTTCAACTTTCGACTGGATTGCCTCTTTTCGATCAGGCGCAAATCGTCTTAACTTCTGTTTGACTGGTTTCTTGTCAGGCTAGAGAGCTAGCCTGTGCTCAATCACCTCCCTGGGGACTCTGGGCATGTTGGACGCCTGCCAAGCGAATACGTCCTGGTTTGCTCGGAGGAAGGAGACGAGCGACTCTTCTTATTTTGGGTTGAGTCCTTCTCCGACCAGCACCATCAGGATGGACCTGTTAGTGTCTCCTGACCTGACACTTCCCGGAGGAACACCCTTGTCGAGGAATACTTCTTTTGTCTGGTCGGACGGCTTGGGCGTCACCCTAGGTCTGGAGCATTTGACCTGCATTGCATTTGGGTCAGTGTTTCTGATCGGAAGTTCATCGACCAGTTCCAAAGAACTACGATCGCATGCATAAGCCATCTTCTGATCTCCTCGGACCACAATGACACCTTTTGGTCCTGGTATTTTTAAACTTTGATAACCGTAATGCGTGGCTATCAGAAATATTGCTAGAGCCGGACGACCAAGAATGTCGTTGTATGCGGTTTCAAAGTCAACCACATCAAACGAAACTTTTTCTGTTTGGAAGTTGTCAGGGTTTCCGAACGTAACAGATAAGGACACATGTCCTATCGGTTTGGCGGTGGAACAGGGGATTATGCCATGGAAGGCATATTTTACCAGTTTCACATTGGATTTAGCAAACTGCATTTCATCTAATACTCCCGAAAATAAAATGTTTAAAGAACTACCATCATCTATCAAGACTCGATTAACCTTGCAATTATTAATAGTAGGTTCAACTATAATAGGAAACCTACCCGGTCGAGTTGACGGAATGGGGCAGTCTTCTTTGGCGAAGGAGATTACCGTGTCTGACCACCTTGATGGTTTGATAGCAATCGAAGACTCCGCAAGGTTGACCTCCCGCTCCATAGCCTTCAGATGACACCGTGAGTCGTACGACGAAGATCCCCCAAAGATCATATTGACCGTGTGTTGAGGTTCTTGGTACTCCATCTCTTCGTCATCATCCTTGTCTTTATTGGAGCTTGTTTCCCCTAATTCTTGTTGTAACATCCCAAAATTGGTTTGTGTTTCAAATGTAATAAAAATGAGGAGAAATTAAAACTTTTTCTCTGATCTTGATTTTTGTAATCAGTTCCATAATTTTTGTAAAGGAATTATGTGAAATCAAAAATCAAATGGCCATTTGGACACCAACACAAATCTCCTTCATGAAAATCTTGTACCCAACCTTTGGAAATAATTTTTCTTGGGTCTAGGAGTGATGATTAACACCTCAGAATTATTTCATAATTTTCATAAATTATTTGATAATTTTTGAGGCCAGTCAAACCTTGGTCAAACTCTACATATAGCCTTCTGGAATTTTTGGAGAAAAATGCAGTGCATAAAAGTCTCTGAAAATTTTATATAAGGTTCCTCCTACTGTCAGCAATCTCCATTTAAAATTTCATAATTTTTGGAGCTTGTTTGCTATCTTAATTAATTATCCTAAGTCAGCTCAGCAAATAACTCAAAATCAGCTTTTACTATTCCTTGGACTCAAGTCACACTCGGGTTCAAGCCGTTGGTTCGATCGGATCAACTAATCGCACCGACTTCGGCCGCATCGGGTGATTTCAATTTCGACCGTTGGATCTCGATCGTGCGATCTGCGCCGAGGTGACGTTGACCGCCGATCCTCCTCTGCTCAACCGTTCATCCAAGATCGGCTCTGAAAAGAGAGAACGTTCGGACCATCCGAGCGCCTCGCGCAACGTGGACCATTGGATTCTAAATCAACGGCCCGAGATCAAGCGCGCGTTCGAATCGTTATTATCACCCCGTTCGATTTGAACCGTTCGATTTCGATCCGACGGTCGTCGGTCGTCGTCTACCTCCGATCGCGCGCGCTCAACCGAAGTCAACAGTAGTTGGTGAAAATCTCAGAGCGTGGCAGTGTGTCGTCTCTTCCACCTTTCGGCCAACGACTCTCAGCATTTAATGCCCCCGTTCCACCGCCTCCTTAGTCGTCGTCCCCACTGATTTCACTTGCTCCCATCGCCCTCAGTCGACCTCAACACAGGGCATCGCTATTTTTCTTCCCGTTGCTTCTTCCTTGCTCTTCGGCCTATAAAACTTCCCCAGTGGCTTCCTTAGCTTTCTTTAAACACCCTTGAGCTCCAGCATCGCTCCTAGTTCACTGAGTGAGCTCAATCGTAAAAATTGCTCTCGGCCGCCATTGTTGAAGCTCCAACCTCTTCGGTGAAAGTGGTGTTCCGGGCTTTCTCCTTCAAAACCCTTGCTTCCTCAGTTACTTGGCATCTCATAGAATATTAACCCTCTGTCAATTTTGTCTTTGACAGAAGAGAGCAGATCGATTTCGGTTTTCCCCCAATTCGGTCGAAACAGCTACTCTTCTTCACCCGAGCCGATTCAACTCTCCTCCGTGCCTTCTTTGGGCTCAGGTACCCTCTTATTAGTCCCTAGTTGCTTGGCACTCGCTCCCTTGGACCGCAGCCGAGCTCTTTTGCATTTTTCGTTTTCGGTCATTTTGCTCGCCTCGGTCATCTCCGGCTTGCCGGCGTTCTAGAACGCCGCAGCTGAAATTTCTGGTACCTTTGTGTGCGCAAGAGTGTTAAGAACCCATTTTGGGCCTTTACTCGCACCGCCATGCCGAGTCGTCGCCAATGAAGCCGTTCTTCTCCGTCGTTTGTTTTGCCGGACGAAAACAGGACGGAGTTTGAACTTGAGTCGTTGCGGACCGTCGATCCTTAGATCAACGGTCCAGATCTGAATGAACGTTCGGACCGTCCGAAAGGTTCGATCCGCGTGGACCGTTGGATCCAAGATCAACGGCTCCTATGCGTGTGAACGTTCGGACCGCCCGGACGTCCTGATCCACGTGAACCGTTGGATCCAGATCCAACGGTGAGCGTTTAGGGTTTGTGAATCCCGCGCGCTCGCGTTAGCACTGGGACGCAGACCGTCGGATCCAAGGTCGACGCCCCTCGTTCGTCCACGTCGATTTAATTTCTGAATTTCCCGAGAGGATTTATTTGTCAACTGAAAAATGTGATAACTTGTAAAATGGATAACTAATTCATTTCAAATCCTTTTCGGTTGATTCAAATTTTGTTGGTTATGTTTTTAACTAGACTTTAATTTAAAAATGTTTCCAGACTCAGTATAGCTCCAGAAATTTTTGCTAATGAATAGTAGCATTTTTGATTTATAAAAGCTGAGCAAAATTATTTTGGTCATATCTTTGGCATTAAGAATCCAAATCAATTGGTTCTTGTTGCTAAATTCTTTATAAATCATGATCTTGCTACTGTAAAATTTTCTGAATTTTTGGAGAGAGTTTACTGTTGAGTCTTTGCATTTTATCCGTTCTTATCGGTTGCTTTTTGCTTTCTCGTTAGGATCCGAAGAGCACATTCATAATATTGTTGATCCTAAGCAACACCTTGACCCACAGCAAGCAGGCAAGATATTTGATCATAAATGTCCCATTACTTTCAAAGTCTAATATCTTGTTTACAAACTATATGTATGCATTGCTTTTGTGTCCAATTAATTTTGCCCTGTTTAGAGGTAGCTATTCCTAATGCATTGTTGCCATTAAAATTTTATCCCCTGCCACAACCATAAGTTATTAATATCGCTGGTGATTTAGAGCCCGGTGATTTAATTATGCTCTTTTACTGCCTTTGCGATGTCATGCTTAGAAATGCTTAGCTACCGGTAGAATTGGGCGGTTATCGACTTAGTCGATGACCTTGATCACACAAATCATTTTGTTTATTTTTGGTTCAGCACCTTATGCTTTTGTTTTGTAAAAACCGAAAATAAAACAAAATGATTTGACTTGGGCACAATGGCATGTTGGTGTGATTGTTGGGTGTGACAAGGAAAGGTGCCCAGGTCCCTAAGGACCGAAGTGTTACTTGTGTCACTAAGCCAAGCGCTTATGCGTGCTAACCACGCGAGAGGGATATGGGACCTCTCTTGACTTAGTACTTTGGCGTGGGTTATCTCCGAGTCGCAGGAGGGGGTTGTGGGTGTTGTGTGAAACATGATATGTGTTCTCGGTGTTCTTGTGTTGGGTGTGCGGTGGTGGAGATTCCGGGTAGGTTCTCCACCTCGAGGAGCATTGTAGTTGTCCAAGGCTTTACCTGCGACGGGTAGTTGACCGAGGCTTTACAATGACTCCGACACAACGTATGGGTTTCTATCCATACGGGCGGCTCGTGAATAATTCACAATATTGGAAACGTCTCGTAGGACTTAGCCGTGCCGGCATACCTACGGAAGTGTGCTTAATAGCTTGGCAAAAGGCGGTCTGGCGTGTGGGTACATTGGTACACCCCTGCAGGGTATAAAACTATTCGAATAGCCTCGTCCTAGGTTATGGACATGCTTGGTAAGGTCGTGCAAGAACTAGACTACAACCTTTTTTTAAAAAAAAAATTAAAATTTGACATGGTTGGCATGAGTGGGTAATTCATGCTATTGTTGTGGTGACTAATGGTTTAGTCACTTCCAGGACTATTTTACTGTTGTTGCTACTTGATTACTACTGTTTTTATCAAATAAAATCAGATTGCAAAATTGCCTTTGATCTATTACATTATTGCAAATAAAACTTGCTTTATGCTTAAAAATTTGAGTCCTAACCCGCTCCACTTAAATAAGCTTGCATATAGTTATTGTATAGATCTGTTATCACTCTTATATATCTTGCGAGTACATTCAAAGTACTCACCCGCTTTTCTTTGGGTGCTTTTGTTCTGCAGAGGAAGAAGGTGAGCCCCAAGGGCCTCACTTTTGTGAGTTGTGCTGTGGATTCGATGACTAGCTAGGCGGTCCGGTCGGTTGCCTTGTGGGTTAAAGGCACACTGATTGGCTCTTTTGTTTTATGGTCATCTTATGGCACTTTTGCTTCCGCTGTTAAATTTCCTTATGTATTTGTCATTTGGCCGGTTGGCCTCTCTTTTGTAATAACTATCCTTTATTTATGTTATCTTCTGTTTGTTGTTTTTGCTTCGGTTCTATGTGAATGAATGGAATTGATGCATGAACTTTGTAAAGAGGTGTGTATACTGCACTCTGGGAAGTATACATGTCTCGAGTCTCGGATTATCTGATTTGTGATGCTAGGACCAAGTGGCTGGTTAAGCATTACAAGCCGGATAAACCGGGGTCTCACACTTGTAGTGAGGGAAGAGGGTCTTTATCTGCATAGTAATTCTCTAACTTCTTTTGCCAAGCGCAGCAGGTGCGTAAATCATGCCCTGCCTGCTTATGAAGTGGGCACCACTTCTTATTCTTCTTGAAGCCATCGGTCGGACTTTTCGCCTTGCCCCGACCGGTATAGTCCTTCTTACCTTTGGTAAATTTATCTAGGACCGCCAGGACTTCATTATTGCCCGTTTCGCGGTGCTTCTTCTTCTTGAGAACTTTTTTAAGCTTCTTTTCTGGCTTCTCTGAACCAGGTCGAGAGGTTTTATCTTTTTTATCTATGGCTTCACTCCATTCAACAGCTTCACTAGCGGCTGCGTACCTATCATCCATTTCAAAAAGCTCGGTGGTTGTTCGTAGAGGGTTCATGGCAATATCCTCCGTAAATCGTCGGTTCCTCAAACCTGCCTTGAAATCTTGAATTACAGAAGACTCTGCAATCTCTGGTATCGAGTTACGAACCTGACTAAAACATCTTGATATATTGACGAAGAATTTCTTTTGGGTTCTCTCGGATCCGGTGGAGGTCATCCCCCTTTCTATGGCGGTCGTACGTACCCTGGAAATTTACGATCAAAAGATCGCAGAGTTGTTCCCAATTGTAGATCGATCCGACCAGCTAGTTAAGCAACCAGGACCGGGCAGATCCCTCCAGTATTGTAGGTAAGTAGTTGGCCATTATATTTTCATCACCACCAGCAGCTCTGATGGCGGTGGTATAAATCTAGAGGAATTCCAACGGGTTCTGGGACCCATTGAACCTATCCATGTTGGCTGGTCGGAACCTATTAGGCCATCGCACGGCCTGGAGTCCTACTGAGAAAGCTCGACAGCCCGTGACTGACTCATGGCGCCTTCTTTGAAAAGGTGCCAGATTGTGATCGGTTGTAGACCGGTTTCTTAGATTAGAAAGCCGGGGCTCCAGTGTTCCGATCTGATCGTGAGCATTACGACGACGCCCTCGATCACCTGCTTGGCCTAGACGATGACGTAGATCATCGGGGCCGAGCGAATAATTCTCTCGACGAGGGGAAGGAGTGGTGGTGTGGGATAACCTCCTTCCTTCTTGACTTGTTGGTCGAAACCGTCGAGGATGTCTTGGTACCGATCGATTCCCAACATACCTATGCTGCCCTCTGCCAAGGGAGGAACGTTGGGACGAAGTCATAGTCTAACTTTGTGATGTCATGTGTTCCCGGTACGCTTCTGTATGTTGCACGGTTTGTTGAAGAATTTCCGATACCTGTCCCATCAACTGGACAAAGCCTGGAGCTCCTGCCAGAGCAGGGTCGGTATTGTTTAGAATATTCTGAATACGCTGCAGGTTTTGTACCATAAATGAAGGTCTTGGCGTATTCATCGAGGTTGTTAGCGTTCGTAGATCTGAACCTTCTCTTGACCTTGTTCCTGGTCCCCCGCGATCCATCATCCTTGGTGGGGCAGAAACAGGTGTGCTAACTGATGGACGTCCATCAGTTCTGTTGCCTCTGGTAACTGGTGCTTCATTGCCTGTGCCATCTCCATTACTATATGGTGGCGAGGAGGTGAGTGCAGGACCATACACGGCATTGCGATCAACCTCAAGTTGAATCCGGAGAAATATGTGTTCGGAGTTTCCGCCGGAAAGCTTCTCGGTTTCCTAGTTTTGGCTAGAGGTATCGAAGCAAATCCTGAGAAGATATCGGCCATCAACCAAATGCTCCCTCCGACCACAAAGAAAGAGGTCCAAAAGTTAACTGGCTGTATGGCAGCGCTAAGCCGTTTCATAGCCAGGTTAGGTGACAAAGGGTTGCCTTTCTTTAAGCTTCTTCGGAAAAAACGAAAGTTTCGAGTGGACAAAGGAGGCCAATGATGACTTTGAAAAGCTCAAAGAGTACCTTATGAGTGCCCTGGTCTTAGTCTCTCCGAGACCAGAAGAAACCTTGCTGATTTATGTGGCTGCAACGCCGCAAACTGTCAGCAGTGTGCTTGTCGTGGAACGTGAGAACGTCCAACGACCAGTATATTACGTAAGCGAAGTCTTACATGGTCCGAAAGAAAGATACCCACAAGTACAAAAGTTGCTTTATGGTCTCCTTATGGCTTCAAGGAAAGTAAGGCATTACTTTCAAGCCCACAAAGTGGTCGTACCTACCGGGTATCCCCTCGGTCAAGTCCTTGGAAATAGGGAATCATCAGGACGAATAGCAAAATGGGTGGTTGAACTAGGGACGTTCGATCTCCATTTCTTTCACGAACAGCAATAAAGTCCCATGCAATAGCTGAATTCATTGCCGAATGGACAAAACCTGAATCTAAGCAGGAACTAGAGTACGAGTACCATGATGAATGGATAATGTACTTTGACGGTTCTTTGATGCTTAAAGGATCGGGGGCTGGAGTCATCTTGATATCCCCTATTGGCGAAAACATTAAGTACGTCATCCAGTTTAATTTTCCCGCTACAAATAATGTTGCGGAATATGAAGGTTTATTGGCAGGACTACGAGTAGCTCATTCACTCGGGATTCACAAATTACTAGTGAAAGGCGATTCTCAACTAGTAGCGAATCGAGTAGGGAAAGAGTATCAATGCTCGAGTACCAAGATGTCGTCTTATCTGGTGGAAGTACAAAAACTCAAAAAACATTTCTTCGGTTTCCAGATCCAATATATTCCTAGAAAGGAAAACTTTCTAGCATATCAGTTGGCACAGATGGCCTCCACGAGGTCGACCGTCCCGCCCGGAGTTTTTCTCGATCAACTCGATTCACCCTCGGTGGTCGAGCATTCCGAGAACATCAATGATAAACATCAGGTCATACCTATTGATTCTGATAACATGGATGCTCCACAGATCGACGACGATCAGGGTAGAGATTAGATGACATCGATCTACAATTATCTTCAGCATGATCTAATTCCAGAAGATGATGTAGAGGCCGATCGTATAGCACAAAAAGCCTAATCATACACTCTAATCGAACGTACATTGTACAAACGAGGATATCATGGAGTGTTGATGAGATGCATATCTCGCTCGGATGGCATCAAGTTGCTAACCGAAATTCATGGAGGAGTCTGTGGGGCATATCATTCCTACGGAACATTGGTCGGTAAAGCCTTCAGGCAAGGATACTATTAGCCAACTGCCCTTCATGATGCAAAAGAGCTTGTGACGGAGTGCGTACAATGTCAGTTTCATAGCCGACAAGTACATCAGCCGGCACAAGATTTGCAAACAATTCCTCTTTTTTGGCCTTTTGCAACCTGGGGACTAGACATTGTGTACCATTCCCAAGAGCACCCGGGGCTTTGAATTCTTTTTCGTCATGATTGACACATTCATGAAATGGATTGAAGCCGAGCCAGTTGTTAAAACTAAAACTGAGGCTGCGAAGAGATTCTTGACAAAAAAATATGATTACACGATTTGGTGTACCCAGTCGTATAATCATGGACAATGGTACTCAATTTTCGAGCGGCAGTTTCCAGGAATTTTGCGGAGAGCTTGGAATAAAAGTCCATTTCGCCTCCATTGCTCATCCGTAGAGTAATGGAGCAGTTGAGCGTGTCAATGGTATCATAATGCAGGGGGTCAAACGCCGAGTATTCGACGAGCTAATAAAGCGGTAAGGAGCTTGGGTTCAAGAACTTTATTCTGTCTTATGGGTTGTTCGAACCATGACCAGTCGTGCGACCGGCGAAACACCATTCTTTTTAGTTTATAGGGCCGAAGCCATGCTTCCTCTAGAATTAAAAATTGGCTCTGCTCGTACTGATTGTTTTAGTGGAAACGATCAGGAGGAACGACGGCTCGACGATGTCAATTTCCTTGAAGAACGACGAAACCAAGCCTTGATATGTTCGGCAATCTATCAACAAGCCATGTGAAGGTACCATAGTCGTAAGGTGCAGCCTCGCAGCCTAGCTGCAGGTGATCTGGTTCTCAGAAAAATTCAGAGCCAACTAAATCACAATAAACTTTCTCCCAACTGGGAAGGTCCTTACACTGTGGTCGAAGTCACCCGACCAGGCTCGGTATGATTAGCTATGCTCGATGGTAGAGTTTTGTCCAATTCCTGGAATATTGATCAATTGCGCAAGTTTTTCGTTTAATTCATTTCATTTCCTTTAAATTTAATAAATGATAATCAAATTCAAAGAAGTAAGTGATGTAATTTATATGATGGCACCCAAATCTGGTCGACGCGGTTCATATGCTCAAGATTATGAAGATCATATTTTTTATTTTCAAAGTTTTGTTCTACCCTTGTTTGGCTACTGGTCGGGACACAGAAAACCTCATAGTCGAAGTCTCTCCTTTTTTCGCACGTGATTCCGCCCACTAGAAGGAGCTTCCTAGTGATGGTCTTTTTCTTACGATCCTCGTTGCCAGTCGGACTAGAGCATGAGCACGTACTGCGAGATATACATTATATCTTCATATCTTAGCGGTTTATTCTGACCAGCGTTGAGTACTAAATAGAAATAAAACCACTTATTATTTATTATATATGTCTTTGCATATAATTCTTTTTCTCTTATAAAGGAAAATCTTCTTTTTTCTTCTGACTATATATTGTCTTAGTACTTTGATTATAAAAAACAGATTTACAACTAGTCGAAACCTAGCACTGGTTCCGACCAAAAAAGGTTTCCTAGTATTATCACGATCAGTTTTTTCAACAGTCAGTACAAACTTTCAAACAATGGTTAAGACTTAAATTCATTTTCTTGGCCTACTGCTTCTATATTAAAGTTCATCTACTATAAAACAGTAGGGGGCTAGGTAATATATGAATATCCATAAGTCGACAGGATGAACAAAAGATTTCATTGACAAGAGAAATGTAAGTTTTTTTACACATTTTTGCATACTCTCTCTCTTTTTGCAGGTTTTTTACTACTAGAGATTGCCAATTTAATCACTGCTTGATGAAGACCCGACCTCCATTTCTTCAGCAACCTTGTCTCCAAGAGGTTTATCTTCCTTCAGAAACTTGGTCGCCTCCTCAGGCAAGCAGTTGAAATCTTCTTCAATAGCTTGAAGGTTAGTAGAGGAGTCGGATTCCTTCAGTTTAACCAAAGTAAGATTAACTCCACTAGCAATGGATTCTTTTACAGATCGGGCATAGTTCTCTCTGGTAGTCTTGAACAAGTCCTTGAGGTCCTCCAAAATATGGCCAAGATAGTTTACCTTTTCCATTGGATCACTCAAGGAGGGCAAACTCAATCCTGATCCCATATCAAAGATCATCTTGTTGAGTGCAGTGATCTTTAAGTCGAGGTTAAGCATGAGTGCTGCCCCCTTGTCTTGCTCAAATTCCAAAGCTTTCTTTGCTTTGGTTAATGCTTGGTTTTGTTCTGCATAAGCGAAACAAGTATTAGGCAAGAATGATTAGAAGATATACCAAGTCAAGTCTACACTAGTTACCTTCAATTTTCTTTCCAGCAGTTTCAAGAATTTCTTTGTTTCTGGTCGTCAGGTCTTCGATCGACCGGTTCTTGGCTTGATTTTCTTCTTCAAGCTTGCTTATTTTGGCCTTATAAGCCATAGCCTCTTCTTTTATTTTCTCCAAATCTATCAAACATGATAAGGGAGAATAATTCAAAGGGAAGCAAAGGGTTATGAGAAGAAAGAGTTAAGAAGGAAGTTCTTACTTTCTAATTCGGAGTGTTTTTGCTCCAAGGTCTTTATCCGCTAGGTCAGTCCTCCGACGACGGCGAAGTTCTCGATCATATGCTACATGGTTAGCATTTTTCTTTAAGTCTCCCATAAACTTTAAAAGGAGCAATATAAATGGTTGTAGATTCTTACCCGAATTGCCAAGTCATTATAATCGGAAAAAATTTTATCGGGATTTGTCTCGGCTTGACGATCCAATATCCTTCCCCAAACTTAATCAAGTTCCTTATCCTCGATAAATCGAGCAGAAAAAGGAAACTTGTTAGTTTGAGAAGGGTTGCTTGCAGAAATCGGAACCTGTTGGGTATCTGTTGGGATTCCTACGTCTGTGGATGGGGTAATAATCACCACAGGGTCCAACTCAGATTCTGACACTGAAGCTTACTCGGGGGCTATCCTAGGCGCTTCCTTAGGAATTCTAACGTGAGGGAAGTCCTAGTCGGAGGTGCCCTTGATAACCTGATCTTTCGGAATGGGCCGGTCGGAAACGACTGGAACTCCAGAAGATCTGCACAAAAGAAAGAAAAGAATCTCAGTAGTTCAAGTTCACCAAAGACGTAATTCAGGTATGCATTTATATGGCTAGTTCATTTATACATACCTGGTTGTTTTCTTGGTCTTGACTTTGAAGCGTGCTAGTTTGAAATCCGTAGCACTCGCTTTTCTTTTCTTTTCAACCGATTTTACCAGTTTTGAACTGGTCGGATTGGTTGCACCCCCTACACCCTCCAACAAAGGGTCAGAAGTAATACTTTCGACCAACTGGTCGAGAGTAGAATCCCTGATCACTTGATCAGAAGGTGTAAGTTCGTTGGTCAGCGGGTCCTGAGCGACCGCATGGGACTCAACGATTACCGCCTTTATTAACAAGCAAAGTTAGTCAGGTGATGAACATGCTTCATCTAAACGAAGAATATTTTTCGGTTACCTATCTCTACACGATCACTATTTCTAGTGATTGTAAGACTGGTCGGATCGGCAATTGGCACACATGTTTCCGTGACCTCATCAATTCTAAGCCCGACTGACTACATTTCAAAGAGGATTTTAGGTAAAAACTGATCGAAAAATATTAAAAAGGTAAAAAGTAATTGATATACTCACCCGAAGTCTCTCAGCTCTTTCTTCTGCGGAAGTAACCTCTAAAATCAGAGGGAAGCCAGCTTTGTCGTTGGGCTCTCTAGCATAGATCATTTTGATCCGACTCCTGATCTCATCAGGAGATAAAGCTGCAGAAATAAAATGAGAGATTTTAGGATTTCAAGAGTAATCAATTAGTAAAATAAACTGGTAGGAATCCACCAGAACTTACCGTCTCTAGAGTCCCTGGTCGCATCATCATGACTAATGTACCAGAGCAGTGAGTAAGCTCTGGCCTTCAAGGGACTAATCCAACGCATGGAAAAGTCCCTCACCACGTGCCAGGAGGTTAAACCCCTGACACTCAGGAGATGGATGGCCTCAACCCATCTCCCTATCTTCCCTTACTTCTTTGAGGAAGAACGCCATTCTGGAATCTCGACAGCCTTCTTACCGCTGTAGTAAAGGCCGTCTTGCCGAGTGATTTTCATATAAAACCAACTTTTCTTCCATGACGACCACGAAGACTTTGAGTACATAGGAATGTACTCATCAGCTTTCCCGTCATGGAGACGTAAGGTACATTCTCCGGGTGTACCGGTCGTTTTCTTCGCATTCGCCATTCTGTAGTAGTACTTCAAGAGATCCAGAGTCGCTGGAATTCCCAAGTATGCTTCACAGAGGTAGACGAAGATGTTAATGTTGGCAATGGCGTTGGGGGCCAGGTTGATTAATTCCACTACATAATACTCCAGAACTTGGGAGACAAAGGAGTGAACAGGAAGCCTGAACCCGCATTCGATATATGCGAGGAATACAGGAATCTCTCCATCCTCGCCGCTTGGAGAATTCTCTCCAAAAACTGATCTCTAAGAAATCAAACTTCTATCAGGAAGTAATCCGATTTTTTCCAGACATTTTAACTTCTTCTCACTCAGGTCCGAGATCGACCAGTTGGTGATGAGATCCGACATGATGATTTCTTACGAGTGAAGGAATCAAAGGTGGCCGGAGATAATCTTTCGAAAGATGAAAAGGAAAATAGGAGGCGTAAAAACCCTAACACCAGTGCAAAGATGTTTTTATAGCCGCAACACTGTAACCACTTCCGGGAGAAGTCCAACGGACAAAAATCTTTTTAACCAGCGGACAAAGAGGCTTTTTCAACTTCCAAGGCAGTTTCTCAACTTTAAAATGAATACAGACCACCTCGGGTGTCACGATATTTAATGAGGGGTCTGCCCAATACGACTTCATCGAAAGAAAAAGAATGTATATACGACCAACTCATTAAGTTCGGGGGCTAGCTGACGAGGATTAAAACCTCTATGTATTATTTTAATACATAATAAAAGACCATATGTCTTCATGGTCGTAACCCCTAAAGCTAACGACCTCACTGGTCGTTAGGATTCTGGAGGTTACATAATACATAACCTGGTCGGGCAAGGATCCTAACCTAGCCTCCGACCAGTCAAAATGCTCATAAAGCTTTGAACTGGTATCTGGATCTGAGTCCAGGTATATGCTTTACTGTGTGACGAATGGAACATGTGCTATATATTCCATACCACGCGATGTTACACTGGAATACGGTTAAATGACTCACTGACATATAACCGCACATCAGTTGATACATTGTCAACTAACGCCTCTCTCTGACCAGATGGGTCATTTCCCAACAGACGTCTCTCCAAGGGATAACTACCAAAGCTTCATCAACTACTTAAGGAGGATCGCGGAAGGTGGAGATGGAGAATGAGATCAGTCTGGAACCGAAAGATACATCGATTGGAATCAGACTTAGAATATAACGAGTCGATTAGATTGTAAAGTCATAGCCTTTGGTTGAGATTGTAGACACATTCTGTAATAGCCAGTTCATCTTAATAAAGAGCAGCCCCATTCCTTGCCAGGAGATATGTGCCATCTTCCTCTGTCTTTTTATATTTGTAAGTTCGGTGATTTGATCGTCGACACGATTTTTTTTGCAATATAAAAAACTATCACAGATGGTTCTGAACAAGAACTGTCTATGATAATTACTATCACAGACGGTTGTTGTTTAGAAGCGTCTGTGAAAATAGACTACCACAGACGGTTCTGAACAAGAACAGTCTGTGATAGTTACTATCACAGACGGTTCTAAACAAGAACCGTCTATGATACCTTTTTTCACAGACGGTTTGAAAACCGTTTGTGATGACTGTCTGTTATCACAGACGCATAAATTCAGACGGTTCAAAAAATCGTCTATGATGAGATTTTGTTTAGTAGTGTCCCTATACAAGGAAACCAATCAACTATATATCTAAGGGAATTATTCTTAGGTGAACAGTGCACGTGTGAACAGTACCACACCCATGACACCCTCCATCCCGCAATATAAGTTCCTATTCTTGGGAAGCGTTGTCACACAATATAAGTCCACTGCGGAGATCGAATGTGTAGCTATTGCAATATTTTAATTCATACCCTGCTTTAATACTGAAAAGTAGATGAATAGTTGTATGTCATTTAGTTGGGTTATGCATGGTCCGATGATATTAACATATTTTTTTTTATTTAGTGCCTCTCCGTGGTCTGGGTGTACGGTGAACTTGGACTTATATTGCAGGATGGAGGGAGTAGTTTATCATGGCAGTTCCTTTCAATAGCAGGAACCATATCTTTTAATTGAGCTCTTATTTTCTGTGCGGGAAGGTCATTTTGGGATCAATTAAACCAATCAATTGAAGGTAGAGGCAGTTGTGATGTCCATGTGCAAATGATGAATAAATATAGAAGCATTCCAATGTCGTGGTTTGTTCTTCTTGTATTACCAATGATAGGTCTGGCAGTGTTGACTTGTGAAGGGTTTGGAAATGAACGTCGGCTTCGTTACTGGGGAGTTTTCCTTGCGTGCTTGCCTGTGCTTCTGTTCTTACCACCCTATGCAACACTTCGAGCCACTATAGCTCAGGTAGACATTACAAGGTTTTTTTTACATCTTCTCTACCAACATTGATTAGCTCAAGTTACTTGGTAACCAATCAAATCATATAGCGATGCACCTGAGGGCAGCACATTTGGTAATTCTTAACGTTTGGAGGGGTGCTCTTAAAAAATATGAAATCTTTGGGAGTACCATACACATACACTGAACCACCACACTTAGATCTAAAAAAGTCATCATTTTAGATGTATGTTTTTTAGGGGCAACGTGTTCATTAACACTACAACAATCTCATGAGTAGAAAACTAACATCGGTATGTTAATAACATGTGGCCCCATGGTCTACCTGTCATTCTCACATTAGATGTTATTTTTCAATTTGTATATCTTAGCATTGTTACTGAGCAATTTTTCTCTCTCTTTTTTTTTGTTGTAGACCTTTTTTTTTTGTCTTGAGTGATTCTGGTGACAACTTTGCCAATTATTTCTATGTTTAGTTGTTAACTAGATTTTGCTATTTTTGTGGACTGCTGTAGCAACC
Organism: Hsuehochloa calcarea; assembly: GCA_036346395.1. Lineage (NCBI taxonomy): Eukaryota > Viridiplantae > Streptophyta > Magnoliopsida > Poales > Poaceae > Hsuehochloa > Hsuehochloa calcarea. The sequence continues at coordinate 51,881,055 of CM070610.1, read as the reverse complement.
GAGCATTGGTTTGTTTACACACATCATCATTGGGTACTTGTACCCTGGAAGACCATTGGCCAATATGGTTTTTGATCTGTACAGCTCAACAAATATTAATGCTTCTCTTGCTGTGCTTTCAAGTTTCAATACATGAAAATTCCTCCAAGAGAAATGTTCTTTGCTCAGGTAAAGAGAAACAGAAAAGCAGAAAGTTTCTACCATTTTTTTTTTCATTTTATTTGTTGCTACGTCTATTTGTTTCCTCGTGCTTGAATGCTTATTTTTCAGAGTTTGTTTCTTCCTTCATGATACTCACCGAGAACATGTGAGCTGTGACCATATGTGCATAGGTACAGTAGAAGTATGTATTGACTTTGTTTGCAACCACGTAAATAGTTGAAACAATGAAAACTCTGATGTTTTCATCTTGACTATACTTATCAAAACAGTGGCGGACCGACAGGGGCTAAGGGGTAGAGCACCCCCACGGCCCGACGGATCATGAGTACCTCCCTAGCACCTTTATCTGTCGGGCAACATGGCTTGAAGCTTAGCTGCTTTGAGGTGAGAGAAAAATAAGAAAATGATTTAAATTGAAATTCTCTTGTATGGGCTGCGCTAAGCTAAGTACTGATCGTTGCTTTCTCGAGCCAACTGGCCAAGCCCACTAAACACATCTATCTCACTCTGACTCTGCTCTCTCTTCCTACCAGGCATCGAGTCCCACTCCAAATCCTAACTAATTCTCCAATCCCCATTATGGCGAACCCTAGCGACTAGCATTGTGGCTGGCGTGCAGGCGTGGGCTTGGACGTGCTGGGTGGCTCACACCAACATGAGGCATTAGCAACCGAGTAGCGCTGCGTGGTATAAGCCTGTGTACAGCGTAGTAGCTGACACAATAGGTAGGCAGCGCGTAGCTGGGTAGGCAGGTGGCATCGTCCCATTAGCGCTTTCTAAATTTTAGTCTTGGGTCCGCCACTATATCAAAAGTTTATTTAAACCCAATAATTTGCATTACTTTGTCCATTTTCTATACTACAATAATAAAAAAACATACATTTGAGAATGTCCATTTCAACCTCCCGTTTTTCTCCCACCCAAAATTTGGTCATATAGGCCTTTTAGCTTTACTTATGAGATGGTAAAGTCGACATACTTTTTGTTGTCTTCTGTCTAAATTGAAGAGATCGTTTCTATTATTCTGTTAAGAACTATTGTAATGTTTGTCAAACAAAATAAAACAAAATAGTGAGAGATAATGTATAGAGGGATTTCCATCAATTTATTTCTCAACTCGCTTTTTTTTTTTGTTTATCTCACACAAGACCCATGCACATGTAACTTGTAAATGGCGCTTTCATACGTAGTACTTGATATGCACGAGGCCTAGAATCGGAACCGCTATCACTTTTCCATTACTACCTTTCTGTTGCATATGCTTGGGAGAGAAACTCCTGTTTGAATGTCTAAGTATGCAATTCTCTGTTTTTCTTTACCAGAGTGGCAGAGCCTTATTTATTTTCAATTAGGTCTTGACTAAACCACTAAATTTTATTTTTGAGGCCACGGTTTGTGCTTTTTTACTTGTTCATTATGCAAGAATTCTCTAGTATTCTGAAGTTCCATTTCACAGGTCATTGGCTCGTTGATATCAATTAGCTCAGAAGTTGCTGTGACATGGTGCATATTTTCCTCGGTCGAGAATATGTGCCGCCCGGAACAGTTTCCTAGAGGAAAAGCCCATGGATATGCCCCACTAGCCGTGTAGTTAATAATGAGATAGTTGATGGACCATATCGAATGTTCTATCCTGCGGGCGTGCGTGTACAGATGAAGTGGATCGAGCTCATCGTCGTCCCTGCCCTCTTCGTGCCGGCGTCTCGTGTCCCTCCAATTACAGCAGTTGACCACCTGTCCTGGTTCGCCGTAGGATTTGTTTTCAATTGCGTTGTCTATCGAAGATACAAAGGATGGTGGGTGCAACCAGCCATGATCCAAGATTCGGGCTAGGTTAGCTAGCTGTTCTTGGATCGAATTCGAATACTTTGTGATTTTTCAAGATGTTTTGATAGATTTTAACACTGATCAGACTGGCGTCAATGGCATCAATTGGTGGTGTACTTCGGATGTCTCTCATCATTGCCCACTAGCCACATGCCCTACTGAACCAGGAGTTCAAGCTGAGCGCTGCCCCGTCGTTCGGTAGTGTTGTTTGGCTTGTTTTTGTTATGCTAGATTGAATGTTCATAAATTTGCTGTTAACGAAACAGCATTATGGATTGTACTGTGGTTACCAGTATTTCTGGCATTGCACCCAAATACTGTACATATGGATGCATGGAGTTCACCAAAATATAAAATAGTTTCACTCTGAAATATAGTCCAGACAAGTATTTTTAGACGATACAGCACAGAAAGCGAAAACATAATTGTTGGCGTGTTCTTGTTGTAATGAAGATGTAATAAATGTTATTTTTTGCAACATTGATGTACAAGCAAGGTAGTCAGAGTTGAGATCATAAGTTGGATCGATTTGCCTCCGGTAGTATCGAATCGTAGAATCGGTGATCCTACGGAATTGTAAAAATACACATATTTAACATCTATACTATAAGTTTACATAATTCTTACATGGTTTACTATTTACACTACTACAGAACAGACCTTTGGTCCCGGGCCTAAAGGGCCTCTAGTCCCGGGTGTAGAGCCGGGACTAGAAAATCGGGACTAAATGTCTCACCTTTAGTCCCGGGTCCCAGGCCCGGGACTAAAACGACAACTTAGTCGGTTGGTAATACCAACCGGACTAAAATCCACTGGTATGCTACATTTGGTCCTTTTTAATCCCGGTTGGTATTACCAACCGGGACTAAAGGTTTTTTTTTTCTTTTTTGTTTCCATTTCAATTCATTATTGATTTTGGTTTTAAAATTACATTAGGTTTTCCAATGCGTATTCTTCGCTGCTAATATATGTATACGCCCACATATAATTTAGTTTGGAACATTATTACAACATTATTCATGCATCCTTGGTATTTACAACACAAATGTTGTCCTCCACTTAAATGTCATACAAATGTTAAATCTGGTTTGGCTTCAATTGTTCATCAGGTTAAAGTAGAACTCGGTCTTGGGCTTGAGGACATGCTCATTAAGAAATCTGCGATTGTCTCTTGAATTCCTTTGAGGCGGTCCATATCCAACACCTGTTCCTTCAACCATATCTCCTTCAATTTGCATTAAACGAAAGAAGTATTAATATACATAAGATTTATTTAATAGCAACAAATAAATAAAATGGATTTATTATATATACTTATTACGTACTTTACGCATCTGTAGATGGGTTCTTTTGCATACACCATGAGGAACTCGCAAGCGTAGTATCCACACAAATTGTTGTCGGTGGTGCCAGTAGAACCCATCATGCGATATAAAAGATAACTCTCGTCATCCCGCGTAGTCAAGCATGATAAGGCAAAGATGCGGGAGCTAGTACAACTTACATCCGATCGGTGTGGATCGAAGTGGCGCTTTCGGATCCGGACGGTGTAGTTGAACGAACCAAGCCCAAACCACGCCTAATAATTGAATCGTTAATTAACTATTGCAAAGTTAAAGAGCAGAATAAATATTTAAAGATCGAAGTTACCCCGGATAATGTCTATCATATCTTGGTAATCTTCTGCGGTTTTCTCAACGAGTCATAGATTAGCAAATGACCGTCGGAGAGATCGAGGACAATCGAGATCGATGAAAATTCGCATTTGTTTATAGAGTCAACATATATATCTTTATGTTGGATTGAGTAAGTAAAGTAAAATGTGCACACGATAACAACACTCACCCAAAGTTGTAGGGAAGAGTATAAATCTTTTGTTCTTTTGGTTGATCAAGAACCTCCGAAATTCCTCTCCGTTTGAGGTCTCCATTGATCGTAGGGAGTGTTTGGGTCCTTGAATACGATATATGGATCAACGAAACCAATGTTCTTGTCGTTTCTACGTGTGAGGTCTCTCATCATGTCTCTGCATATGTATAGACATGCTAGCTAGTGTGAGGATAATTACTTATACATATACATATGCTAGAGTGAGATTATTAAAAGAAAGAATCACGTCTGAGACAAAAGCGGTGATGAGAGATTTGTCTAGAGCGTTCATGTGGCATAGTGGTGTAACTCATTAAAGCGAACCATTATAATGTCATCGCCACGGAAGTAATGATGGTTTCTAATTTTGACGCAAATATAGTCATCCGCTTTTGCGACACGCGCCATGTACCACTTGTTTAACAAGTACATTTGTGTCTGAAGTTCGATGAGCTTCTCGTGGTTGTATAGACTCTTGCCATATACATATTCCTTCTTCCAATGATCAACTTCCGAGCACTTTTGATGTGTGCTCCGCGAGCATTTGGGAAATGCTTAGACCGAGCTCATGAAAAATTCATCAAGTTGATCCAAATGCACATTTCGTATATCTGTTCTAGCACGTTCGTGTTTGAACCATATTCATTCCCAATAACTAGCGGGGCACCGATTGTTGTGATTGTTCCCGAGTGTGCAACACCCTTCCGTGCTATCTTCTCTTTCTTCTTCGCCTCCTCAATTGACTTGGTGAGAGTGCGGTCATAGTCCGATAGTGGCGAATCCTTACGAGCATGGCGTAACTTTTTCGGTGGCGTCCACCCTTTGCCTTAGAACTTACGGGCGTCACGAAGAAGTACGGCTTCTCGGTTTCGCCGCTTCACTTTTAGCCTTGACTTTGCAAGAAACTGCCCACATCTGTTTTCATCAAGCATCTATTTCTCGGCGGTCTTCTCATAGGAAAGTTTCGTCGTCTTAGAAATAGCCGGTGTTCTCCACGAGGCTTTCTTCTTCGGCGGTGGGGCCAACGCTTCGTTGTGGGTGCGCCTCTTCTTTGGCGGAGGGCGGCGGTGTCGGCGTTGGAGCCCGCCGTGGAGGCGATGGGGCGATGGCGGCGTTGGAGCCCGCCGTGGAAGCGATGGGGCGATGGCGGCGTTGGAACCCGCCGTGGAGGCGATGGGCGGCGGTGTCGGCGTTGGAGCCCGCCGTGGAAGCGATGGAGCGGCCGGTGGCGGCGTTGGAGCCCGCCGTGGAGAGATGGGGCGATGGCGGCGTTGGAGCCCGCCGTGGAGGCGATGGGGCGGCGGTGTCGGCGTTGGAGCCCGCCGTGCGGCGATGGGGCGGTGGGGATGCGGCCGTGTCTTCCACTTCATTGTCATCGCCGCAACACCGTGACTGTGGTGAATGGATAATTGGACTTAGGTTGGGGAGGTTCTCACTGTGAAAACAACGTGGTATGAGTAAACCGTTATTTAAGCCAATACATAATTAGTGAAAAATGGTTCGTTCACTTTCATCCGCACCTAGGGTAAAGTTGTTGAGGAGGAGGAGGTGGCGCCCTAGGAATAATGATATAGCGCTTGCGCCAACATATGAATGTCTTCTCACTTCTCCTAAAGTCTTCTCCCATCACCTCCTTCAATGTCAAGAGGCACATTGCTTTTACCTTTCACAACTCTATCCACCGAGACGCTAGCATATCCAGAGGTATTAATGCCCCATGGCATCTTGGTGTCTTCGTAGGGTCGATCGAGATACAACACCGATAGCCACCATGGTGTGGCATTCCCCTCGAATGTGCACTCACATGTCGTGAGAGGATCGGTGATGTCATCCACGGGAAGCGCACCTGCGTCATCTTGAATCACGGCACCTCCGTGGAAGCGCAACTACTTTTCAACTGATTAGGGGGGCTAATGTTGACTCCCGGCTCTGATGCAGTTTGCCTTTGGATGGAACTTCTCGCTATCTGCACTTGCCTTTTGATTTCCGCATTCATTTTGGCTTCAAGTGTTTTTCTCGCTCTCTCGCTTCACGAGCCACTTCCGTGACTCATGAACCATTTCCTCCATCCTGCGCATCCGCTCTGCCTCCTCGTACTTCTTTCTCTGGCGGCTTCTATAGGTGGCTTTGTCTTTAGGAAAGCATGCTCCCACGACACCTCCCCATAGCCTCTTGTTCGCCCACCGTGTTCAAGACTCTCGTATGCGTATGTCGGCTCATCCTTATCTCTGTTCGTTGCCACTGCCACTCTCGGTAAGCCTCGAGCATAAGCAAATCTTTCTCGCTCTTTGGAGTTTTGCGCCATACACTATCTTTCCGGTCTCTAGGTCGAGTGCTTCCCCATGACCGAAAAACCAATACTTGGCACGCCAAAGGCTTGATTGATTCTGTTCGATCCTTGGCAAGAATCTCCGTTCCATTCTTTCCCACTTAGGAATGGCACTCCTGTAGCCACCGATCCCAAGTGATGGTGGTATTGCTTTGTCGGGCATTCTGCTGGTTCCTTCTCACCCGTGCCTCACCCTCTTCCGATGTCTTGAACTGTACAAACTCATCCCAAAGCGGCCTCAACTTGACGTAGGCCTTAGTGTTGAAATCAAGGCGTCGAGTTCTTCCCGATAAATGTGTTGTACAATTTCTTCTTCCAACACCGGAATTGTGTGGCCATCTTCTTCATAGCCAGCTTCCTAACTCTCTCCTTCAAAGCTTCATCTTACAGACGAGCGAAATGTTGAAGGACATCTTGCCAAACTAGTACCTTGTCACGATCGGAGACAAAACTAATATGAGAAGCAACTTTCTTTTGCTTCCATTCACGAGCATTAATCGGGATCCCGTCCCTTACAAGGTACCCACAGGGTGACAAATTTCGTGCATGTGGTCCAAGTACTTTGCTGTATCCTCCTCGAATTCGAGAGAATGAACCGACCCTCCAACGGCTTCTTGGGCCTCGTACATTTCTACTCTTCCCGTTGTTGTCGTCGATCCGAGGGCTACGAATGTAGAAACACAAAGATTTAAATAAATATATTTACGACAAATGAAATTATTCGAATTTCATGTATACATAAGAGATTGTAGATAGACCTCGCCACATTGTCTTGCTCATCTTCATAATCGGCAAATCGACTCCGTCATCCGCTTCTTGATTGTTGTCATCACCTTGAATTGGGCACCTTGTAAGGCGTCATTGTTGATAATTTCCATCATGGCATCGTCCATGTTGTCATTCGGTCGACCATTTACGCAAATATATGTGTAGGACGTTAGAGCGGTTCGTGATCGGGTTATGATTTCGCATCAAGTGGCGTGCGGTTCGTGACATGCATCGACAAAAGAAAAACAAAAGAGGGCTCTTGCCACGGGTTAGTCTTTGTGTCGTCGTCTCCTGCGCAGAAATGCAGATCTATCTCAAGGTTACTATATGAAAACATAACACGCAATTGAACATCAACAACTTATCTAACCCACTAATAACCCGCAATTGAACATCAACAACATTTGGATAGCTTTGATTGAATGATCGTGAGTCATCAAAGCGTTACTCATGCTTTTGTGTCAAAAATTTAGCCATGACAATGATTTCACATTTTAGTTCGAAATGTTTGAATCACATGGGCTATGCGTGAGGAGTATCGTGTCAATGACACTTCTCAATATCCACAAACATAACACTTCTAAAAACATGAAAAATGCCAATCATGGTAATTCGAATCGATCTCTTATTTGCGCAATTCTTCTCGTATTTGAGCAAATATGGACTTTAATCGTTGTCAACACATCCTGATCTCGTCCCAGACAACATGGCATGCACATATGTTACTTCCACAAACACAAGAGCACTCAACTTAATTTATACAATAATATCCGAATAGTGCATACAAGATCTATTACATTGCAAGAACATAAAACTACATTCAAGAATGAATTGATCAACCAAAACCATATTTAGTTATGAGCTTTGACTATCTTGATGTATACAATCACCTCATGACCAAGATGTAATTCGACATGTGAATGTATAATGTAGCTAGACAAAGCGATAAATTGCTCAATCATGAATTCAACGAAAGATCCATACATCCATTTACGAACTACTACATTTACAAATCAATAATCCGAATCCGACATTTATGAATCCATGTACCTACACAAAATCATGCATTGCTCAATCACAAAATTCATACAACACGAAACCGATCCACACGGGGCATCAGGGGGAGGGGAGGCTCGGGTGCACGGGGGCGGTTGGGCAGCGTGGCCGGGGAGGAAAAGAGAGGGAGAAAGGGGGAGGCGGCGATGGAGCCACTGCACGGGAGAAGGGGAGGCTCACCGAGCGGCTGGAGGGGGGTGCCGAGGGAGGCCGGCGATGGAGCCACGGGCGGCGCGGGGAGGAGCTTGGCGGCGGCGACCTGGAGCGAGGAGACGGCGCGAGGAGACGGCGAGGAAGGCGGGGCTCGGGTGCACGGGGTTGCTTGAGACGGCGAGGAAGGCGGGGGGCTCGGGTGCACGGGGGTTGCTTAAGCTTGAGGGTCCTTTAGTCGGTCCGTATTAACAATCGGGACTAAAGACCTTTAGTCGGGCGTAAACCACCGGGACTAAAGGTCCGACCTTTAGTCCCGGTATTACTAGCCGGGACTAAAGGTCTTTAGTCCCGTTGTTAATACGGACCGGGACTAAAGGTGGACCTTTAGTCCCGGTGGTTTCTGCCCGACTAAAGGTCTTCTTGTGAGATATATTTTCCATACAGTTTTCACCTTTAGTCCCGGCAGTATGTCTGGACCGGGACTAAAGGTCCCACTATTCGATTCATACAGTTTTCCACAGTTTGGGTTTTGTATTAAGTTTATTTGTATAAATATGCTAATTCTTGTTAAATGCATAGTAAATTAAATACTAGGCATAAATTTTTAAAAATAATAGTTGCATTTCCTTTTATCTTATTGACATTTCAAACGACTTTTATAGTGACCACAAGCTGGGAAGTGAAGAGCCAACTATAAACAAAATGAAGGGCTCAAACCACAAGCTGGGAATTTCATTTGAAACGATAAAAACAAGAAAAATATGATAGAAACATCCGAAGTTACAATTATTACATAAAATCTCTAATACACACTATTTATTAAACATCACTATATATCAAGGGCACGATGGTGAACTTCTTCTTGACGTATGACCCTTGGTTATGATCATGCCGTAACCATGGAGTATCCTCGGCATTTAGCGGGATGCTTGGGTCTTTGGTCACATGAAGGCGGATTCGGTCATCCCTTTCATAATCTTGACTTGTCGACTTGTCCTCAATTCCCACGATGTTTCTTTTCCCCTGAAAGAACTATGTGGCGTTTTAGCTCATTGGTTGATTTGTCGTAGTTTTTCCCTCTCTTGGGTTTTGTAGACATGTCTTTCACATAGAACACCTGATTCACATCAGCAGCAAGGACGAATGGTTCGTCTTTGTACCCAATATTGTTGAGGTCCACTGTTGTCATTCCATACTCCTTGTCGACTGTTACCCCGCCTCCGGTCATCTTCACCCATTGGCACTGGAACAAAGGGACTTTAAAATTAGGTGCGTAGTCTAGTTCCCAAATCTCCTCTATGCGGCCATAATATGTTTGCCTCTTTCCATTTGGGTCTGTGGCATCTATCACGGACACCACTGCTTTGGTTCGTGCTCCTTTTATCTTGGGCTCTGATGTAAAATGTATTTCCATTTATCTCGTACCCTTTATGCGTGAGGATGTGCCACGATGGTTGCCTAGCCAACAAATCAGATTGCTCATCAATATTGTCATCACCTCGACATTCTTTTCGCAACCAACCATTGAAAGTTTCCATGTGATGACGCCTAATCCAAGCTTCATTCTTCCACAGGCTGGGATCGTAGGAACTCCTTGTGTACCTCGACATACGGCTCCACCACGGAGGAGTTTTGAAGAAGCTGTAGTGCGCTTTATTGAAATAATCGTCCCCGTCGATATATGTTTTCTTCCCTAGTGTTCCCTTTCCACTAAGTCTCCCCTCGTGTCGCGATTCAGAACACCAATCGGGTCAAGGTCGGGAATGAAGTCAACACGAGAACTCAATGACCTCCTCTGTCCCGTAGCCCTTGGCGATGCTTCCTTCAGCCGAGCACGTTGGTGAACATATTTCTTGAGACTCCATGAACCTCTCAAAGGGAACATGTTGTGTAGGAACACAGACCGAGAATATTAATCTCCTTGACCGGTGAACTAGGAGGTGTGTCATGATATTAAAGAAGGATGGAGGAACACCAACTCAAAGTCGACAAGACATTGAACCACATCATTCAGTAGAGTAGCTAGTTCCATTGGATTGATTGCCTTACGAGAAATTGCATTGAGGAATGCACATAGCTTCACGGTGGCAGACGTACATGTGGAGGTAGAATTCCTCTTAAAGCAACCTAAGCAATTGCGTCATAAGCACGTGGCAATCATGGGACTTTAAGTGTAGGAATTTCTTCTCCGCACATTTATTATCGCTTTATATTGGAGGAGAATCCAGATGGGACCTTGATCTTTGTTTAGGCATTCAAACATGCTTTCCTTCTCTTCTTTGCTAAGAGTGAAGCTAGCGAGTCTTAAGTAATGGCGTCCATCGTCTGCCTTCTCTGGATGCGAGTTGTCTCGTTCTTTCATGCGCCGCAAGTCTGTCGTGCTTCGAGTGAATCCTTAGACTTTCCATACACATCCATGAATCCTAGCGAGTTCACACAAAGATTCTTTGTCGGTGCATCACGTCGATCGCGTTGCGGACCTCTAGGACTTGCCAATAGGGTAGCTCCCAAAATATGGACTTCTTCTTCCACATGGGTGCGTGTCCCTTAGCATCTTTCTAACAGGTTATTTGCCTTGTCCCTTTCAAAGACTACTTGCACATCCTTGACCATATCAAGTACATCCTCCCGATTGGTTGCGAGGCTTTGTTCGGTGTTACGCCTTACCGTTAAAATGCTTGCCTTTCTTTCTTAGTTGGTGATTCATAGGAAGAAAGCGACGATGGCCAAGGTACACGACCTTTCGACATTTTTCAAATATATACCGTCAATGTCATCAAAACATTGTGTGCATGCATTGTATCCCTTGTTTATCATCTGAAAGATTACTTAGAGCAGGCCAATCATTGATTATTCGAACAACAATGCTCGCAGGTCGAAGTGTTCCTGTTTGTACTCATCCCACACACGTACACCTGGTTTGCTCCATAAAAGAAGGAGTTCCTCAACTAATGGCCTCAGGTAGACATCGATGTCGTTGCCAGGTTGCCTCGGGCCTTGGATGAGCACCGGCATCATAATGAACTTCTGCTTCATGCATAACCATGGAGGAAGGTTGTAGATACATAGAGTAATGTGAGGCAAGTGCTATGACTAGTGCTCTGGTCCCCAAAAGGATTCATACCATCCGTACTTAAAGCGAACCTTAGGTTTCTTGCGTCATCTGCAAACTCCGGGAATTCTCTGTCTATTGCTCTCCACTGGGACCCATCAGCAGGGTGTCTCAACATGTTGTCTACCTTACGGTCTTCTTTGTGCCATCGCGACAACTTTGCATGGTCCTTGTTTATGAACAGACGTTTCAGGCGTGGTATTATAGGAGCATACCACATAACCTTGGCGAGGATTTTCTTCTGGGGCGTTCTTCGCCCTCAACATCGCCAGGGTCATCTCGCTTTGATCTTATACGCGACGCTTTGCATACGGGGCATTCATCCAAATTCTCGTAGTCCTTGCCACGATACAGGATGCAGTCATTAGGACATGCATGTATCTTCTGGATTTCTAATCCCAAAGGCCAGACGACCTGTTTTTCTTCGTACGTAGTGGCAGGCAATTCGTTAGGCTTCTAAGCATCTTTTTGGATCTTGATAATTGCCCAAATGCCTTGTCGGATACACCATTCATGCCTTCCATTGTAGCAACTCGATGTTGTACCCAACTTTTTGCCCATCTTGGCGGACGGGTATAGTAATTTCTTGTGATCCTCTAGCATGCGGTCAAACTTAGCCTTCTCCTTTTCACTTTCGCAATCTCTTTGTGCATCACGAATGACATCACCAAGAGCATCATCTTGGCGAGTGTGTCTTCCTTTGCCTCTTCTTGACTTAGCCCATTGCGGTATCATCGAAGTCACCGTATTGAGCAATAATGTCGTTAGGGTCCAATTGTTCTTCTTCACCTTCTTCCATTATAACCTGGTTTCTCCGTGCTTGGTCCAACAAATATAGTTTGGCATGAAACCCGACTTCAACAAGTGTGAGTGAAGACTCCTTGAGCTAGAATATTCCTTCAAATTCTTACAGGGGCACATGGACAAAGACATGAAACCATCCCGCTTGTTTGCCTCGGCCACTCTTAAGAAATAATGCACGCCATCAATGAACTCTTTGGGCGGCGATCGGCATTGTACATCCAATGGCGTATCATCGTCTGCATTATATGACATATCACATAATTAAATTTCAAGTTTCAAATTTTTCCCAGATATTACACATGATAGAGAGGCTACCCAAAAAATTACTTAATAATTAAATATTAAACTTATTTATTAAAACAAAATTAATATTTATTATTTTTACCCAAGAGGTTGGATCTGATAAGATAAGACTTATCTCATCAAACACCTCTCAAAGCTTAACCTAACTAACACATGTAAAAGTCATTTTTCATTTATTTAAATAATTATTAAATAAGGTGAAAAATAAAAGTCTTCAGATTGATCCCAACATTTTTGTACAGATAGTTCATAGCCTAATTAGATGGCAAAACAATTTTCAGAATTTTTGGATCATTAATTTAGCCTACAAAATTCATGGAATAATAATTAAATAAATAAGCATAAAATAGGTATAAATTCAACTTTGTCCAAATAATCTTAAAATTTTTATATGGACTGTTCACGGTGTAACTTAGTGGAATAACAAATTTCATGACTTTTGGAAATTTATTGTGGCCTACAAAAATCATGAAAGTTCCATTTATGAATTAATTGGCAATTTTTATAACATATAAAAATTATTCAAATTTTACATTTCATATTTTTCATAATGGACGGCGGGGTTAGCATCGAGGAGCTTACCGCGAACACGCCGGTGAATACGGTTGAGTGAATGAGCGGCTCGGCGGTGGTGACAATGGCGGCGGCGCGTGTCGAAAGGCGGCGGCGGCGTTCCGGCTCTGTGATGAACGCCAAAGCAGGGTTTAAATAGAAGAGACATTTAGTCGGTTGGTGTTACCAGCCGGACTAAATCTCAACCTTTAGTCGAGTTGGTATTACAATCCGGGACTAAAGATTTAGTCGGATTGTAGTACCAGCCGGACTAAAGGTTGAGATTTAGTCGGTTGGTAACACCAACCGACTAAACGCCCTCTGCAAAAGCACGCCACCGTGAGCCGTTGGGCGGGACTTTTAGTCGGTTGGTGTCTGCAACCGACGAAAGATCTTTTTGTCCTGACGCAATTTTCTCGAGACTATTGCCCATTTGGCGATTCGACCAAAGGTGCATTACGTAGTAGTGTTACTTATAAGAAAAAGGGACAAAGCACTTTTATCGCTGTGAAAAAACATAATGATACTGACATGATGGGCGATATAGTTCTGAACTACAAGAGAATAGCCAATAACCATGACTAGTTTACTACAATTACAGGAGAAATATTCACAACTTTTGTAAATTAATATCTAATTGCAACACTTGCATGTTCCTTAAAAGCAGCTAAACATACTCCAGGAATAAAAATAGCTTATCATTATCAAGTTTAAGATTGCTCATGTCATAATATAGATATGTACTAGCATTACCACACTGATATAATATTTTGTATGCTCCTTGTTTATTTATAGTTTCATTATCAGAAATTAATATCATTAAATTTTGCTCTAAAACAAAATATCAGCAAACCCTGGCCTCTAAAAAAAAATCAAAAAAAAAAAATTTGCCAAAAAATGCAATTTTTTTTTTGCCTAAACAACTCTACCACGATTCTACGTGATTCTACTCTTTGGATCGCGACTCTACTACGATTCTATCTGATTCTGATTCACGGTGCGATTTGGATCGACAGGCTGCCGTGGGTTCGTAGAATCGTAAGACTCTAAGAGTAGGATCGCTATTCTAACTACCTTGTGCACAAGTATACATCTTGGGGCGCCTTACGCTACATTTTGTTATCTTCGGTGAAACAGTTTTCTTGTAAAAATAATGTCATTTAACGCTTACGCTAACTTCGCTCTAGATATAACAATTGGGAAACAATTGCGGTAAATTGATGCCAACATGTCAAAGCGTCTTTCTTAAGATTTCCAGGGTTAGTCTATAAAATATTGTTTGGCTGCAACATAACAGGTTCCCCAATAACAAACAGAAAGCACATGAAACGTTCATAGCTAGGCGAGAAGGGAACATTTCGTTCCAGCTTGTAATCGTTACCTCTTTTAAGAAAAGAAGCCTTTCATTCCGACCGCAAGTACTTGTCAGTAGGGGTGAAAACGGATCGAATACGGACGGATAATTGCTCTACTATATTTGTTTTCATATTTTTTCCGATGCGGATATTTAATCACGGATACCGGATCTGAATCGGATCTGAATAATATCGAATCTGAATCTGGATACCGGATCTGAATCTGAATCAAACGAATACGATCACGGATATTTTTTCGGAATATGAAAGCCCCTTAAATTGCATGGTATGAATTAACAAAAACATATAACTATTTTGTTTGATGCGAACATTCATGAATTGTTCATATTTTCCACAGCCACACATAACATTCGCAGTTTGGCACTATCAAAGTAACAAGGTGCATTAATTAATTCATCACAAATATAACACTTAAATCTTGTATCTAGGATAGAAAAAAACATGCTACTAGAGCATCAGCTCTGGTTACAGCACATAACCACCATTACTCCGAACGCTCTTCGAGTCTTCGTATACTCTCGTTCCACATTGGTGAGACAATCTCAAAGAACATGCAATGTGAATGAACTAACTATAGAAATAGCAAGATCAATACTAAGAATCATGAACTCCTTATAAGATGTAAACCTTCCAACCACAAAGAGAGAATGGTCCGACAATGACCCATAGGTCCAATAAGCGCTTCCATTTATTCCAACAAAGGGGGGGGAAGGTTAATATCCATTAAGCGACAATGCGATCGGCATTTGTATCAACAAGCGAGCTCGCATACACACCTCAAACCGAGACATGATCACGTTCTTGCGGCTTGCCCAAGCTCCTTGCCGCCACCGATGGCGACCTTCTCTCCCCCTCGGCAAACCACCATTGCGAAAACCTCCCGGGCGGCGCCTATGGTAAGATTGATAAGAAACACCGCATAAGATATGCGAAGTGCACCCCACGAAAATGCAAGCATCCCGGCCGACAAATGAGCTAGTAAGTAAGTAATGGAGCGGTGAGTTGGAAGAAAGCACCGACGTGGATTCGGTTGCGGTGAGGGAAGTCGGAGGCGGCGCGGTCTTTGGTAGAGGAGCCGGAGCTCGGCGTGGCGGTCGTGACCATGCGCATGATGAACTCGGCGCTGGCGGCGGATCCGGAGGAGGTCCTGCGCGGCGTGGTCGGTGGCGGCGGCTGTCCTCTTCGCGATCGCGGTGGCCATCTGGACCCTCTCGAGCAGGCGCACCGCTCCCGCTCGATCTCACCTAACCACCGGCCAGCGTCGCGCGCGAGATCTGCGAGGTGGGGTCGTCGTCGGGGCGCTCGGCCGGCGGGCGTCGCGGCTAACGAGCTCGCCGGACGGGAGGCGATGTCACGGGACTAGGTATTGGGTGTGGCCGTGGCGCCGTGTCGGTGTGGGGGCGGGGCTGCCGATGCCGTGCTACCGAGTCTGAGATTTGGAGTTGGAGAATACGAAGTGAAGAAAAAAAACCCTAAAGAGAATATGAAGGGGGAAGTCGGCTGGCCGGCTGAGCAGTGGGCTTCTTACTGGGCTGGGCTGGGCCAAAATTTTCTGGATATCCGGACGTGGTATTATCCGGATTATCCGTATCCGCCGGATAGTACCATTACCATATTCGTTTTCGTTTCCGACAAAAAAATCCGAATCCGTTTCCGATCCGAAAATTATCCGAGAAAAATCCGATCCGAGACTATCCGAATCCGTTTTCGTCCGGATCGGACGGAAAATATCCGATCTGTTTTCATCCCTACTTGTCAGTTGTCACGTTAGCAAGCTTACGGCGACTAGTCGCTCATGCAGACCACGGCACCGATGGCGATGTGCAAGAATCACTCGACTGCATCGATCGGAAAGGTGTGATCGGACTCCTGTTTCGTGCATCGTGATACATACAAGAGAGTGTATTACTACGAAAAATCTAATACTGTACACTCCATCACAAATGGTTTTTAAAACCGTCAGTATTAATGGTAATCATAGACGGTTTTACGAGCGTAACCGTCTCTATTACTTGATACGATAATAACTGTGTATGATGAGTTAATATTGCAGGCGGTTCGTATTAAGGACCGTCTGTGATATGTCGTTATATCACAGACGGTTCGTATCATGAACCGTATCTCATCACAGACGGTTTGTATTAAAAACCGTCTGTGACTTGGAAGATTCCAAAGTAAAATAAAAAAGTAGAAAAATTCTAAGTCATAGTAAAATCAAAGAGTAAGAAAAATTCTAAGACATGGTAAAATCACAGAGTAAGAAAATTTTCAAGTTATAGACAGTTTTTAATATAAACCGTCTGTGAGATACTTATCATAGACAATTTTTAATACAAACCCTCTGTGATGAGATACTTATCACAAATGGTTCTTAATAAGAATCGTATGTGATATTAGCTCATCACAGACAGTTCTTAATACAAACCGTATGTGATATTAGCTCATCACAAATGGTTTTTGTATGAAACTGTCTGTGATTCGCAGCGCGGGATGGAAAAAAATTATGAACACGTGAGCGGGAGGCCGAAAAATTCAACGTTATCCTTGTATATTATAGCCACTTCAGCCTTATCTTCCATCAGTCTCTCCCTCTCCCCTCCACACGTCGAGCTCTAGTGACCACCCTCGATTCCCCATCGCGGTTCGGCGAGGAGACACAACTGACGATGTGTCGGGACCCCGGGGATTCACACAACCCCGAGACCCTCTGTGCATACCAAGCTAGTCCCATGATCAGTAGCTAGCTTGCACAGTTGCAACAATGATGCATTCATAACCATTCAACGATGAACTAATGAAGCAGACAAAGTAATATTAATTAAAACAGCAAAGACCTTATGGTCAAGGTTCTTACAAAAGTCGCCACACAGGGCTTAACAACAACAGTATCCGCGTGGAAATCTCAAAAATCGTGGAGCCCAATCGACATGCCCACAGGCAATCGAGTGGTGGACGTGACCTAGTTCGCAAAGTCTTCAAAGTAGCCTTCTTCATAGTACTCAACATTTCCTGGTTCTTCTGCTGGGACTGATCAACAAAGGGCATAAAGCCGTGAGTACATAAAGTACTCAGCAAGTCGTAGAGAAATGTATGCACATAGTATTCATGCCAGGCTTAAACAAGGATGACTTTATGGTTAATTTGCAGAAAGCAAGTTTAACAGTAAATACAATAATTAGATGGCAAAGCAGGATTTCAAAAGAATAATACATAGATAACCAAGTTCTTTTGAATCAAACAGTGAACATCCCGTTCACTTCCCAACCATTCCAACCAAACGTTCCATCGAACCAAACCACATTTTTGAAAATACTACCCCTTGCGCGAAATCACCAGGCATGTCCGTAACCGGGGACACGGCTATTCGAATAGATTTTTAACACTCTGCAGAGGTTGTACAGCTTTACCCACAAGACACGAATTCTCTAGTTTGTTTGGCATCCGTCGATACCACCGCTCACTTCCTTTGGTGAGTAGTCTAGAGCACGTGACAAGGCTTTTACAAAGTTCCATTTTGCCTCGGTTCTGCCCGCTAAGGTTTCGCCATCACAGCCCCCTCTTGCGCCAATAAGCGACCACAACAGTAACCGACTCAAAACTTTCCTAATTATTTGGCGGTCAGTCCCATACCGGACTTATGGTTGCACGAGGTGACCGGATCAATGACTTGCAAAGTTAAGTCCTTAGTTGATTTGCTCGCACAAGTCTACCACAACCCAATGTGCATTACGCACCCACTCTAGCTCCCTACCTCAAGCCCGAGCATAAAACATTTTTGTTCATTCCCGACCAAATGGCAATCCCTGCCATGGCACAACATCTTTTAATAAAAGTGGCCTCACACCACAATTCCATAGTTCCATTAGTCAAATTTCAATAATCATTGAACATGTGATCGAAAGTACCGCGGGTAACTAAAGCATGTCTAAGCAATAATACGCACCCAAGTTGGTAATACAATTATGTCCAACTAGTATTAACCATCCTAAGGTGTCCAAGGATATATGTCATTCAAGGAGACATTTCATTTTCAATTTATCAAGGAGGCATAACGGCAATTTGGTAATTATCTACTCCCAAAACCATTTTTAATAAAACTAGCCATGCATGATAATTTAATACAATATATATTTGTAAAATGGGTTCAACATGGTCAAAGGCCTCGACTTGCCTTCGTTGTGAGGGAGGTCTTGATCGTCGGTCGAAGAAATCTTCCAAACGCCTAATCTACGTGCGAGAAAAGCAACAAATAAATAAAACAGCACCAAATGAACTCCAAAATTACAAAACCAGTACCAAATGAAAGAGGATGAATTTATATGAATTTAGAAATTTGGATCACCCAAATCGGAGTTCGGATGTGAAAGTTATAGCCAAAAGAAGTTTCAAAATCACATAAAATGATGAAATTAGGGTTTTCGGATTTTCGGAATTAATTTTCAACTGAAAAACTGGATTTTGACGTCAGCGCACGCAATCACCGACGCAGCAGCGGCCACGTGGTAGCCGACGCGGGCGCCGACGTGGCGCCACGTGGGTGGCCACGTGGGCTCGGGCCCACGGTCGAGAGAGAGAGAGAGAGAGAGAGAGAGAGAGAGAGACGGGGGCGCGGTGGCGGTGGTGGCGGAGCCGAGGGGACGGTGGCGGCAAAGGGTGAAGGAGACGCGCGGAGAACGGCGACGCGAGGCGACGGAGGCGGGAAGAACGGAGAAGCGGCGGGCGAAAACGACCGAGCGAGAGAGAGAGAGAGAAGAGAGAAGAGAGAGGAGGCAACGGCGCGCGGATTTAAAGAGCTCGCGGTGACGGGGCCAGCAGCGACGGAGAGCAGCGGCGTGGCGGCGACGCGGCGAGGCGCGAGAGGCGACGGAGGCCAGCGCCTGCCGATTCGCTGCGGCGGAGATTGTGGGCGGCGTGCAGCCGTCGTGGAGAGAGAGAGCGGCGGCGCGTCGGGGCGATGATGCGGCGCCGTCCGATTCGGTCGGACGGTGCGGAGCGAGGCGGCGGGAGAAGAGAGCCGTCCGATTTCAATCGGACGGTGAGAGGAGAAGAGGCGCGGCGGGAGACGAAGCGGCGCCGTCCGATTCCGACGGACGGTGGGAAGTCGGAGGGGTGCGGGCGACGCGATGGCGTCGGATCGCGATCAAACGGCAAAACAGCGAGGCGGAGCCGCGGCGACGTGGACGCCTTGAGGGACGCGGATGAAGATCAACGGCCGAGGTGATGGGGAGGCGGCGCGCGCATGAGCAGGCGCGGGCGGGCGGCGAGGGAACGAGAGATGGGCGGAGAGATTCGCCCAAAACCGAAAAGGATTTTAAATAGTTTTTAATTTACTGAAATTCAAATAAAACAAAAGGAAATTTAGAAAATAGCAAATAGACTCCAAAATTCTAGAAAAATTCACGAAATTACTTGAATTATTCTTGACTTAATAAAAATACTTTTAACTTTAATTTTTCTTTTCTTTTGCAATTAAATTAATTTTTAATTTCAGGTAAAGGAAAATCAATTTCTAAAATCCAATAAATCCAAGGAAATTCTCAAAATAATAATTTTGATTTGAAAGTCCAGAAAACTCAATCAAACCAACTTTAATTTAATTGAAGTTTGATTAACTCATATTAAATTGCAAATGAATTTTGAAATTTCCAAATTAAGCTTTTGGCAAATAGAAACAAATGGTTCTCTTTTAAAATTTTCAAAACTCAAAAAGCGGACGGTACAAACCTACCCCTCTTAAAGGGAATCTCAGACCCGAGATTGGTGACTAGAGAATAGGTGGGAAACTCAGCCTTCAAGTCATCTTCTCGTTCCCAAGTGGCTTCTTCTTCGGTGTGGTTGCTCCACTGGACCTTGCAGAAGCGGATGGTCTTGCTTCTTGTCACTCGTTCGCTACTTCCAAGATCTTGATGGGATGCTCCTTGTAGGTGAGGTCTTCTTGCGGGCAATTGCTTCCATTGGCATCTGCTCTTGGGCTGCGCAAACACTTCTTCAGCTGCGACACGTGGAAGACATTATGCACATCTGCCAGCTGAGGCGGGAGCTCCAACTGGTAAGCGACTTCTCCTCTTCGGGCTAGAACTGGGAAAGGTCCGATGTACCTTGGTGCAAGCTTTCCACTTACTCAAACAGCGCATCCCTTTGAGGCGACACCTTTAGGTACACATGATCACCAGTGCAAAGCTAGATCTCGCGACGGTTATCGGCATAACTCTTCTGCTGATGCTGTCTTTGTTTTCACTTTCTCTGATTGATCGAACTTGCTCTTCGGCTCTTTCCAAAATATCTGGCCCAAACACTTGTCTTTCGCCTACTTCATTCCAATACAAGGGTGTTCTGCATTTTCTTCCATAAAGAGCTTCAAATGGAGACATCTGGAGGCTTGATTGTAATCGTTGTTATAAGAAAACTCGCATAAGGTAGCATTTGATCCCAAGCGAGTACGATTTGCTAAGGCACAAGCCCTTAACATATCTTCTAGAATTTGATTTACTCTTTACATGCATCCATCCGTGCAGGGATGATAAGTCATCTTGAAATTTAGATTAGTACCCAAAACACCGTGCAACCACGCCAAAATCTTGAGGTGAAGCTGGGTTCCTCGATCGACACGATCTTCTTGGCACTCCATCTTTGGCACACTATCTTTGCCATGTACAATTCTCGCGATCTATCACGAGTAAGTAGTCTTGATCGGGAGAAAGTGAGCAACTTTGGTTAGGCGATCCACAATTACCCGGATAGAATCATATCGACCTTGTCCTTGGCAAACCAAAGATAAAATCCATACCAATTTCTTCCCACTTCCATTCGGGCACTTTCAAGGGTTGCGAGTCAGCAGGTCTTTGATGCTAGGCTTTAACTTCATTGATGGACATCACCTTTGAGCTACATACTCGGCAATCTCACGCTTAATGCTAGGCCACCAATACATTTCTTTAAGGTCTTGATACATCTTTGTGCTTCGGGGTGAATGGAATACAAAGTTTCATGGGCTTCCTTGAGTATCATTTGCTTAAGCTCTTTACGATCTGGAACACAGTTAAACTTGTCAAACCAAATGGTGCCTTGCTCATCTTACGAAAATCTCGGGCTTTACCTTTCTTCATGTTGCTCTTGATTTCCTTAATATTGGCATCTTCAACTTGAGCTTCCTTGATCCGATTCCGCAAAGTGGGTTGAACTTCTAGGCGCTAGATAACCTCCTTCAACCAACTCTAACTTGAGCTTCGGAACTCTTCATGAAGAAATGGTGATTTTCCTTGATCGTCGAGGTATTGCGATGAGACTTTTCTCGCTCAAGGCATCCGCCACAACATTAGCTTTGCACAGGTGGTAATGGATTCCAATATCATAATCCTTGATTAACTCTAACCACCTTCTTTGCCTCATATTAAGATCACCTGAGTGAAAATGTACTTCAATTTCTTATGGTCCGTGTAGACTTCACAAATGATTACCAATAAGGTAATGGCGCCATATCTTTAGGCGTGCACTCTACAGCTAACTCCAAGTCATGTGTGGGGTAATTCACTTCATGAGGCCTCAAGCGACGGAAGCATAAGCTACTACCTTCCTTTCTTGCATCGAGACACAACCAAGTCCTTGGGGATGCATCACGAAAAATCTCAAAATCCTTAGGACATCGGCAAAATCAACACCGAGGCTGTGGTCAAACGCTTCTTCAACTCTTGAAAACTTTGCTCACAATCATTGTCCAAGCAAATTTCTTTTCTTTCTTCAACAAATGAGTGAGGGTCTTGCTATCTTGGAGAATCCTTCTATGAATCGGCGATAGTATCCTGCCATTCAAGAAAACTTGACTGAGGCAATCGACTTGGGTGACTCCCAATTAAGCACATCCTTAACCTTGCTAGGGTTAACAGATACTCCTTCTGCAGACATGACATGACCCAAGAAAGTAACTTCTTTCATCCAAAACTCACACTTCTGAATTTAGCATAGAGTTGATGATCTCTAAGCTTATTCGGGACCAAGCGGAGGTGCTCTTCATGCTCTTCTTCACTCTTGGAATACACCAAAATATCGTCAATGAAGACAATGACGAACTTATCCAAATACTCCATGAATACTTTATTCATCAAGTTCATAAAGTAGCGAGGGCATTGGTCAATCAAATGACATGACCGTGAACTCATACTGATCCATACTGGGGTTGAGAAAGCTGTCTTGGGAATATCTTACGGACAAATCTTCAAGCGGTGGTATCCTCGACCTCAAGTCTATTTTGGAGAACACTCGGCTCCTTTCAACTGGTCAAACAAATCATCGATCCCGGCGGAGGTACTTGTTCTTGATGGTGACCTCATTGAGGGCTCGGTAATCCACACACATCCGTTGGGTACCATCCTTCTTTGCAACAAAGATCACTGGGGCTGCCCAAGGTGAAGAACTTGGTCGGACAAAACCTTTCTCTTGCATTTCTTCAATTTGCTTCTTTAGTTCAACCAAATCATTGTGAGCAATCTGTAGGGTCTCTTGAAAATAGGAGCAGTTCTGGAACAAGATTGATGACAAACTCCAAGTCTCGATCAGCGGCATTCGGGTAGGTCATCGGAGAGACATCGAAAACTCTCGACTCGGCACTTCTTCCATAGATACAACATTGCACTGCGGACTAAAGATCCAAAGCTTCTGCAGGGAGGCTTCAAACTTTACCTTGGTTCCATCGGATGACCAAAGTGATGCTTCTACCACCACAATCCAAGAGGGCTTGGTGATTGGCAAGCCAATCCATTCCCAAAATCACATCAAGAAACTTGGTGTCTATGATGATGAGATTAGCAAGGAATTCTACCCCTTCTATGGTCACTTTAACCTTAGGGCAACCTTGGTTCGTACTCAATTCGAGCCGGAGATGAACCAACAAAATACTTTTAAGAGGCAAAACTTCCAGCTGGTGCCTTTCGGCAAAACTCCGAGAAACAAGCGAATGCGAAGCTCGAAATCAAACAAAGCGAAGGCAGTCTTTGAATTGACAAGGAACTTACCCGGCCACGACGTCCGGGGTGTGGGGCTTCCTCCACAAGGTGTGGTTCACACGACCTCTTCCAAGCGGTGAGGAGACTTGACAGGTGCAGATGGAGTCTAAGGGGCTCCTCGTGCGACTCCTGGAGTGGGGTCTGGTGGAGTGGCTCCCATGTTGAAACGAGCAGAGAAGGGCCTTGCCTCTGCGGGCAGCTGATTAGCGAAGTGCCCCACCGATGGCACTTAAAGCGGTGATCCGGTGCAGGTTGCCATTCCTTGGTTCTTTGGTTCTTTGGGCCGTTGAAGGCTGCGAGTCCTTTGGGCTAGCTGGGCGAGTCTTTGCTCTGAGGGCTCTGAATGTGACAGGTGGAGCAACACGGGCAGGAGGCGGCACATTCATTCTGACTCTTTGGGAGTGAGGCCATGGGCAGCATCTTGCATCATCTTTCTCTTGCGGGATTCTTCAAGTTCACGGCGGGATTCCTCGATGAGCATGGCCTTGTTCACCAAGTGCTGGAAATCTGAATAGTCATTCCCAATGACTTGCACCTTCAAACTGGGGTTGAGTCCTCTCTTGAAGCGCTTCTGGCGGGCATCATCTGTGGCAACGTCCTCTGGGGCATAACGAGACAACTGAGTGAATCTGTTAAGATATTCACTCACTGACATGTTGCCTTGCTGCAGCTCACGGAACTCATTCTTCTTCATTTCCACCTTTCCATCAGGGATATGGGAGTGGCGGAAAGCTCCTGAAAACTCGGCCCAAGTGATACTCTCGGGGTTTCCATGGGCGGCACAATAGTTCTCCCACCATTCTGCAGCGGTACCTTCAAGCTGGTGAGTGGCATACAGAACCTTCTCGCGATCATCACAACGGGTGATAGCGAGTTTCTTTTCCATGGAACGCAACCAGTCATCTGCGTCCAATGGCTCAGAGGAGCTAGAGAAAGTGGGCGGATGGGTCCTTAGAAACTCTGCCACGGCTGGAGGAAACATCGGGGTGGAGCGGCGTGGGCGTGGCGGTGCTTGACTGCTCGATTCATCATTGCGGCGAGGCGGCGTGATGCAGTTCTGGCGATTCATCATCGAGTCATATTCGCATCAAAGAGCTCATCACCGCGTCAGGCTGCCATGAACTCGACTCAAACCGGATCTGCATCGGCGGCACTGGAAGGCGGGCACCGGCGCTGAGTCTCATCACGGCTTGCGGAGTTGCGGAGTCCGAACCATCTGCGACAAAGCTTCACGTGTTTAATAGACGAGAAGAAGAAAGCAATTTAGATGCGAGGGAAAGCACGGAGATGAGCGAGAAACTAGGGAGATAGATGGATCAACCTAATGCGGACAAAATTGGTTTTACCCAACGAACGGATAGCCGGAAAGCTATCAAGAAGCAAACCAAAAGGGACACTCAAGCACAAAAGCACTATTACGCAGACTAAACGACTCTAAAACTAGGGAGGCAGCTACCATTCTAATCTTTACGGAGGGTCAACTTGGAACAGACTGCGGATCTCGAACTTCCAAAACTTCCATTGCTTGATCTTGAAGGGCTCGATCCTAGGGATAATCCAGAGATGAGGGAGTCAAATTTAAATTTGAAAACCAAGTTCCAGAAAAGATAAGATGAAAGAACTCAAGAATGATATAAGAGGGTAAGATGAGAAGAAAAGAATAGAACAAGGCGAGAAAGAACAGAATAAGATGAGAGAAGAATTTCTAGTCAAGTTAATTGCTTGGTTTGATTTAGAAAATATATTTTGAATCTTTGACTAAGACGACCAATCTAGCTAAAGGTTACGTCCTCTGATCGATATGGCTCGATACCATCTCTTGTCGGGACCCCGGGGATTCACACAACCCCGAGACCCTCTGTGCATACCAAGCTAGTCCCATGATCAGTAGCTAGCTTGCACAGTTGCAACAATGATGCATTCATAACCATTCAACGATGAACTAATGAAGCAGACAAAGTAATATTAATTAAAACAGCAAAGACCTTATGGTCAAGGTTCTTACAAAAGTCGCCACACAGGGCTTAACAACAACAGAGTATCTGGCAGCGGAAATCTCAAAAATACGTGGAGCCCAATCGACATGCCCACAGGCAATCGAGTGGTGGACGTGACCTAGTTCGCAAAGTCTTCAAAGTAGCCTTCTTCATAGTACTCAACATTTCCTGGTTCTTCTGCTGGGACTGATCAACAAAGGGCATAAAGCCGTGAGTACATAAAGTACTCAGCAAGTCGTAGAGAAATGTATGCACATAGTATTCATGCGAGCTTAAACAAGGATGACTTTATGGTTAATTTGCGTAAAGCAAGTTTAACGATAAATACAATAATTAGATGGCAAGCGAGATTTCAAAAGAATAATACATAGATAACCAAGTTCTTTTGAATCAAGCGGTGAACATCCGTTCACTTCCCAACCATTCAACCAAACGTTCCATCGAACCAAACCACATTTTGAAAATACTACCCCTTGCGCGAAATCACGGGCATGTCCGTAGCAGGGACACGGCTATTCGAATAGATTTTAACACTCTGCAGAGGTTATGCGGCTTTACCCACAAGACACGAATTCTCTAGTTTGTTTGGCATCCGTTGATACCACCGCCACTTCCTTTGGTGAGTAGTCTAGAGCACGTGACAAGGCTTTTACAAAGTTCCATTTTGCCTCGGTTACGCGCTAAGGTTTCGCCATCACACCCCATCTTGCGCCAATAAATGTACCACAATGTAACCGACTCAAAACTTTCCTAATTATTTGGCCAGGTCCGTCCCATACCGGACTTATGGTTGCACGAGGTGACCCAGATCAATGACTTGCAAAGTTAAGTCCTTAGTTGACTGCTCAGACAAGTCTACCACAACCCAATGTGCATTACGCACCCACTCTAGCTCCCTACCTCAAGCCCGAGCATAAAACATTTTTGTTCATTCCCGACCAAATGGCAATCCCTGCCATGGCACAACATCTTTTAATAAAAGTGGCCTCACACCACAATTCCATAGTTCCATTAGTCAAATTTCAATAATCATTGAACATGTGATCGAAAGTACCATGGGTAACTAAAGCATGTCTAAGCAATATCGCACCCAAGTTGGTAATACAATTATGTCCAACTAGTATTAACCATCCTAAGGTGTCCAAGGATATATGTCATTCAAGGAGACATTTCATTTTCAATTTATCAAGGAGGCATAACGGCAATTTGGTAATTATCTACTCCCAAAACCATTTTTAATAAAACTAGCCATGCATGATAATTTAATACAATATATATTTGTAAAATGGGTTCAACATGGTCAAAGGCCTCGACTTGCCTTCGTTGTGAGGAGGGTCTTGATCGTCGGGTCGAAGAAATCTTCCAAACGCCTAATCTACACGCGAGAAAAGCAACAAATAAATAAAACAGCACCAAATGAACTCCAAAAATTACAAAACCAGTACCAAATGAAAGAGGATGAATTTATATGAATTTAGAAATTTGGATCACCCAAATCGGAGTTCGGATGTGAAAGTTATAGCCAAAAGAAGTTTCAAAATCACATAAAATGATGAAATTAGGGTTTTCGGATTTTGAATTAATTTTCAACCGAAAAACGGATTTTGACGTCAGCGCTGACACGCAATCACGACGCAGCAGCCACGTGGTAGCACGCGACGCGCCGCCGACGTGGCGCCACGTGGGTAGCCACGTGGGCTCGGCCCACGGTCGAGAGAGAGAGAGAGAGAGAGAGAGAGACGGCGCGGTGGCGGCGGTGGCGGAGCCGAGGGGGACGGTGGCGGCGGCCGGGAAAGGAGACAGCGGCGGAGAACGGCGACGCGGAGGCGACGGAGGCGGGAAGAACGGAGAAGCAGCGAAGCGAAAACGACCGAGAGAGAGAGAGAGAAGAGAAGAAGAGAGGCGAGCGAGCGCGGCGGATTTAAAGAGCTCGCGGTGACGGGGCAGCAGCGACGGAGGGCGCGTGGCGTGGCGACGCGGGGCGAGGCGCGAGAGCGGCAGGGCGCGCCGCGCCTGATTCGCGGCCGAGATTTCCGCGGCGCGCGATCGTGGGAGAGAGAGAGAGCGGCGCGTCGGGGACGATGAACGGCGCCGTCCGATTCCGTCGGACGGTGCGGAGCGAGGCCTTGGGGAGAAGCGAGAGCCGTCCGATTGTCATCGGACGGTGAGGAGGAGAAGAGAGCGCGCGGCGGGAGACGAAGCGGGCGCCGTCCGATTCGACGGACGGTGGGAAATCGGAGGAGCGGGCGGCGCGATGGCGTCGGATCGCGATCCAACGGCCGCAACGGCGGGCTGAGCCGCGGCGACGGGACGCGAGGACGCCGGATGAAGATCCAACGGCGAGGTGATGGGAGGCGCGCGCGCCTTGCATGAGCGAGCGAGGCGGAGCGGGCAGCGGGGAATGAGGAGATGGGCCGGAGAGATTCGGCCCAAAACCGAAAAGGGATTTTTAAATAGTTTTTAATTTACAGAAATTCAAATAAAACAAAAGGAAATTTAGAAAATAGCAAATAGACTCCAAAAATTCTAGAAAAATTCACAGAAATTACTTGAATTATTCTTGACTTAATAAAAATACTTTTAACTTTAATTTTTCTTTTTCTTTTGCAATTAAATTAATTTTTAATTTCGGGTAAAAGGAAAATCAATTTCTAAAATCCAATAAATCCAAGGAAATTCTCAAAATAATAATTTTTGATTTGAAAGTCCAGAAAACTCAATCAAACCAACTTTAATTTAATTGAAGTTTGATTAACTCATATTAAATTGCAAATGAATTTTGAAATTTCCAAATTAAGCTTTTGGCAAATAGAAACAAATGGTTCTCTTTTAAAATTTTCAAAAACTCCGAAAAACGGGACGCTACACGATGACATGGAGGAGCTCCTTGTCTGTCGTCGGAGGTAGACGGCCGGAAGGTACGTGTACATCCCCAAAATATACACAATTTGTTGGTTATTTGTTGTAAAAAAATGATCTTAATTTATTTGTTGTAAAAAATAATCTTAATTTTGTGTTACCTAAGGTTGGAGCGCTGTTGGAGGTTTTTGATAGTCTCTCTTTCCTTGCCGACGAGTTTGAGTCGAACTCGTACGACATGATAAAATAGCTTGTGATATGCTAGTGAGGTATAGAGAGAAGGTCACAAGACCAATCCAAGAAGTCGATGAGTTCTTTAAGAGCTTGGAGGCATAGATGGTATAGAAAGAAGGTCACAAGACCAATCCAAGAAGTCTGTGTCTAGTGATACTTTTCTCAATTGTCAAGGTTGTAAGCTTGGTAAACAACTTCAACTTCCTTATCCTTTTAGTGAGTTAGTGTCACAACGTCCTTTTGATCTTGTTCATTCTGATGTATGGGGTCCAGCTCCTGTCATTTCGAAAGAAGGTCATTGCTGTTACATCATTTTTGCTGATGAACTTTCTCGACGCACATGGATATACTTTGTGTCATCTTGTACTCAGTTTGACTCTTTAGATATATATTATTGCATGTGTATTTTTCCGTTGTATAAGGGGTTACCTGCATATATGCCACACCTGTACTGGTATATATATTAGCTCATTGGTCACATGATGAATACAAGCTCTATTCATAACAAACCGTATGATCTCTATAACTCTGCAACCACCCGGTCGTTAGATTTCCATCAATAGTGAAAAATTAGGTGTGCAAAAAGGGATTTAACCCCCACAACAAAAATATCCATCCCGCGCAAGAAAAAAACCACCACAAGATTTTCTTCTCCGCACATTCCGATTGCAAAAAAATTGCTGCAACCTTTTCTTCCTCGCAAGTTCTGATTGCAACAAAATCCACGATAGAGCACAGAAAGAACTTTCTACGAGTGCAACAAAGTCTCACTCCCGATTGCGATAACACATCACAATAGTTAAACATTACAAGAAATGAAAGCACTCCCTGCAACGATTCAAGCAAACACTTGCAACAAAAGTAACAAGCACCTGCAACAAATCGTACTCGGACCCATCTCATCAATTAAGCATTGCAACAAACTAAAACATTTCCCGCAACAATTCAAGCAAATGCTTGCAATGAAATGATCAAACACCTACAATAAATCGTACTCAAACGAGGAGGTATGCCGATAGCTGCGCGTAGCAGAGCTAATCTCGTCAAATCATGAGTAGATATGGTGCTTCATATCACCAACAGGCTGGGACCTAGTGGAGTAGGGCCAGCCCGGTGCCTCCTGCTAGCCCACAACACCACCATGCCTCTCGCCCTCCAGTCATCCCCCCAGCCCCGTTCCTCCACTCAACGTCCATTGCCAGGGCTCCTCTGCTCGCTGTCCGTCCCACCGCCCTTTCCTTGCCAGCTCGGTTCTCCTCGCTAAAGTTTAAACACTGAAGGTATAACTGACTGGACAGGCCCCCCTCTTGCACTAAACACAACCCAAACTGTTGGACCGAAAAGGCGACTAGAGGGGGGGGGGTGAATAGGAGCACACTCACTTTTTCCCAAAATATGAATTCAACACAATTTCACTCCAATAGCTATGATGAAGCTATGAAGTTCAATATACCAGTACAGCGGAAGACTAGTATTGAATCCAATTAAACCCCTAAGCAATACGATAAATCGGAAGAATCAAATCTAACAGAGTCGGCGGTCGGCCCGACCATTTATCTTGGCGGTCTGACCGGTACCAAATCGGTCTGATCTCTGGTGTGGGGCGGTCGGACCGGCACCAAAATCGGTCTGACCTCTGGTGTGGGGCGATCGGCCGGCAGCTCGAGCAATAAAAAGACCGATAACCAAGTTGCAATTAGGTCTAACTTTTGATTCTCAACTCCAAACTTCACGAAACTTTGCATACACCTTCTCTATGATATTAAGGACCTATTCCAATCAACAATTATGATAATTCTTGGATGAACAAATATCTTTACGATCTGATTGAAGAAGGGTGCAAAACCGGGCAAAAGTGAAAACTAGATCCAATCGCTTGCTCGTGGGTGATTGATGATCAAATTGATCCTAGATGGGTTCCCACACATCACAGCAAGCTAATCCACGTGAAAGAATCAATCAAAAACTCGTGGATCAAAGAAAGCCCTAAAATCACGAAATTGAAAGCAAGAACGAAAAGAGACTTATCTCAAGCAAACCTTGCATAGATTAAGAACGTGATCGTCGCTGGATTACACCCACGCCATCAAGGATCAGTGGTCAATCCAAGATCACAAAATTCTTCTCAAACCATAAAGAGCCCTAGCCTCCACCTCAACTCGCCTAAGCCAATTAGGGTTTCGCAACAAAAGAGGCGAGAGAGAAAAGAGCTAGTTGGTGCAGCCACCACCTCCCCCTATTTATAGTGGAGGCCTAGACTCCTAGGGTTTGACTCCATTGGGCTCCCGTTAAGGCCCACTAACAAACGGGTCACACACGCACGCTTCGCAAAGCGCCGTCTTTAACCTTTGACCTAAACCGCTTCACCATGCGCCATGGATTCGCCAATAGGTCACCCTTGTCCATCTTGTGTTACGCTTGAGTCGTTGACCTCACCCGGCATCGTCGATCGTTCTGGACCTCAACTCTCCAAGTCTAGTCCCGATCCTCCTCGCCGTTGACCGTCGTTGACCACCAAGCAACCTGCACAACCATAGACAAGCAAACACGAATTCGGGAACAAGTTCTTTACAACTTGACCCATGTTAGTCAAAACATGCATCACGCAAACTATATGCCACGATACCAATGACTTTGACCTAACAAAACAACATCGCCACGAAGTTGGCCGACGTTCAAGTCAATAACGGTCCGACCGCTCCCTGTGAGCCGGTCGGACTGCCCTCTGGCCGGTCGGACCGCTCCCTGTGAGTCGGTCGGACCGCCTATTGGACTTAGCCGAATTTCAACCCCGAAAATCCAAACCTCTGGAAACTTTAAACCAATAGAACTTTTTACTGGAAACTCCAAAAATCATGAGACCAAGTGCATTGGGATCCCCTCACTTGCCTACAACACCTATTTTTGGCCCAAATTCGTTTTGACCAATTTGGTCACCACCGTCCGATCACCCCACATGGCGGTCCGACCGATTTGGGACCTGGCGGACCGCAGTGCAGGACCACCGGACCGCCCACATCCAATAAGCTCGTAGCTTTGTCGAAAACACGTGAAACGACAAACCGTAAACGCCATTGCCAATTGTCACATCATCCTAAGATCGGAACATATCCCCATGAAATCCACAATCTCCCCTTGATGAACACATTGACAATTATCCGGAAAATGTAAGTAAGAGGTTTGAAAACAAGTTTACTCGCGATTTTGCACAAAGGCACAACTTGGTCCATAAGCAAGAAAAAGCAATGAAAATGACCAAGTGGCATCGTAATAGTATAGGCATGTGAGACAAGGCAAAAGTAAGCATAAAAACTTTGATTTCGAAAAGGGTCAAAATTCTCACATGAGGTCCATATGAAAGAACAATTGTTCAATTGACCTATGATCATTGTGAGGATAAAAGAATGCAATTCAAGTTCAGAATATTCAAGAAAACAATAAGAATGCAACTCAAGAACTCCCCCTCACTATGATCCTCGATATTCAAAAACTTTCAACTTTTCAGTTACTCCCCCTTTGTAAAACAAATATATATATATATATATCTCAAAATTTCTCCCCTTTGTTTAATCTTCTGCCCCAACAAAGAAATATCTTCTCATTAACACATCTTCTCCAAATAAAAATAGCAAAGAAATATAACACATCTTCTCCCAAAGAAATATCATATCTTCTCATTAATTAACACATCTTCTCCCCCTTTGACAATGGATTCATCAAGGAATCATGCCTTCCTCTCATCCAGAGATAACCACTAGATGATAAAGAAAGAAGCAGAAATAAAAGAAGCATAAACAGGAGTATGCATGAAGTGCAAGGGCTAGAATCAATCACATCAGAAGCAATCAACTTGCTAGACTCTAAGCATTTTTCACAAGGAGCAGATTTAATTTCAATTAGCTCGGTTCTAGCATTTTCAAGTTGTTGTAAAGCAATATTATGAGCAGATTGTAAATTGGTAATTTCTGAATGCATAGCATGACAAGATAAACATTCATCAGGTTTAAGAGTCTTAACATTTGCAAGTTCTAGTTTCAGTTTACCAATTTTTGACTCTAGTTTCTTATTTTTAGTCATGACAAATTCTAGCGCTTCATCTTGACTAAGCACTTGCTCAACTATAGAATCATATTTAGCAGAAAGCTCATCATAAGAAAAAGATACCTCATCATTATCAATGTCGTCGATGTCGGCCATGAAGCACATGCCGGTGAAGTCCTTGGCCTTCCTTTTCTTATCCTCTTCGCTCCCGGAGTCCACATCGCTAACGGATTTCTCTCCAAAAGCGGCAAGGACCCGGTGAGCGGCCTTTATGAGCTTGACAGCATCATACTCAGAGTTGTTTTCATGAGGCTTCTTCCAAGCTGTCTTCTCCTCCCTGTGCTTACCCTTACCTTTTAGCTTGGGGCAATTGGCCCGGATGTGGTAAAGCTCTCCAAACTCATAGCAAGTAACAGGACCACCTCTCTTTTTATTTCTCACATTGTTGTAAGCCCGTGTGAATTTTTTAGCTAAAAGGGCTAACTCAACCTCAGGGATATTCTCAAGCTCCTCTTCATGAATAGCAGATAAACAAGTAAATGAAAATCCAGAAGAAGATTCAAAAGAGTCATCAAAAGCCTTTTTGAGAGGATGCGCTACCAAAGCTAAATTATCTTTCTTGTGATGATCAACTCTTTTAATTTCATGAGTCTTGAGTTTACTATAAAGCAATTCTAAAGTAAGACTTGAAAGATCAACATTCTCTTCTATAGCAGTAGCCTTCATCTCCCACTCCTTGGTGTTGATTGTAGCCAAGAGGTGGGTGGCGTTTTCAGATTGAGAAAATTCAATATCAACAGCTTTCATTTGATTAATCACTTTATTAAAACGACTGAAAATGTCATCGATGCTCTCTCCAGGACGCATCTCAAATTTGTTATAATCACGCTTATAGATTGTTTGGCGCACTTTCTTAATTTGGGACGAACCCTCATGATATGTTTCGAGAGTGTTCCAAATCTCGTATGCAATGATCAAAATTGCAAATCCTATCATATTCTTGTCTACCAAGCGCACCATGTAAAAGATTCTTGGCCTTGTTGTTGTTAGCCAAAAGAACCACAGAAGCAGGAGTTTCAACCTCAGGAATAATGAGCGGGGATCGAACAACATCCCACATAGCTTGTCCCTCGCTCTCAAGAAATACTCGCATACGATTCTTCCAATAGGCATAGTCTTGTCCATTGAACATATGCGGTTTTGTAGAGAATCTATCCATCGCCAAAGTTCAAACCTGGTTAAGATCAAGATTGAACTAACCGGGCTCTGATACCACTTGTTGGACCGAAAAGGCGACTAGAGGGGGGGTGAATAGGAGCACACTCACTTTTTCCCAAAATATGAATTCAACACAATTTCAATCCAATATCTATGATGAAGCTATGAAGATCAATATACCAGTACAGCGGAATACTAGTATTGAATCCAATTAAACCCCTAAGCAATAATGACGTAAATCGGAAGAATCAAATCTAACGAGTGGCGGTCGACCATTGTTATCTTGGCGGTCTGACCGGTACCAAATCGGTCTGACCTCTGGTGTGGGCGGTCGGACCGGCACCAAAATCGGTCTAACCTCTGGTGTGGGGCGGTCTGACCGGCAGCTCGAGCGTGCAAAAGAAAATGTACCGATAACCAAGTTGCAATTAGGTCTAACTTTTGATTCTCAACTCCAAACTTCACGAAACTTTGCATACACCTTCTCTATGATATTAAGGACCTATTCCAATCAACAATTATGATAATTCTTGGATGAACAAATATCTTTTACGATCTGATTGAAGAAGGGTGCAAAACCGGGCAAAAGTGAAAACTAGATCCAATCGCTTGCTCATGGGTGATTGATGATCAAATTGATCCTAGATGGGTTCCCACACATCACAGCAAGCTAATCCACGTGAAAGAATCAATCAAAAACTCGTGGATCAAAGAAAGCCCTAAAATCACGAAATTGAAAGCAAGAACGAAAAGAGACTTATCTCAAGCAAACCTTGCATAGATTAAGAACGTGATCGTCGCTGGATTACACCCACGCCATCAAGGATCAGTGGTCAATCCAAGATCACAAAATTCTTCTCAAACCATAAAGAGCCCTAGCCTCCACCTCAACTCGCCTAAGCCAATTAGGGTTTCGCAACAAAAGAGGCGAGAGAGAAAAGAGCTAGTTGGTGCAGCCACCACCTCCCCCTATTTATAGTGGAGGCCTAGACTCCTAGGGTTTGACTCCATTGGGCTCCCGTTAAGGCCCACTAACAAACGGGTCACACACGCACGCCGCCATAAGCGCCGTCTTTAACCTTTGACCTAAACCGCTTCACCATGCGCCATGGATTCTCCAATAGGTCACCCTTGTCCATCTTGTGTCACGCTTGAGTCGTTGACCTCACCCGGCATCGTCGATCGTTCTGGACCTCAACTCTCCAAGTCTAGTCCCGATCCTCCTCGCCGTTGACCGTCGTTGACCACCAAGCAACCTGCACAACCATAGACAAGCAAACACGAATTCGGGAACAAGTTCTTTACAACTTGACCCATGTTAGTCAAAACATGCATCACGCAAACCATATGCCACGATACCAATGACTTTGACCTAACAAAACAACATCGCCACGAAGTTGGCCGACGTTCAAGTCAATAGCGGTCCGACCGCTCCTCGTGAGCGGTCGGACGCCTCTCTCCGGTCGGACCGCTCCCTGTGAGCCGGTCGGACCGCCCCTTGGGACTTAGCCAATTTCAACCCCTGAAAATCCGAAACCTACTGGAAACTTTAAACCAATAGAATTTTTTACTGGAAACTCCAAAAATCATGAGACCAAGTGCATTGGGATCCCCTCACTTGCCTACAACACCTATTTTTGGCCCAGCTCGTTTTGACCAATTTGGTCACCGCCGGTCCGACCGCCCCACATGGCCGGTCCGACCGATTTGGGACCGGTCGGACCGCCGTGCAAGGACCGGTCGGACCGCCCCTGTCTAGTAAGCCAGTAGCTTTGTCGAAAACACGTGAAACGACAAACCGTAACCGCCATTGCCAATTGTCACATCATCCTAAGATCTGGAACATATCCCCATGAAATCCACACAAACAGAACTAAATCAAAAAATTGCTAATTAATTAGCCAGGTCTCGTCCATACAGGACATGTGGTTGTACGGTTAAGGCACAGTTCAATGGCGCACAAGATTAAGTCCTTGATAAACTACTCAGCCGAGTCTACCACATCCCACAACGTGCTAATTGCACCCCCTTTACTGCATGATCACTCGCTTGAGTGGAAATCATTTTGTTTAACTAAAACCAATGACATACCATGTCATGGTACACAAATTTTAACAGTAGTGGTTAACCACCACAATTCTATATATCATTAAGTCAAGATTAATCATTATGACACATGTGATAATGAACCCATCGTAACTAAGCTTGACTAAGCAGTGATACGATACCCATGTCCAACTAAAGTTAACCATTCTAAGGTGACAAATGATTCATGACATTCAAATATCCAATGGAGGCATAATGACAAGTAGGTGATAGCTAATCCCAAAACAGTTGATATAAAGATATCATGCAATTTTATAAAATAATATACTTTTGAAATCATAGGTTCAATATGATTAAAGGACTACAGTTGCCTTGGAATAGATCCTGGTACTAGTCTTGATTTTGATGCACTCCTCCTTGCTCAAAATTCCCTGAAGTATCAACGACTACTCGTAAACAAAATAATTAAACTAAATAAATATAAAATAGAGTTAAAACCAACTCTAAAAATTAAATATTTTTTTTAAGATAAATAGATCTTGAATTTAGATGAATTTAGGAATTTGGTTGGGCTCAATCGGAGTTCAGATGAAGAAGATATGGCATCTAAAAGATTGAAATCATACAAAATTATGAAAATAATAATTTATGGATTTACTGGAATTATTTTTCCAAAGGAAAAAATAATTATTGCATCAGCTGACGTCAGTAGATAATTTCGTCTAGAAAGAAAAAGAAGAAGAAATTGATCTAACAAATGGGGTCCAGTTGACATTGAAATAGTGCATGATGGGCTGGGTTCATGGACTCTTTGGCTCTGATGGAACTTGGGTGTGCCACATGGACTACCACACGGACGACACGTAGGTGCCACAAGAATGCCACTTGGGCCAAGGTGTTGACGTGGAGATGTAGTGGCATGCTAAGGTGGCTCAAAGAGCAAATAAGATAGAGAAGATGGAGAGATGGCTGACGGCATTGGCGATGGTGGTGAGGGACAACAATGGCGAAGTAGCTCCGATGAAAGACAAAAATGAGATCCCAGCAACTTGGTGATGCTCTGGGAGGTAGCGGCACAGCAAGGGCGACAGCGGTTCGTCGGCGACGGGGAGCTCCACGGTCACGAAGGCTTTGGCGAAGGAGTGGTGCCCGAAGGAATCAAGGAGGAGCACCACGACGACGACAACTTTAGGAACACACTGAGAAAAAGAAAATGTCCGGAGAACGAAGGAACCGGTGGCGCAACGACTGGAGCTGAAGAAGACGAGCGGCTGCGGGGCACTCTAGTGATAGAGAAGGAACAAAAAGGTAGGGGATTGAATGAGAATAGGGTAGGGCACAAGATGACGCGGAGAAAGGACAAAGGGGGCACACCATGGTATAGATCGAAGTGCGGTGGCGGCAGCCAAATTTGATGACGAAGATGAAAACAATGCTACGATGATCTTCGAGAGGAGATGTTTAGAGCACGGTGTAGCACACGATGATGTGATCCCAACGGCGGTGGCGGAACGGCCAAAGAAGCTTAGTTGACGATGAATTCTAGCGAGGGAGACCTTCGGCGGGAGCTCGACTCTTCAATGATTGCAGTGCAAAGGAACCAAAATCGGGGGCGAAGCTTTAGGGTTTCGAGAGAGAGGAACAAGGCATAGAGATTGACGTGGTCTTGGGCCTCTACTTATATAGCACCGGGGAGGAGATTGAGAGGGAGCCGGCGGCGCAATGCGTGAAGGAATCAGACACGGCGTAGGAGTCCTGGAGGTGGACGATGAATAGTGCTTTGGGGGGTCCACCAGATAGAGAAGCAAAAAGAAAAGGAAGAAGGGGTTCGGCTAGCTTCGGTTAGGCTTCACGCGAAGAAAAGGAATCGACAGGTCGACTTCGGAAGGAATAGGAAAGAATGAAGGTGTGGTGGGCCGGGAAGATAAAGGAGATTGGCCAAGAAAAGGATTTAAGCCCATTAGATTAACTGAGATTTTAAATAGATATTTCTTTTTAGAAAATACTAAAAATCCAAATAGCAAATAAACTTGGAAAAATTCTAGAAAAATCTAAAAAAATATATCAAAGCACAAGGGATCCAAATAAAATAGTTTTGGCAATAGTTGATGTTGAAATTAATCATATTAAATTATTTTTTTGAAAGTCCATATTAAGCTTTATTTAATTCAAATAAAACTTTGGTGAATTTTTCTACATAACTAAACTACTCGAAAATATTTTTAAACTTCAAAAAAATTGGGATGTTACAAGTGCTCTTGTACTCTATGGAAGTATTAAACAATGACCTATAACATTCATAATACCTGGATACAAAGTGGATCGCATCCACTACACACACCCATGGGAACCCGTCAACCCATTACACAACCAGATTTTTTCACTCACGCATTCTTTTCAAAGCGTCGTTCTTCACCATTGGATCTAATAACCAGAAATCATCACGTATTATCCTTCATGAAGTCTCATTGACATAATCGAGTTAGGTCGGTTTTGCAAACCACTCATGTTACATCCTAAAATCTGAATTCTCAGAATATGAATTATAAATGCATTAGAAGAAATACTTTGATCATTTTGCATGTAAAAATATTTTCATGTTTGAATTTGGCTTTTGATTTACGAGCAAAACATGAAATACAATCAAACTTGTACTAAAAAGAAATTATATAAAAAAGTAAAAATGTTTAATGAGACAATTATTTTGGGCATGATATCCCAGGAATAATTCATCCAGAGATTTATGAGAAAACTTGCCAAGAAAAACAAATTTGTGAAATTCACAGAAGGTCAGAATCCTGCACAAAAATTTTCATAAAATTTTGAAGTCATTTGAGTAGTATAATAATTCGGCGAATAATTAAGCAAAAAATGAAAATTGCAAAACCTAACTCTCCTCTCACCTCTCGCTGACAGTGGGCCCCAGGCACAGGGACCTTTGTCCAACTCGTGCCTAGGATCGCTAGTGCACCGCTGATGAGCGCGTCGCAGTGCGCCCGTGCTTTCGCCACGCTCCCCCTGTTTTGCCACCGCCCAACCATCCCCATAACATCGTCGGTCGCCTCCGAGCCCATCCCTGCCCCCAACTCGGCCCATGACTGTCCGCATGCTGAGAAAACTCTGCCACCTTTGCCCACGGTTGTCCGGGCTCCTCCTCGCTCTACTCCGTCCCTCAGCATATAAAAAGGACACCTGAGCTTTGTTATCTCTTTTCCTCACCCTCCCTCTCCTTCTTCTCCACTGAAACGAGCTGAAATGCTCGGAGAATGCGAGGTCTGTTTCGTCCGTGCGCCACTGCCACCACTCTAGCCGTTTAGAAGGGTTTCTCGTCGCTCTTCTTGCATCATATCGTGTTCCCAAACACCTTGATCCCTTCCCCTCACCTAATTTGGCTTTTGGTTCACAAGATCTTGCTGAAGCTCCTTTCTTCCTCGTCTGCGGTCACTTTCGCCACGACCATCGTCGATCAAGCTTGGACCGATTTGTTGCACCAGGAGCATCGCCAAGACCTCCTCATCCTTTCCCGACCACGGGACGACGATCATCTTCGCCCGAACTTCTTCTCCACACAAAGCTTGTCACACCGCCTCTGGTCTTCATCACCATGTGACGAGGATTAAACCTTTTATGTATTATTTTAATACATAGAGAAGACCATATGTTTTCATGGTCGTAACCCCTAAGGCTATCGACCTCACTAGTCGTAAGAATTCCAGATGTTTCATAATAAATACCCTGGTCGGACAAAGTCATGACCCTAGTCCACGATCGGTTAACTGATCGTGAGAATATGAACTGGTACCCGGAACTGCCTCTAGGTATATTCTCTTCCGTATGATGAATGGAACACGTGCTATATGTTCCATGCCATGCGATGTTACATTATCCTAATACACTGGACAACAGTTGTGTGTCTCAGAAACATATAACCGCATAGCAGTTGATATATTGTCAACTGCCACCTCTCTCCGACGAGACGCGTCAGTTCCCAACTAGCGTCTCTCCAAGGGATAACTGCCAACGCTTCATTAACTATTTAAGAGGGATCGCAGAAGGTTGAAGGAGGATCGATTGGGAGGCATTCAAGAAGACCACCATTCGATTAGACCACATCACTCTAACAAGTAATACACTCCAGTGTACAAGGATTAGCCTTAGTCCTGATTCAAGGCACCCCTTGTAATAGCCAGTTCATAGCAATAAAGAGCAATCCTATACCTTACCAGGAGATACGTGCCATTTTCCTCTATTTTTCAGATATACATGTAAGATCGGCGATTTGATCGTCGATAGCTGGGGCCGTCGGTGGGGAAGAAGGCGCAAATTTTCTGACGGAATTCTTTGCTCATCAAATCCTCGCTCATCCTTCTGTTCATGCGATCATGGCAGGAACTTGGGACGAGGAGAATTGGTTCGATCTGGATGACTACTCCAACCTTGACATGGACGCCTCCATTCAGGCCATGCATGATAATTGGACATCGTCATCTTCTTCCTCTGCCGGTTCGCAGGTCGCTAATGACGCTGAAGTCGAGCAGATGGATGGGGATGCGCCACTGCAACAAATGGTGCTTCCCGAGGGACAGGCCACTCCGACCATTTTGGACCGTCCAAGGAACTCTCCAAGCCCGGTCCTTCCGACCGGCAAAAAAGGTGACAAAACCTCAGCCTTACAATCCGAGAGTCAATACACTCTCGACACAATCATGGCTGACAAGTACTCACCGACGGCTTCTGGAAATTCCAGGAGCCAACCGACATCTGGTAACGGTGTCGATGAAACCCTCACCGGCCTTGGGCCGAGTGGGGATGATAAAACTCGGCACGAGATCGGCAGTCCGCCGTATCAGGCTGAGTCCGCCACGGAGGCCTCAGGAGATGCTCATCTCCGACCGGTCTCCGTCGTGGAAATTCCTGGTAGAAGGACTGGGAAGCTCTCCACTCAGTACAGTGGAAGCTCTTCGGAAGATCGATGCTAGAAACATGAGGTCAATGCATTGTACGGTCCTGCACACGCTGCCTCACCACCACATACTGGTGGAGATGGCGCGGGCGGTCAAGCACCAACTGCCAGAGGCCACAGAACTGATGGACGTCCATTAGTTAATTTGCCTGGTTCAGCCTCACCAAGGATGATAGGTCGGGTACGGCCGGGCATAGTGTCAAGGGGAGGATCAGACCTACGAACACCAACAACCTCGATGAATCCTCCGAGACCTTCAGTAACGGTATAGAACCTGCAACACATTAGAAATATTTTAAATAATATTGACCCTGCTTTGGCAGAAGCTCGAAGTTTTGTTAAATTAGTAGGACAGGTATCGGAGATTCTCTAGCTAACTGTACAACATACGAAAGAATAACGAGAACGGAGGACACCACAAAGTCAAACCATGACTTCGTCCCAACATTCTTTCCTTAGCAGAGGGCAGCGTACTTATGTTGGCAATCAATCGATACCGCAGCCTCCTCGACGATTCCGACCAATGAGTCACGAGGCAAGTAGATTGTTTCGAACAAATACACCTTCGCCTCGTCGAGAGGGTTATTCGCTTGGCCTTAACGATCTTCGACATCGTCTGGGCCGAGTAGGTGATCGAGGGCGTCATAACGTTCACGATCAGATCGGAACGCCAGAGCCCTGTGTTTCTAATCAAAGGAACCGGTCTCCGACCGATCTCAATACGGCACCTTCTCAAAGAAGGCGCCATGAAACAGTCACAGGTTGCCGAGCTTTCTCCGCAGGGCTCCAGGCTGTGCATTGGCCTAACCGGTTTTG
Source organism: Hsuehochloa calcarea (assembly GCA_036346395.1). Classification (NCBI taxonomy): domain Eukaryota; kingdom Viridiplantae; phylum Streptophyta; class Magnoliopsida; order Poales; family Poaceae; genus Hsuehochloa; species Hsuehochloa calcarea. Next base: position 51,839,571 of record CM070610.1, on the reverse strand, counting down.
ACCGACCAACATGGACAAGTTCAATGGGTCTCAGAACCCGTTAGAATTTCTCCAAATTTATGCCACTGCCATCAGAGCGGCCGGCGGTGATGAAAACGTGATGGCCAACTACCTACCTACGGTGCTTGAAGGATCTGCCCGGTCATGGTTGGTTAACCAGCCGGCCGGATCAATTTATACTTGGGAACATCTCTGCGATCTCTTGATCGTGAATTTTCAGGGTACGTATGACCGCCCTGGAAAGGAAGAAGATCTACATCAGATCCGGCAAGACCCAAAAGAAACTCTTCACCAGTACATCAAGAGGTTTAGCTAGGTTCGTAACTCCATACCCGAGATTGCAGAGTCTTCTATGATTTAGGCTCTGAAGACAGAATTGAGGAATCGGAGGTTTACGGAGGAAATAGCTATGAACCCCCCACGAACAACCGCCGAGCTATTCGACATAAATATGCAGCCGCTAGTGAAGAGGTCGAATGGAGCGAAGCCATAGATCGAAAAGATAGAACTCCTCAATCCAGCTTGGAAAAGCTAGAAAAAAAGCAAAAGAAAGTTCTCAAGAATAAAAAGCACCGAAAGGTGGAAGGTAAGAAGGTCTTAGCGGTTCCAGAAAAGATTACCAAAGGTAAGGGGAACTATACCGGTCGAGGCAAGGCAAAAATCCCGACCGACGGATACAAAAATAATAAGAAGTGGTGCCCGCTTCACCAACAGGCAGGGCACGATTTGCGCACCTGCCGTGTCTGGCAAAAGAAGTTAGAAGATTATTATGCAGGTAAAGGCCATCTTCCCTCAATACAAGAGTTGGGGGAAGCAAGCTTCAAAAAGGATAAAGATGGCGACGAAGAGATGGACTACCAAGAACCTCAGCGCACGGTCAACGTGATCTTTGGAGGGTCTTCATCGTACTACTCGCGACGTCATCTGAAATCCGTGGAGCGGGAGGTCAACCTAGCGGAGTCTCCAATCGACATCAAGCCTTCAAGGTGGTTGGACACAGTAATATCCTTCGGTAAAGAAGACCGCCTCGTCCCGTCGACTCGACCGGGTAGGTTCCCTATTTTAGTGGAACCTACTATTAATAACTACAAGGCTCTTTAAATATTTTATTTTTGGGAGCTCTGGAAGAAATGCAGGTTCCTAGATCAAAGGTAAAGCCAGTAAAATATGCCTTCCATGGCATAGTCCCTGGTTCTACCGCCAAACCGATAGGACATGTGTCCTTACCGGTTACGTTCGAAAGTCCTGATTACTTCCAAATAGAAAAGGTTTCGTTTGACGTGGTTGATTTTGAGACTGCGTATAACGGGATCCTTGGTCGTCCGGCTCTAGCAAAATCCTGATAGCCACGCATTACGGTTATCAGAGTTTAAAGATGCCAGGACCAAAAGGTGTCATCATGGTTCAGGGAGATCGAAAGATGGCTTATGCCTGTGATCGGAGATCTTTAGAACTGGTTGATGAGCTTCCGACCAGGAATACTGACTCTTCTGCAATACAGGTCAAGCACTCCAGACCAAATTTGACACCCAAACCATCCGATCAGACAAAGGAGGTGCTACTCGAGAAAGGCGCTTCTCCGGAAGACGCCAGGTCGTGAGACCCTGACAGGTCCATTCCAAAATTGCTGATCGAAGAAGGGCTCAACCTTAAATAGGAAGAGTCGCTCGTCTCCTTCCTCCGAGCAAATCAGGACGTATTCACCTGGCAGGCGTCCTGATGAGGACATCCCTCCTTCGGATACACGCACTACACAAGAGCCTCCAGATCTGGGTGCTGAACTACACAGTCCTATGACAAGAGCTAGAGCACGTCACTTAATCGATCGTAAAGTCGTTTCTAGAAATCGAGTGTATTATTTGAGAACTCTATGATGCTGCCTAATGGAGATGATTTACTTGTACTCAGGAATCTAGGATTACGACCAGTTCAAGAAGGTCGACGACTGTTCCATGGGTCTCGACCACTACAAGAAGACCTACGACGAGTTCAAGAAGGTCCACGGCCGTTCGCAGGTCTCGACCACTACAAGAAGACCTACGACCAGCTTCAAGAAGGTCCACGACCCGATTCCGCGAGGTCTCGACCACTACAAGAAGACCTCGACTAGTTGATTCGATTGGAGCAATCTACGACCGTAAAAGCGAGCACAAGACTCGTTGGACACAATCTACGACCAAAGATAGCGTGGACTCCTCAAGACCACCCTAGGACCAGCCCTCACGACCGGATCTTCGACGAAATACGCAACACAAGGTGTTTGCGTCAGCTTTGGAAACTAATAAGACTTTGTAAGCGAGGCGAGGTGGAGTCCGGTTGTGTACGCTTCATCCCACGGCCGCACAACACTAGGTCGACCTCCTCACGCTTCCCTATATATATCAGAGTCGCCATAGTTTAGAGGCGGGTTTTCTTAGATTATTACGCCAATTGCGGTTCACCGATTATCGGTTGAGGAACCCCACTTGTAAACTTCATCCATATCCGCAATACAATTGATTGCATCTACCTTGTTCTTGTGAGTTGCTTGATTGCTTGCGGAACAATAACCTTAAGTGGTAAGGTCGATCGCGTGCAAGCGTGGTCGATAACGACGAGCGTCTTGGTGTAGCGAATTGCGAGGTGGCGATATGTTGGTCGGAAGCCTCAAAGCGTCAACGTCCTCACGACGAACCAAATCGAACCTATCGGAAGATCGGGCCGCCGTGATTCATCAAGTGGTATCAGAGCAAAGGTTGCCCGTTAGGTAATTTTGTTTATCCCCTTTTGTTAGTTGTGTTCCCTCACCTAGAGTTCAGAAAAACTGCCCTACAAAAAGTTTTAGATCGTAATTATTCCGCTGTCCAAACTACTTTGTGCCTTTCGCAATTTTGTTTTCAGTTTTCGCATTGTTGAGTTCGAGTCCATCGTCGGTATCTTTGTTGCTGGTTTAGAGTAGCATTCTTGGTCTATAGTCAGCACCGTCGCCCGCCGTGCCACCATCCATCCTGGACGCACGACCTCCTTTTTCGAGCGACACCCATTCGACCACCCGCTCGGGATTTACCATCTGGTCGGAATCGAACATCTACTCGGATCCGACCACCTCTTCGAGCAACACCCATTCTACCATCCACTCAGGAACTACCACCTGGTCGGATTCGATCTCGTGGTCGGATTCCGTAGCCACAACAGAACTAGCCCAAGTTCAGAGAGAGAGAGAGAGAGATTTCGTAGAATTTTAATTACCTATTTACCCCTGCTCTCTGGAAAAAGTTTGTGACCCAATCACCTCATCGGATCCAGAAAAGGTAACAGAAGAATTTTGGGCTTGGGTCACGTTTGCAAAAAAAAGGAGGAAGCAAAAAGTGCAAAAGAAAAGAAAAGAAGCAAAAAGTGCAAAAGAAAAGAAGAAGAAGCAATTCGACCACCACTAGTTGGTGTACGACCAGTTCCAGCCTTGCATCCTTTGGACTCCTTTGTATCGAGTCCTTGTTTCGATCAGTATTGTGCTAGGGCTAGGGGCACTTTTAGACCAGCCACTGTCACGAATAATGTGGGCTTTGGTTCAGCTTTGCTAATCTAATTTCATTATTTCTATTCCTTGCTTCTAAACATTGCCTGTCCGAGCTCCACATACTTTCGACCCTCAGATTGGATCCTCGCATTCGCCTCCGCCGTGATCGTACATCCCACCTTCGCCGATTAGACCACCTGCTGCAATTTGGTAAGAAACTCATAAGAGCTTGGTAAGACGCTTGAGATTGTGTGATTCCACCCTCCGACCACCTAATAGTGATAGGGATAATACCTTTGTGTTTTCTTTTGTCTCCTAACCATGTCAGGTGAAGGATTGGATGCGCAAGAGTGTGTTTTGAGGGAAGAGCACATGACGCTATTGGATGAACAACGCAATACCGTTAATGAGGACATCGACAGGAAGCTTCAAGCTACCACGATCACATTACAACGCTCAATCAACGATAGTATTGCGGCGCTCACTACACGCCTCGAAAGAATGGTGAACCGACCACCAAATGTTGGTCATGTGGAACCTCATGGTGCAGCCCATGACCATGAGTTTGAAAATGATAATGAGATGCACGACCACGACGCCTTTGATGCACGACAACGAACCGACCAACTTCAACCGCCAAGGTATGAGAGGTAATAATGTTCAACAACATAATGCGTGTGTTAATGATGATCCATATGCTAAAGTTAAGTTCTCTATACCATCTTTTGCGGGTGCTTATGATGCTGAAATATATCTAGATTGGGAGATGACGGTGAAACGAAATTGAATGCTCACTTAGTTCCCGAAGTGCATAGAGTTTGGCAAGCCACAAGTGAATTTAAAAACTTTACCATCATTTGGTGGAATAGGGTATGCAATCAAGGATTAGCGCCTACTACGTGGGATGGTTTAAAGGTTGCTATGCGTAATGATTTGTCCCACCTTCTTTTAAGCGTGATTTGCGTAATAAATTGCAGCGCTTAAACCAAGGTAATAGATCCGTAGAAGAATATTATCGGGAGCTACAAACTAGCATGTTGCGTTGTGATATTATTGAGGATGAAGAAGGCGCAATGGCGTTATTATGGAGGATTAAGGCGTGAAATTCGGGACATAGTGGATTACAAAGAATACGATAGCGTCCTAGATTGTTCCAACTTGCATGTTTGGCGTAAAAGGAATGCGGGGGCGACAACGAGGCCAGGAACAACTTTGGGAGCATGTCTACACCACGACTAGTGCCGGGGCAAGCCAAAACAGCCCCACCTTGACTACGGTCTGCTGCCCCTCCACGAGTAGGGCACGTTCAAAGACACCTCGACCACATCACATGCACCCGAGGTAAGTAAAGTTACTAGTGTGCGGGCACCGACCAAGAATTCTTCGTCGGTTGCTTCCACTGGTCGTACCACTGGGATTGTGTGCCACCGTTGCAAGGGAATGGGGCACGTCATGAGGGACTGCCCCAGTCAGCGAGCATACCTTGCCACCAAAGACGGTGGTTATGTAAGTACTAGTGATATTGAGGACGAATATGTACTTGCATCTAACATTGCAGGTGGAGGAGATGAGATAGACAGTGATGCTGATGATGTAGAGGAACAAGTAGCTGCTGTTGACACCGAGTATCATGTGAGCCTTGTTGCACAATGAGTGCTGAGCGCACAAGTAGAGAGAGCGGAGCAAAATCAACGGCACAACTTGTTTCAGACCAGATTTCTTGTGAAGGACAGAGCCTGCAGAGTCATCATTGATGGAGGGAGCTGCAACAACCTTGCAAGCTCCGAGATGGTCGAGAAGCTTGGCTTGACCACACAACCACACCGACGTCCCTACTACATCCAATGGTTCAATTCGTGTGGTAAATTAAAGGTACACAAAGTTGTGAAAGTGCAGTTTTTAGCAGGTAATTACAAAGATAGTTCTGACTTTGATATCGTGCCTATGCAAGCATGCTCTTTGTTGCTCGGTAGACCTTGGATATATGACAATGATGTTTTGCACCATGGTAGAGCTAATACCTACACATTTTCACATAAGGGTAAGAAGATTAAGTTGTTGCCTTTGACACCAGCTGAGATTATGAAAGATGAAGAAGAGCGCGCTAAAAATGAAAGAAACACCGATAAGCATGATTCTGAAAATCAGCAAGTAGCAAAACGTGTTTTCCCACCCAAAAGGGAGAAAGTGGTGTCTAGTCCTAAGTCCGAGGGAATTAAATTGAAGGGATGTGTTATGATTGCCACTAAATCTTAACTTGCTGAAATTTGTAATAATGAGTTGCCATGCTATGCTTTGATATGCAAAAATGCCTTATATTCGCTTGAGGACATAGCTAGCTCTTTGCCTCCTGCTATTGCTAACCTTTTGCGGAGTATGTGGATGTATTTCCAACCGAGGTACCCGGGATTACCACCTATTCGAGGAATTGAGCATCAAATTGATTTGATCCCAAAGAATGACTTTGCCAAACCGTCTTGCATATAGGACCAATCCAGAGGAGACTAAGGAAATTCAGCGACAAGTCCAAGATCTTTTGGACCGTGGAGTGCGTAAGAGAAAGTCTTAGTCCTTGTCTTTGTTCAGTTCTTTTGGTTCCTAAGAAAGACGGTAGTTGGTGTATGTGTGTTGATTCTGAGCCATTAATAACATTACTATAAGGTATCGTCATCCTATCCCAAGGCTAGGCGACATGCTAGATGAATTGAGTGGTTCTATTATTTTCACAAAGATTAACTTGCGGAGTGGTTACCACAGTTAGAATGAAATTAGGAGATGAATGGAAAACGCTTTTAAAACTAAGTTCGGATTATATGAGTGGTTAGTGATGCCTTCGGTCTAACTAATGCACCTAGTACTTTTATGCGTTTGATGAGCGAGGTTTCGTCCTTTCATTGGAAAATTTGTGGTGGTTTACTTTGATGATATCTTGATTTATAGCAAGTCACATGAGCAACACTTAAATCATATACGTGCTGTTTTTAATGCTTTGAGAGACGCATGTTTGTTTGGTAACCTCGAGAAGTGCACCTTTTGCACCAATCGAGTTGCATTTCTTGGTTATGTTGTGACACCATAGGGCATTGAGGTGGATGAGACAAAGATTGTAGCCATCCAAAGCTGGCCGACGCCTACTACTGTGTCACAAGTGCGGAGCTTCCATGGCCTTCTTTGGATTCTATCGGCGCTTTGTGCGGGATTTCAGCACCATTGCCGCACCATTGAATGAATTGACAAAGAAAGGAGTGTCTTTCCAATGGGGACCCGCACAAGAGAAGGCATTCAACTTGTTGAAAGAGAAGCTCACCGAAGCACCCCTACTCCAACTCCCTGATTTTGGTAAGACTTTTGAAATTGAATGTGATGCCACTGGGATTGGGATAGGTGGTGTATTGATTCAAGAAGGTAAATCGGTTGCATATTTCAAATAAAAACTAATGGGCCTAGTTTGAATTATTCCACCTATGATAAGGAATTGTATGCTTTAGTTCGAGTGCTTCAAACTTGGCAAGATTATCTATGGCCCAAAGAATTTGTTATACATTCGGATCATGAATCGCTAAAACATATTAGAAGTCAAGCTAAATGAATAAGCGACATGCTAACTGGGTAGAATTTATTGAGTCATTCCCATATGTTATAAAGCATAAGAAAGGTAAGGATAATGTGATTCTTGATCGCTCTCTAGACGTTATACCATGTTATCTCAACTTGACCATAAGATTTTTGGTTTGGAGGCCATTAAGAGTTTATATGTCACCGATTTGGACTTTAAGGAAGTGCTTGAACATTGTAAAGGAGGAAGACATGGAATAACTATGTCTTGAATGATAGTTTGGTCTATCGTGCTAACAAGCTATGCGTTCCAGCTAGCTCTATTCGTCTTTTGTTGTTACAGGAGGCACATGGAGGAGGTTTGATGGCGCATTTTGGAGCAAAGAAGACAGAAGATGTGCTGGCCACCCACTTCTTTTGGCCAAAGATGAGGCGTGATGTTGAGCGCTACATAGCTCGCTGCACTACATGCAACAAAGCTAAGTCCCGTCTCCTTCCACATGGACTTTATATGCCTCTTCCTATTCCTAGCGCCCCTTGGGAGGATATTTCTATGGATTTTGTTTTAGGATTGCCTAGGACAAAGAGGGGGAGATATAGTATATTTGTTGTAGTGGATCGATTTTCTAAAATAGAACATTTTATATCTTGTCACAAGAGCGATGATGCTACAAACATAGCTGATTTGTTTTTCAGGGAAATCATTCGCTTACATGGAGTGCCCAATACTATTGTCTCGGATCGTGATGCGAAGTTTTTGAGCCACTTTTGGAGATCACTTTGGAATAAATGGGGGACAAAGCTGCTGTTCTCTACTACATGCCATCCCCAAACTGATGGACAAACGGAGGTTATCAACCGCACGTTATCCACCATGTTGTGGGCTGTTTTAAAGAAGAACTTGAAGATGTGGGAAGAGTGTTTACCGCATATTGAGTTTGCTTACAATAGGTCAGTACACTCCACCACCAAGGTAAGTCCATTTCAGGTAGTGTATGGTTTTAACCCCCGTGCTCCTATTGATTTACTACCTTTACCGACCTCTGAAAAAAATTAATCTAGATGCTAAGAAGCGTGTTGCATTTATTCTCAAGTTGCATGAAACCACTAAAGAGAATATAGAGCATATGACTCAAAGGTATAGGGTTGCTGGAAGTAAAGGTAGGAAAGTTATCAAATTTGAACAAGGCGATTTAGTTTGGGTTCATTTGAGAAAGGATACGTTTCCGGAATTAAGAAAATCAAAGTTGATGCCTAGAGCTGAAGGACCGTTTAAGATAATTAAGAAGATAAATGATAATTGTCGGACCCCCGAGTATCACACAACCCCGAGACCCTCTGTGCATACCAAGCTAGTCCCATGATCAGTAGCTAGCTCGCACAGTTGCAACAATGATGTTATCATACCCATTCAACAACGAACTAATGAAGCAGACAAAGTAATATTATTTAAAACAACGAAGACCTTAAGGTCAAGTTCTTACAAAAGTCGCCTCACAGGGCTTAGCAACAACAGAGTATCTGGCAGCAGAAATCTCAAAATACGTGGAGCCCAATCGACATGCCCACAGGCAATCGAGTGGAGGACGTGACCTAGTTCGCGAAGTCTTCAAAGTAGCCTTCTTCGTAGAACTCAATATTTCCTGAATCTTCTGCTGGGACTGATCAACAAAGGGCATAAAGCCGTGAGTACATAAAGTACTCAGCAAGTCGTAGAGAAATGTATGCACATAGTATTCATGCCAGGCTTAAACAAGGATGGCCTTATGGTTAATTTGCAGAAAGCAAGTTTAACAGTAAATACAATAATTAGATTGTAAAGAATGATTTTAAAAGAATAATACATAGATAACCAAGTTCTTTTGAATCAAACAGTGAACATCCCGTTCACTTCCCAACCATTCCAACCGAACGTTTCTATCGAACCAAACCACATTTTTGAAAATACTACCCCTTGCGCGAAATCACCAGGCATGTCCGTAACCGGGGACACGGCTATTCGAATAGATTTTTGACACTCTGCAGAGGTTGTACAGCTTTACCCACAAGACACGAATTCTCTAGTTTGTTTGGCATCCGTCGATACCACCGCTCACTTCCTTAGGTGAGTAGTCTAGAGCACGTGACAAGGCTTTTACAAAGTTCCATTTTGCCTCGGTTCTGCCCGCTAAGGTTTCGCCATCACAGCCCCCTCTTGCGCCAATAAACAGCCACAACAGAACCGACTCAAAACTTTCCTAATTAATTGGCCAGGTCCGTCCCATACCGGACTTATGGTTGCACGAGGTGACCCAGATCAATGACTTGCAAAGTTAAGTCCTTAGTTGGCTGCTCAGACAAGTCTACCACAACCCAATGTGCATCACACACCCACTCTAGCTCCCTACCTCAAGCCCGAGCATAAATCATTTTTGTTCATACCTGACCAAATGGCAATCCCTGCCATGGCACAACATCTTTTAATAAAAGTGGCCTCACACCACAATTCCATAGTTCCATTAGTCAAATTTCATTAAACATTGAACATGTGATCGAATGTCTCGCGGGTAACTAGAGCATGTCTAAGCAATAATACGCACCCAAGTTGGTAATACAATTATGTCCAACTAGTATTAACCATCCTAAGGTGTCCAAGGATATATGTCATTCAAGGAGACATTTCATTTTTAATTCATCAAGGGGGCATAATGGCAATTTGGTAATTATCTACTCCTAAAACCATTTTTAATAAAACTAGCCATGCATGATAATTTGAAGCAATATACTTTTGTAAAATGGGTTCAACATGGTCAAAGGCATACGACTTGCCTTCGTTGGCGAGGAGCGAGTCTTCGGTCGTCGGGTCGAAGAAATCTTCCGAAACGCCAGAATCTACACGTGCGGGAATAGCAACAATAAATAAAACAGTACCAAATGAACTCCAAAAATTACGAAACCAGAACCAAATGAAAGAGGATGAATTTATATAAATTTAGAAATTTGGATCACCCAAATCGGAGTTCGGATGTGAAAGTTATGGCCAAAAGAAGTTGGAAAACACATAAAATGATAGAATTAGGGTTTTCGGATTTTCCGAATTATTTTTCTATTAAAAAATCCAGAGAAATGCGTCAGCGCTTGCGCAAGCACATACGTGGCAGCCACGCAGTTGCCACGTCGATGAAAGCAGCGAAGCTGGCGGGCCGCCCGGTGCCACGTGGCGCCACGTCAGCGATGACACCCACGTGCATGAGGGACCGAGGGTCGCCGGCGGAGGGCCTTGGCGGCCGGGCGGAGGCACCGGAGAAAGAGGGGATCGGGGAGTGCAATGCGCACCCTTGGAGGAGGAAGCGGCAAGCGGTGGCCGTGAAGCAAGGAGAAGCGGCGGTTGCGGTGGCCGAAGAGGGGCGCGAACGGAGGCGTCCGTGAAGGAGAGGCGCCGGTCGGCGACAACCTGGTGAAGGCGGTGGTGGGGTCGGCGGCGCCGGAGGAGGGCCGGAGGCGGCGCTAGAGGGCGGCGGAGGAGCTCGGCCGAAGGGAGAAGAAAGGGGAATGGCGGCCGAGAGAGAGCGAGGGAGGGAAGGAGGAGGGAAAAATGGGGAGAGGGGAGGGAGGCGGAGCCGGTGCGCGCTTTTAAAGGGGAGGAGGAGCACGGGAGGAGCGCGGCGCCGAGGAGAGGCATGGGCGGAGAGAGAGAGAGAGAGAGATGGGACGGGACGGGGGAGGCGCGGCGAGGGGACGGGGCAGAGGCGCGGCGACGTGGGTAGAGCGGCGGGATTCGCGGCGGCGACAGAGGAGAGAGGGAGAGGCGGGATTCGCGGCGGCGAGCTCGGGCGAAGCGGCGGAGACGAAGAGCGGGAGCCGTCCGATTTCGATCGGACGGTGGGGAGAGGGAGGGGCGCAGCGAAGGAGAGTCGTCGATTTCGACGGACGGTTGAGAAGTCAACGAGCGCGGAGGAAAGATGAACGGCGCCGTCCGATTTGTCAGACGGTGGGAGCGAAGAGGCGCGGCGAACGGGAAGCGGCGCCGTCCGATTCGATCGGACGGTGGGAAGACGGAGGCGCGGCGAACGGGAGCGCGGATGAAGATCCGACGCCCAGGCAAGAAGCGGCAGCGAAGGAGAATCGTCCGATGAGGATCGGGCGGAGGCGAGCGCGCGGAGAGAGCGGGCCGCGGGAATGGGCCGGAGGCGGGAAACAGTGATGGGCCGGCTGGGGTTTCGGCCCACCAACAGAAAAGGGATTTAAAATACCTTTTTGATTTTCAGAAATTCAAATAAATAAAAAGACAATTTAGAAAATAGCAAATAGACTCCAAAAATTCTAGAAAAATCCACAGAAATTCCTTGAATTATTCTAGACTTAATAAAAATACTTTTAACTTTAATTTTTCTTTTTATTTTGCAAATAAAATAATTTTTAATTTCGGGTAAAATGAAAATAAATTTCTAAAATCCAATAAATCCAAGAAAATTCTCAAAATAATAATTTTTGATTTTAAATTCCAGAAAACTCAATTAAACCAACTTTAATTTTAATTGAAGTTTGATTAACTCATTTTAAACTGTAAATAGATTTCTGAAGTTTCCAAATTAGGCTTTTGGCAAATAGAAGCAAATGGTTCTCTTTTAAAATTTTCAAAAACTCCGAAAAACGGGACGCTACAAAAATGCATATCAATTAGAATTACCTGCAGATTTTGGGGTTAGCCCCACATTTAACATTTCAGATTTGAAACCATACGTGGGAGAAGAAGATGAGCTTGAGTCGAGGACGACTCCAATTCAAGAGGGAGTATGATGAGGACATCCTCCTTCGGATACACGCACTACACAAGACCCTCCAGATCTGGGTGCTGAACTACACGGTCCTATGACAAGAGCTAGAGCACGTCACTTAATCGATCAGGTGAGAGACCATGTGAGAGGTCCTCCACTCTGAATGATGAGTATTTGACAGCGTGTTGAATAGGTTGAGAGTTGAGTTTTTCGGTATGGATTGTTTCTGTGCTGAATCAGGGAAATCGGAACTACCGCTGTGTATGGAGCGGAAGTTCCGATAATCGAACTCTGGCGTTGGAAATAGGAACTTCCGATTTACAGGTTTTGAGTTCGGCTGAAGGAAATCGGAAGTTCCGCACAAGGGGTAGCGGAGTGTCCGATAATACTGACATTGAGTGTTCCTCTGAGATGATAATCGGTTTTGAAAATCTGGAAAGTCGGATGTTCCGAAGATCGGAAGTTCCGCAATGTTAAGCGAGAACTTCCGATAATCGACGACAAGTGCGGACGTTAGAAATCGTAACTTCCATTTGGGTTAAGTGCGGAACTTCCGATTGTGTCCAGAACTGTGCAGAGAAGGAAAATTTGTGATTTTGATTTTGTATGAGTTTGAGTCTTATACAAATGTTGATGCTATGATATTGTGCAATGCTATGTGATGTGTTTTATGCATGTTGACCGCGGGACATCGAGACGAGGTCGTGGCGAGACACGAGGTGATCGGACTAAGCGCGGTGGCGTTGAGGTCGAGCGGTCGGATGTGTCGAAGACGGCGTGAATCTTGAGGTGGTTGCGTGTCAAGGACGGCAAAGGCGTCTGGGAGGCTTCGGAAGGTGCGCAAAGGCGAAACGGTATTTTAAAGCGGCACAAGTGGAGGCGGTTCGTTCGGTGTAGCGGGCTTAATGGGTTGGAGGCCCATTAAGCAAAGGCTATAAATAGAGCTCAACCCCTGGTGTTAGGGTTAGACCTGGAGAGAGAAAATTAGGGTTAGCTCTAGAAAAAGGGTTTGTTTTGCTTTTTGAGAGTTGTTGGTTAGGAGAGAATGAACTGAAAATCCTCGTAATCATTCCTCTATGTTTCTTCTGTAATCTTTTGATCTCTATCAATGAAACTCTGAGTCTTTGATTACATGTTTATGCCTCTCTTTATTCCCTCTCTGTTCATGTTGAATATCTAGGGTTTTGGCATATCTTTTGATTCGTCTTATGAAATAGCATGAAACTTGATATCTAGAGTCGTTTTGATATTGCTATTACATCCTCAAAGTTTCATGAGCTAAGGATATGAGAATCTCGTTTATTGTTGGTTTTGGTCTTTCTTGCCCCTTCTTCAAGAAATCCGTTCTTGGCTTGATTATTGAATCTTTGTTTGCGATTCTTCTCCATGAGGTCAAGATGTTGTTTAGGATGATGTCCTGTGAAACTTGACCAGAGAAGGGCATTCAAGATTTAGTTTTTTGGATTTTTGAAAAGAAACCCGAGCGCACTGTTTTTCGGTAAGGACAATCGGAACTTCCGATTGTCCACGGCGAATATCTGCAGCGGAACTTCCGCGACCGATCCGGAACTACCGGAGTGCGGAAGTACCGCCGGGTAGAATCGGAGCGTCCGATTTTTGACAGAACAGACTGGAACTTATGTTAGTTCTTTGATTTTGTTTTACTCTTCTTGAGAGAGTTTGTAGATCTTGTTTAAAAACAGTAAAGGGGAGTTCTTAATTTTAAGGCACCATTCACCCCCCCCTTCTGTTGCCATTTCGGTCCTTCATCAGGTAAAGTCGTTTCTAGGGCTGAGTGTATTATTTGAGAACTCTATGATGCTGCCTAATGGAGATGATTTACTTGTACTCAGGAATCTAGGATTACGACCAGTTCAAGAAGGTCCACGACCAGTTCCGCAGGGTCTACGACCACTACCGCAGGGTCTACGACCACTACAAGAAGACCTACAACCAGTTCAAGAAGGTCCACGACCAGTTCCGCAGGGTCTACGACCACTACAAGAGGACCTACAACCAGTTCAAGAAGGTCCACGACCAGTTCCACAGGGTCTACGACCACTACAAGAAGACCTACGACCAGTTCAAGAAGGTCCACGACCCGATTCGCGGTCTCGACCACTACAAGAAGACCTCGACCAGTTCAAGAAGGTCCACGACCCGATTCCGCGAGGTCTCGACCACTACAAGAAGACCTACGACTAGTTGATTCGATTGGAGCAATCTCGACCGAAAAGCGAGCACAAGACTCGTTGGACACAATCTACGACCAAAGATAGCATAGACTCCTCGGGACCACCCTAGGACCAGCCCTACGACGGATCTTCGACCGTAAATCGCAACACAAGGTCTTTGCGTCACCGTTTGGAAACTAATAAGACTTTGTAAACGAGGCGAGTCGGAGTCCGTGTTGTGTACGCTTCATCCCACGGCGCACAACCCTAGGTCGACCTCCTCCGTTCCCCTATATATATCAAGATGGCGACATAGTTTAGGCGGGTTTTCTTAGATTATTACGCCAATTGCGGTTTCGCGATTATCGGTTTGAGAACCCCACTTGTAAACTTCATCCATATCCGCAATACAATTCAGATTGCATCTACCTTGTTCTTATGAGTTGCTTCGATTGCTTGCAGGAACAATAACCTTCGTGGTAAGGTCTATCGCGTGCAAGTGTGGCCGATAACGACAGGCGTGCGGGTGTAGCGAATTGCGAGGTGACGATCTGTTGGTCGAAAGCCTCAAAGCGTCAACGTCGTCACGACAAACCAAATCGAACCTATCGGAAGATCGGGCCGCCATGATTCATCACGTCCGACATGCCTGGAGTCCCAGGGAGGTGATCGAGCACAGGCTAGCTCTCCAGCCTGACAAAAAACCGGTCAAGCAGAAGCTAAGGCGCTTTGCCCTTGACTAGAAGGAAGCAATCAAGTCGGAGATTAACAAGCTCCTCCAAGCTGGGTTTATTCGTGAAGTCCATCAATCTCGGTGGCTCGCCAATCCTGTAATGGTTAAAAAGAATAATGGGACATAGTGAATGTTTATAGACTTCACAGATCTTAATAAAGCTTGTCCGAAGGATGATTTTCCCCTTCCCCGCATTGATCAGCTTGTAGACTCCACCTCCAGGTGCGAGTTACTAAGATTTTTAGATGCATATTTAGGGTACCCCCAGATTAACATGAGTAAAGAAGATGAGGAGAAAACTTTCTTCATCACTCCATATGGCACTTACTGTTATGTTAAATGTCTTTTGGTCTCAAAAATGCTGGTGCAACTTCTCAAAGGTTAATAGAGAAAACTTTTAGCCCGCAGATAGGTCGAAATTTAGAAGCCTATGTGAATGACTTGGTAGTGAAAAGCATCAACGCTGGCGATCATATTCTTGACCTACAAGAAACTTTCAACAACTTGAGAAGACATAACCTCAAGTTGAATCCAGAGAAATGTGTGTTTGGGGTTTCTGCTGGAAAGCTTCTTGGTTTCCTAGTTTCGGCTAGAGGCATCGAAGCAAACCCGGCGAAGATATTGGCCATCAATCAGATGCGTCCTTGACCACGAAGAAAGAGTTCCAAAAGCTAACTGGCTGTATGGCAGCGCTAAGTCGTTTCATAGCCAGGTTAGGTGAGAAGGGATTACCTTTCTTTAAACTTCTTCGGAAGCATGGAAGTTTTGAGTGGACAAAAGAAGCTAACGATGCCTTTGAAAAACTCAAAGAGTACCTTGGAAGCGCCCCGGTCTTAGTCTCTCCAAGGCCGGAAGAAACACTGCTGATTTACGTGGCTGTAATGCTGCAGGCTATCAGCGGTGTATTGGTCGTAGAACGTGAAAGTATTCAACGACTAGTATATTACGTAAGCGAAGTTTTACATAGACCAAAGGAAAGATATCCACAGGTGCAAAAGTTGCTCTCTGGTCTCCTTATGGCTTCAAGGAAACTAAGGCATTACTTTCAGGCCCACAAAGTGGTCGTACCTACTGGATATCCCCTAGGTCAAGTCCTTGGAAACAGGGAATCATCAGGATGAATAGAAAATGGGCAGTTGAACTAGTGACGTTCGACCTGCATTTCGTCTCACGAATAGCCAAGTCTCAGGCAATAGCAGAATTCATTACCGAATGGACAAACCCAGAACCTTAGCAGGAACTAGAGTACGAGCACCACGATGAGTGGATAATGTACTTTGACGGTTCATTAATGCTTAAAGGATCGGGGGCTGGAGTCGCCTTGATATCCCCTACTGACGAACACATTAAGTACGCCATCCAGTTTAACTTTCCCGCTACTAACAATGTAGCATAATATGAAGGTTTGCTGGCAGGACTTCGAGCAGCTCATTCGCTCGGGATTCATAAATTACTAATGAAAGGCGATTATCAACTAGTAGCGAATCAAGTAGGGAAAGAGTATCAATGCTCAAGTACCAAGATGTTGTCTTATCTGGCGGAAGTACAAAAACTCGAAAAGCACTTCTTCGGTTTTCAAATCCAACATATTTCTAGAAAGGAAAACTTTCTAGCAGATCAGTTGGCACGGATGGCCTCCACCAGGTCAACCGTCCTGCCGGGAGTTTTTCTTGAGCAACTCGATTCACCCTCGGTGATCGAGCCTTTCGAGAACATCAATGGTTCACATTAGGTCAATCCAATTGATTCTGGTAACCCAGATGCTCCACAGATCGGTGACGATCATGGTAGAGATTGGACGACATTGATCTACAATTATCTTCAATGTGACCTAATTCGAGAACATGATGTAGAGGCTGATCGTATAGCACAAAAAGCCAAATCATACACTCTAATCGAACGTACCTTGTATAAACGAGGATCTCATGGAGTGTTGATGAGATGCATATCTCACTCGGATGGCATTAAGTTGCTAACTAAAATTCATAGAGGAGTCTGTGGAGCACATCATTCCTACAGAACACTGGTCGGTAAAGCCTTCAGTCAAGGATACTATTGGCCATCTGCCCTTCATGATGCAAAAGATCTCGTGACGAAGTGCGTACAATGTCAGTTTCATAGCCGACAAGTACATCAGCCGGCACAAGCTCTGCAAACAATTCCTCTTTCTTGGCCTTTTGCAACCTGGGGACTACACATTCTGGGACCTTTTCCAAGAGCACCCGGGGGCTTCGAATTCGTTTTCGTCATGATAGACACGTTTACAAAGTGGATCAAAGCCGAGCCAGTTGTTAAAACTACAACTGAAGCTACTAAGAGGTTTCTCACAAAAAACATGATTACACGATTTGGTGTACCCAGTCGTATAATCACAGACAATGGTACCCAGTTCTCTAGCGGCAATTTCCAGGAATTCTGCGATGACCTTGGTATCAAAGTCCATTTCGCTCAGATTGCTCATCCAGTAGTAACGGAGCGATGAGCGTGCCAATGGTATCATAATGCAGGGGGTCAAACGCCGAGTATTCGACCAGTTAATAAAATGGTCAGGAGTTTGGGTTCAAGAACTTCGTTCTGTTTTATGGGCTATTCGTACGACGACCAATCGTGCGACCGATGAAACACCATTCTTTTTAGTCTATGGGGCCGAAGCCATGCTTCCTCCAGAACTAAAAATTGGTTCGCTCGCACTAATTGTTTTGATGAAAACGACAAGGAAGAAAGACGACTCGACGACATCAATTTCCTTGAGGAACGACGAAACCAAGCCTTACTACGTTCGGCAATCTATCAACAAGCCATGCGAAGCTACCACAGTCGTAAGGTGCAGCCTCCCAGCCTAGCTGTAGGTGATCTGGTTCTCAGAAAAATTCAGAGCCAAGCAAATCGCAACAAACTTTCTCCCAAGTGGGAAGGTCCTGACACTGTGGTCGAAGTCACCCGACCAAGTTCGGTACGATTAGCCATGTCAGACGGCAGAGTTTTGTCTAATTCTTGGAATGTTGACCAACTGCGTAAGTTTTTCGTTTAAATTTTCATTTCTTTTCCATTCAGTTTAATAAAAGATGAATCAATTCAAACAAGTAAGTGATGTTATTTATATGACAGAGCCTAGCTCTGGTCGACTGCGGTTCATATGCTTGAGACTATGGAGATTATATTTTTTATTTTCAAAGTTCTGTTCTACTCTTGTTTGGCTACTGGTCGGGACACGAAAAAATCTCCTATTCCAAGTCTCTCCTTTTTCGCACGTGGTTCCGCCCACTGGAAGGAGCTTCCTAGCGACGGTCCTTTTCTTACGATCCTCACTGCCAGTCAGACTTGGGCATGAGCACGTATTGCGAAATACAATCTATATCTTCATTTCTTAGCAAGTTCATTCCGACCAGCCTTGAGCACTGCATAGAAAGAAAACCACTTCTCATTTATTGTTTATGTCTTTGCATATAATTTCCTCTTGTCAAGAAAAAATATTTTTTCTTCCGACCATATATTGTCTAAATAAGTACTTTGATTATGAAAAACAGATTTACAACTAGTCGAAACCTAATACTGATTTCGACCAAAAAGGTTTCCTAGTATTATATGATCAGTTTTTCAACAATCAGTACATACTTTCAAATGGTTGAGACTTAAGGTCATATTCTTGGCCTACTTCTTATATAGTAAAGCTCTTCTACTATAAAACAGCCGGGGGCTAGGTAATATATGAATTCCATAAGTCGACCGGAAGAACAAGAGATTTCATTGATAAGAGAAAGGTAAGTTTTTACATTTTGCATAATCTTTGCGTCTTACATTTCTACTACAGAGTGCCTAACTAACCACTACTTGATGGAGGCCCGATCCCGTGAAGCTCGTACTTCCTCCGCCGCTCCAACCTCGCCGCCGGTCGCCACATCCACCCTCGAACGACCGTGAGCACACCTACGAGATCCCTGTGTCACCCCTACCTCCTGGAACGCTCCACCGCTGATAGATCATCGCCGTTCGCAGGCGACCTGTAATACCCCGGAATTGAATCGGGTAATTTAAAAATAGCTGGGAGGAGAAAAGACAAATAAATGAGTAGAAATTCCTGAAAAGAGAAGGGGTTTTCCGTAAATCCTCGACAACCTGGGCCTGGGCCGCAGCCCAGGAGGGGCCCATGTGGTGGCCGGCCAAAAAGGGGGGTTCGCACCCCCCAAACCCTAAACTCCCCACTATCCCTCTTCCTCCCCACTTTGAGCCGCCGCCTCTCCCCACCTCTCCCTGCTGTGCGCCGCCACGTCAGATTTGGGTATGTTAAGTTCATTTTCTGACCTGATCACCTCTTAGAAAGTTGTAGATCACGGTTTTAGCTTTCTTTGGGCACCAAGATTACCTTATTTGGACTAACGGGTTAGGAGTTATGGTAATTTTACCGCGACTGGCCAGGAGAGCTAACGAGTTGAGGCAGATTGCATTGTCTGGTTATTATGAATTTTTATAGGCCTAATTAGAAACTCCACCCAAGAGGAATATTGTAGAGGAGTCCGAAAGCTTTCCAAGCTGATAAAGAACAAAATTTTTAGAGTTGGCAATCAAAAGTTATGAAATTTTTACCGTCGCTGTTTTGCTAACTGTCAGATTGCAGAGACAGAAAACTTAGAAAAACTATACCTGAATATAAGAATTAGTAGGAGGCCGAATCTCAGGTCGACGTCTGCTAGAGTTATGTTCCTGGTTTCGTTAGCTTTCGTTTGGCACCGAGATCACGGGATTCTACCCTGTGTTTTAGATTTTATGAATTCTTAACCGCAGACTACTCTGCCTATCAGAGATTTTGGAGACTGTCGGTTGCTCTTCGATTTTGTTCAAGTTAGAGCCAGATTCAGGGAGGCCACCCAAATAGGTTTGTAAAGATAATTTCTCCATGATTCCAGATTGATAAAGATCATCTCCATAGGATCAGTATACTGAATGTTACATGCTTTTCTTTACGACTGTTCTGAAATCTGGACAGATTTATGTCGATGTCTTCTTGGGCAGTTTGGTCCTCTGTTTTGGCCGAATCAGAGGATACCGCCAACTAAAGATTCGTAGCTTGGTTCATTAGGATTAGCTGAGCACTAGTTTCAGGTCTTTAGGAGTTACAGATATTTAATTGTGAATTTTCTCGTACAACTGTCAGCAGAGTGGTAACCCAGCCTTTTGGGCGAAGTTGTCAAATTGAACCTACGGTTGTGTGGGATGGTTAGAGGGTATGGTAAAGCGCATGTAGATACATCATATCTTGTTATCCTTATTCCTTGTAAATTCTTGTGTAGGAGGTGGAGTTCCGAGGTAAAGGTACCAAGTTTGCTTCGTCGTGTGCCGTAGCGGGGAAGAACGAAACAGGCAAGTACAGTAGTGGTAAATTGTGCGTGATCGTTATTCATGCTTATTGTGTTATGAGTATATTGTGCTAATCATGGATGTTTGAATGTTATGGATATCAATGATCGCAAATGCTAGTAGTATGAGTAAGTTTCATTTATGCATGGTGATTTTAAAGTGTTGAGCATGTGCATCATGATATCATATTGGAGGCATGGTCACGTGGTGACCAAGCATTGATTGAGGTCCCCATCATGATTATGATGGGCTTTTGGGTCCCCATACTTGTGGAGTATGGGCTAAGGTCCCTGTGCTAGAAGGCACAGGCATGGGTGTGCATCGACGGATGCACACTCATAATAGCGGTATATGCAAAGAGAGAAAGAAAAACAACAGCATCGCATAAGCATGAACCATGTTCATTATTGATATTTGTGAATGAATGTCGATAGTTACTGATTGCACTGCTATTGTTTCTTGATGTGATTTCTTTGAGTCTTGGACTCACTCTTGCCGTTGTTATGTTTTTTTAGGTACTTCGTTTGCCGACGGCATGCATGGGAGGGAGTAGGATTGTTTTGGTTGCACTCACTACCACACATTCATTAAAAGATGATTATCATTTAGACCGTACCTTAATAACAAACAAACTACTTAAGGATTAATTTTGGCTATACTTGAATGCACCGGTTTATCTGTAATAATGAGAGTGGTAGATTTTGATTATGCTTGCTTATGCTTTAGCTGAGTAGATTATTTATGAATACTTTGATGAACTCTGGATGTTGAATTATTGATAATTTTATATGCATTTGTTGGAACCCCTAGTAAACTTAGTTATACAAAGGAGGTTCTGCCGAAATTTATTGTAATGTCTTAGATTCTTATTTGCTATCTTGTTATTTTAGTAGCATTCCAGGCTCATGTTGGGCTAGGGTGTTACAGGACCATTCGGTCCCGAGCACCGCTCCTCACCGCCGTCCACATCAGCTGCCACCTCAGTGCCAGCGTTGGCTCTCGTGCATGCTAGTCATCGGCGTGGTGTCCAGTCAGCGCTCGCGTGTGTGCCTGCGTGGCAAAGTCCACCGCTCCCCAATTCGAGTCGCTCGGTAGACCCTATCCACCGTGAGCCATCTCACTAACATGTGGGCCCCACATGTCAGATTTTATTTTAGTTTTTTTATTTTTGAAAATTCCTTCGCTTACATCAGCATTGCGGAATAATCCAATTTTTCTTTAGAAAAAATAATTCGGAAATTCTGGAAATTCCAATTGATGGTATTTTTCTTCAAATTTAATCTTCCAAAGCCCATATCTTTTGCATCCAAATTCTGATTGAGCCCATTCAAATTTCTAAATTTATATAAATTTGAGATCTATTTATTTGTGATTTTTATTTAATTTTTATAGTTTGTTTTGCCTCTATTATTTATTTGTTTTGTTTATTTATTTCGTTTACGCGTAGACATTAATTCCTCGGGAACTTTTAAAGAAGGAGTGCCTCAATACCAAGACCAGTACCTAGACCTATTCCAAGGAAAGTTATACCTTTGATCGTATTGAACCATTTTTCAAAATACTTTGACTCAAATTATTGTATTTTATTTCAAGTATTTATTTAAATGTTTTTGGGTTTAGTTATTAATCCAAATTGTTATGTCCACCTTGTCTATTGTATGCCATGATCTTTTTTCACCCTAGGTTGGTTCATTATTAGTTAGTATTATCATAGCACCAACGTGGGTTGGTTAGATACGAGCAGATTGCTTAGCCATGCTACGAGTCATCATTTCATGTGAGTTGCAAATATAAACTTGATTAAGTGATTATGGAACTCTGTGATGAAACTGTTTGTGCTGTGTGACTTAGTTAGAAATTGAAAGTCTTGCCTTGGTCAATTAAGGACTTAACTTTGTGCGCCATTGAATTGAGCCTTAATGTACAACCACATGCCTGGTATGGGACGAGTCTAACTTAGTAGGTTGTGCTGTCTTGCCATTGACAACTCAGGTTGTAGGTTAAGCTGTGTGATAGGCTAGAGGTGCGGTTCACCGTATCCCTATCCAACGGTGTGTGTCGTACCCAAAAGTTGTGTGTTTCGGTTGGACGATAGTAAAGCACATCGGCAGTGTCAATGTTGAGATGAAGTTTCTTAAAGGTTTTGTTATGGTCAGTGCTAGCTACATTGACTGTATCTTGTGGGTAAAGTGTACAATCTATGCAGAGTGTTAATCAATCTATTCGAATAGCTGCGTCCGCGGTCATGGACATGCTCGGGGATTTTACACGAGGGGTATATTTTCATAAAATATTTGGGAAGGGAGATGTGTGATCTAAGTCATATGGCTGTATGAATAACTTATTTAGACTGTGTGTCTTTGTGAAATCAAATGATAAATTAATATTGTCTTATTTGTTTTGAATTATGTTTTCTATCTATTATTTGTATTCAACTACAAATGTTGCATTTCTGCAAAAGAACCACAAAAGCTATTCCTTCGGAATAAGCCATCATCTATAAATTGCATTATGTGGTATGACTTGCAAGTACGGTGATGTACTCATATTTGCTTGAAACAATCAACAGAAGTGGAGGAGTCTTCGCCTGCATTTGAGGAGTTCTACGAAAGGTGTCGATTGTTAGGGTCTTAATCCCAGTCAGTTGCCTGTGGTGAAATTATGGGATTGAGCTGAAGTTTATTTCTATTTCGCTGCTGCTATTTATTTATTGCCAGCCCTGCGTGGCCTAATAAATGTAAACTCGACCATAAGGTCAAAACTATTATTCACTATTCAAATTAGTCGTTTATTCTATTAATCGTCTTTTTGTGGATCGACATTCATCTATGTTGATACCGTGTGCAGTAGCGTGATCCTAGACTAGTGCAGAATACACAAAGGGTCCAAAATTGTATTTTTGGGTCCGGACACCATGTATCTCTCGAACGAGTACATATGATGTAGGAACACAGAGCCGCATATCTTTATCTCTTTCACAAGGTGAACAATGAGATGGACCATGATATCGAAAAATGATGGAGGGAAATACTTCTTTAGATGACATAGAGTCGTCACCACCTCGGCCTGCAGAGCATCTTGTCCTTCAGGATCGATGACCTTCTAAGCAATTGATTTAAAGAAATAACACACCCACAAGATTGCCACTCGGACCATATTCGGCAAGATACTCCTAATTGCAACAGTAAACATTGGTGTTATCAGCACATGACAATCATGAGACTTCATACCAAATAATTTCATATATATCTTCCATGCAAACAAGTTCCTTAATATTGCGGAGTAACCGGACGAAACATTCACACCATGCAAGCTTTCGCACAGTTCATATCTCTCGGTCTTGGACAAAGTGTAGCAAGCTGGGAGAAGGTACGTTCGTCCAATATCGGTGTTATTTGGTGCTAACTCGGTTCTTATGTTCATATCAACCAAGTCACGCTGTGCGTTAACACCATCCTTTATTTTTTTCACTAATGTTCATTAAGAGACCAATCAAGCTATCACATACATTCTTCTCCACGTGCATGACGTCGATGTAGTGGCGAACTTCTAAGTGCTCCCAATAAGGCAAGTCCGAAAAAATTGACCGCTTTGTTCCAGATGTTTTTCTGACGGGTCCTTAATTTACGTTCCTTCTCAAGCACAACATCGATATCCTTAACCATATCATAGACAACTTTCCCTCTAAAAGCCCTTAGAGCTGAACCGTTCTCCTTATTTCCGTCGAATTGTTTCTTCATCTTGCAGTATGGGTGAATCCTTGGAAGGAATCTATGGTGATACATATACACAGTTTTACGTGAGTTATTCAGCCATACACTCTCGGTACCATCTAAGCAGTCCGTACAGGCTTTGACTCCTTTTGTACTAAACCCCGACAGGTTACCAAGGGCAGGAAAATCATTAATGGTGCAGAACAACATGGCGTGTAAAGTGAACTTCTCTCATTTGCACGCATCCCATACTTGTACCCCTTCGTTCCAAAGTGTCACAAGATCTTCCAGCAATGGTGCTAGGTACACATCATATCTTCCCAGGTTGCTTCGGCCCTTGGATAAGTAGTGACATCAAAATGTATTTCCGCTTCATACACAACCAAGGAGGAAGGTTGTAAATATATAGATTCACGGGACAGGTGCTATGTTGGCTACTCATGTTACCGAAAGGATTCATTCCATATGTACTCAACCCTAACCTTATGTTCCTCGCTTCTGCATCGAAGTCTTCGAAGCTCGGATTGAAGTTTCTCCACTGGGCAGAATCAGCAGGATGGCTGTGACGAAACCGGATTATTGGGCTTGTAATGCTTAGTCACCAATTGACTCTAGCATCACAAACAAAATAATCTGTGTCTTCGAGACATGTATACTTCCCAGAAATACAGTATACACACCCCTTTACAAAATTCATGCATCAATTCCATTCATTCACATAGAACCGAAGCATAGCAACAAACCAGAAGTTAAAATAAATAAAGCATAGTTATTACAAAAGAGATGCCAACCGGCCAAATACATACAAATACAAAAGAAATAGACAGCGGAAGAAAAAGTGCCATAAGATGGCCATAACAAAAGAGCTAACCAGTGTGCCTTTAAACCACAAGGCAACCGACCGGGCCGCCAAGCTAGTCGTCGAACCCGCAGTACATTTCACAAAAGTGAGGCCCTTGGGGCTCACCTTCCTCCTCTGCAACAAATAGTTAAGCAAAGTAAATGAGTACAAAAATTGTACTCCGCAAGGCTTACTTGTAGAATAACAGACCTAAACATATGCTACATGAAAGCTTATTTAAGTGCAGGCTGTATGTCTCATTTTCAACACAAAGCAATCTTTATTTGCAATAATGTAGTACATTTAAAAGCAAGTTGACAAATCTGTTTTAATGTTCAAATAACGGTTGACAATAATAATAACAGTAGATAGAGGACAACAACAATCCTGGAAGTGACTAAACCCTTAGTCACCACAATAATAGTATGAATTACCCATCCATACCAACCATGTCAAATTTTAATGAAAAAGGTTGTAGTCTAATTCTCACGGGGCGTGTCCGAGCGTGTCCACAACCTAGGACGAGGCTATTTGAATATTTTTATCCCTGCAGGGGTGTACCAATGTACCCACACGTCAGATCGCCTTTTTGCCACATGATTAGCATACTTCCTTTGGTATGCCGGCACAGCTAAGTCCTTTGAGACATTTCCAATATTATGCATTAACTACGAGTCGCCCGTATGGATAGAAACCCATACGTTGTGTCGGAGTCATCGTAAAGCCTCGGTCAACTACCCTTCCCGGGTACAGCCTTGGACAACTACGACGCCCCTCGAGGTGGAGAGCCTACCCGGAATCTCCACCACCGCACAACCAACACAAGAACACATATCCTTTTTCACACAGCACACACAACCCCCTCCTATATCCCTCTCGTGTAGTTAGAACGCAAATTGCTCAGTACGGTGGCGCAAGTAATTCGGTCCTTGTTGACTTAGGCATACTACCACAACCCAAACAATCACACCATCCAACCAATATGACCAAGTCTAAATGAATTTTTTTTTTCATTTTCAGATTTGGACTTTACAAAATAACGAAGCACAAGTGCTAGACATAAATGAATAATAATTAGATGTGTGATCAAGATCATCGACTAAAATCGATGATCGCCCATTACTATCGAAGCTAAGCATTTCTAAGCAATTTCAATTCGCAATCTACTAAGTGACAAGAGCTCATCCATCGAACCCAAATCACAGCAAATAACCTAGGCTCATGTAGTAAAGGATAATCAATTCCTACAGATTATGCAACTATAGGATACTAACCATAATTTAACAACAAAAAAGCAATGCATACATACAAGTTGAAATCAATATATTAGACTTGAAAAATACTCGGATTAACATGATCAAACTACTTGCCTGTTTGCTGTGGTTCAAGATGTTACGGAGGATCACTTATGTTATCAACGTGCTCTTCGGAACCTAACGAGAAAGCGAAAAAGAACCGATAAGAAGCAGGAGCATGATTTATAAATAATTTAGCAACAATAACCAGTTAATTTGGATTCTCAAAGCAAAAGATATGAGCAAAACAAATCTGCTTGGCCTTATAAATCAGAAATGCTACTATTCCTTAGCAAAATTTTCTGGAGCTAAACTGAGGTTGGAAACATTTTTAGATTAAAGTTTAGTTAAAAACACAACTAGCAAAATTTGAATCAACCGAAAAGGAATTAAAATGAAATAGTTATGCATTTTACAAGTTAATTCAACTTTTTAGTTCACAAATAAGTCTCTCAGGAAAAACCGAGATTAAAACGACGTGGACGAACTTGAATCGTTGATCTTGGATCCAACGGTCCAAGCTCACGGAATAACGCGCGCACGCCCGGCTCACAAACCCTATACGCTCACCGTTGGATCTGGATCCAATGGTTCACGTGGATCAGAACGTTCGGGCGGTCCGAACGTTCACTCGATTCAGGACCGTTGATCTTGTATCCAACGGTCCATCGATCAAGGAGTTCGACCGAGCCAGGGACATAGATCTAAAGATCGACGGTCCACAGCGATTCACGTTCAAAGCTCGCGCCAGGTTTTCATCCGACAAAACGACGGTGAAAAGAGGCTCACCGCCGGCGACTCTGGTCACGGCGGTGCGAGCAAAGTCCCAAAATGGCTTCCTAATAACATTGCGCACACAATGGAACCAACAATTTCGGCTGCGGCGGTCTAGAACGCCGGCAAGCCGAAGTTGACAGAGATGACCAAAACAGCCAAAAACAAAAAATGCAACTGAGCTCTGCTGCAGTCCAAGAAAGCTGGTGCCATGCAACTAGGGACTACTGAGGAGTTACCTGAGCACAGAAAAGTCATCGAGAACGGTTGGAGCTGCTTCGGTGAAGAAAAATGGGGATTTCGGCCGAAAATGGAGAAATCCAAATTCAGTCAAGCCCTGAGCAAGATGAACAAAATTGAGTGAGGGTTAAGCTCCAGAGAGTAAAGAGAGAGCAGAAGGAGCAAAGGTTTGAGAGGAAAAGCCACTGAGGTACCGCCTTCACCAACAGCTTGAAGCTCGGCAATGGCGGCAGAGATGGCTTTGGTGGAATGCAGCTCAAACAAACACTGAGGTGCTAGCTAGAGTTGCGGAGATGCTAAAGGAAGCCAAAGGAGAAGCAATGGAGCTTAAATAGCTGAGAATGGCAAAGAGCAACGGCAACATTTCCCTTCGGGTCAACACTGCCAATAGAGCACTTGAGAGCGATGGGAGTAGTTGAACCATGGACTTCTGAGGGAGGTGCAAGACGGGCATTTAATGCGAGCAGAGAGAGCCGTTTAAACGCAACCACCGAGGTGACTCAACACTGCATTTTTCTCCTCTGCTCACGCCATTGCTTGACTCAGATGTGCTCTGACCCGAGGAAGGAGATGACTTTTCCACCGTTGGATCTAAATCGAACAGTTCAAATGAAGCGGTGTGATTAGAACGGTTCAAACGATCAATTTAACCTGGACCGTTGATTTGTATCCTACGGTTCACATTGTGCGAGGCATTCGGACGGTCCAAACGTTCACGCGAATCTGAGCCCTTGATTTAGAATCCTACGGTTCACATGGATCGGTGTGCTCGGATGGTCCGAACGTTCACGCGATCGTGGGCCGTTCGATGCCGATCCAATGACTCACAACGCTCGCGCTCGATCGACCGAGGCGGTGCAGTTAGTTGACTGGACCAAGTCAAGTGGCTCGAGCCCGAGTCTGACTCGAACGCAAAGAATAGTGAAAACCAGCTAGGGTTTGAATTTACAGCTGATTTTTGAGGAATTTATTTAAGGTAGCAAACAAGCTCCAAAAATCATGAAATTTTAACTAGAGGTTGCTGACCACATGATAAACCTCACATAAAATTTCCAGAGACTTTCATGCACTTCATTTTTCTCCAGACATTCCAGAATATTTGAATTAGGGTTTCACCAAGCTTTGACTTGGTTTGACTTGCCTCCAAAATAATCAAATAATTTCTAAAAATCATGAGATAATTCAGAGGTGTTACCAAGCCTCCCTAGAGCTCAGGAACAATGTTTACATGGGTTTGGCACAAGATCTTTGCCGAGGAGGTTTTTGATTGGAGTCAATTGAGGATTTCGATTTTGATTTCTATAATTCCTTTACCAGAATTATAGAAATGGCAAAAGACCTCAAGATGCAAGAAAAGTTTTAATTTGTTCTCATTTTATTACATTTGAAACACAAATCCACATTTGGGATGTTACAAAACCTCCCCCCCCCTTACAAAAATCTCGTCCCGAGATTTGGCTCACTCGGTAAAGAAAGATGGATAGTCTGCGCGGAGACGATCTTCCCTTTCCCAAGTAGCCTCATCCTCAGAATGGTTCGACCATTGAAAGATGGATAGTCTGCGCGGATAATCTGATGGCTCTATTTATTGTTCTTCGTTCAGCCTCATCGAGTATGCGAACAGGGTGCTCGCGATAGGTCAAATCCTCCTGAACATCGAGAGTTTCCAACGGAGCTCCCTCTGTTGGAACACAGAGGCACTTATTTAGTTGGGACACATGGAAAACATCATGTACCCCCTCAAGTGCAGCTGGCAATTCCAACTTATAGGCAACAGCTCTCTTCTTCTCGATAACACGGTAGGGACCGACATATCGAGGAGCTAACTTGCCCTTGACGCCGAAACGTTGATGGCCCTTCAAAGGAGAGACTTTAAGATAAACAAAGTCATTAGGTTCAAAGCTCAACTCACGGCGATCCGCATAGCTCTTTTGCCTGGATTGAGCTGTGCGTAAGCGATCCCGAATAAGCTGGACTTGCCTCTCGGCCTCATTGATCGAGTCCGGGCCAAAGAAAGGTCTTTTGCCGGTCTCAGACCAATTCAACGGGGTTCTACACTTTCTCCCGTATAAGGCCTCGAAAGGTGCCATGCCGAGACTGGCCTGAAAGCTGTTGTTGTAGGAGAACTCAGCAAATGGCAAGCACTTCTCCCAATTCTTCCCATAGGAAAGAACATAAGCACGGAGCATGTCCTCCAACACATGGTTGACCCTTTCGGTCTGACCATCAGTTTGGGGGTGATATGCTGTGCTAAAAGTAAGACGGATTCACATAGCCTCTTGCAAACTATACCAAAAGCGAGAAGTGAAAAGAGAACCCCTGTGAGACCCCGGTTTATCGGGCTTGTAATGCTTAACCATCCACTCGGTCCTAGCATCACAAATCAGATAATCCGAGACTCGAGACATGTATACTTCCCAGAATGCAGTATACACACCTCTTTACAAAATTCATGCATCAATTCCATTCATTCACATAGAACCGAAGCATAAACAACAAACCAGAAGTTAACATAAATAAAGGATAGTTATTACAAAAGAGAGGCCGACCGGCCAAATACATACATAGACAAAAGAAATAGACAGCGGAAGCAAAAGTGCCATAAGATGGCCATAAACAAAAGAGCTAATCAGTGTGCCTTTAACCCACAAGGCAACCGACCGGACCGCCAAGCTAGTCGTCGAATCCACAGCACATTTCACAAAAGTGAGGCCCTTGGGGCTCACCCTCCTCCTCTGCAACAAATAGTTAAGCAAAGGAAATGAGTACCAAAATTGTACTCCGCAAGACTTACGTGTAGAGTAACAGACCTATACATATGCTACATGCAAGCTTATTTAAGTGGAGGCTGTATGTTTCATTTTCAGCACAAAGCAAACTTTATTTGCAATAATGTAGTACATTTAAAAGCAAGTTAACAAATCTATTTTTAATGTTCAAATAACCGCAAAAGACAACAATATAACAGTAGATAGAAGACAACAACAATCCTGGAAGTGACTAAACCATTAGTCACCGCAACAATAGCATGAATTACCCATTCATGCCAACCATGTCGAATTTTAATTTAAAAGGTTGTAGTCTAGTTCTTGCACGACCTTACCAAGCATGTCCATAACCTAGGACGAGGCTATTCGAATAGTTTTATACCCTGCAGGTGTACCAATGTACCCACACGCGAGACCACCTTTTTGCCAAGCTATTAAGCACACTTCCTTAGGTATGCCGGCACGGCTAATTCCTACGAGATATTTCCAATATTGTGCATTAACTACAAGCCGCCTGTATGGATAGAAACCCATACGTTGTGTCAGAGTCATTGTAAAGCCTCGGTCAACTACCCGTCGCAGGTAAAGCCTTGGACAACTACAATGCTCCTCGAGGTGGAGAGCCTACCCGGAATCTCCACCACCGCACACCCAACACAAGAACACATATCCTGTTTCACACAACCCACACAACCCCCTCCTGCGACTCGGAGATAACACACGCCAAAGTACTTAGTCAAGAGAGGTCCCATATCCCTCTCGCGTGGCTAGCACGCATAAGCGTTTGGCTTAGTGACACAAGTAACTCGGTCCTTGATGACCTAGGCACCATTCCATTCACACCAACAGATCAAACCAACATACCATTGTGCCCATGTCTAAAACAATTTTATTTTCAGTTTTTGACTTTACAAAGTAACAAAGCAAAAGTGCTGGACATAATGGCATAGTAAATAAGTGTGTGATCAAGATCATCGACTAAAATCGATGATCGCCCAATACTACCGAAACTAATGATTTCTAAGCAATTTCAATTCGTAATCTACTAAGTGACAAGAGCTCATCAATCGAACTCAAATCGTAGCAAATAACCTAGGCTCAAGGTAGTAGAGGATAATCAATTCTTACAGATTATGCAACTATAGGATACTAACCATAATTTAACCATAAAATAGCAATGCATACATACAAGTTGAAATCAATATATTAGACTTGAAAAATAATAGGATTAACTTGATCAAACTACTTGCATGTTTGCTGTGGGTCAAGATGTTGCTGAGGATCAATTATATTGTCAATGTGCTCTTCGGATCCTAACGAGAAAGCGAAAAAGAACCGATAAGAACGAAGAAACCACAAAGACTCAGCAGTAAACTTTCTCCAAAAATTCTGCAAATTTTACAGTAGCAGGAGCATGATTTATAAAGAATTTAGCAACAAGAACCAACTGATTTGGATTCTTAATGCAAAAGATACGACCAAATCAATTTTGCTCAGCTTTTATAAATAAAAAATGCTACTATTCATTAGAAAAATTTCTGGAGACATACTGAGGTTAAAATCATTTTTAGATTAAAGTTTCGTTAAAAATATAACTAACAAAATTTCAATCAACCGAAAAGGATTTAAAAAGAATTAGTTATGCATTTTACAAGTTACTACAACTAGTCGTAACGACCAAGCTACAGTGACTGGTCGGAAATCCGACCACGAGGCAGCGCCTCCCGCACGCTTTGCCGGTGGCTCGCCAGCGTTTCCGACCACAGCGGCGCCAGCCAAGGGCAGGGATGAGTTTCTAAAAGTCTAACGGTCCGACCGGCGACCAGTACTGGTCGGAGAATGGCTGAAGCGGCGATACGACCACGGAGTGCGGCTGAGTAGGTATGGCTCGGGAGAACTCCCCGAACGGACGATACCAAAAGAACAACGAAAGCACACCTAAGCTCCTATAGGGTAAAGTGAAGCTACCTGAGCTGAAGAAACGACCAGAGACCCACGGAGGAGCTCCAGCAACGTGTGACCGAACGGCAGCAGTAAGGTCCTCGCTAGGGCACAACGACCTGAGCAAAGAGAGAACCAAACCGAGTGAGGGTTAAGCTCCAGAGAGCAAAGGGGGAGCAGAGGGAGCACAGACTTGAAGAAGAAAACCCCTGCTACACCGTCTCCACCGAAGCTCCACACTCAACAATGGCGGTCGAGGGGATTGTGAAGATCTGCAGCTCCAGCAAACTTGTGAGTGCTAGCTGGAGTTGCGGAGGTGCTAAAGGAAGCCAAGGGTGAAGCAATGGAGTTTAAATAGAGCAACGGCAGAGAGCAACGGCCGGGTTTTCCATTCGGGTCAACACTGCCATGAGAGCACTTGAGAGCGATGGGTGCAGTCGAATCATGGACTTCTGAGGGAGGAGCACGACAGGTATTTAATGCGCGCAGAGCTAGCCGTTTAAAGGTGACAGAAAAGTGGACTGCACGCCGCGGCTTTTCTCCCCTGCACACACCATGGCTGAGCTCACGCGCGCGCTGATCGGAGGAAGGAGACGACGTGTCGACCGTCGGATTGAAATCGAACGGCTGAGTTCGAACGGGTGGATTAAAACGATTCCATCGTTCGGTTGATCAAGGACCGTTTGATGCCGATCCAACGGCTCGCAACCCTCGCGCCCGACCGACCGAGTCGGTACAGTTAGTGGACTGGACCAAGTCAAGTGGCTCGAGCCCGAGTCCGATTCGAACCCGATGAACAGTGCAAACCTGTTAGGTTTTGAATTTAAACATCTGATTTTTGAGGAATTACTTGAGTTAGCAAACAAGCCCCAAAAATTATGAAATTTTAACTGCAGATTGCTGACAGCAGGAGAAACCTCTCATAAAATTTTCAGAGATTTTCATGCACTGAAATTTTCTCCAGAAATTCCAGAAGAGGGGAAATAGGGTTTGACAAAATTTGACTTGCCTCCAAAAATTATCAAATAATTTCTAAAAATCATGAGATAATTCAGAGGTGTTGCCAAGCCTACCTAGAACTCAGGAAAAATATTTCCAAGGGTTTGGAACAAGATCTATGCCAAGGAGGTTTTTGATTAGAGTCAAATGAGGATTTAAATTTGATTTTCCATAATTCTTTTAAAAGAATTACAAAAATGACTAAGGGCTTCAAGATGCAAGAAAAGTTTTAATTTCTCCTTATTTCCTTACATTTGAAACACAATTCCATTTTTTGGGATGTTACAACCACGATCCGAGACAATCGTCGTGGGCACACCATGCAAGCACACGATGCGGGAAATATAGAGGTCTGCCAACTGACCTACAGAAATCTTGGCCCGCACCGGCAAGAAATGTGCTACTTTAGTCAACCGATCAATGACAACCCAGATGGAATTCTTCCCCTTTTGGGTTAGGGGTAGACCGGTGATAAAGTCCATGCCGACGGAATCCCACTTCCACTCTGGAATTGGCAAAGGCTGAAGCAGTCCTGCTGGACGCTGATGCTCGGCCTTGACACGACGACACACGTCGCACTCGGCAACGAACTTCGCAATTTTCCTCTTCATTCGGGTCCACCAAAACCTCTGGCGGAGATCTTAATACATCTTTGTGGCACCAGGATGAATAGACAAAGGCGAATCATGGGCTTCGCGGAGGATCAAATTCCGCAATTCCATGTCCTTTGGAACCACAAGGTGCTGTCCGAACCTCACAACACCAGGCTCATCCTCAGAAAAGCACTTGGTTGTTCCGTTCTTGACATTTTCCTTGATGCGGCTCATCCCAGCATCCGATTGCTGAGCAATCTTAATCCGACTCACCAAGGTTGGTTGCACAATCAAGGCAGCGAGGGAACCCTGCTCAACCAAACCCAAGTTGAGACGCTGAAATTCCTCCAGAAGGGTGGGTTGAAGCTCCTTAAGCAACAAGGCATTGCAATGCGCTTTGCGACTGAGCGCAACGGCAACGACATTAGCCTTGCCTGAATGGTAGTGAATACCCATATCATAGTCTTTGATCAACTCCAACCATCTCTTTTGCCTGAGGTTCAGATATGGTTGGGTGAACAAATACTTTAAGCTTTTGTGATCCGAATACACTTCACAACGATTACCGATTAGGTAATGTCGCCAAATCTTAAGTGCATGAATTACAGCAGCTAACTCCAAGTCATGGGTAGGATAGTTGAGTTCATGAGGTCTCAATTGCCTTGATGCATAGGCCACTACCTTGCCTTCTTGCATAAGGACACAACCGAGTCCTCGACGAAGCATCGCAAAAGATATCGAAGCTTGATGAATATCGGAAGAACGAGAACGGAGCGGTGGTCAAACGCTTCTTAGTACTTGGAAGCCTTCCTCACAAGCATCGGACCACAAGAACTTCTTGTCCTTCTTGAGCAACTCCGTCATCGGCTTCGCGATCTTGGAGAAGTTCTCGATAAAGCGACGATAATATCCTGCTAAACCAAGAAAACTCCGCACTTCAGTTACCGAAGTAGGCTGACTCCATGAAAGAACATCGCTGACCATGCTAGGGTCAACAGCTATGCCTCCGGCTGAAAGAACATGACCCAAGAAGGCCACTTCCTTGAACCATAATGCGCATTTGCTGAACTTCGCATACAGCTGGTGCTCACAAAGCTTGCCGAACACAAGACTCAGATGCTCATCGTGTTCCTCATCATTCTTAGAGTAGATAAGAATATCATCGATGAAGACCACGACAAACTTATCCAAATACCCCATGAATACCGAATTCATGAGGTTCATCCACAAGGCAGGAGCATTTGTTAAGCCAAATGACATGACAGTGTACTCATACAAGCCGTAGCGAGTAGGGAAAGCCGTCTTTGGAATATCCTCAGGTCGTATCCGAACTTGATGATATCCCACTCTCAAATCAATCTTGAACAAAACTCGAGCTCCAGTTAATTGATCGAAGAGATCATCAATGCGGGGCAATGGATACTTGTTCTTTACCGTTACTTCATTAAGAGGACGGTAATCAACGCACATGCGCAAAGTATGGTCCTTATTCTTTACGAAGATTGCTGGACAGCCCCAAGGAGATGAGCTAGGGCGGATGAAACCCTTTTCTTGCAGCTCATTAAGTTGCTTCTTCAACTCCACCAACTCGTTCGGTGGCATCCGATAAGGCCTCTTTGAAATCGGGACGGTACCAGGAACCAACTCAATGACAAACTCGAGGTCTCGAACTGGTGGCATCCCTGGAAGATCTTCAGGAAAGACATCAATGAAGTCACGAACTGTTAGAACTTCACTAATATCTAGAGCGGGCTTCGCTTCCAGCGCGAAGAGATGTGGACCTAGCAGCTTCGGCGAAAAGCGAACCTGCTCACCAGAAGGATTAGATAGAGAGACACACTTCTTGGCGCAATCGATTTGTCCCTTGTGCTGAGACAACCAATCCATGCCAAGAATTACATCTAGACTTGCTGAATGGAGGAGGATAAGATTCGCTAGGAATCCTACTCCCTCGATGTCAATTGGAACATCCCTATACTCAGATTTAGCTCTCAACTCCGAACCCGGAGAGCGAATGAGTAGCGGTACCAACAATGGAGTAAAAAGGAGCTCACTAATAGCAGCAAAAGACTCAGAAACAAAAGAATGAGATGCTCCTAAATCAAACAAGACAGTAGTAGAATGAGAGTTGAGAGAAAGTGCACCCAGCACGACGTCGGGTGCCTCCTATGCCTCCTCCGCTGAGATAAGGTTGACGCGGCCACTACCCACACCTTGGGTAGCAGGGACTATCTTCAAGTCCTGAGAAGAACCACCTCCTTGCCCGCATCCTACATTAGGACGAGGGGCTGCTCTTGTCTTCTTAGGGCATTGATTCGCATAATGCCCCTTCTGGTTGCAGGCGAAGCAAGTGACTCCGGCAGCCGGGTTGCGGGGGCCACCCTGCTGACTCACAGGTGCACGTGATTGGGGCACGGCCTGCGAAGGACGAGGCGGTCTTGGCGACCTCGAAGTCTTGAAGCTTGTTGATGCGAACCCTGAGACTGACTGAAGCGGGGATAGCTGGCCCTAGAGGACTTGTGGGCCTGCCACTTACGCTTGCGGGAATCCACAAGCGCTCTTCCTGAGTGCTCGGCGACGATGGCCTTGTCCACCAAGGTCTGGAAATCGGAGAAGTCGATGATGGATAGCTTGTTCTGCAGCTCCTCGGACAAACCATCCTTGAACTTCTCCTGCTTGGCCTCATCAGTGGCCACCTCTTTCGGAGCATAACGAGCCAAATGGTTGAACTCGTAGAGATACTCCGTGACTGAAAAACGCCCTTGCTTGAGCGACATAAACTCCTTCTTCTTCAGCTTCATCAAGCCGGCAAGAATATGATTCTAACGGAAGGCAGTGCAGAACTCCTCCCAAGTGACGGTATGGCCATCTGGCTGCATGGTGAGAAAGCTCTCCCACCAAGACAAGGCTGCACCCTCCAGCTGGTGCGATGCAAACAGCGCCTTCTCGTGCTCCTGGCACTGCGCTATGCGAAGCTTCCGCTCAACCAGACGAAGCCAATCGTCTGCATCAAGCGGGTCCTCCGACCTCGAGAAAGTGGGGGGCTGGGTGCGAAGAAACTCCGCGAGTCCCCCACGCGACTGGTGTCCACTCCCTGCCCGGATCCTGAAGCACCGGTAAGGGCGGAGGTGTTGTGCGCGATGACGTCCAGAAGAACCCTCCTGTCTTCTGCACGGTTGTGCTCAATCTGAAGAAGGACCTCGGCCATGGTCGGAGGAGGAGGAAGCTCCTCGTCCGCACCAGCTGACTGGCCTTGGCCGCTACGAGTGCGTCCAGCCATCCTATTCCAATGAACTTTGGTTAAAAACTAGACCCGAAAAACAAAGCCGAAAGAAAGCAAGAAGCTAACGACTTGGGGAATGGAATATCACCCTAATCGAAAGCCAAAAATAGCAAGTATATAAACTTTAAAAAGGCTTATAAAAAGACTCCAAAAACAGCAAGGTATCACCAAACCAAAGCTCAACTTCCCAATGCAACTAACCCGTATTGAATGAACGAGTAATTGACTGAGAAGATAAAAATCAGAATATAACGTAAGATCTAATACCACTAAAGAGCAAGGTTAAATCAGCGAAATTAGTGTTAGATACATAGCTACTATTATCACATCTTACCCTTCTATTCCCACAAGTTTTAGTTGATTAACCTCCCATTTTTCTACCCCATTTAGAACCTTTGAGCTTGCTATCCGGAAATTGAAAGATTGCTGTCCAGGTTTTGCATCCAAGCTCCTAGTCGAAATTATCCATTCCAGAAACTTCAAAACCTTGTAGAGGGCAGCCAACACTTCAATTTGCTAAACTCATTAGTTCCCAAAACCCAATTAAACGATAACAACTATCTTTGAAGAAAGGAGAGGTAAACAATTTTGAAAACTCAAATTAGAGTAAGATGGGAGGAGAAAGCTAAGATAGATAAGGAGTAATATCTGAGAATTCCTTAAGCTTTCATAAATCATTTGATACTTTGAAAATAAGGTTTTCCAAAATATCCTAAAAACGACCAAGCTTGGATTACTACGGTCAGTATGGCTCTGGTACCAAACTTTGTGAGGACCACAGATTATTGGGCTTGTAATGCTTAGTCACCAATTGACCCTAGCATCACAAACAAAATAACCCGTGTCTTCGAGATATGTATACTTCCCAAAAATGCAGTATTCACACCCCTTTAACAAATTCATGCATCAATTCCATTCGTTCACATAGAACCGAAGCATAGCAACAAACCAGAAGTTAAAATAAATAAAGGATAGTTATTACAAAAGATATGTCAACCGGCCAAATACATACAAATACAAAAGAAATAGACAAAGGAAGCAAAAGTGCCATAAGATGGCCATAACAAAAGAGCCAATCAGTGTGCCTTTAACCCACAAGGCAACCGACCGGGCCGCCAAGCTAGTCGTCGAACCGCAGCACATTTCACAAAAGTGAGGCCCTTGGGGCTCACCTTCCTCCTCTGCAACAAATAGTTAATTCAAAAAAATTAGCTGTTGATTCAAACCCTAGCCGGTTTTCACTGTTCTTTGGGTTCGAGTCAGTCTCGGGCTCGAGCCACTTGACTTGGTTCAGTCAACTAACAACACCGCCACGGTCGATCGAGCGCGAGCATTGGGGGTCGTTGGATCGGCATCGAACGGCCCACGATCACGTGAAAGTTCGGACCATCCGAGCACGCCGATCCATGTGAACCGTAGGATTATAGATCAGGGGCTCAGATTTGCGTGAATGTTCGGACCGTCCGAACGCCTCACGCAATGTGAACGGTAGGATCCAGATCAACGGCCCAGGTTAAAGTGAATGCTCGAACCGTTCTAATCGTCCCGCTTCATTTGAACCATTCGATTTAGATCCAACGGCGGACAAGTCGTCTCCTTCCTCGGGTTAGAGCGCGCGTTGAGTCAAGCAATGGCGTGAGCATAGGAGAAGAGCACAGCGTTGAGTCACCTCGGTGGTTACCTTTAAATGGCTCTCTCTGCTCGCATTAATGCCCGTCGTGCACCGCCCTCAGAAGTCCATTGTTCAACTGCTCCCGTCGCTCTCAAGTGCTCTCGTGGTAGTATTGACCCGAGGGGAAATATCACCGTTGCTCTCTGCCATTCCCTCTATTTAAGCTCCATTGTTCCCCCTTTGGCTTCCTTTAGCATCTACGCAACTCTAGCTAGCACTCCAGTGGTTGTTGAGCTGCATTTCTCCGAACGCATTTCTGCCGCCATTGTTGAGCTTCGAGCTCACGGTGAAGGCGGTACAGCAGGGGCTCTCTCCTTTCATTTCTTGCTCCCTCTGCTCCCTCTGCTCCCTCTTTACTCTCTTGAGCTTAACCCTCGCTCAATTTTGTTCATCTTGCTCAGGGCTTGACTGAATTGGAGGTTTCCCCTTTTCGGCCGAAAACCCCATTTTTCATCACCGGAGCAGACCCAACCTTCTCTGTGTTTTTCCCGTGCTCAGGTAACTCCATATTAGTCCCTAGTTGCTTGGCACACGCTTACTTGGACTGCAGCAGAGCTCCTTTGCATTTTTTATTTTTCGGCCGTTTTGGTCATCTCTGTCAACTGCTTGCTAGCGTTCTAAATCGCCGCAGCCGTAGAAATTGGTCCCATTGGGTGCGCAAGGTTGTTGAGAACCCATTTTGGGCCTTTGCTCGCACCGTCGTGACCAGAGTCGCCGGCGGTTAGCCTCCTTTCGCCGTCGTTTTGTCGGATGAAATCGGCCGCGAGCTTTTGAACGTGGTTCGCTGTGGACCGTCGATCTTAAGATCTACGACCCAGGATCGCGCGAACGTTGGATTGATCGCACGCCTTGATCAGTGGACCGTTGGATCCAAGATCGGTTCGATCCACGTGAATCGTTGGATCCAAGATCAACGGCTCATCTGCGTGTGAACGTTCGGACCGCCCGAACACTCTGGTCCACTGAACTGTTGGATCCAAATCCAACGGTGAGCTTATGGGGTTTGTGAGCCGCGTGTGCGCGCGTTATCCCTTGGACTTGGACCGTTGGATCCAAGATCAACGATCCAAGTTCGTCCACGTCGTTTTAATTTCGATTTTTCCTGAAAGGATTATTTGTTAACTAAAAAATGAAATTAACTTGTAAACTGCATAACTATTTCATTTTAATTCCTTTTCGGTTGATTCAAATTTTGTTAGTTATGTTTTTAACTAAACTTTAATCTAAAAATGATTCTAACCTCAGTTTAGCTCCAGAAATTTTTGCTAAGATTTTACTGCAATGAATAGTAGCATTTGTGATTTATGAGGCTGAGTAGATTTGTTTTGCTCATATCTTTTGCATTAAGAATCCAAATCAATTGGTTCTTATTGCTAAATTCCTTACAAATCATGCTCTTGCTGCTGTAAAATTTTCAGAACATTTGGAGAGAGTTTGCTGTTGAGTCTTTGTGATTTTTTCGTTCTTATCGGTTCTTTTTCGCTTTCTTGTTAGGTTCCGAAGAGCACATTGATAACCTAAGTGATCCTCCTCAACATCTTTAATAGCAGCAACCAGGCAAGCAGTTTGATCATGTTAATCGCAGTATTTTTCAAGTCTAATATATTGATTTCAACTTGTATGTATGCATTGGTATGTTGTTGTTAAATTATGGTTAGTATCCTATAGTTGCATAATCAGTAGGAATTGATTATCCTCTACTACCATGAGCCTAGGTTATTTGCTATGATTTGAGTTCGATGGATGAGCTCTTGTCACTTAGTAGATTGCGAATTGAATTGCTTAGAAATGCTTAGTTTCGGTAGTAATGGGCGATCATCGATTTTAGTCGATGATCTTGATCACACATCTATTTATTATTCCATTATGTCCAGCACTTGTGCTTTGTTATTTTGTAAAGTCAAAATCTGAAAATGAAACATTGATTTAGACTTGGGCAAGTGGTTGGATGGTGGGTTGTTGGGTTTGTGGATGTCTTGCCTAAGTCAACAAGGACCGAACATCTTGTGTCACACTCTCCAAGTATTTTTGCGTGCTAACCACGCGAGAGGGATATGGGACCTCTCTTGACTGAGTACTTTGGCGTGTGTTATCTCCGAGTCGCGGGAGGGGTTGTGTGTGTTGTGTGAAAAAGGATATGTGTTCTTGTGTTGGGTGTGCGGTGGTGGAGATTTCGGGTAGGCTCTCCACCTCGAGGGGCATCGTAGTTGTCCAAGGCTTTACCTGCGATGGGTAGTTGACCAAGGCTTTACGATGACTCTGACACAACGTATGGGTTTCTATCCATACGGGCGGCTCGTAGTTAATACACAATATTGGAAATATCTCGTAGGACTTAGCCGTGCTGGCATATCTAAGGAAGTGTGCTTAATAGCTTGGCAAAAAGGCGGTCTGGCGTGTGGGTACATTGGTACACCCCTGTAGGGATAAAACTATTCGAATAGCCTCGTCCTAGGTTATGGACATGCTTGGTTAGGTTTTGCAACAGTTAGACAACAACCTTTTTCATTAAAAATTTGACATGGTTGGTATGAATGGGTAATTCATGCTATTGTTGTGGTGACTAATGGTTTAGTCACTTCCAGGATTGTTGTTGTCATCTATCTGCTGTTATTATTGTCGTTTACTGTTATTTGAACAATAAAAACAGATTGTAAACTTGCTTTCAAATGTATTATATTATTGCAAATAAAGATTGCTTTATGCTGAAAATGAAACATATAGCCTCCACTTAAATAAGTTTCCATGTAGTATATGTATAGGTCTGTTATTCTACACGTAAGTCTTGCGGAGTACAATTTTTGTACTCATTTGCTTTGCTCAACTATTTGTTGCAGAGGAAGAAGGTGAGCCCCAAGGGCCTCACTTTTGTGAAATGTGCTGCGGGTTCGAAGTCTAGCTTGGCAGTCCGGTCGGTTGCCTTGTGGGTTAAAGGCACACTGATTGGCTTTTTTGTTTATGGCCATCTCATGACACTTTTGCTTCCGCTGTTCAATTTCTGTATTTATATGTAATTTGGCCGATTGGCCTCTCTTTTGTAATAACTATCCTTTAATTCTTTTTACTTCTGGTTTGTTGTTGTGCTTTGGTTCTATGTGAATGAATGGAATTGATGCATGAATTTTGTAAAAGGGTATATATACTGCACTTCTGGGAAGTATACATGTCTCGAGTCTCGGGTTATCTGATTTGTGATGCTAGAACCAAGTGGATAGTTAAGCATTACAAACCCGATAAACCGGGGTCTCACAACACAGTCGAGGAGGCAGCAGGGTTGGAGCAATAGGGGACGAGGCAGCAGGGTGGTGGCTCAAATAGGAATGGGTAGGGTTCTGTTGGGACTAGTCATATATATAATGTCAGCATATCACAGACGGTTCTTGTTACAACCGTCTGTGAAGTATTATAGATGGTTCGTGGTCAAAATCGTCTGTGATACTTCACAGACGGTTGTATTTACAAACCGTCTATGATAGGTTTATATCACAGACGGTTCTAAATGAACCGTCTGTGATAGGTCCATATCACAGATGATTTGTTTTGGAACCGTCTGTAATTATTTTATCCAGACGGTTTCAAAGAACCGCCTGTGATGAGACGTCTTCTATGACTTGTTTTGTAGTAGTATAAGCTAATTGGTCCTTGTACCAAACAGAGCAACTCAAATGTCTGACATATTTACCCAGTCACCGACCAATGCTGACCAATGCCACTGACATTTTAATACTTTACCTGATTAAATCATCATGAAACATGCAAGACACCATCCAACTTTACTAATCACCAACGAGTTTACAGACAATTAATGAACGTAGCAGTATAAGAGGTGAGATCAAGATGTGATGTGCATCCACACGTACAGAACAAACAAACAACAATCACGAGCACACCAACGCACACAAGAATACTAGAGCAAATACCACCGAGGCACTCTGTCCCGTTGTGCATGCCGTGGCGCCTCATTCATGCAGGGTAGCGTACGTCACGTAGCTGGAGTAGTCTCTAGTCACCCTTCCGCCCGGCGCTACCACTTTCTTGACATGTGCGGTGGGGCATGCCACTTGTGTGCTCGCCGCCGGGCACGCCTT
Organism: Hsuehochloa calcarea; assembly: GCA_036346395.1. Lineage (NCBI taxonomy): Eukaryota > Viridiplantae > Streptophyta > Magnoliopsida > Poales > Poaceae > Hsuehochloa > Hsuehochloa calcarea. The sequence continues at coordinate 51,797,294 of CM070610.1, read as the reverse complement.
GGGCTGGCTCAGGAACGACGCGCACTCCGCCGGCCGCCTCTGGTTGGCGTATGTTGGACTCATATTTTATAAATTTAGATTTTATGTGAAAATACTGTGCTATTTACAAAAGTGATGATGTCGTGTCCGTCCTTGAACATTGGATCTGTTGGTCTTCTGCCTGTCATAATCTCCAGCAGCACTATTCCAGAACTATAAACATTCCCAGATGTTGATGCATGACCACCTCCCCCGTACTCTGAAGACCAATGTACAAACAAAAAAAAAGGTATGAAGTTAATGACCATGTGTTGTGATAGACAAAATGAAGGTTACGGAATGTAATAGTAACTTCAAGTATACCTGGAGCAATATATCCTATAGTCCCCTTCACACCGATTGAACTAATTGAGCCAGTTGACGCCGACCAAAGAATCAACATAAGACCTTGCAATGCCAAAGTCTCCCAAAAGAGCAGTCATATCATCATCGAGGAGTATATTGCTAGGCTTCAAATCACAGTGGGTAGTGGGCCTTCCGCAGTCGTGGTGTGTAAATAGTCCAACGCATCAGCTATGTTAACTGCTATGCTTATTCTTTGGGTTAAGCCTAGATGTTTTGGAGATTTCGTGTCGCCTTTGTGATGTAGCCATCTGTCCAGACTCCCATTAGGCCTGAACTCATAAACGAAAGATTTGAAAACATTGTTGCCCAAACAAAAGATGAACACGCACAAACACTATGGAACCATATAAAGCGAATACAAGAATATAAGAATTTTTTTTGTGCTGCCGGAACAACATCACTCTTCTGATTTTCTCTTGCTCTATTGCCCTTGCTCACAAAATCTGATTACAAGGGTGCTCTTTTATTGACAGCAAACGACTATTTGTATCTGGAAAGGATTCTACGTATCCTGCAGGATATCACACAAACTCTAGAATCCATAATGAATACTGCCTAAATACTGTAGGACTACGTAAACAAACTCCACGTAAAATCTAGATATACCATATACACAAAGATTACTAACAAATCACTCCCTAATCTTTGTAAACTTACTTATCGATACAGTAGGTCTCAACTACGACTTGCACAACTATTGCTCAATACAGGACGACAAACTCATGTCCTCAACGTCCCGGACTCAACTCAACAGACACACATACAAATACAGCACCGCAACTGCCTAGCACCAACACAACGCTTTCACCTTCGAAACGCGCAACTCATGTAACATCCCAAAATCTGGGCTTATTTTCAAATATGTGAAAATGTGAACTTTTTAAAAGTTTTGATGCATACTATTGTCATTCGCTTTTCCTGTATTTTCATTTAAGGTTTTGTCTAATTATAAAACTTAAGCATCAAATTTTGAAACACAAACCTAATTGATAATTAAAATAAATTAGAACAAAAGATGATGATTGAAAATCCAAACTTGGTGGAATTGTGCTGTTAATAAAATTGGGAATTAATTAAAGCTTGTTTTGAATCTTTTCTCAAATGAAATGATAAAAATGCATACAAATAGAAACTTATAAGATTTTTAGAGAAAATTATAGAACAAAAAAATCCTAAAGAAATTACACAATATTATGCAATGTGTCGGGAGCTTCCCCTAAAATTTTTATAATTTTCAGAGCTAAAATTATATGTCCAAAAATTTCCCAAAACCTCAGTCTTTTCAGGAATTCTGGAAAACTAATATTCCCTTCTTCCCTCCCGCTGACGGGTTGACCCCACCCGTGTCAGGTTTCTTCCTTCACTCCACAGCACCAGCACCATGGCTTGCTAGCTCCGCCGCTTGCCCCCGCCGCATCGCCACTAGGCCGCTAGAGCCCCGACACCAACTCCCCAAGCATACTTGTCCCTCCAGCAACCCATTTTTGGGGTTAGCTCCACCTCACCGCCGCTCCCTCACTGGCGATGAGCGCCGCCCGAGCCGCCTCCCAGCTCCTCTGCTCTGCCCCTTCTCTATTGCTTTCTGTGTCTCACTCTCTCTGTTAATGATCTGTGTCTCACTCTCTCTGTTAATGACAGTGGACCCACCTGTAAGAATATAGAACAATCTCTGTGACTAACTATGACATCACTCAAAAATTTGTTGAACAAATGGATATTTGAATTAGCAAGAAGGTTTAGTTAACATAACTGCAACTCAGAAAAATTCCTCTTAGTAGGATAAATGAACATAGAAGGTATTTATATGACAATTAGAAATAACAATGGGCTAATGACTTTTGTAATAAAAGTAATTAATTTTTTGTTGATTTAGTTAACCATTAAAGATTGATCTAATAGAGGCAAACATATCTGAAAAAAAAACAACTTTTGAGAGATGGTTATTCAAATGAACAGTGGACCATTATGTGGATAAAAGAATGGTTAGTGAACTAAATAATCTAAACATATCCTAATTTTGGAATGGGACAGTGAGATGGAGTGAAGACAAATGCCAAAATAAGTTCATTGAAAATGTAAGTATTTATTGGAATTTACTCTAAAAAGCTAAAACTAATTAGGAATCAATATCTAAATAACAATGAACCCTGCGCCATAATTATAATAGTGTCAATAGGTTATAAGAAGGTTACTCAAAATGGGTAAAAATATTAGATACCAACTCTTATCAGTATGCACTTAGAGTAATTCAAAAGATGATGATCCAAATTGAAAAGCAAGTAAAAATTGCTAGATTTTCTAGTAATGGCCATAACTATCACATACAAATTCCAAATCAAATTATTCTTTTTGCTAAATTCATCTAAAATCAAGTTCTGTATGAATATGTAAAAATATTTAGATTTGGTCACTGTTGAAATTAGTTTGCCTTATTTAATTTGTTTTTGGCTCTTTCTGGAATAGACGTTGATTGCTCGAGCGAATATCTCGACGACCCTTCATTATCACATTCAGAGCAACCAAAGCAAGGCAAGCAACCCCTTTGATCATTTTGATCATACTATTTCAATTATTGCACTTCTTTTTGTAAAATATATTATGCATGCATGTATGTTCGGTATAAAATTGTTATGTTTGGAATGTCGGTAGTTGTAAATTCTATCTGATGCATGATCCTCCTTGATATGTTGATGTCCTTTCTATTGTAGCCAATAGAATTAAGGTTTAGACAACAAATAATGTCACCTTGATTTTTTTGAATGCAAATCTTACATAACTGCTTAGTCAGGCAATTGTCTTTCATAAAAAATCATGAAAAGGATGACATGATAAATATGAATTTGGAAGTTTTGAAAATAAATTCCATAGGGTTGTACCTATTTTATTTTAGGGAAAAAATAAACATGAAAAACCTAGTTTTCGACGCTGATGAATTATATTATATTCTGAGAAGTGTGAGAGAGGAATCTCACAAGTAGATATGTGGGGAGATTCTCACCCGGGTTAATTAAGGACCAAACGACAGCAAATCCAATCTAAGCCTAAACGTACAACCATATGTGTCGGTATGGGACGTCCTTAGCAAAATAATTAATTGAAAAATAACCTTGAATGATTGGTAAGCAGTAGTGGTGTGAGCATGTTTGATTTGATTGACGACACCACAACAGGTAGCAATATTTTTTGAAAATAGAATGCCATGCACATAATGATTATGGTAATGAAATTAAGCTTGCTTCTTTTCTTATATATATATAGATCGTGATAGGTATTGATCAATTATTTACGCAGTAACGTAAAGATGCTTATCCAAGAAGATGAGTCAGAAATCATATACGCAAAGTAAAAAAAATCTCTTCACTAAAGACAAGAAAAAAACCACTCGCAAAACACATACATACAAGGAACATATACGCAAGAAAACATTTAATAGTGGAAGAAACTGAATAGGAAATATAGAATATTAGAGTTTATCTTACATGTCAGGCAAATCTATATAAAGCGATCAACTGGCATAACATAATGGTATATGGTCATGGTAAGCTAATTGGTCCTTGTACCAAACAGAGTAACTCAAATGTCTGACATACTTACCCCGTCACTGACCAATGCTGACCAATGCCACTGACATTTTAATACTTACATGATTAAATCATCATGAAACATGCAAGACACCATGCAACTTTACTAATGACCGACGAGTTTACAGACAATTAATGGACGTAGCAGTACAAGAGGTGAGATCTAGATGTGATGTGCAGCCACACGTAAAGAACAAACAAACAACAATCACGAGCACACCAACGCACACAAGAATACAAGAGCAAATACCACCGAAGCACTCTGTCCCCTCGTGCATGCCGTGGCGCCTCATTCATGCAGGGTAGCGTACGTCACGTAGCTAGAGTAGTCCCTAGCCACCCTTCCGGCCGGCGCCACCACGTTCTTGACATCCGCGGTGGGGCATGCCACATGAGTGCTCGCCGCCGGGGCCGGGCACGCCTTCGGCTGGCTCAGGAACGACGCGCACTCCGCCGGCCGCCTCTGGTTGGCGTAGCCGGGAATGCAGTTGTTCTTCACGTCCAGCACGCCGTCCTTGATCAATGCCGAGCACGCCGGCCCGACCGATGTGAAGTAGTTGCTCGACATCGTAAGGTTGGCGAGGCGGCCGGCCGGTCCGGCGAGCTTGCACAGAGTGTCGGGGATCTCTCCGTAGAGACGGTTCCCGGCCAGGTTGAGCTGCTCGACGGCGCTGAGGCATGAGAAGGATGATGGGATCGGGCCGGTGAGCTGGTTCATGCCGGCGTCGATCACGGCCGCCTTGTTGAGCATGCCGAGCTCCCGCGGGAGGCAGCCGGATAGCTGGTTGTTCAGTAGGAGCACCTCGAGGAGTGAGTCTTGCAAGTGCGCGATTGATGGTGGGATTGGCCCGGTGAGCTTGTTGTGGGCGAGGGCGAGGTAGCTCAACTTGGAGAAACCCAGGTTTGCGGGAAGTGGCCCGGATAGGCTGTTGTAGTTGAGGAGCAGCGCTTTAGCATCGGTAGCACCAGGAATGATTCCTCCTCGCTTCATGTCGGGAGTTTTGATACGAAATGTGAAATCTAGAGTACCACGGACACATCTGCTGATATCCGCAGCAACGTGTCCACTTGCTTGTCCGTAAGCAGCAGGACGAGCTGGGAGATCGTTAGCGACACTGAGCTTGTACAGGTATCCAAGGCCTGATAGGCAAGGGATGTCGCCGCCGAAGCTGTTGGAGGCGGCATGGAAAAACGCGAGATCAGGGAGCTGATCGATGAAGCCTTGCAGCTTCGGTGCACGCAGGCCAAATCCATTCAAAAAGACCTTGGTGACTGTGAGCTTCTTATCTGGCCCCGGAAGTGTGGTGCAGTAAAAACCGAGGTAGTTCGTCTCACCACAGATATCATGGCCTGTCCAGGTGGCGGTGACGTTCTTGGGGTCGCTGGTGATGGTGCTCTTGAAACGCTGGATGACGCGGTACGCACCGTAGAGTCGCTCGTTTGGGAAGTCCTGTAGCTGTGGGTTGTTTGATCCAGAATTCTGGATTGGCTTGTGAGATAATGCCTCTAGGCGAGCGGGTTCAACTACCATCGCAGCAATGGAAGACAGGAGAAACAAGATGCATTGAGTGTGGGACAACTTACGATGGTTCGCCATATGTCTACTTCAAGTTTTTGATAGCACGGCAAATGATTTTGTGGAAGGGGATGGCCGAGTGATCTGGGAAATAGACCAGGGTGTAATCAGTGTATATATAGAGAGCCGACTAGAGCGAAACTACCTTTGATACAACAGCCTCTGAACAAGAATCATCTGTGAAGCATTTTGTGGAAGGGGATGGCCGAGTGATCTGGGAAATAGACCAGGGTGTAATCAGTGTATATATAGAGAGCCGACTTGAGCGAAACTACCTTTGATACAACAGCTTCTGAACAAGAATCATATGTGATACTTCACAGATGATTTTCAATATGAACCGTCTGTGATTTCCCGTTCACATCACAGACGGTGTGTATTAAAAACCGTCAGTGATAAGTATCTGTCTGATTTTACCATGACTTGAAATGCCTAACTCTCTGTGAGGGGATAAGATAACAGAGTAAGACATTTCAAGTCATGGTAAAATCATAGACGGGACATGTTGAAAACCGTCTGTGCAGTATCAAAGATGCTTCTGAACAAGAACCGTCTATGATATTACATCACAGATGATTTTTGTTTGAATCCGTCTGTGATTCGCAGTGCGGGAGGGCGAAATTTTTTGAACGCGTGCGCGGGAGACGAAATGTTTTGGCGTTGTCCTTATATATTATAGCCACCCCCGCCTTGTCTTCAACCAGTTTCTCCCTCTCCCCTCCACACGCCGAGCTCTAGCGACCGCCCTCGATTCCTCGATGCCGTTCGGCGAGGAGACGCAGCTTGCTGTTTCACGACGCCTCCAGTGAGCGGGTGTTACAGTTTGACTAGTACTACCAGATCCGGCCGCCCTCCATCTTGGACTCAAGTGACCAAGAAGTTTTGCCCCCAAATCCTCGTCCTAGTTTCCTTCTCACTCTGATTTCGTCCCCTGCATCCTGTCAGATTTCTTTCTGAATGAGGACCCCCATCTGTGGTTGACAAGGGAGGCCGATTTGGTTTGAGATGGGCGTCTTTACTCGACCTCATCCTCGTCAGAGATTGAGCCATTGATTGAGAGAGAGAGAGAGAGAGAGAGTATATTTTAACTACCTTCTTGCAAACTAACGAAAGAGCGTATGGAAACTACTGTCCAACAATTGATTGATTTGGCTCAAAATTCAATTTTTTTGCAATACAAAAAACTATCATAAACGGTTTCTACTAAAAATAAGTTTGTGATAGTTTATTTTCACCGACGGTTATGAACAAGAACCGTCTGTGATAATTGACTATCACAGATGGTTATTATTCAGAACCGTCTGTGATAGTTTTTTTCATATACGATTAAAAAACCGTCAATAATGACCACATAATATCAATGACCCATTGTAAGATTCCAATTTTCTGGCTTTAAAAATCTTTTTAATTAGTTGCTAGTTGAAAATCTCACCATTTGAATTTTATTTCAATTTAATTTAAAAGTTTAATATCGACTTTAATGACAAAAGGATTTAATGCGATTAATCCCAACATCAATAATTGCCAAAACTATTTTATTTGGACTCCATGGGCTTGGATATATTTTCCAGATTTTTTTGAGTTCATTTGCTATTTTCTATATGCTATTTGCAATTTTTGGATTTTCTAAAAAGAGAAATCAATTAAAATTCCACAGAATGTTCTTTGGTCGAGCAATCAGGCGCCACACTTTTCACGCGCCCGCCAAGGCGTCTCGCCCGATCCCTCTGCTCGATCGTCGCCGTGTGTCCCCATCGGACGTCGCGCGCTTCCCCACACTTGCGCTTGCCCTCTCCCTCTGCCAGGTGGGATCGCCGAGCGTCGTCTTCCCCGTGCCTTCCTTCTTCCCCGCGTGCTTGCTGCCTCTGCCATTGCCAGAGCTCGCCACCTCGTCCGACAAAATAGATTCCATTGAGATTTCTTCGCGCCGACCCCACCAAATTGTAGCCTTGTCTCTACCATGCTGTAACACCCCGGCTATTCGGAAGCCAAGATGCCACCTAATGGGACGACTTACTACTCAATTAATAAAAATAACATCACGATAAGAGACAATATCGAATAATCAAGATAATAATCTAGAATTAACTAACAGATCCTCAATGTATTAAAACAAGGGATGACCATAGAGGAATGGAGGAACATCCAAAGTGACTTTTATTACAATTCAATACTTAATCAATTAAACCAAATAAACTAAAACTGTGTCATAATGAATGAATGATTTATTCAAGTGTGTGGAACGTGCTGGACTACACCCTCCCGCTAGCAATAGCTTTCATTTAATTCACCTAAAACAAATAAAAGCAAGAGTGAGTCGAAACTCAGCAAGCACAACATATATTTCATAAAGAATACTGAATCAGAACAATATACCAAGTAACAACATTTACTTCCATGAATTTGCGAAAGCATGGTATGTATGAATGCATTGAAGGAGAATGGACTTTTCACACGTTTATACTCAGATAACTAGTGACACACCGTTGGTGTTCACTTAAGCCCGCCCTTAACAAAGAGCGGGGACCCAAGTCCGTATGAAGAACGTTTCATACGGAATGTCCGAAACTGCCTACATTGGAATGGTAGGTCTTACATGCCCATATTGGAATTAATGGGACTTAATCAAGTTCCCACTCCCGTGGACGGCAAAGGAAATATGTGTGCATGGAATGAAATGCATAACTTGAACTTCATCTCAATTTATCACAGAAGAAGGTATTGAAATCTACCACATCATGCTCAAATCATAGGAATATTCATAAGTTACCAAATTATCATGCATTCATCGAATTCACACAAGTTAAACATTGCACCTGCCTTCCGTGCTGTGACGTACTGGGAAGCAACGAAGGTGTCCTTCCACTCACCGCCTCACCGCCTATACAATCATTGTCACGAAATAAGGATAACAGGGTATAACATATTTACACGAGTTCTACGATACCCTCTAATCAACCCACACGCCCAAATGTTCGTTTTGACCTCTACGCCAAAAGTCCAGATTATCGATCTATGGGCAGTTGTACGAGAAAATTCACCATTAATTATCTGTAACTCTAAAAGACCTGAAACCAGTGCTCACTGAATCTTAACAGATTAGGCTACAAAACATTAGTTGGCATAATCCCCTGATTCCCCCAAAACAGAGGGCTAATTATCAGCTAAACACAACCCATCTACGTCTGTCAAGAATACAGATCATTAATAAAGAAAACGGCGTAACTTTTAGCCTACTGATCCAATGAGAATGATCCTTATCAACTTGGAAAGGCAATTTCGAGAGCTACAATAACGTAGTTGGGTGAAGGTTCTGATTCGGCCCCTAATGGGAACAAAATCGAGGGACAAACCTACTGACCCCAGTTTTCAGGCAGACAGAACAGATCGCAATCAAAAATTCATAACTCCCAAACTACAGATCGGATCTTCCTGATCTCGGTGCCAAAAGAAAGCTAACGTTCCCAGGAATAAAACTCTAGAATACGTCAACCTGAGATTATGCATCTACAGTAGCGCAAAAGGCTGCATAACAAATAGATCTGTTCTGGAAAATCTGGAACAACAGTCTGTCTCAACCCTAATGACCAAAACCGCAACGAAAACCGATCAAACAGCGGGTTGGAGTGTTCGTTACCCTTGAAGACCCATAGTACGATGATGATCAGCTGCCCGAAGATCCCCCTCTCTTCTCCTCCCTTCTTTCTCCAAAGAACAGCCACCCGAGGACGACAAACGACCGGATACGCCGGCGGGAGAAGGAGATTGCGGAGGGAGTCTTGAGGCACCGCGTCGGGGATCGCCGGAGCTACCACCACAGTGGAAGGCCAGCAGCAAGGGGGCAGCAAGGCGCAGGGAGAGGGCAGGGGAGGTGGCGGCTACAAGGGGGAGGGAGAGGGGAAGTGGGGGGGGCGGCTAGGGCTTGGGGGCGCCCCCCCTTTTTGTTTGGCAGACCACCCCTCATGGGCCTCTTGGGCTGCGGCCCATGGCCCAGGTTGTCTCAAATTAGCCAAGAACCCCCTCTTTGAAAAGGTATTTCTGGTTTTTAATGCTTCCTTTTCTTCCCCGACACAACACGCAAAACCCGATTCGAATCTAGAGCATTACATTCTACCCCTCTTAACAGGATTCGTCCTCGAATCTACGCATCGGAATACTAGAAAGAAGATCGACTGGAATACGAACAACTTAAATTTTTTTACCTGAAACGAACAGGTCGGGGTATTGTTTTCGCATGCGGGACTCCAACTCCCAAGTGGCCTGTCTTTCGGTCTGATGAGACCAAAGAATTTTGACATACTTCAGGGTCTTATTCCTCAGAACCCATTCCGCTTCTTCTAATATTTTCACTGGTCTGGAATCAATGGTAAGATCTTGCTCAATAATCAAAGGCTCCAAAGGAATGACATGGTCTGGATCCCTCAGAAATTTCCGCAACATTGACACATGAAATACATTGTGGACCCCCTTCATGGAGTCGGGAAGGTCCAACCGGTATGCTAGTTTTCCAATTCGTGCCACGATTGGAAAAGGTCCAACATATCTTGGGCTAAGCTTTCCTTTTATGCCAAACCGCACCACACCTTTGGATGGCGACACTCTCAACAGAACTTCGTCCCCCACTTCAAACTCCAGGTCTCGCCGTCTCACATCGGCGTAGCTCTTCTGTCGGCTCTGAGCAGCTAACAAATTCTGCCTAACTTCGGCCACCCTGGCTACCGTTTGTTGAACCCAATCGGGACCCAAGACTGCTCGCTCTCCAACCTCATCCCAACACAATGGAGACCTGCACTTACGTCCATAAAGAACCTCGAAGGGTGCAGCTCGAATACTGGCATGATAACTGTTATTATAAGCAAACTCGGCCAACGATAAATGTTCTTCCCAATTTCCTTTCCAGGATAAAACACAACACCTGAGCATATCTTCCAATGTCTGAATGGTGCGCTCAGACTGACCATCCGTTTGTGGGTGAAAAGCCGTGCTAAGACGGAGCTGTGTACCCAAAGCACTTTGCAAACTTTCCCAGAACTTGGAGACAAATTTAGCATCTCGATCAGAAATAATTGTTTTAGGTACTCCATGCAATCGCACTACCTCCCGCACATAAAGAGGAGCCAGGTCACTTGCGGAATTAGTTGTGCGGATAGGAATGAAGTGTGCAGACTTGCTGAGCCGATCCACAATAACCCAAATAGCATCCTTTCCTCGCTGCGTGCGAGGTAATCCAACTACAAAATCCATAGATATATCATCCCATGGCCAAACAGGTACCTCCAAGGGCTGCAACAGTCCTGCTGGTCGCTTGTGCTCAGCCTTGACCCGCTGGCACACTCCACAAGATACCACATATTGTGCAATATCAATTTTCATCCGTTTCCACCAGAAATTTTTCTTTAAATCTTTGTACATCTTGGTCTCACCAGGGTGTACGGTATAAGGAGTACGATGGGCCTCCCTCAAAATCTCATGCTTAATCTGAGCCTCCTGTGGAACACAGAGGCGTCCTTAAAGCGCAAGATGTCGGACTCGCCCACACTAAAGTGGCCTTGCTTGCCCTCAAGACAATGCTTCCTCACTCGTTGGAGCATCCGATCTTCTTTGTTAGGCTGCCACTTTGATCCGAAGAGCCGACTCCACAAGCAATCGAGTCTCGATCCGACGGTACCGCAGAATGTAGGAAATATCCATACGCTCAAAATCAGCAATAAGACAATTGAGGATAGATGGTGTCGCCTTGCGACTCAAAGCATCAGCTACCACATTAGCCTTGCCAGGATGGTACTAAATAGTAAGATCATAGTCCTTGATCAACTCTAGCCATCTCCTCTGTCTTAAGTTCAAGTCCTTCTGAGTAAAGATGTATTTCAGGCTCTTATGATCAGTGAATATATCACAAGATTCGCCAGACAAATAATGACGCGGATCTTCAAGGCATGAATCATCTGCGACAAGCTCTAAATCATGGGTGGGATAATTCTGTTCACGCTTATTCAACTGTCTCGATGCATAGGCGATCACTTTACCTTCTTGCACAAGCACACAGCCCAATCCCACTCGAGACGCATCAGAATAGACGGTGAATCGCTTTCCCAGCTCAGGAAGGATGAGAATAGGAGAGGTCACCAGTTTTTCCTTTAATATGCAAAAGCTGCGCTCACAATCTTCAGTCCACTGAAACTTTACCCCTTTCTGCGTAAGCTGGGACATCGGCTTGGCAATAATGGAGAAGTCCTGTACAAAACGCCGGTAATACCCCGCTAAACCCAGAAAACTCCTCACCTCCTTCACATTGGTCGGCCTTTTCTAATCCACCACTGTCGAGACCTTGCTAGGATCAACGGCAACTCCCTGAGGATTAATTATATGACCCAGAAAGCTCACCTCTGAAATCCAAAATTCACATTTCTTCAGTTTGGCATAGAACTTGTGTTTTCTCAAGGTTTCTAGGACCTACCTCAACTGATGATCATGATCCTCAATAGTCTTGGAATAGATAAGGATATCGTCGATGAACACCACTACGAAATGATCCAAGTACTCACGTAGCATGCTATTCATGGTCTCCATAAAGACTGCTGGTGCATTAGTCAATCCAAACGACATGACTGTAAATTCATAATGCCCATACCTGGTGGAGAATGCAGTCTTTTCTATATCCTGCTCACGCACCTGGATCTGATTATAGCCAGACTGGAGATCAATCTTGGAAAACACCTGAGCTCCCTTCAATCGATCAAACAAATCTTCAATGCGAGGTAGAGGATATTTGTTTTTGATCATAACCGTATTAAGTGCATGGTAATCAATACACATGCGCCAACTTCCATCCTTTTTTCCAGTGAACAGAACAGGAGCTCCCCATGGCGATACACTCCGCCTGATTAAACCCTTAGCCAACAATTCATCCAACTATTTCTTCAACTCGTCCTGAAATGGACGGGCCAGACGATATGGAGACATTGAAATGGGCCGAGTACCCGGAACAAGGTCGATGCGAAACTCCACGCCTCGCGCGGGTGGCAAGCCTGGAAGTTCATCTGGGAACACATCTGGGTAGTCCCTTACCACCGGATCTCCTCAATCCGCGGCTTAAACTCGGTTTCTAAGAGATAAAAGAAATCCAGCCTTCATCGCGACGACCGGAAACAATCCGCCAACATCGAAGAGAGCATCGAGGCACGCTCCCCTGAAAAGTCAAAGTCTCCCCAAACGAGGTCTCAGACCGAGATCGCCCCACTAAAACAGATATCACCGCCGATAAGCATGCAACCAATCCATACCCAATATAACATCGAATGGCTCCATCTGAATTACTATCAAGTTCACCGTGAACTTCTCCCCATCAATAACAATAGAACACCCAGGACAAACAGTTGAACTTGCAATCAAACCCCGTGAGAACTAATCAACACCGATCGAAATCCATCAGATACTCAAATTCACCCTTCTAGCAAACGCCGTAGAGACAAACGAGTAGGTAGCCCCGGAATCAAAAAGGATAAATGCCTCAAGGGAATCGACTAGTAGGGTACCTGTCACCACGTTGGGTCGGCCTGCAGTGGCAGGGGTGGGCATGGCGTAGACTCCCGGATGCGCCGGAGCAGATGACGCTCCGACACTCTGCGAAGGATACCCGAAAACTGCTGCAGGAGGGACAGACGTCGTGGGTGCCGTCGGTACGGGGTTCCAGTAGAACCCCGCCGGAGGTGCCTGAGGTGCCTGAGGAAACACTGAAGGAGGAGCCCATCCTGGAGGGAACTGTGGTGCAGAAACTGCCGCCAGCGTCTGAACTGTTCCACCATGAACACTGGGAGATGAAACCGCTGGGACTGGCTCCCATCTGATGGTACTCGCCGGAATCTCTTGGCCTTCTCTTTATCATCACTTGCCACGGCTAGTACAAAGCGCACCAGATTGTTGAACCCAGCCTCATACTCAGATACTGTCATCTTCCCTTGCACAAAAGTCAGGAGTGATTGCTCCATCTTCTCAATGAAGGAGTCTGGATAAAACTGTGTCCTGAATTTCTCCACAAATATCTCCCAAGTGACAGACTCGAATCAAGTCCTGAAAATAGGACTCCTTCCCACGGATGTCACTTGTTCTTCAAATGAAAGGCCACAAATCGTGCCTTTTGCGCGGACGTCAGCTCTAATGCTCCAAACTGTCGCTCCATAAATCTCAACCAGTCCGCAGCCTGGACCGGTGTGCCAGCTCCATCAAAAGTGTCCAAACGAAGCGACATCCACTCACGGAGGCTCATCCTAGCCCTAGGTGGAACAGTGGCAGCAACAGGTTCCGCCACAGGCGCAGCAGCCGCAGGAATTGCCGCCTGCAGCTGTTGGCGGAGTTGCTGATTCTCTCTCATAAGGTTCTAAATAAGTTCTGCCGACGCGACCGGAGGTTCTGCAGCTGGAGGTGCGGCAGAGGCAATTTCCTCCGTGGCAGCCTCAGCAGCCCCCTCAGATGTCGCGGAAGACACAGCCGGACCGCGCCCCCGACCCCGACCACGGACCGGTGGACGACCACGGTCACGGCCTCTTGCCATCTAAAACATCACCACAATAGAATCAAGTATTAGACTTAACTTATAGATAAGTACGAAACAATTCATCATCAGAAGCGTAAGGAAAAATGGCTTATTTGGAAATGCGGAAGTAAGATACTACCCAACCCTTCCCTACTGTGCACAGTGTGTCAGGTTTAACATATTTCAATAGAACCACGGACCTACAGCCCGCTCTGATACCAACTGTAACAACCCGGCTATTCGGAAGCCAAGATGCCGCCTAAAGGGACGACTTACTACTCAATTAATAAAAATAATATCACGATAAGAGACAATATTGAATAATCAAGATAACAATCTAGAATTAACTAACAGATCCTCAATGTATTAAAACAAGGGATGACCATAGAGGAATGGAGGAACATCCAAAGTGACTTTTATTACAATTCAATACTTAATCAATTAAACCAAATAAACTAAAACTGTGTCATAATGAATGAATGATTTATTCAAGTGTGTGGAACGTCTTTGGACTACACCCTCCCGCTAGCAACAGCCACCGAATTCACCTAAAACAAATAAAAGCAAGAGTGAGTCGAAACTCAGCAAGCACAACATATAATTCACAAAGAATATTGAATCGTAACAATATACCAAGTGACAACATTTACTTCCATGAATTTATAAAGCATGGTATGTATGAATGCATTGAAGGAGAATGGAATTTTCACACGCTTATACTGGTATAACTAGTGACACACCCGTCGGTGTTCACTTAAGCCCGCCTTAACCAAGAGCGGGGACCCAAGTCCGTATGAAGAACGTTTCATACGGAATGTCCAAATCGCCTACATTGGAATGGTAGGTCTTACATGCCCATATTGGAATTAATGGGACTTAATCAAGTTCCCACTCCGTGGACTGGCAAAGGAAATATGTGTGCATGGAATGAAATGCATAACTTGAACTTCATCTCAATTTATCACGTAAGAAGGTATTGAAATCTACCACATCATGCTCAAATCACGGAATATTCATAAGTTACCAAATTATCATGCATTCATCGAATTCACACAAGTTAAACATTGCACCGCCTTCCGTCTTTGTGACGTCTTGAAGCAACGAAGGTGTCCTTCCAGTCACCGCCTCACCGCCTATACAATCATTGTCACGAAATAAGGATAACAGGGTATAACATATTTACACGAGTTCTACGATACCCTCTAATCAACCCACACGCCCAAATGTTCGTTTTGACCTCTACGCCAAAAGTCCAGATTATCGATCTACTGGCAGTTGTACGAGACAATTCACCATTAATTATCTGTAAGTCTAAAAGACCTGAAACCAGTGCTCACTGAATCTTAACAGATCAGGCTACAAAACATTAGTTGGCGGAATCCCCTGATTCGGCAAAAACAGAGGGCTAATTTTCAGCTAAACACAACCCATCTACGTCTGTCCAGAATACAGATCAGTAATAAAGAAAATGGCGTAACTTTTAGACTACTGATCCAATGAGAATGATCCTTATCAACTTGGAAAGGGAATTTCGAGACATACAATAACATAGTTGGGTGAAGGTTCTGATTCGGTCCCTAATTTGAACAAAACCGAGGGACAAACCTACTGACCCCAGTTTTCAGGCGAACAGAACAGATCGCAATCAAAAATTCATAACTCCCAAAATAAAGATCGGATTTTTCTGATCTCGGTGCCAAAAGAAAGCTAACGTTCCCAGGAATAAAACTCTAGAAGACGTCAACCTGAGATTCTGCATCTACAGTAGCTCAAAAGGCCGCATAACAAACAGATCTATTCTGGAAAATCTGGAACAGCAGTCTGTCTCAACCCTAATGACCAAAACCGCAACTAAAACCGATCAAACAGCGGGTTGGAGTGTTCGTTACCCTTGAAGACCCGTAGGACGACGATGATCCGCTGCCCGATGATCCCCCTCTCTTCTCCTCCCTTCTTTCTCCAAAGAACAGCCACCCGAGGACGACGAACGACCGGATACGCCGGCGGGAGAAGGAGATTGCGGAGGGAGTCTTGAGGCACCGCGTCGGGGATCGCCGGAGCTACCACCACAGGGGAAGGCCGGCAGCAAGGGGGCAGCAAGGCGCAGGGAGAGGGCAGGGGAGGTGGCGGCTACAAGGGGGAGGGAGAGGGGAAGTGGGGCGGCTAGGGCTTGGGGTCGCCCCCCCCCCCTTTTTGTTTGGCCGGCCACCCCTCATGGGCCTCTTGGGCTGCGGCCTGTGGCCCAGGTTGTCTCAAATTAGCCAAGAACCCCCTCTTTTAAAAGGTATTTCTGGTTTTTCATGCTTCCTTTTCTTCCCCGACACAACACGCAAAACCCGATTCGAATCTGGAGCATTACACATGCTCATCCCCAACCAAATCAAACATCGATTCGGCGTCAATCTCCCAAAATCAAGGGATTTTCGATCGCACCCAATTCGGACTCTAATTGGGGCTTTCCAATCCCGTCATCCCCCGGCCCTATAAATAGCTCCCTAGGGTTCCCCTCTCCCTCCTCATCCAAGAGCCCCAGCCGATTGCAACCCTAAATCCCTAGCACCGCTTCAATTCATGTTTTGAGCTTTCCGCCGTCGCCGGCTAAAGCTCCAATTCTGTCACCGCCGTTGACGCTCCGCCCCGATGGACTACACCGTCAGCACCTCCATCACTAGGGATTTCTCGGGGACCCCTTGGCATCGCTCGGGCGCCACCGGAACTCATCGCCGACAAAACCCGATCACCCTCCTCCGTTCATGCACCAATTCTGGCAACCCCCGACGCCCCCAGGTGCCAATTCGAGCGTCACCCGGTGCGCATTAGCAAGGGCTACCCAGAGCCCCCAATCATCCTCGCTGAGCTACCGTCGTCCGCCGTTGTCGGGCGCGTCCAGCACTCACCGGCGTCGGGCCAACGTGGATGCCCGCGTGTGCAGCCAGCGTCAACCTCACGCCTGCGTGTCATCCCAGTTGTCGCCGCATCAGCACCAGCGCATGCGTGGGTGGCCAGGTCCACCATCCTTCGGTTTCCTCGGCTCGGTGGGCTCAGTCCACCGTGAGCCGAGAGGCAGACATGTGGGCCCACATGTCAGTTTTCTTTTTTTATATTAATTCTTTTTCTCTGCTGATGGAAGCATTGCGCAATAATCCTATTTCTTTTATAAAAATAATTCGTAAATTAAATTAAAATCCAAAAATTAGGGTTTTAATTATTTCCAATCTTCTAAAGCCCAAAACTTTTGCATTCGAACTCCGATTGAGCCCATCCAATTTGCTAAATTCATATACATTCATGCCCTATTTAGTGGTGAATTTTATTTGATTTTTGGAGTTTTTTTTCTCTGTTTTTTATTTGTTTTGGTTTCTATTGCCTCATTTGCGAGTAGACGTCGATACTTTGGGAAATTTTAGAGAAGAAAGAGCACCTCAAGATCAAGACCGGTACCTAGACCTATTTCAAGGAGAGTTATACCTTTGATCATGTTGCACCCAGTTTCCAAATTACTTTGATTTAAATTAAAGCATTTTATTTTAAGTATTTATTTCAATGCTTTTGTGTGTAGTTAATAATCCAAATTGTTATATCCATCTTGTCAATTGTATGTCATGTTGTTTTGTCACCGTAGCTTGATTCATTATTAGTTGGTATTATCGTAGCACCAACGTGGGTTGGTTGGATACGAGTATATTGCTTAGCCATGCCACGAGTCATCATTTTATGTGAGTTGCAAATATAAATTTGACTAATGAAATATGAAACTGTGTGATAAAACTGTGTGTGCTATATACTATTAC
This sequence comes from Hsuehochloa calcarea, assembly GCA_036346395.1. Classification (NCBI taxonomy): domain Eukaryota; kingdom Viridiplantae; phylum Streptophyta; class Magnoliopsida; order Poales; family Poaceae; genus Hsuehochloa; species Hsuehochloa calcarea. The sequence goes on along the minus strand of CM070610.1, from coordinate 51,779,429 downwards.
TCTTGATAGCATGTGTTGCACTTAACCAACAGGGTAGAAAAAGATTTAGACTGAGGCAAGTGGTGAATTCTATGTTATTGGTGGAGTTGTGTGCTGGGATCATTAAACTTTGTGACTTAGATAAAAACTGGAAGTGTTGCAGATAAAAACTGGAAGTGTTGCCTTGGTCAATTAAAGGCTGGAAGTCTTGCCTTGGTCAATTAAGGACTTAACTTTGTGCGCCATTGAACTGAGCCTTATAGTACGACGACATGCCTAGTATGGGCTGGGCCTAACTTAGTTAGTTATGGAATCTTGACATTGACAACTCAGGTTGTAAGATAAACTGTGTGATGGCCTAGAGGTGTGAATCACACATCGCGGGACGGTTCGCCGCATCCCTGCACAACGATGTGTGTCGTAACCAAACGCTATGTGTATCGGTTGGACGGCAGTAAAGCACATCGGGAGTATCAATGCTTGAGATGAAGTTTTCGAAAGGTTTTGTTATGACTAGTGTTGGCCACACTGATTGTATCGTGTGGGTAAAGTGTACAACCTCTGCATAGTATTAAATCAATCTATTCGAATAGCCTCGTCCTTGGTCATGGACATGCTCGGGGATTTCACACAAGGGGTAGATTTTCATAAAACCTTTGGGAAGGGTTAGCTGTGTGAGATAACTCATGCAGCTGTGTGAATAACTTGATTAAACTTTGTGTCCTTTGTGAAATCAAATGTTAAACTATTATTGTCTATTTGTTTTGAATTATGTTTTCAATCTATTACTTGTATTCAATTGAAAATGTTGCATTTTTGCAAAAGAACCACATAAGCCATTTCTTGGAATAAGCCAACATCTATACATTGCATTCTGTGGTATGACTTGCGAGTACAGTTGTGTACTCATCCTTGCTATAATCAATCACCAGAAGTGGAGGAGTCATCGCCTCCTTTTGAAGAGGAGTTCTACGAAGGTTGATCGTTAGGGTCTCGATCCCAGTCAGTTGCCTGTGGTTAATTGATGGGATTCCGCTAGAGTTTACTTTTGTTCCGCTGCAGTTTATTTCTTTATTTTCAGCCTTGTATGGCTTAATAATTATCAAACTCGACCTTAATGTCACAACAGTTATTTGTTATTCAAATTACTTTTTATTTAATATTTTGTTGTATGGAATTGATACTTCATCGATGTTACCACTGTGTGCACTAGCGTGATCCTGGACTAGTGCAGTATACACAGAGGGTCCAGATTTCCATATTTGTGTTCCGACCGAGGTGGTATCAGAGCCATACTGACTGTAGGTCTTGACCTTAGTAAGATCGGCCATCTTAGAGTGTCCAAAACTATTTTCGAAAGCAAAATTAACTTGCAAAATTAATTGAACTACTTAACTTATCTCATATCTCTCTCGACTCAACTATTGCTGAAATTCTTTCCCTTCCACTGTTGTAAGTTGCTCTTGCCTCTTGTTGTCTTAGCAGATGCCTCTTCTTCGGAGCTATGGAGAGCTCAAGGGAGGACTTGCCGCCGAACTTTAGAAGTTTTTGCAATTACTTGGAGGATTTGATCGTTCAATGTACCATGGTACTACGTGGTACGAAAACAGCCGAGACCGTGTAGTGATTTGCCGTTTGACCATCTACGCCAGGAAGGACACTAAGGCAAGCCAACCCCTTAACATCTCAGCCCGGAGGAGTGTGTGGATTGAAGCAATTCAGGAATCTTCGTGCCTCGCCATCCTGAGGATCTGCAACATCTACTCCAATGAGCTTCAAGACACCATATTCCATTACAACCCTCACACATCCGCAATGGATCTTACTGCACGCTACCTGTCTACGGAAGGAGAAGGCAACGCCACTGTCGTGCATCTCGCACAGTTCACCGCTGCCCTGGAGGAATCACTGGAGTTAGCTGCAATAGAGCTGGAGTGCGTCTACGAGACCCTTTAGAGAGCTGAAGAAAGAATTGTCATTCTGGAGAAAACTCTCTATGGACACCACGGTCACGAGGAAGACCGTGAAGAAGAGGAAGACCCAGAAGAAGCCGAGGAACCAGCTGAACCAGAAGAACTAGAAGAGCCAGCAGAGCCGGTGGAGCCTGCTGTGCCTGCACCAGGGACGCCTACTCCTGCTGCACAAGTCTCGGGGAATCAGGATCAGTTTGCAAGGATGCCAGCTCGTTTTCAGGTCTACAGCAGGCGGGAGCACCGTCAGGGCTACGGAGGCTATCTCATCGAGTAGTCCATTTGAGTCTTTGGGTTCAGTCAGTCTAAGGTTTTTGTGAGGACCCCCGGGTTAATCCCGTAAGATCGAGGTAATCACGATCTTAAGGAAGTAACTCTGGGCCTCAAGTAAATGAATTCCAAGTTAACTCCACCTAAGTGGCGGCCCAACCGAAACTAGAGCCTCGATGATCCTACGCGCTGCTCCTCTGCGAGCACGCATGATGACCGATTCTCCAACGGTTCAAGCACACACTTAAATAAGTTAAAAGGGAATTCATCACAGCAAGAATGAGACCACGTTGGCTCCCAAGATCAGCGACCAACGTGCCCTCAAAATAACCTTCAACGTGGGTCACATCCATACAACATTCATACATCATCCATACAACATTCATATATCAATGGCTCAAAAGACATACATCGATAATAGTCAAGTTTGCAGTTATTACAAGGGCCGACCGGCCAAATTCAAATGAGATCATAAAGTAACAGCGGAAGCATTATAAATAAACCAAAAGACCAGCATGGTATGCCCATAACCCCTGGCAACCGACTGGGGTTAAATAATAGCACTACTCGTCAGTCTACCTAAATCGCAGACTGCCGAGCTCATCGGGCTCGAAATCGTCCTCACCTGAAAAGAAAAACAAAAAGGCCAGCCAACATCTGGCTGAGTACAAGTGCACTCGCAAGTCTTACACAAAGAAAATCTAGTTATGCATATTGAGCAATCAAAGGAAAGCAGTAGTGGCTTAGTTTTGCAGAAAACACAACATCTTACATTCCTAGACCACCTAGTTTTCAAAGCTAAGTTGCAAATCATTTATTCAAACGAAAATTTCACAAGACATAGATAATGTAATAAATCAAACAATACCAAAGTGGTTGTCCACTTTGGTAAACTAAAGCACATGAACATCCCATTCACGTCGTAAACAATTTACAACCATGTCAACTTTTAACTTTTGAGACTAACGATGAAGCTTACTTAAACCAAGTGTTGTCCATAACCGTGGACACGGCTATTCAAATAGATTATCTCTGCAGAGTTGTACTACTTTACCCATATGACCCGACTAGCCCGTAAGCCTCCAGATGCCTCCGGAAAATAGCACACTTCCTTAGGTATGCCGGCCGGGGAGAATCGAGATACAGTCATTTTTAGCAAGAAAATCCTATTGGGATAGACCACCCATGTGAGACTAATCCCAACTTAGACATAAGCATATAGCAAACGCTAAGCGGGCACACACGTTGTGCCGGAAGGGTCAGTGTGAGGTAGTTGGTATGTTGTTTTTCCTCAACATAAGTAATCGTGCTCATTAAGCACAGTATGTATCACACTAGGTTCCTAAGGAACATAGGATTTCACGGTCTCTATGTCCTCACACCACCTGCGGTCCAACCCAATAAAACCTTCCCCTTACTTCCGTACGGTACCCATATCCCGCATGTGATAGTACGCTCGGTACTTGGAGTGTAACGTCCATGGCTCGGTCCTTAATGGTCCAAACAAGAAATCCACGAACCCAACTCTCGTGCATAACAGCACCCACACTACAACCACTTGTCCGGACCCAAAAACCTTTTTAACATAACCAAAATTTAACTCAATAACCAGAAGTAACAATCTAGACAAAAATTAATAAAAGAATAAGAATCGTTATGTGTCTCCCATAATTGACGAGCTAGTCCCGTCAATTGATCTACTACGTTATCTAGACTCGCAACGCTAAGCATGCAACACACAACGATCATATCATCACACCATCTATCTTAAGAATATGTGTATGGGAAATATCATAGATAACCAGCAAGTATAGGGTATAACTAATCTACTCATAACATACGGTATACCGAAAATAGCATGCAAGCAATATCATTGCATTTCAAACACTAGTGTAATAAAACTGGGATCAATATGATGCATAAGAAAGTAAAAATGATTCTTGCCTTGCTGGAAGAGTAGTTGTTCACTCTCGGTGGTGTAAGAGTCTACGTTGATTTCGTCGGTATCTAAAGAATGGAAATATTGATAAACATCGAGAAATAACATAAAAATAAAATTGCTCCAAAATGCATGATTTTTCTACAGTATATATTTTATGTTTTAATATGAATTTAGGTACAAGAATTATTCCATTTGGATTTAGTAGGTGAAAGTTATGGTCGTTTAAAGTTTGTGTGTCTCGAAAATGCATTTTATCAAATTTAAAGTTTTGACCAAAATTTGTAGAATAGTGGGGAGGTAATTAATTTCATATATAAATTGGGAATATTATTGTAAGTCCACTTCAACTTGGTTCATCTCATTAGGAGTTTCCATGCAAAAGTTATGAATTTTCAAAGTTATAACCATTTTTCTATTGTAAAGATAAACAATTAAATGCTTATTTTCCAAAACTATCTTTTCTGATACTGAGATAAATGTGCAACCTTCTTTAAAATAAATTTCATCAAAATTAAAAATTACCAGCACTGGTTTCATCCCATTTGGGGTAAAAATGAATTTGTTATGCATTTTTGAAGTTAATCACATTTTTCAGTTTACCAATAAATACATTCTGAATTGCAATCCACCAATTCAAATTTAATCCACCAATTATTTCATCACCATCTCTCCAAAGTTAATCTTTCTTAGGCTTAAGCTCAAATAATCCAATCAAAATTCACCACTTTGATTGCATGATTCCTCCTTTGCACAATTCCACAAAAATCAAGTAGCAGTAAGCACATCTTCTGATCCAATAGACTCCAAGTTCATGCTAAATTTCACTCTATCCCTTTTTGGAACAACAACCTCCAAAGATCTTAATTGCGCAATGGCTTCCTCGAAAATTCTTGATTAAATCCACTAAATTTTCTCAAGCATGATTATCAGTTGCAATCCTCCAGGATTTCTTTTTACCAATCCAATATCTTTATGACAGATTCCTCCAAAAAGACTGCTTGCAATCCACCAATTCAAATTTAATCCACCAATTATTTCATCACCATCTATCCAACAATTATACAATTCCATAATCTGATCAAGACAACCCGATAATCCAACAAAAATTTCTCTTAAATTCCAACTTCTCTATTCAATCATATCCAATTGAATCCAATGCGACCAACACGCTCAAATAATCCCATACTTCTTGATTCAACCTAATCCACCAAAATCAACATCAAGAATTGGTAATCCTATGATCCCAATGTTCAATAATCATGTAATCATTTATTCCAAATCCAATCATAATATATTTACGTAATCCAACATACAACAATTATATTTCTACAATCCAATCTCCAGCAATTATATTTCCACAATCCAATCAAGATCAACTTTCATACTTTATCTAGGATTTATTTCTTTAGTCCAAACTACAATAATCCCATAACAACAATAATTTAATTCTATAATCCAATAATCATGTATTTTTACAATCCAACCAAGATTCAACCAATTCTTACAAAATTAAATCATGAATCCATATGGAAAATCCAATTTTCTTCCCATTTTACTCTCTACCTTTTTTGCACACATATTTTAATTCCAAGTTTCCAACCAACATTATAATTAACTCAAGATTCGATTCCAATCCATCTTCTCCTAATAATCAAAGTTAGCACTTTAGATTCCTATATCCTTCATGATGAATCAGAGTTTTCCTTTATGACCATTTTCTTTCTACAAAATCTTTAGAATCCACCAATCTACTATTCTTTAAATCATTCATAATTAAGGCATATCCATCATCATTGTAATACCCCGGAATTGAATCGGGTAATTAGAAAATAGCCGGGAGGAGAAAAGACAATTAAATGAGTAGAAATTCCTTAAAAGAGAAGGGGTTTTCCGTAAATCCTCGACAACCTGGGCCTGGGCCGCAGCCCAGGAGGGGCCCATGTGGTGGCCGGCCAAAGGGGGGTTCCCACCCCAAACCCTAAACTCCCACTCTCCTCCTCCTCCCCACTTTGAGCCGCCTCTCCCCACCTCTCCTCACAGCGCGCGCCTCGTCAGATTTGTGTACGTTATGTTCATTTTCTAACCTGATCACCTCTTAGAAAGTTGTAGATCTCGGTTTTATCTTTCTTTTGGCACCGAGATAACTTGATTTGGAGTCATAGTTTAGGAGTTATGGCCATTTTTCTGTGACTGTACAGCTAAGCTAACGAGATTTCGCAGTCTGCATGTCTATCCAAGTTGTATTTTTTTGAGGCGCAATCTGAAGGGTCACCCAAAACAAAAGTTGTAGCCATTCTAGTAAGCTTTCATGATTGATAAAGAAATTTTTTTTAGAGTTGGCACTCAAAGGTTATGAATTTTTTACCGTCGCTGTTTTGCTAACTGTCAGATTGCAGAGACAGAAAACTTAGAAAAATTCTACCTGAATATAAGAATTCGTTGGAGGCCGAATCAGGAGACTTGTCCAACTAGACTATTGTAGCTGGTGTTGTCATGATTCCAGAGAGTCCAAGATCACCCCATTCCGAGTTGTGTAGAAAAAGTTATGGTGGTTTTTTTAATTGGCCTGGTAGGGATATTACTTCGCCGATTCAGCAAGGCTCACCAACTAGACTTAGTTGGAGAATTTAATTATATTTCCAGAAAGTCTAAGAACATCTTATTTGGACCCCTGTACTAATAGATATGGATTTTTGAAGTTGACTGTCCACCGAGGGGACACATCAACATTTAGGAGTTTGGGGTCGGGATCGAGTTAGGAGTTTTGCAAGTCCATGGTTGTTGTTATATAGGTTGTTTTGATCCGTTGCTGTATCTTAGCATGTGTTATAACTGTTATTCAGGTGGTGGACCGGTGCAGGGAGTAGCTCATTCTGTACATCCCTCGTTCTCTCGTGGTTAAGGCAAGTACAGTAGTGGTAAATTGTGTGTGATCATTTGTTCATGTGTACTATGTTATGAGTATATAATGTTAATCATGGATGCTCGAATGTTATGGACATTAATGCCCGTAAATGCTAGAAGTATGTGTAAGTTTCATGTATGCATGATGATTTAAAGTATTGACCATGTGCATCATGATATCATATTGGAGGCATGGTCACGTGGTGACCAAGCATTAATTGAGGTCCCCGTCATGAATATGATGGGCTTTTGGGTCCCCATACTTGTGGAGTATGGGCTAAGGTCCCTGTGCTAGAAGGCACAGGCATGGGTGTGCATCGACGGATGCACACTCCGCAATACCGGTATATGCAAAAGAGAGAAAGAAAAGTGCATTTGAACAGTTTGCATCGCATAAGCATGAGACATATTTCTTATTGGGTTTTGTGGATGGATGTTGTTAATTACAGTTGCGTTGGCTATTGTCTTACTATTTGTACTTTGCTGAGTCTTGGACTCACTCTTGCTGATGTTGTGTTTTTAGGTATCTCGTTTGCGGACGGCATGCATGGGAGGGAGTAGGGTTGCTTTGGTTGCACTCACTACCACACATTCCTTAAAAGATAATTATCATTTAGACCATATCTTAATAACAATCAAACAGCTTAAGTATTAACTTTGGCTATACTTGAATGCATTGGTTTATTTGTAATAATGAGAGTGGTAAATTTTAATTATGCTTGCTTATGCTTTAGCTGAGTAGATTATTTGTGAATGCTTCGATGAACTTTGGATGTTGCAATAGTGGTAATTTTATATGCATCTGTTGGAATCTCCGGTAAACTTAGTTATACAAAGGAGGTTCTGCCGAAATTTATTGTAGTGTCTTAGATTTGTATTTGTTATATTGTTATTTTAGTAGCATTCCAGGCTCATGTTGGGCTGGGGTGTTACAGTTGGTATCAGAGCGGGCTTCAGGTCCGTGGTAGCTAGAAAAGAAAAAGAAAAATAAATTGACACACTGTGCACAGTAGGATGGGAATGGGCATAGCATTGCATTTACGTTTCCGATATATCGTATTGATGGTTGCTGATATTAATTGAGTATGATTGCTTATTACTTGGTTATATGATTATTATGTGTGGTGATAATCGATGTCGAGAGGTAGAGTGTGGTTGTGGCCATGGGCATGGCCAGGTTGTACCGCCAGTTAGGGTATGGGGGTAGTGGAGTGATTACCTTGGTAAAACTACTTCCAGGTGTCGAGCATGAATTCCTTTGGGAAGGTTATTGACTCCCTTGGGATGTACTAGGATTTTCTGACCAACCGCTGGTGGTTATTTAATTTCCTTGGGTTAATGGTTTCAATACAGTTGGACATTTTCCTTGGTTTTATTGGTTCCTTAAAGAAATTATTTGTTCTTTGGACCAACGAGAGTTGGACTGCTTGTTAACATTTTTGATTCGCAAGGTTAACCTTTTATGGTGAAGGTTTGCTTTTCTTGTTGGGAAAATATGATTCGTTTTTTTCGCTCAGTACCTTAGATAATGTGAACTATCTCGGTGAGTTCTTTAGCATGCGAAAGCTTTGGGCAACTCTTGTCCAGTTGTGGCTGATGAAGTTCTCTTGGGTTATTAGTTCATTGCGGTCGATGTATGGTTTTGGTTGGAGAGAAGTTGATGTTGTTCAGTTGGCTTAACTTGTCTCTTACAACAATAATCGTTTTCCCAAGTGTTGAGTTATTCTTGCGACTGGTGAACTTGGTTAATTGTCAGGCTTCTCCTCTGTATTGGGGTTCTGTTTTTCTTATTGGGAATCATGACCCATCTACTTCGCTTGATGGTTTGGTTAATAAAAGTTTGCTTTTGCAAGTCTTTTAGTATGTGGAAGATTTGACTCAATGTAACTCTTTTGGGTATTCTGAGCGTTGAAGTTGCATAGTTCCCTCTTATAAAAGAAAATGTTAAACCCTTTAGCGATGTTTTCTCGTGGTAAAGTGAAAGATTACAATCAAAGAAATTAATGGATAAGATATGGGTTATCAAGCTGGGTCTGCAGGGTGGTGCATAATGAATCCTAATGAGTATCCGTGGAAGTGAAATCAGAAAAGACGATGTTGTCCTCTAGTAGTTCTTGATGAGCTGTGATTATGAGTATGACTATACTTGGTTGGAATCAATAGAGTTATTAAAAGTGTGTAATACTGATGAGATGGTTGATCGTTCGAATTGTGTAGTTTGCTAAACTTATTGGATTATTTGGTCTCGATGGGCTAATCTAACTATGTAGAATGAGGAACATACGGATTTGTTCGACTGATGTCTCAGTAGATATTGAAATAGAATTTTCTTTGATTGGCTATTTGATGATCTTATGTATGCTCGTGGGAATATAAATAGAGAAAGGACCGTGAATTCGTCCATGATTGGATACTCGCCAATGGTGTATGATAACCTCTAGATTGGAATTAGTGTGTATTAAATTGGTGTGAGCATTCCTAATAGGTAAAGGGTTGACACTTGAAAGTGATTTACTCACGTGTGTTTCATGAGGATGAATTATGGTTGCATGCCCTTGAAAAAAGTGATTTGCTTTGATAGTGAGGTTTGTGTATCAGACAATCAATAGGACAAGTTGACCGCTGGAATCTTATTGAAATAATAGAAACATTATGGAATAATCTACTGTGTTTCTTTTGAAAGGGTTTATATTGGAATTTAAGAGGTGACCTATGTTTGCGTAATGGTGAGATGGTCGGGTAATATTATGCATTTGGTGATAGAGATTTGGTGAGCCCTTGGGTCTTTGTAATGAAGGAAATGATGTTAATGATTATTAAAAAGGGGGTTTTAACCTTGAGGTTAGTAAGGTGGTCTGCAAGAGATCCTGACTCGTCGGAGCAGTGATGATTCTTCTAGAGAGAAAGTAAGTTAATTGCCTTCCGTTATATCGACTAAATGAAATGTTTGGAGTTTGGCATTCATAGTCTTTTGGGAGTTCATGATCTATGTAGTAGATAAAATTAGTTTGAGCAACATGACGTATTGGAAGGCTCTATTCGGTTCTTAAGTGAGTAATGTGATTTGGTTTTAGATGTACTTCTTGGTTGGGTTGGCAAGTAATGATGTACTCAAAGACAAATGTTTTATGTGTTAACAGAAATCGGTTACCATAAGTATTTGAGGTCGGAGTTGAGAATTGTAATCTGCAACTTTTCTATCATTACAGTTTAAGAGTTTCTTCAGTTTCCATAGCACTGTTCTATTATGATTTATGGAGCTTTGAAAATCTTGTGGGACTTATGCCCTCAATCGTGGGCACGTATTTTGTTTTCTGAGATCATTACTATTTGACTGTTTCTCTTTGTCTCATGCTCACTCCAAGGAGCAACATTTTCTTGTGTGTTGGAATTTGTGTCTGATTATCTCTTCCCTTTTGAGAAAGGATTTAGCAAACTTATGTTGCCAAGTTTTATAAAGTGACGTTTCGTGACTGGTTGGTGGTCGACAAGTATAAGGCAGTGATGAGATTTTATGAACCAATCTATGTAAAGAACAGTAGAGGATGAATTGGTTTTGACCTATAACTCTTTGAGAGAATTCCATGGAATGTTTATCGTTGGAATAAAATTGATTAGTGTTACAACCAGTGGAACTCATAGCGAAATATAATCCAGGAACCCTCGTTCATGCTGGAATGTTGGGATTATCGGAAGTATGGGAATCTTGATCGATTTATTAGAGTATCACAGATGGGGAATTAACCTTGCGAGGTTCTGTAGGTGGTTTATGAAGGTATAATTCAATGAGAGTAGGATTAGCGAAGTAATCTGATTGTAATATCAATTGATGGGATAGTAGAGACAATTGAATTATCACCAGGTACGACTTGGCTTCAGTGAGTAACCCTCTAGAAGTTAGAATTTCTTTAAAGATAATTTGGTTGAGAATATGTTTTTAGGTGGTTGTTAACGATTGAGTATGATTAGATTATGGGGATTTTAGTAAGCGGATTCGAGAGTTTCCATATCAGTTACATCGAATACATCTATAGGGTTCTTGAAGATTGAAAATTTGGCCCGGCGTTCTATGCCAGAACCTTGGAGACTATTGATGTTGTGTTGAGATGGTGAAACAAAGTGGATTCCGAATAGTACAATGTTCATTGATAGAATCCCTTGGGTGTAGCAATTGTGTGTGTGTGCTAAGAATTTTGGGTTGATTATCCTTGAAGGATTGAGGTGAAGTGATTGTGGGTGAAAACCATGATGAGGTGCATTTGGAAGTCATCTATCAAAGTAATTCCGTCAGTTCAGAGGTTGGCTAGGGTATGTTTTTGGGTGGAAGTCATTAGGGTCTTTCTACAAAGGTGTGAATGGTGAATTCAGTTTGAGCATAGTGATGAGATTGCCAATTTAAGATAAATGAGTTAGTGTGATATGGATGAAATGGGGTTCCATGATTTCAGAGAAATTCTATTTCTAACAGAGAAATTGAAAAAAAAGTTTCCTTGAGTAGTGAAACGCTCTTTGATTCTTGTTTGAGCTATGTGTTTATGACGGATGTTTTTTCACAAATGGAGTTTGACCTTATGATTGGCATGCGTGGATCTTATCAGTTCAGAAAGAATAAAGAAAGTAACTGGTTTGGGTATTCAAGTGGTTTCTCTTTCGGTTTGGGATGTGCTCATTGTTAAGATGAAAAGGTCAATCGAGAGTTGGAACCAGAATTCCATGCATCATGTGTAGAGTGTCTGGTTTGGTACCACAGGGAAGGTTGGCCCAAGGTACATCGGTTTGATTTTTGGTTGCTAGCATTTCACTAGAACCATCTCGGGTCCATGCGCACACAACGTTTCGTTTGACCCGATGTCGAGAGCGTACTTAAGAGTCTGGAGTATGAGATTCATTTGGGACGAGGAACCACAAGTAAAATCTTATGTTCGAGTCCCGTCCGTGGAGTATACCAGATAAGCTTAAGACGAGCATTGTGGTGTAGGATGTTGGGACCCATCACTGTGCGGTGGTCGAATCAGACCGATTGGAGAGTGACCTGGGAGCTGGAGCCATGCATGCTAGGTGTAAATGTCCTTCGAGTAGAATGACAGAAAGAATTCGGGGTCGAATTCGCTTAAGGGGCTAGAATGTAATACCCTAATTGAATCTGTAATTAGAAAATAGCCGGAGTAGAAAAGACAATTAAATGAGTAGAAATTCTGAAAAGAGAAGGGTTTTCCAGAATCCTCGACAACCTGGGCCTGGGCCGCAGCCCAGGAGGGGCCCATGTGGTGGCCGGCCAAAAGAACCCTAAACTCCCCACTCTCCCTCCTCCTCCCCACTTTGAGCCGCCGCCTCTCCCCACCTCTCCCTGCTGTGCGCCGCCTCGTCAGATTTGGGTACGTTATGTTCATTTTCTGACCTGATCACCTCTTAGAAAGTTGTAGATCTCGGTTTTATATTTCTTTTGGCACTGAGATCACTTAATTTAGAGTCATATTTTAGGAGTTATGACCGTTTTTCTATGATTGTACAGGAAAGCTGACGAGATTTGGCAGTCTGCATGTCTAGCCAATTTTTATTTTTTTTGAGGCCGAATCTGAAGGGTCACCCAACACGAAAGTTGTATCCATTCCAGTAAGATTGCAGGATTGATAAAGAACATATTTTTTAAAGTTGGAAATCAAAAGTTATGAATTTTTTACCGTCGCTGTTTTGCTAACTGTCAGATTGCAGAGACAGAAAACTTAGAAAAACTTTACCTGAATATAAGAATTAGTAGAAGGCGGAATAAGGAGACTTGTCCAACTAGACTATTGTAGCTGGTTTTGTCATGATTCCAGATAGTCCAATATCAGCCCATTCCGAGTTGTGTAACAAAAGTTATGGTGGTTTTAGTACTCTGTCCAGAAAACCCAACGTGAAGTTTATATTTTTTTAATTGGCCTGGTAGGGATATTACTTCGCCGATTCAGCAAGGCTCACCAACTAGACTTAGTTGGAGAATTTAATTATCTTTCCAGAAAGTCTAAGAACATCTTATTTGGACCCCTGTACTAATATATATGGATTTGTGAATTGACTGTCCACCGAGGGGACAGATCGACGTTTAGGAGTTTGGGGTCGGGATCGAGTTAGGAGTTTTGCACGTCCATGGTTGTTGTTATATAGGTTGTTTTGATCCGTTGCTGTCTCTTAGCATGTGTTATAACTGTTATTCAGGTGGTGGACCGGTGCAGGGAGCAGCTCATTCTGTACATTCCTCGTTCTCTCGTGGTTAAGGTAAGTACAGTAGTGGTAAATTGTGTGTGATCATTTGTTCATGTGTACTATGTTATGAGTATATAATGTTAATCATGGATGCTCGAATGTTATGGACATTAATGCCCGTAAATGCTAGAAGTATGGGTAAGTTTCATGTATGCATGATGATTTAAAGTATTGACCATGTGCATCATGATATCATATTGGAGGCATGGTCACGTGGTGACCAAGCATTAATTGAGGTCCCCGTCATGAATATGATGGGCTTTTGGGTCCCCATACTTGTGGAGTATGGGCGAAGGTCCCTGTGCTAGAAGGCACAGGCATGGGTGTGCATCGACGGATGCACACTCCGCAATACCGGTATATGCAAAAGAGAGAAAGAAAAGTGCATTTGAACAGTTTGCATCGCATAAGCATGAGACATATTTCTTATTGGGTTTTGTGGATGGATATTGTTAATTACAGTTGCGTTGGCTATTGTCTTACTATTTGTACTTTGCTGAGTCTTGGACTCACTCTTGCTGATGTTGTGTTTTTAGGTACCTCGTTTGCGGACGGCATGCATGGGAGGGAGTAGGGTTGCTTTGGTTGCACTAACTACCACACATTCTTTAAAAGATAATTTTCATTTAGACCGTACCTTAATAACAAGCAAACAGCTTAATGATTAACTTTGGCTATACATGAATGCATTGGTTTATTTGTAATAATGAGAGTGGTAAATTTTAATTATGCTTGCTTATGCTTTAGCTGAGTAGATTATTTGTGAATGCTTCGATGAACTTTGGATGTTGCAATAGTGGTAATTTTATATGCATCTGTTGGAATCTCTGGAAAACTTAGTTATACAAAGGAGGTTCTGCCGAAATTTATTGTAGTGTCTTAGATTTGTATTTGTTATATTGTTATTTTAGTAGCATTCCAGGCTCATGTTGTGCTGGGGTGTTAACAATCATACCCTAGTATCCACAATAACTTCTTATATCCTCGGTTAATCTTTTAATTCCCAAAAGTAGTCTTATCGATGATTCTCCACAGCTACCTAGCTTGGAACCCCAAACACACTCGTTATTCCCAATAAGAGTAGCTTCCAAGAGACTGTCATGTTTGAACCCCTTTTGCAATAATTCTTCACAGGTTTCATAGGTGAGAGAGAGAAAGCACGATAGGCGAGAGGGAAAAGTACACTACACGAGAGGGAACAGTGGAGAAAGACAGAAGCATCCTAACTGGGGAAAGGTCAGTTAAACCCAAAGAACAAAAAGCCGAAAAGCTATTAAGAGGTAATAAAATGCGACACTCAAGCAAAAAGATCATATTACGCGATCTAAACGATGCTAAAACTGAAGAGGTCCTCAACTAATCTAACTTACAGTGAGGGTCGACTTGATACAAATCGCAGATCTTGAGCTTCCAGGGCTTCCATTGCTTGAACACAAAGGGTTCAATCCTATAGAGATTCTAGTGGTAAGGAAGTCAGTTTTAAATTTGAAAATCATGTTTGAAAAAAGATAAGATGAAAGAACTCTAGGATGATAGAAGAGGGTAAGATGATAAGAAAAGAATAAAATAAGATGAGAAAGAAGAGAATAAGAGAATAGAAGAATATCTATTCACCAATTATGTTGGTTTGATTTTAGAAAATAACTTTTGAATTTTTTGCTAAGATGACCAAACTAGCTACGGTTACGCCCTACAGTCGATATGGCTATGATGCCATCTCTTGTCTGGACCTCGGGTATACACAACCCCAAGACCCTCTGTGCATTCTGACCTACTCACATGATCAGCAGCTAGCTCGCACAGTTGCAACAATGATGTTATCATATCCATACAACAACGAAACTAATGAAGCAGACAAAGTAATATTAAATAGTAACAAAAGGACCTAGTCCATAGCACAGTAAACAGCCGAGTTCACGGGCGCATGCACTCGGCTCACCGCAAAGTACCTGGGCCCACCCGTTAGTGGGGAGAGAGAAAGAGATAAAGAGAAAGAGGGAGGGAGAGAGAGAGACGCTGCTCGGGGAGAGGGGGGAGCAGAGGTGGGCGGTGGTCACGCGGTCGTTGATGGCGACACCAGTGGGGAGCAAGGCGGCCGGTGAGGGCGAAAATGGGACCACCGAGAGATGGCGGTTCTGATGGCAGTGACGGCGACGTTGGGGAGGAACCAGCGCAGCGGCGGCGCGAAGGGGAGAAGCGGCGGCGCTCCTCGGGCGAAGGTGGCACCGGCGGGGGAGAAGAGGGGAAGGGCGGCCGGGCGGTGCAGCGGGAGAGGCGGCAGCCGGTCGGGAGGGGACATGGCCGCGGGGGTCGGAGGAGGTGGAGAGCAAAGGGGAGAGCGCAGCGGGCGCAGGGGAGAGATTGAGGGGGGAGAAGAAGAAGGCCAGGCGCGCGAGTGAGGGGGGAGCAGGCCAGGCGCTGGGGGAAAAGACGGGGGCAGGGGCTGGGTCAAGGAGGAGGTTGGGCCAGGGCAGGCCATGGAAAAGAAGATGGCAGGCCGGCTAGAGGGGAGGGGGAGAAAGAGAGGAAAGGGTGTGGGCTGGCCCAGGAGGGGGAGAAAAATGAAGAGAAAGCCCAAGGACAGAAAATGGAGATTCAAATTGACAATTGAGTTTGGGAAAAGATCAAGGAGGTTTGAAACACAAACCCAAGTTGAGGATGGAAACGTGAATTTTGGAAAACAAAGCCAAAACGAAAAATGAGCGAAAAGCCAAAGAACAAATAAAACAAATTTTTATTTAATTGAAGTTTGATTAAATCAAATTAAATGGCTTTTGATTTTTGAAAAGTCATAATTAAGCTTTTAGCAACAAAAGCAAATGGTTATTTTTATTTTTGAAAATTTTCAAAAACTCTCGAAAATTGGGATGTTACACACACGACCTCCTCCGACCATGTGTGCTGTCCCATAGCAAGAATTTGGAAAAATGCATAAGAACATTTTCTAGTCAAGCATAAGAATGTCACCCTTTAAGGCATTGTATGGTAGGGCTTGTAGGACATCCCTAAACTGGTTCGAAGCCGGGGAAAGAACATTCTATGTCCCAACCATGGTGGAGGATGCCGAAGAACAAGGTCATGTCATCCGTGAACGACTTCGGACGACTCAATCTCGTCAGAAGTCGTATGCCGACCGCCGTCGTTGAGAGTTGAGTTTTGAGGTGGATGATCATGTCTACCTCAAAGTCTCTCCGATGAAAGGAACGCGTTGTTTCCAAGTGAAAGGTAAATTGGCACCTCGCTATATCGGGCCTTTCCAAATTTTGGACAAGCGAGGATCTGTGGCCTATCAATTGAAGCTTCCACTATCCTTGTGAGACGTACATGATGTCTTTCATGTATCCCAACTGAAGAAGTGCCTCCGAGTTCCAACCGAAATAACCAAGTTGGATAACCTCGATCTACAACCTGATTTTCTTATCGGGAACATCCGATCTGTATTCTTGAAGAAACAGAGCTCAAGACGAGGAATCACAACATCTAATTCATTAAGGTTCAATGGAGTAACCATACTGAAGATGAAGCAACTTGGGAGCAGGAAGACCAGATACGAACCGAATATCCCCATCGTTTTCCTTCCACTTGAAGTACTGTTAAAACATGAAAGGAAAGGTTAAACAAAGTAATGGGAAGAAAAATATAATAGCCATTCCTTCTAACCTTGTTAGGATGTCACAGTTCTATGCTTGAAGGAAATTAACACAACAAATGTTGCACAATCTATTAGAACTCTCCTGTTCCACCTCTAACCAATCGAGATCTCTGGTCGAGATCTTCTATAAGAGGGGAGGTTTGTCACATGCACAATTAATTAAATGGAATTATTATGCATATCATCAGCATGCATCATCTCTTGGAAAATTTGCATAAAATATTGCACTTGAAAAATCTCAAACAATGTCTAAACATACACTTCAAATCGAACTTCCAAAACACAATAGTAAAAAAACTTATGAACATCCCCTGTAAATAATTTATTCAAATACTATATTAATTATCATGAATTAATATAATTTTTTTCCAAATTTTTGGGACCAATTTCTAACCACATCAAATTCAAATACAATTAATAACCTATGCTAGTTTGAATTTAAATTATACTAAGTAAAACATGAACAGTGAGGTTTCAAATTTTATATGGGTACTAGATCACCCCAGAAACTGCCCTGATTTATTTTATACTTTTATGAATTTTATTTGCTATATTTTAAGGCCCGGTCAAATTAGAAGGAATAAAAATTCAAAATCAGTCAAATAAATCACTGTTCCTCGGGCTCGAACCACCCGCACAGTAACTGACCGAACCACCCGACTCAGCCGAACCAACTAACACGCGTACCCGTCCGATCTAGATCGGATGGCCTGCAATCCTCGCTCACTAGGCTGCCCGCGTCCACGCCACCTTTCTCTCACTACCGCGCTGGGCCCACGTTGGTGTCGTCCCCTACCTCGCGCTGGGGCGCGCGCAGAAGCGCTGCGCCACGCGGCCACTGACCCCTACTCACGCCCCGCCGACGCCGTGACTGCACCGCCCCTCCCAGCCACTACTAGAGCTTCGCCACTTCACGCCGCCTCCACTCTGTCATCTCCCCATGCTAAATACACCTGTAGCACCTCTTTCTCCCTCACTTCTCCTGTTGACCGAGGAGAGGAAAGCTCACCCCGGCACCATTGTTGACTAAGCTTCGAGCTCTCGGCCCCTCTCTTCTCTACCTTCGATGCCCTCTCCATTTTGCCTAATGCCAGCACTTGCCATTGCTTTTAACTCCCGGAACGCCTTCGTGTCTTCCTCGCCTCCGGTGCGCGTCCAGAGCTTGCTCCGAGAGCACTTTTGTTCCATTCCTAGTCTCGGGTGAGTTTTCTCCTGAACCTCGCATGTCATGCCATGTCGTTGAGCTCGAGTATGAGTTTCCCTCAAACTAATTTTGACAATGCACGATAGGAGTCCGTGTATTTGAGGATTGAACCAATTCGGCCGAAGAACCCACTCTTCCCCTCCCAACTTGCTCCGGTAAGCCATTCTCCTATTCTTAGCTCCTATGGCATTCTCTAAAGATCCTTGGGCTATCCCAAGCATTCACTCGCTCTAGACTTTCCCAGGATCTTCCGTTCGCACTGACCCGCACCGCCGTCGTGGCCACTGTCGATGCCGAGCCAGTCTCGAGCTTCACCAACCCGGCCTGGCCCTCAGGTAGCCTCCTGGTAGTCCTTAGATGCTCAGGCACCCACTGATTGACTGTTGCGGAGCTTTATTTTGCAAGTGCACAATTGCCGTATTGGCGTCACTGCCTCTCTTTGATTCGCCGCTGGTACAGGTCGGCTCAGCCGTCGAGAATACTGCCCACAGATGCGCATGGCTATTGTGCACCCATTCATGCCATTAGTTCACGCCACCGTGGCCGGAATCGTCTGCGCTACGCCGACGAGCGTAGCGTGTGCGTGCTGGGCCATCCTGCACGCCCTGTAGCATCATCATATCGCTAACGTGGTGATTAAATGTTAATCATAGTTTAATGTAATTAATGATGTCCTAAAGAAATTACTGAGTCGCCTACATGAGGGTCCCGCGCACAGAAAACTAAGGGATTTAGGAGCGGGTGATAGGTGGACCTAGCCACTAAAGCACCCGTGTCTTTGTGTCAGTGGCCGGTGGATCGCCTGTGGTAGACCGTGAAGCCGACGACGGGGCCCCACATGTCGATCAAAAACTTAAAACCAAATTGTAAAAGAAAAATGCACTATTCACAGGGGCCACCTGGTCAGCGACTGTGGCTAGCTTGGCTGCCGCTAATAAAAGTAATAAAGGATTAAAGAAATGCAGAATACATTTATTTATACACTTAAAAAATATGGTTAACTTAAAAAATATATAACTAATTCATATTAACTCCAAATTGGATGAAACTAGTGCTGGTAATTTTCATTTTTAATGAAATTAATTTAAAAATAGGTCTCAAAATTTTATCTGTAAGAGAGAATATAGTTTGGGAGAATCATCCATAAATCTATTATTTTTACATAAGAAAAAGGCTGATAACTTCAGAAATTCATAACTAAATCATAAAAACTTCAAATGAGGTGAACTAAACTATTTTGAGCTTATAATAATATTCTCTATATATCTATGTAGCCCGTTGTCTCTCCAACTGTAACATCCCCAAATTAATTAATGATTATTAGTATGCATCTCATTAACATGATTATGGTTTTCAAATCTTTTGCATAATTTATTGCACTAGGAAAATCACAAAACAAATTGAACCTTCAACTCACGTCTGAACTCCAAAAAGAAATCAGTAATAAAAACTTATGAACACATTCTGGAAATAATTTATTTAAATACTATATTGCTTATCATGAATTAATATAATTTTACCAAATTTTTGGACTTTAATTAGAACCACAGAAATTTCAAACACGATAAATAACCTATTTTAAGTTTGAAATTGAATTAAGGAAATAACTTATGAACAGTGGTGTTTAACATTTTGTATGCGTACTAGGTCATCCCACGAACACTCCTGAACTATTTTAGAATTTTTAGAATTTTATTTAAAATTTTAAAACTCAAGTCACACTGGTAATAACTTGGTCAAATCTAGAAATTAAAAAAACTCATCACTGTTCATGCGACCATGCCACACACTATTCCACCGGCCGAACCCAATGCGCCACCCGGCTACGCCCGACCGTCGCCGCCCCGCGATGACCGTCGGATCGCGATCTAACGATCCATAGCACCGCATCATTTCACTTCCGCGTTAGGACCGTCAGATCCCAGCCCGACGCTCCAGATCCCACACCGCCACAGCGCCTTCGTCTTCCTCGAGTTGGAAATATGCCCTAGAGGCAATCATAAAGATGATTGTATTTCCTTATGTTCATGATATTGGATAATATGTTATCTTGTTCCTTGAATGAATCATCAGTTATAGATCAATGAGTATGTGACTTGTTGGTGAAACTCATTAACTTATATGATATCATTCTAAATGTATCCCTGGTCGAATGTCACTGGCCGGAACAACCATGACTCTACGACTAGCACATGTATTTATTGATGGCTATGTTTCACCGGTCATAGATATAGAGATATCGAATCAGTAATGTGAGCACATGTTATAGAATATGGAGCTGGATAGACCCATCATTGAGACACTATTGAGATTGTTATGAATCTATGTGTCATTAGTTGGTCTCAAGTAATGATGATTTATAATCCTTAGACCTGAGAACAGCATGGTTCCCTACATGTGTAATAGCACTCTTAGGGGTTACCAAACGCTACTCCGTAACTGGGTAGTTATAAAGGTAGCTTTCGGGTATGCTATGAAACATGCAGAGGGATGTGACTGGTCGATATGGGATTTGCCCCTCCTTGCATAACAGGAGAGATGTCTCTGGGCCCCTCGTAGTGATCGGATAAAGAAAGTGCAAGGCCATGCCACTAGTGGTCGAAGTGTCGACCACATGAAGTTATCCGACACTTGATCGAGAAAGTATTGAACAGTCCATGGATGACACCATATATCACCTGGAGTTCAACCAGACATCGTGAGGCAAAGGGAGAATGCATGAGTAGGTCACTTAGTTTGATCAGTTACGGACTGGTCGTATGGAGATGTGATCTGGTCGTAGACTGGTCGAACGTAATCACAGACTGGTTGTATAGAGATACGAACTGATCGTAAGTGATGAGGACCTGATCATAGATCATATTACGTTAAGGTTCGTCCGATATATTCTTTTTGTACTTGGGAATCATTACGTGCTGCTAGGTGCCGCTAACGACTAGTGGTCGGAAAAGAGTTTTTGAGTCACAATAAATCGCACAAGAACCTGTAGGGTCGCACACTTAAGGGGCTGCGGATTTGATTTGGATGGTGATCTAAATTCGTATAGGATATGAGTTCCTAATGGACCTCGTGTAAGAGACCCATCATGGATGCCTATATAAAGAGAGGCGGTGGCATAGGGTGGACTACGGTTTTGGAAGAACTCCCGAAACCCTAATAGCCACGCCATCCTCAACCACGTTACCAGTGCTAGCACACCAGCGCGTGGTGTTCCTACCCTGTATGTGTGGATACCTCGGAGGTGCTATTGCGAAGCATCATCACTAGGACGATCCGCAACTCGTGACGATCACCGGAGCAGGAGGATAAGTTGCGAGGCGAGTTCGACTACTCAGAGGAGCAGACGCGAAGCGAGTACGACTACTTGGAGGAGCAGTCGCGCGGCGAGTACGACTACGACCGCATCTATTCGCTACATCGACTCTATTTCCGCTTTGAGTCGGCGTGTCTAGCGGTAATCTCGTGATCTATTACTTGCGGAGGTTCCTTGGTTGCACGGTAAATTTTTGTTTTGTGCTATCGTAGCGCTTACCAGTAACCCTTCACCTCAGGCAGGTGCTGCTCAGGGCACTGGCGCCACGCGGCCGAGACACTCTGCGCCGCTCCACCCGAGAGCATCGCTTCTTGACGCCGCCTATTCCTCCGTCCTCGCTCCTGCTCAAAACCAACTCTATGCCCCTCTCTCAACTCACTTCTCCTCACGGTGGCCGAGGATGGGGAAGCTCGCACGAGCATTCCTCTCGGGTAAGTTTCCACCCACTGTGTCCCTTGGTACCTACCTTCCATGGCCTTCCCATTTTCGCTCATTGGGGCGCTTGTCATTACTTGTAGGACCTGGGGCAGGTTCGTGTCCTCACTGCCTCCAGAGCCGCACCGCCGCCGCCGCCGAGGCTGTGGAAAACACCTCACCGAGTCTTCCCCGGTCTTTTCTTCCCTCTGGTAAGCTTAAGTGACCACCTCTGTAGCTTATGCGCCCTTCGGTTGACTCGGGTTTTTGCCGTGCCGCCGTTTGCACCATGGCCGTATGGTCGTCTCCGCTCCCGGGCGATGCGCCGCCGATACAGGTCACTCTAGCCGCAGCCGCCACCACCAGTAGATGCGCAATCGTATGCGGAGCTCATTCCTGCCCTAGACCGGCACCGCCGTGGCTGGAGACGCCGGCGAGCCGCCGGCAAGGCGAGCGGAAGCCACAGCCTTGTTTTGTCGGACGACGGTAGTACTGTAGCAAGATAATTAGGGATAATTACTGTCATTAGATGGTAATGATTGATTAACTCAAGTAATGACTGTATTACATGTGGGGCCAGACTTTAAGTGGGATTGTCCACGGGGCTGTGGACCAGTGAACCCAGTGCACGGGCATCGGTTCATGCACTGTTTCCATGAGCCATCCCTATGGCAAGTGGGGTCCACCTGTCAGCGCAGTAAATCCAAATATCAAAATTCGAAAACACACTATTTATGGACCCCACCGTCAGTCACCGTGGCAAGCTTAGGTCTCGGTGCAAAAAGCATTAGGCGATTATTAAAATCCCGAAAGGATTTATTTGTTAACTGAAAAATACAATTAACTTCAAAAATGCATAACTAATTCATTTTAACTCAAAAAATAGTGAAACCACTTTTGTTATTTTTCATTTTAGATGAACTTTATATTAAAATAGGTTTCAACCTTGT
Organism: Hsuehochloa calcarea; assembly: GCA_036346395.1. Lineage (NCBI taxonomy): Eukaryota > Viridiplantae > Streptophyta > Magnoliopsida > Poales > Poaceae > Hsuehochloa > Hsuehochloa calcarea. The sequence goes on along the minus strand of CM070610.1, from coordinate 51,756,585 downwards.
CACTGTCACAGAAAATATATTTAGTGGATAGTGCTCCAAAATAGAATTACTATTACATTATAAATTGCTTTTAACTTTGAAAATTCATAACTAATTCATAATAACTTCAAATAAGATGAACCAAATTATTTTCGTCTTGTAAAAATATTCTATATCCATTTTTGTAATCCTCATGTCCACCACTACTTCAGAAAATTTCGCGAAAACTTTAGATGCAGTGAACAGTGACAGATTCTAATTTTTTGGGATTTTCTGGAAAACTAACTTTCAAAGTGTCAAAACTTTTTCATAGAGCATGCAACTCAATTTATTCTTAATGCTGAATTCACCTAAAATATTTTTATACCTTTTGTGAATTTTGCAAGATTTTTGGATGACTTTGAATTTTTGGGTCTTTTCGATATTATTCGTTCTTATAGTGCTTTCGACCTCTTTCGGTAGGTTCCGACCATCCTATTGGCTTTGAGAGTGATCCTCTGCAGCAAGATAGTAATCCTCAGCAAGGCAAGCAGTTTGATCATGTTAATTCCAGTATTTTCAAGTATAATATATTGATTGCAAATTGTATGTATGCATTGCTATTTTGTTGTTAAATTATGGTTTGATTAGTTGATCCTATAGTTGCATACTGTGGATATCGTGAGGATATGTGCACGATCTTAGAATGATGAGTCAATTGGCAATGGCTTTGTTGGTTTGCAAATCTCGCGTTTTCGGGTTTGCTCCAAAGGTCTTGCCAGTCACTAGTGGTCGATCGGCCAGTCACCGTCCGACCGGCGATGGAATGGTCTGACCGGCAATGCTTGCCGGTCCGACCGCCAAATGGTGTTTATGGAATTTGGGGCTAGGCCAAAAATAGGTTGTGTAGGCAAGTGAGGGGAGTCTCCTGGATGTGGTCACATAATTTTTGGAGCTCCCAGTCAATAGTTCTATTCATTTGAAAATTCCAGAAGGTTTTGGATTTTCGAGTTGGAATTTTGGCTAAGTCTTTTCGGGCGGTCCGACCGCCGTTATGGAATCGGTCCGACCGGCCTAAAATCGGTTGGACCGGCCGTGTGGGGCGGTCAGACCGCCGATCACTTGAAGGTTAGCCATTTTGGCATTGATGTGATTTGGTTGTGTTTATTGTGTGAACTTCAATGCCTTATTGTTGTATATTGCATTGCGGAACTAACGTGGGTCAAGTTGTGAAGAACTTGTTCCCGGAGACGATTTGTTTGTCTATTGCTGTGCAGGTGGCTTGCAGGTCAACGACGTCAATGGTGAGGTGGATCGGGACTACGCACTCGGATGTGGTTGGGGCCACCACACTCGAAGAAAATTACAAGACCTCCTCTTTTTCCATCCCTCCTCCTCTTGTAAGCATGGGAAAACTTCCGAGCTAGGAGGGCTAACTGTTCGTCCTCGAGCTGCTCTAACTGATCATCAGTTATGTCACAGAGAGCAGCTAGGGAGAACACGTTTATCGACTCAGAAGAAGATCCAGAGGTGGGATCAGTGACTAAAGCCATCGACTGTGACTTCGACCTTCGAGAGACAATGTCAATCTCGTGAGTCTTGAGGCGCGAGTAAAGCGCGTCAAGAGTCAGGGTCGAGAGGTCTGTGTTATCCTTGATGGTAGTCACTTTCATCTCCCAAACACGAAGATCGAGTGCAGAAAGCATCTGTCGAGCGTTATCCGAGTCGGGGTATGTAAGACCGACGGCTCGGAGGTTGCTCAAAATCTTATGTGTGGATATCATGGGGTTATGTTCCAGATCTTAGGATGATGTGACAATTGGCAATGGCGTTTACGATTTGTCGTTTCACGCGTTTTCGACAAAGTGTCAGGCATACTGGACAGGGGCGGTCCGACCGGTCCTTGCACGGCGGTCCGACCGGTCCCAAATCGGTCGGACCGGCCATGTGGGGCGGTCGGACCGGCGATGACCTAAAAGTGTTCAAAACAAGCTGGGCCAAAAATAGTTGTTGTAGGCAAGTGAGGGGATCCCAATGCACTTGGTCTCATAATTTTTGGAGTCTCCAGTAAGAATTTCTATTCGTTTTCAATTTCCAGAAGGTTTCGGAATTTGAGGGTATGAATTTCGGCTAAGTCCCAAGGGGTGGTCCGACCGCTCACGAGGAGCGGTCCGACCGCCAAGGGCGGTCCGACCGCTCACCCGGGCGGTCGGACGGTTTGACTTGAACGTCGTCCAACCGTGGCGATGTTGATTTGTTAGGTCAAAGTCATTGGTTTCATGGCATATGATTTGCATGATGCATGTTTTGACTAACATAGGTCAAGTTGTGAAGAACTTGTTCCCGAATTCGTGTTTGCTTGTCTCTGGTTGTGCAGGTTGCTTGGTGGTCAACGACGGTCAACGACGAGGAGGATCGGGACTAGACTTGGAGAGTTGAGGTCCAGAACGATCGACGATGCCGGGTGAGGTTAATGACTCAAGCGTGACACAAGATGGACAAGGGTGACCTATTGGCGAATCCATGGCGCATGGTGAAGCGGTTTAGGTCAAAAGGTTAAAGACGGCGCTTTGCGAAGCGTGCGTGTGTGACCCGTTTGTTAGTGGGCCTTAACGGGAGCCCAATTAAGTCAAACCCTAGAGAGTTCTAGGCCTCCACTATAAATAGGAGGAGGTGGTGGCTGCACCCCTTACTCTCGCTATTTTCACCTCTTTTGTTGCTTGCAAAACCCTAATTGGCTTAGGGGGAGTTGAGGTGGAGGCTAGGGCTTTTCATGGTTTGAGGAGAATTTCGTGATCTTGGATTGACCACTGATCCATGATGGCGTGGGTGTAATCCAGTGACGATCACGTTCTTAATCTATGCAAGGTTTGCTTGAGATAAGTCTCTTTTCGTTCTTGCTTTCGATTTTGTGATTTTAGGGCTTTCTTTGATCCGCGAGTTTGTGATTGATTCTTTCACGTGAATTAGCTTGCTGTGATATGTGTGAATCTATCTAGCATCATCTTGATCATCAATCTCTCACGAACAAGCATTAGGATCAAGTTTTCGTTCTTGCCCGGTTTTAGACCTTCTGTTATTCAATTGGTAATTGCTCAAGATCTTTCCAAGAATTATCATAATATTCGATTGGAATAGGTCCTCAATAGCATAGAGAAGGTGTGTGCAAAGTTTTGTAAAGATTGGAGTTGAGAATCAAAAGTTTGACCTAATTGCAACTTCGTCATCGGGCTGATTTTACTGTTGTAGATCGGTTCTGGAGTCGGCCGGTCAGACCGCCCGTCATCACCGGTCAGACCAATTTTGGAGCGGTCCGACCGCCAGCACAACAGCGGTCCGACCGCCCGGCAATCGGTCCGACCGGTTGGGTCCAGAGGTCAGACCGCCCGTGCTTTGAGTCTTTGTAGTTGATTTTGTGATTTTGCTTAGAGGATTTAATTGGATTCAATACTAGTCTTCCGTTGTACTGGTATATTGATCTTCATAGCTTCAACATAGCTATTGGAGAGAAATTGTGTTGAATTCATTATTTGGGAAAAAGTGAGCGTGCTCCTATTCACCCCCCCTCTAGTCGCCTTTTCGGTCCAACAAGTGGTATCAGAGCCCGGTTAGTTCAATCTTGATCTTAACCGGTCACTGAACTTTGGCGATGGATAAGTTTTCTACTAAACCGCATATCTTCGATGGGCACGACTATGCCTATTGGAAGAATCGTATGTGAGTCTTTCTTGAGAGCGAGGGACAAGCTATTTGGGATGTTGTTAGAGCCCCGCTGATTATTCCTGAAATTGCAACACCTGCTTCAGCGATTCTTGTGGCAAACAACAACAAAGCTAAAAATCTTTTATATGGTGCACTTGGTAGACAAGAATATGATCGCATTTGCAATCTTGCCATCACAAGCATGAAATTTGGAACACTCTCGAAACATATCATGAGGGTTCGTCCCAAATCAAAAAGGTGCGCCAAATGTTTACAAGCGTGAATACAATAAATTCGAGATGCGTCCAGGAGAGAGCATCGATGACATTTTCAGTCGCTTTAATAAAGTAATTAATCAAATGAAAGCTGTTGATATTGAATATTCTCAATCTGAAAATGCCACCCATCTCTTGGCTGCTATCAACACCAAGGAGTGGGAGATGAAAGCTACTGCTATAGAGGAAAATGTTGATCTTTCAAGTCTTACTTTAGAATTGCTTTATAGTAAACTCAAGACTCATGAAATTAAAAGAGTTGATCATCCTAAGAAAGACAACATGGTATTGATAGCTGATTCTCTCAAAAGGTCTTCTGATGGTACTCTTGAATCTTTTTTTGATCTTTCATTTACTTGTTTATCTGCTATTCATGAGGAGGAACTTGAAAGTATTCCTGAGACAGAGTTAGCTCTTTTAGCTAAAAAATTCACACGGGCCTATAATAATGTGAGAAACAAAAAGAGAGGTGGTCCTGTGACATGCTATGAATGTGGTGAGCTCAATCATATACGGGCAAATTGCCCCAAGCTGAAAGGTAAGAGCAATCATAAGGAAGGAAAGCCAGCTTGGAAGAAGCCTCCTTTCAACAAATCAAGGTATGAGGCTAATAAGCTTGTGAAGGCTGCTCACCGGGTCCTTGCCGCTTTTGAGGATCAATCCTTGAGCGATGTGGATTGCGGGAGTGAGGAGGACAAGGAGGAGGAGATCCCTCAAGGCAAAAAGAAAGGGAAGGCCAAAGACTTCACTGGCTTGTGATTTTAGGGCTTTCTTTGATCCGCGAGTTTGTGATTGATTCTTTCACGTGAATTAGCTTGCTGTGATGTGTGAATCTATCTAGCATCATCTTGATCAACAATCTCTCACGAACAAGCATTAGGATCAAGTTTTCGTTCTTGCCCGGTTTTAGACCTTCTGTTATTCAATTGGTAATTGCTCAAGATCTTTCCAAGAATTATCATAATATTCGATTGGAATAGGTCCTCAATAGCATAGAGAAGGTGTGTGCAAAGTTTTGTAAAGATTTGAGTTGAGAATCAAAAGTTTGACCTAATTGCAACTTCGTCATCGGGCTGATTTTACTGTTGCAGATCGGTTCTGGAGTCGGCCGGTCAGACCGCCCGTCATCACCGGTCAGACCGATTTTGGAGCGGTCCGACCGTCAGCAGAACAGCGGTCAGACCGCCCGGCAATCGGTCCGACCGGTCGGGTCCAGAGGTCAGACCGCCTGTGCTTTGAGTCTTTGCAATCTTAGTTGATTTTGTGATTTTGCTTAGGGGATTTAATTGGATTCAATACTAGTCTTCCGCTGTACTGGTATATTGATTTTCGTAGCTTCATCATAGCTATTGGAGAAAAATTGTGTTGAATTCATTATTTGGGAAAAAGCGAGCGTGCTCCTATTCACCCCCCCCCCCTCTAGTTGCCTTTTCGGTCCAACATTATGGAAACGTGAAAAGCACTCGTCAAGAGATTCACCAGCAAGCATCTCAAATTTGGTGTATTATCGCTTGAACTGGTCTTGTTGAACCGTCTTAATCTGGGTGGTGCCCTCATGGTATGCATCGAGGGTCACCCAGATGTCGTAAGCAGAAGACAAATGAGAAATGCGATCGAACTCACTTCTGCTCAAACCCTGAATGATAATGTTCCTTGCCTTAGCACTGGCCTCAACATCGGGCATGTTTCCCACATTGATGTTTTCATCAGCAGGAACAACAAATCTAACCTTCACCTTTCTCCAGATGGCATACCCCTGAGCCTGGATGTATGTTTCCATTCGGCTCTTCCAGAAGGGGTAATCCAGGCCATCAAAGACTGGAGGCTTGGTGGAATACTTGTCCGTTGCCATGGCTCAACGAGCAGGTTAAGATATATAAGGAAGAGCTAACCGGCTCTGATACCAATTGAAGGACCGAAATGGCAACAGAGGGGGGGGTGAATGGTGCCTTAAAAATTAAGATCTTCCCCTCTCAAGTGTCCACACATCAATTCAAAAACTTACTGTTAAACAAAAGGTGTGATGTGAATCAAATCCAAAAACTTAAACAAAAAGGGCTGTTCTGTTCAGATATCGGAAGCTCCGATTCTACCTAGCGGTAGTTCCGCACTGCGGTGGTTCCGGATTCAATCACGGAAGTTCCGCCAATGAAGTTCGCTTTGGACAATCGGAAGTTCGATTGTCCCGATCAAGAAAAACAAGGCGCGGGTTTTGCCCAAAAATACGAAATACTAAATCTTGAATACTCTTCTCAGGTCAAGTTTCACACGACATCATCCTAAACAACATCTTGACCTCATGGAGAAGAATCGCAGACAAAGATCCATTAATCAAAGCAAAAACGAATTTCTTGAGTATTAGGCAAGAACAACCGAAAACCCACAATTTGCAAGTTTCTTAGATTCTCGGCTCATGAGACTTTGAAGATATATTAGCAATATCAATAAGACTCTAGATATCAAGTTTCATGCCATCTCATAAGACGAATCAAAAGTTTCATCAAAACCCTAGCTATTCAAGAGAGGAACAGAGAGAAGAAAGAAGGCATAAACAAAGAACCAAAATCTCAGGATTTCATTGATAGAAATCACAAGATTGCAGAGGAAAACACAGAGGAATGATTACACAAATTTCAGTTCATCCTCTCCAACTCAACAACCTTTCAAAAAGCAAAACAAACTCTCCAAAAGCTCTTTTGCTAAAGCTAACCCTAATTTTCTCTCTCAAAAAGTTCAACCCTAACACCAGGGGTTCACCTCTATTTATAGCCCTTGGCTAACGGGTCTCCAACCCATTAAGCCCGCTACACCCGAACGGAACCGCCTCCACTTGTGCTGCTTTGCGAAAAGACAGTTTCGCCCCTTGCGCACCTTCTGGAAGCCTCCCGTACACCTTGCTGTCCTTGACTCGCAACCACCTCAAGATTCACGCCGTCTTCGACACATCCCGACCGTTCTGACCACAACGCCGCCTGCGCCTAGTCCGATCACCTCATGTCTCGCCACGACTTCGTCTCGATATCCTGCAGTCAACACAGACAAACACACATCACATAGCATTGCCCAATATCATAGCATCAATAATTGTACAAGACTGAAACTCATACAAACTCCAAATCACAAACCATGCCTTTCTGCACAGTTCTGCCGATAATCGGAAGTTCCACACTTCCACGGCGGAAGTCCGATTATCGGACCGTCCGCACTCCTAGGTTGGAAGATCCGATTGTCGTCACAGCAGAATACTCACGTCAGTATTATCGGACATACCGCGTTCCCAGGTGCGGAAGTTCCGATTAATTCAACCGAACACAAACGTCAGGATAATCGGAAGTTCGTTTTACCAAAGCGGAAGTTCCGATTATCGGAACTTCCGTTTTCCAGAACCGGAAGTTCCGCACTTACAGAACCAAATTAGCATCAGCGCAAACGCGATGATTTCAATCACAAACTTCTCACCACAGCGTCAAATACTCATCACTCAAACGGGGACCCTACTCACATGGTCTCTCAATCTCCCCCTTGATGAGTATAATGACAAACACGAAAAAGCATATAGAAGAGTTTGTGATAGAAGCCAAACATGGTCTAATCTAGAAATCAAGAAGGCTCAAAACCATGTTTGTCAAAGAAGAAGGATTGGAGCTTTAAATGAAAGAGCAAATTTTTCTACAAAGCTCCAGAAGACTTTTTCTCTCCAAACTAACTTCTCCCCCTTTTGGCAATAAACACATCAAGAAGTTTTAAAGAGAGGAAATGACTATATGATATTCATTTTAAGCATTAGGAGCCATGAAGATTATCCAAAATGACTATTAGAGTATTACACCAAGCCATAACACATAAGAATGCTATCAAGATCATGACAATTGATGTAGAGAATAGCTAAGACAGAAAATCCATACTCTGATTAATGATCCAATTCTTTAGCAAGTCAAATAAACCAAGATTGTAGTCTAGCTAAAGGTATCCAAGGATGATACAAGCCATGTCAAATACTCTAAGTGGAACCAAGAAGCATAATATTGAACAGTTTAGAGTGCTACCAGTTGAAGAAAGACTCATTTGATCAAGTACTTGGTTTGTTCGAAGATAAGCAACTTTAGCACAAGTTTCTTTTTCTGGAAACATAATTATGGCTTTATCTTAGTGAAGCAAGTCCTGGACTAGGTGCCATCCATAACTGCCTCCTAAGCTTCAACCATTTTTTTTTCAAATCTTAACCTTGTGCTAGATCCCAAGCCTTATGCGACCACTCCAAGCAACAGACTTAAGGATGTGGATTTCATGGGGATATGCTCCAGATCTTAGGATGATGTGACAATTGGCAATGGCGTTTACGGTTTGTCGTTTCACGCGTTTTCGACAAAGTTTCGTGCTTCTCGCTCAGGCGGTCCGACCGTCCTTGCACGGCGGTCCGATCGGTCCCATATCGGTCAGACCGGCCAGGTAGGGCGGTCGGACCGGCGATGACCAAAAGTGTTCCAATCGAGCTGGGCCAAAAATAGGTGTTGTAGACAAGTAAGGGGATCCCAATGCACTTGGTCTCATGATTTTTGGAGTCTTCAGTGAAAAGTTCTATTGGTTTAAAGTTTCCAGAAGGTTTCGGTTTTGGGAGTTTGAATTTCGCTAAGTCCCAAGGCGGTCCGACCGCTCATTGTGGAGCGGTCCGACCGCCATGGGCGATCCGACCGCTCACCCGAGCGGTCGGACCGGTTTACTTGAACGCCGCCAACTTCGTGGCGATGTTGTTTTGTTAGGTCAAAGTCATTGGTTCCATGGCATATGATTTGCATGATGCATGTTTTGACTAACATGGGTCAAGTTGTGAAGAACTTGTTCCCGAATCGTGTTTTCTTGTCCGTGGTTGTGCAGGTAGCTTGGTGGTCAACGACGGTCAACGGCGAGGAGAATCGGGACTAGACTTGAAGACTTGAGGTTCAGAACGATCGACGATGCCGGGTGAGGTCAACGACTCAAGCGTGACACAAGATGGACAAGGGTGACCTATTGGCGAATCCATGGCACATGGTGAAGCGGTTTAGGTCAAAAGTTAAAGACGGCGCCGCAAGCGTGCGTGTGTGACCCGCTTGTTAGTGGGCCTTAACGGAGCCCAATTAAGTCAAACCCTAAGAGTTTTAGGCCTCCACTATAAATAGGAGGAGATGGTGGCTGCACCTCTTGCTCTCTCGCCTTTTTATGTTTCAAAACCCTAATTGTCTTTAGGGGAGTTGAGGTGGAGGCTAGGGCTCTTGATGGTTTGTGGTGAATTTCGTGATCCTTGATTGTCTACTGATCCATGATGGTGTGGATGTAATCCAGCTTCAATCACGAAATCAATCTATGCAAGATCGGTTCGAGTCGGCGGCCGGATCGCCATCATCACCGGCCGACCGATTTTGGAGCGGTCCGACCGCCAAAGACAACGCCGGCCGATCGCCCGCAAATCGGTCCGACCGGTTGAGTATAACGGTCGATCGCCCGTCTTTGTGAGTCTTGATAATCTTAGTTGATTTTGCTATATTGCTTAGGGTTTAATTGGATTCAATACTAGTCTTCCATTTGTCTTCGTATATTGATCTTCATAGCTTTCTAATAGCTACTGGAGTTAAATTGTATTGAGTTCATAATTTGTGAAAAAGTGAGCGTGCTCCTATTCACCCCCTCTAGTCGCCTTTACGGTCCAACAAGTGGTATCGAGCACCTGTTAGTTCAATCTTGATCTTAACCGTCACCGAACTTTGGCGATAGATAAGTTTTCTACTAAACCGCATATCTTCGATGGGCACGACTATGCCTATTGGAAGAATCGTATGCGTGTCTTTCTTGAGAGCGAGGGACAAGCTATTTGGGATGTTGTTAGAGCCCCGCTGGTTATTCCTGAAATTGCTACACCTGCTTCTGCAATTCTTTTGGCTAACAACAATAAGGCTAAGAATCTTTTATATGGTGCACTTGGTAGACAAGAATATGATAGAATTTGCAATCTTTCAATCACAGATGAAATTTGGAACACTCTCAAACATATCATGAGGGTTCGTCCCAAATCAAAAAGGTGCGCCAAACATTTACAAGCGTGAGTACAATAAATTCGAGATGCGCCTGAGAGAACATCGATGACATTTTCAGTCGCTTTAATAAAGTAATTAATCAAATGAAAGTCGTTGATATTGAATATTCTCAATCAAAATGCCACCCATCTCTTGGCCGCAATCAACACCAAGGAGTGGGAGTTGAAAGCTACCGCTATAGAAGAAAATGTTGATCTTTCAAGTCTTACTTTAGAATTGCTTTATAGTAAACTCAAGACTCATGAAATTAAAAGAGTTGATCATCCTAAGAAAGATAATTTAGCTTTGGTAGCAGATCCTCTCACAAAAGGCTTTTGATGACTCTTGTGAATCTTCTTCTGGATTTTCATTTGCTTGTTTATCTGCTATTCATGAAGAGGAGCTTGAAAGTATTCTCAAACAGAGTTAGCTCTTCTAGCTAAGAAATTCACACGGCCTACAATAATGTGAGAAACAAAAGAGAGGTGGTCCAGAACATGCTATGAATGTGGTGAGCTAAATCATATCCGCAAATTGCCCCAAGTCGAAAGGTAAGAGCAATCATAAGGAAGGAAAGCCAGCTTGGAAGAAGCCTCCTTTCAACAAATCAAGGTATGAGGCAAATAAGCTTGTGAAGGCTGCTCACCGGGTCCTTGCCGCTTTTGAGGATCAATCCTTGAGCGATGTGGATACCGGGAGTGAGGAGGACAAAGAGGAGGAGATCCTCAAGGTAAAAAGAAAGGAAGGCCAAAGACTTCACTGCATGTGCTTCATGGTCGACACGGATGACATTGATGATAATGAGGTATCTTTTTCTTATGATGAGCTTTACGCTAAATATGATTCTATAGTTGAGCAATTGCTTAGTCAAGATGAAGCGCTTGAATTTGTTATGACAAAAATAAGAAATTAGAGTCAAAATTAGCAAACCAAAGTAGAGCTTAAAACTGCTAAGACTCTTGAACTGATGAATGTTTATCTTGTCATGCTATGCATTCTGGAATTACCAAGTTACAATCTGCTCATAATATTTGTGTACAACAACTTGAGAATGCTAAATCTGAACTAAATGAAATTAAAAGTGCTCCTTGTGAAAAATGTTTAGAATCTAGTAAATTGATTGCTTTTGATGTTTTTGATTCTAGCCCTTGCACTTCATGCTTAGAAAAAGAACGTGAAATCAAAGATATCTTAGAAGCTGCTAGAGTCAAATATGCTAAGCTTAAGGACAATATTGAAAATACTACTTGTGCTTCATGTTCCACTCTTAAGCTTGAAATTGCTTGGTATAAGGAAAAATCTATGGATAAAACTTGTGATTCTTGTGTTAACTTGAGAAAAGAAAATGCTTACCTTCATGATACATTAGAGAAATTTTCTAAAGGTAAGAAACAATTAAACATGATTCTAGACAAGTCTAAAACTCCTTATAAGAAGCAAGGTTTAGGATTCAATTCTTTTCAAGACAATTCAAACCCAAAAGTCATTCAAGTCTTGGAAAAAGGTTTAATTGAATTCAAAACCCAACCTGCAAAAACATCTTTTAAATCTGCAGGTTTTGCCCAACCTTGTATTAATTCAAATGGTGCTTCTTCTAGTGGTACCAAGTACCATTGCACTTATTGCAAAAAGGTGGACATTTGATTGAATATTGCATGAGGTTGAAAAATGATAGGAAAAATTTTGATAGAATTTCATTCATGCAACCTAGAGCTTCTATGAGACATGGTAACACCGAAAAGAATAAACTCGATTAGGATTTTTATCTCATGCAAATCATTATGTTTCTAGACATCCTAATTCTAATGTGTATCAGATCGGCGGTCCGATCACCGTGGTCACCGGCTCGACTGTTTTGGTCGCCGGGTCGACCGCAAAGCCAACGCCACGACCGCCATGGACAGTTCAAGTCTCATTTTAATTTAAACATTGTTCATAATAGAATGTTAGATGAAATCAAGGATAGTACTTCGGTTTGTATACTCCTTGCGACGTGTGTCTCAAAGATCGATTCCTAAATCATGTTTATCTAATCCCGATTGAGACACATCGTTCTTTGTTCCTTGATTTTTAGGATTACCGCGAAAGGGAAGAACACGTGGTTCGTTGACTCGGATGTTCACGCCACATGACCGGAACTCAAAATGGTTCACCTCTTTCACGCGAGCAACAGGTGATGACTTCATCACTTTTGGAGATGATACACAAGGGCGAATTGAAGGAACAGGATCAATAAGGGTTAACAACAAATTCATTCTAAAAAATGTCGCTCTTGTGGACAAGCTTAGGTATAATCTTCTTCGCTTTCTCGACTTCTTGATGATGGTTATGAGACTGCTTTTAAGAAAAATGCTTGTCGTGTGCTTGATTCTACCGGTGAGCTTGTGTTTGGAATCTCTAGAGTTGGTAGAATTTTTGGGCCGACTTTTCGTAATCTCTTGTTTGGATCTCTTAAATGTTTGCTTACATCTTCTTCTCGATTTCGGCTTTGGCATCGACGCTTGGGGCACATTGGTTTTGATCATCCGACACGAGTTAGCAACCTTGATCTCATGAGAGGTTTGCCTAAGCTAAAAGTCACAAAGATGTCAGATGTGCGCTTTGTAGGCATGGCAAACAAGTTGCCGCCACACCCTTCTCAGGACTATGGTTATGACCGACGGACTGTGACGCTTGCTTCATATGGATACCGTTGGTCCCGCTAGAGTCCGTCGATCGGTGGAAAATGGTATATTCTTGTTATAGTTGATGATCTTTCTAGATATACTTGGGTGTTCTTTCTTACTTCAAAAGATGAAGCTTTTGGTTATTTTCATGACCTTGTTCTTCGCTTGGCTTCGAGCTTCTGGTGCTTTGAGAGCGATTCGCAGTGATAATGGCACGGAGTTCAAAAATGCTTCTTTGCTTCTTTTGTGCCGAGCGTGGTATTGAGCATCGGTTCTCCTCTCCACACGTCCCTCAACAAAATGGCGTGGTGGAAAGGAAGAATAGGACCTTGGTCGAAATGGCTAGGACGATGCTAGATGAGTATAGCACACCGAGGAGATTTTGGGTCAAGCTATTGCTACTTGCTGCCATATTGCAAATCGTGTCTTTTGAGACCTTCTTTAGGCAAGACTCCTTATGAGCTTCGCTTTTGGTAGAAAACCCTCTGCTTCGCATTTTCAGTTTTTGGATCAAAATGCTCAAAATGCTTTATCCTTAAGACAGGCAACTTAGATAAATTTGAATCAAGAACTTTTGATGGGGTATTTCTGGGTTATCCTGCTCATTCGAGGGGTTTTCGAGTTTTTAATACTGAGACTAACATTATTCAGGAGACTTGTAATGTCACTTTTGATGAGACTAGCCTGAGCTAGATCTATTGCTCTGAGATGATTTACAGTGACAGAGAGCATTTTTGTGGAGGAAGATGAGGACGAGGCTAATATCATTCCTTCATCTGCCACATGAAGCGCCCATATTGATACAAGATCCTCGCTACGCCTACTTCACCTTCGCTGAGGCTCTCGCATCTTCATCATCGCCAGACTGCGAGGTCGAAGAAACGTATCTCACCCGGTGCTCCACTTCGCATTCAAAGACAAAGATCCTCCTGCATGATAATAGGTAATCTACATGAGCGAGTCACTCGCTCTGTATAATGATACAAATCTCTACTCTCATTCAGCTTTTGTCGCTTCTTTTGAACCCCGCGATATATCACATGCTTTATCCGATTCTAGCCGGGTAAATGCCATGCATGAGGAGTTAGAGAATTTTGAAAGAAACAAAGTTTGGAACCTAGTAGAACCTCCTAGTGGTCATAATGTTATAGGAACCCGTTGGGTGTTTAAGAATAAACAAGGTGAGGATGGTTCTGTGGTTAGAAATAAGGCCAGATTGGTAGCTCAGGGTTTCAGCCAAGTTGAGGGGTTAGATTTTGATGAGACATTTGCTCCTGTTGCTAGACTAGAAGCCATTCAGATTCTCGCTTGCATTTGCTGCATCAAAAGGTTTTAAATTATATCAGATGGATGTTAAAAGTGCCTTTTTAAATGGTTTCATAGATGAGGAAGTGTATGTTAAGCAACCCCCTGGTTTTGAGGATCCCAAGTATCCAAATCGTGTGTTCAAATTATCCAAAGCTTTGTATGGTCTTAAACAAGCCCCTAGAGCCTGGTATGATAGACTTAAGACCTTCTTGCTTAAAAATAATTTTGAGATGGGTAAAGTGGATAAAACTCTATTTATTCTTAGACGTGACAATGACTTCCTGCTTGCTCAAATTTACGTGGATGATATTATCTTTGGTGGTTCCTCTAATGCTCTTGTTTCCAGCTTTTCTGACACTATGTCCAGGGAATTTGAGATGAGTATGATGGGAGAGCTTAATTACTTTTTGGGACTTCAAATTAAGCAATGCAAGGAAGGAACTTTCATCCATCAGACGAAGTACACTAAAGATCTACTCAAACGCTTCAACATGGGTGACTGCAAGCCAATTTCCACTCCCATGGCAACTTCGACTGTTTTGGATCCAGATGAGGAAGGAGAAGTCGTGGATCAACGCGAGTACCGCAGCCTCGAGACCGGACATTCACTTCACGGTATGCCTTTGTGCAAGATTTCAGGCGTCTCCGAGAACTTCCCATCGCCAAGCCGTTAAGCGTATATTCAGGTATTTACACTCTACCCTCTTATATGGCATTTGGTATTCCTGCTCTTCAGCTTTGTCCATTAGAGGTTTTTCGATTCGATTTTGCGGGTCGTTTGCTAGATAGGAAGAGTACCTCAGGCACCTGTCACTTCCTAGGCACTTCTCTTGTATCTTGGTCTTCTAGGAAGCAGTCTTCTGTTGCACAATCCACTGCTGAGGCGGAATATGTAGCTGCTGCTAGTTGCTGTAGCCAGATTTTGTGGATGACGTCCACTTTGAAAGATTATGGGTTAAACTTTGCTAGTGTTCCTCTTTTCTGTGATAACACTTCTGCTATTAATATTGCTAAAAACCCAGTGCAACATTCTAGGACTAAACACATAGACATTCGCTTTCACTTCCTTAAAGATCATGTTGAAAAAGGTGATATTGTGATGCACTTCGTAGAGTCCGAAGCTCAATTGGCGGATATTCTTACCAAGCCATTAGATCAAACCAGGTTTGCAACCTTGAGAAGTGAGTTAGGGGTAATTTATCCCTATGGGTTGGTTTGAGGGGGAGTCTGTCCTTTTCTAATCTTTTCTTGTTCTTTTGATCTTTTATTGTTCTTTTTCTGAACTTAGTGATCTTTTCGAACTTTTTAGGTTTTTAGGTTTTTTCATTGCATCTCATTGTGTCATATTGCATTCATATGAAAACTCCAACAAGGTATGAAAATTTTAAAAAAAAAATGCATTGTAATATAAGTTTTTCTGCTTATCTTTAAAAATTTGATGAAGCTTTGCCTATTACCCTTTAGAGCTTTTGTATTTCAATTCTTGCTCAATGTCATGTCTAGTTCTTTGACTTGCTAGAATTATCATGCTTTTACATGTGTAGCTAAGTCTTTGCTATATGAGCTAGAACCTTTTAAACAATTCAAACTAAGAAATTGCAATTTGTGGATGTTTTAGCGAGTTGCGCAATTAGTGCTCCTCTTGTGACATTGGCCCTGTCAGAATTGCTTTGTTAGCTCTTTGATCTAAAATTGACCATTACTTGAGCTTTTGTGTTCTTGAGATTCTAAAACTGCTCTTGTGAAAAATGAAAATCAAGATTGTCTTATGCTTAAATTGTGCCAAACTATTCTTACGAGACTGCTTGTCAAATGACATGAACTTGGAGATAGTTTGATGAACCAGACGATCTCATGGGGACTGCTTGTCAGAAATGACATGAACCTCAAGATTTGTCGCCCCGGTAGAAGCTTAGAAAGAGTTTGTGGATGGCTCCTAGTCCAGGATCTTCTTTACTAAGATATACCTTTAATCAACTTTTGGTCGAAGCTTAGGATGAGTTTGTGGATGGCTCCTAGTCCAGGATCTTGTCACTAAGTTAGATCATTAGTCAACTTCAATATTCAATGCAAATGAGAAAAATATTGACAAATGGGCGTTTACAAAATATTGAGCAAAATGATTCAATACGGGACTTGATTGACTCTTAATGTGGTCTTTGTTAGATTTTTGATCTCCTTTGACATTTTGACATGGCCAATTTCACTTTAGGATCCCTGTTGATGAACTTGCGGAATTTGAAGCGTTGCTTAAATTGATCAAATCTACTGCTTTACTTTTGAGCCTTTTTGCTTAGCTTTGATATATATGTCTTACCATGATCTTGCTAGCGCTGTCAGGCTTGATATGCTGTTTGTGCAATATTAGAGATACTAGCTTGTTCTTTTGGGTATTTTCCAAAGCTTCTTGTAATCAAAAATTGAAAAATACAAAAATTGAAGCCACTCCATTGCACTTCATGCATATTACTCTTTATGCTTCGTTTGTTTCTGCTTCTTCCTTTATTATCTCTTTTGTTATCTCTGGATGAGAGGAAGGCGTGATTCCTTGATGAATCCATTGTCAAAGGGGGAGAAGATGTGTTAATGAGATTATATTTCTTTGCTGGGGGAGAAGCTGTTGGGGGAGAAGTTTGTACAAAGGGGAGAAACTGAAAATTTGAAATTTGAGGATCATAGTGAGGGGGAGTTCTTGAGTTGCATTCTTACTGTCTTATTGAATATTCTGAAATTGAATTGCATTCTTTTATCCTCACAATGATCATAGGTCAATTGAACAATTGTTCTTTCATATGGACCTTATGTGAGAATTTTGACCCGTTTCTGGAAATTAAAGTTTTTATGCTTATTTTTTGCTTTGTCTCACATGCCTATACTATTCTGATGCCAGCTTGGTCATTTTCATTGCTTTTCCTTTCTTATGGACCAAGTTGTGCCTTTGTGCGAAAACTGCGAGTAAACTCGTTTTCAAACCTCTTACTTCCATTTTCTGGATAATTGCCAATGTGTTCATCAAGGGGGAGATTGTGGATTTCATGGGGATATGCTCCAGATCTTAGGATGATGTGACAATTGGCAATGGCGTTTACGGTTTGTCGTTTCACGCGTTTTCGACAAAGTTTCAGGCTTACTGCTCAGGGGCGGTCCGACCGGTCCTTGCACGGCGGTCCGACCGGTCCCATATCGGTCAGACCGGCCAGGTAGGGCGGTCGGACCGGCGATGACCAAAAGTGTTCAAATCGAGCTGGGCCAAAAATAGGTGTTGTAGACAAGTAAGGGGATCCCAATGCACTTGGTCTCATGATTTTTGGAGTCTTCAAGAAAAGTTCTATTGGTTTAAAGTTTCCGTAAGGTTTCGCTTTGGGAGTTTGAATTTCGGCTAAGTCCCAATGGCGGTCCGACCGCTCACGAGGAGCGGTCCGACCGCCATGGGCGGTCCGACCGCTCACTGGAGCGGTCGACCGTTTCTACTTGAACGCCGCCAACTTCGTGGTGATGTTGTTTTGTTAGGTCAAAGTCATTGGTTCCATGGCATATGATTTGCATGATGCATGTTTTGACTAACATGGGTCAAGTTGTGAAGAACTTGTTCCCGAATACGTGTTTTCTTGTATGTGGTTGTGCAGGTAGCTTGGTGGTCAACGACGGTCAACGGCGAGGAGAATCGGGACTAGACTTGAAGAGTTGAGGTTCAGAACGATCGACGATGCCGGGTGAGGTCAACGACTCAAGCGTGACACAAGATGGACAAGGGTGACCTATTGGCGAATCCATGGCACATGGTGAAGCGGTTTAGGTCAAAAGTTAAAGACGGCGCTTCGCGAAGCGTGCGTGTGTGACCCGTTTGTTAGTGGGCCTTAACGGGAGCCCAATTAAGTCAAACCCTAAGAGTTTTAGGCCTCCACTATAAATAGGAGGAGATGGTGGCTGCACCTCTTGCTCTCTCGCCTTTTTATGTTTCAAAACCCTAATTGTCTTTAGGGGAGTTGAGGTGGAGGCTAGGGCTCTTGATGGTTTGTGGTGAATTTCGTGATCCTTGATTGTCTACTGATCCATGATGGTGTGGATGTAATCCAGCTTCAATCACGAAATCAATCTATGCAAGATCGGTTCGAGTCGGTCCGGCCGATCGCATCATCACCGGCCGATCCGATTTTGAGCGGTCCGACCGCCAAAGACAACGCCGGTCGATCGCTGCAATCGGTCCGACCGGTTGAGTATAACTACGACCGCCTGCGCCTTTGTGAGTCTTGATAATCTTAGTTGATTTTGCTATATTGCTTAGGGGTTTAATTGGATTCAATACTAGTCTTCCGCTGTACTGGTATATTGATCTTCATAGCTTTCTAATAGCTACTGGAGTTAAATTGTATTGAGTTCATAATTTGTGAAAAAGTGAGCGTGCTCCTATTCACCCCCCCCCCTCTAGTCGCCTTTACGGTCCAACAAAGGAGGTGATCTTAGGTCATCCAAGGCTCCCCTTGAGTTCATGCCTAGTGCAATAGCAAGCAGTCTCATGAGAAAGAGTTGGTGAGATCAGTTTTTTCGCACAAAAGAGATCATTTTTGCTTTTGAAGTTTTTAGACCAACGATTAAAGATAAGTCAAGTTTCTTAACAAACTGACATAGCTTACTCTGAAACTCAATAAAGATTCAAGACCCAACTCAGCCTACTTGACATGGCGAGAATCACAAAAGGATAACTTCAACAGACTAGTCTCAAGAGCTATCATGACAATATTTTAATTCAAGTTGAGCATATTTTAATCACCTTAGCATGGCAAAGACTAAACTACACATAAAAAAGTCATGATAAATCTAGCAGTTTAGCATAAATCATGGCAAGATGTAAAGCAGTGAAAACAGATCATAAGGGATAATAGACAAGGCTCCATATGATTATATTGCAATGCAGGATGAAATGCACGAAAAATCCAAATCCCCTTCAGAATGAGATGCATCTTTTAATTCAGGTTGAGTTATGACAAATTTAAGAACTAGAAGAACCAAGATGAACTCCCCCTGAACCAAAGGAACAAAAACGAGAAACTGGAAAGAGAAAGAGAAAAGGCAGTCCTTAGAGCATAGATAAGATATAGAGAATACCAAAACTCAGACTGATTCTTATCTACCCCATATGATTCCAGGACTATTGGCTGATCAACTAACACACTAAGGAGCAAACACTGTCCCTGTCTACCCAAGGGTGGCCCGACCCTCGCTAGAACCTATAAGAAGTGAGTAAGCTCTACTTAGAGAGAGGAAAAACAGCTAATAAGCAGCATCCTAGAAGCACAAGATAAGAATTAGCAGTCAAAGCACTTTGGCAAGAGAAACAACAGTCCATAAGGACAAACCACCCCAAGCTCTGCCCGCAGAGCTGAAAACCGAGAGCTGTCCAAAGGCTTGGTGAAGATATCACCAACCGATGTTCACTCTCCACAAACTGAGCACAATGTCACCCTTCTCTACATGGTCTCAAGAAAGTGATATCCGATATCAATATGCTTGGTCCGAGAATGTTGCACTGGTTCTTGGCAATGCAAATCGCAGCGTGTTATCACAAAAGAGTGGAACACGGCCGACATTAACCCAAAGTCCCGCAGGTTGAGACCATCCAAAGCACTTGGCTACAAAGAATCGGCCGCAAAGAACGCACTCGGCCTCTGCAGCGGATCGTAACACCGCATCGCTTCCTTGAAGACCAGAGACAAGAGAAGTGCCAATGAATTGGCAAGTGCGAGGTGCTCTTCCTATCTATCCTACACCAAATAAATCGTGACGGAGAAGGCTCTAAGAGATAGACAAGAAGAGGAAGAGTACCAGATACCATAGTCAATGGTAGCTCGAAGGTACCGAAAGATACGCTTCACCGCCTGACGGTGAGATACGCGAGGAGAAGCCTGAAACCGAGCACAAAGATATACGGAGAAATGTATGTCTGGTCTCGAGGCTGTGAGGTACAAGAGAGAGCCAATCATGCTCCTGAACTCCTTTTGGTCAACAGTTCGCTGCCTTCATCCGATCAAGAGCACCAGAGATGCCATCGAGTTGACACTGGCTTTCCATCATTCATGTCGAAGCGCTTCAGGAGGTCTCGAGTGTACTTGCCTTGGTGAAGAAAAGTACCTTCCCGAGTCTGTTTGATTTGGAAGCCAAGGAAGAAGCTCAACTCGCCCATCATGCTCACTCAAATTCCGAGCTCATAACATCGGAAAACTGGGAAACGAGAGTATGTGAGGAGCCGCCAAAGATGATGTCGTACACATAGATCTGGACGAACAAAAGATCAGTGCCAAGACGGCGGATGAACAAGGTCTTGTCTATTTTACCCATTTCAAAACCATGACTCAGCAGATAGGACTTAAGCCTTTCATACCAAGCTCTGGGAGCCTACTTGAGTCCACACAAAGCTTTGAAAAGCCTGTAGACATGGTTAGGGTATTTGGGGTTCTCGAAACCTAGAGGCTATCTGACATAGACTTCTTCCTCAATAAGGCCATTGAGGAAAGCACTCTTGACATCCATTTGGTAAAGCTTGAAACCCTTAGAAGCTGCAAAGGCAAGCAGGATTCTAATGGCTTCAAGTCTAGCTACAGGGGCAAAGGTCTCTTCGAAATCTAGACCCTCAACTTGGGAGTACCCCTGAGCTACCAGCCTAGCCTTGTTTCGAATGACTAACCCATCTTCACTTTGCTTGTTCTTGAACACCCATTTGGTCCCAATGATATTGTGACCTTGAGGGGGCTCAACAAGGGACCAGACCTTGTTTCTTTCAAAGTTTCCCAACTCCTCATGCATGGCGTTTATCCAAGACTCGTCAGATAGAGCATGACAAACGTATTTGGGCTCAAATGAGGCGACGAAAGCAGAATGGAGACAAAAAAGCGACAAACCAGCTTTGGAACGTGTGACACGCTCAAAGAGGTCTCCAATGATCTGCTCTGAAGGATGATCTTTTTGGATATGTCTAGGAGGTCCAGGATGAGATGAATAAGTGGCCTCTACCTCATGAGCAGATGAGATAGAAACAGAGCCACTAGCTTCAGAAGAAGCAGAAGGTAAGGGATGATCTCCTCATGGAGCGGTGGAAGAAGGCACCTCAAGAGGAGGAGAAGGAACTGGATCGGGTAGACAACCCTCATCTCCATCCTCCTTGTAACATCCCAAATATGGGTTTGTGTTTCAAATGTAAGAAAATCAGAAGAAATTAAAACTTTTCTTGCATCTTGAAGCCTTGGTCATTTTTGGTAATTCTTTTCAAAAGAATTATGGAAAATCCCATTTAAATTCCTTTTTGACTCTAATCAAAAACCCTACTTGGCAAAGGTCTTTTGCCAAACCCTTGGAAATATTTTCCCTGAGTTCTTGGGAGACTTGGCAACACCTCTGAATTATCTCATGATTTTTAGAAATTATTTGATAATTTTTTAGGCCAGTCAAACCTTGGTCAAACTCTACATATAGCATTCTGGAATTTTTGGAGAAAAATGCAGTTCATAAAAGTCTCTGAAAATTTTATATAAGGTTCATCATCCAGTCAGCAACCTCCAGTTAAAATTTCATAAATACTGGAGCTTGTTTGCTATCTCAATTAATTTTCCTAACTCAGCTCAGCAAATAACTCAAAAATCAATCTTTACTGTTCTTCGGGTTCGAATCAAACTCGGGTTCGAGCCATCAGACTCAGTCGGGTCAACTAAACGCACCGGCTCGGTCGTTCGGGCGCGAGTGTGGTGAGTCGTTGGATCGGCATCGAACGCCCACGTCGCAGAACGCTCGACCATCCGAGCGCGCCGATCCATTTGAACCGCTGGAGTCTAAATCGAGGGTCCACAACGCGTGAACGCTCGACTATCCAACGCCTCGCGCAATGTGAACCGTAGGATCCAAATCAACGGCCCGAGATCAAGCGCGATCGAATCGTTATAATCAACCCGTTCTAATTCACCGTCCGATTAAATCCAACTACCGTCCTCTTTCGTCCTCCTCCGCAAGCGCGCGGCCAAAGTCAACAAAGTGGTGGCATGCACAGTACACTTCGGCAGAGCAGGGTCACCTCAAGCTTTCAGCCAACGGCTCTTCCGCATTTATTGCTCCCGTCCGGCCACCTCCATAGTCGCTGCCTCCATCGCTTTACCGCCTCGCCGCCTCGGCCGACCTCACAGAGTGCTTCCCATTTTTAATGCCGTTGTTCTCTTGCTCCTTCGGCTATAAGACTCCTCCAGTGGCTTCCATAGCTTCTTTCGAACACCCTTGAGCTGCAGAGCCACTGTTAGTGCATTGCTCGAGCTCCATTTCAAAAATTTGTTCTCGGTCGCCATTACTGCCATTGCCGAGCTTCAGAGTTTGCAGCGAAAGTGGTGCTCCGGTCTTTCTCACTCAAATTCCTGGCTGCCTTAGCTTCCTCTCCTCTCTGTGAGCAATAGCCCTCACTCAATTTTTCATTTGCTTGCAGAGAGCAGATCAATTTCGGATTTCCCTCTTTCCGGCCGAAATCTTCATTTTCTTCACCCGAGCCGATTCGACCTTCCTCTGTGCATTCTTTGGGCTTAGGTAACTTCTTATTAGTCCCTAGTTGTTTGGCACCCGCTCCCTTGAACCGCAGCTGAGCGTTTTTGCCGTTTTCGTTTTGGTCATTTTGAGCCACTTCGGTTCCCTCCGGCTTGCCGACGCTCGTCCACCGCAATTAATTCGTGGTACCATTAGGTGCGCAATGATGTTTGGGACCCATTTTGGGCACTTGCTCGCACCGCCGCGACCGGAGCCGCCGGCGGCGAGCCGATCTTCCCCGTAATTTTTGCCGAACGAAAACAGGGAGACGGTTTGAACTTGAGTCGATGCGGACCGTCGATTCTTAGATCTACGGCCCAGGATCGCGCGAAAGTTTGAATTAATCGCACGCCTAATCGGTGGACCGTTGATCCAAGATCAACGGTCCCGATTCGAGTGAACGCTCGACCGTCCAAAGGTTCGGTCCGTGGACCGTTGGATCCAAGATCAACGGCTCCTATGCGTGTGAACGTTCGACCTCCGAACGCCTAATCTGACGCGAACCGCTGGATCCGCATCCAACGGTGAGCGCTTAGGGTTTGTGAATCGCTGTTATCCCGTGGACCTGGACCGTTGGATCCAAGATCAACGATCCAAGTTCGTCCACGTTGTTTTAATTTCTGGTTTTTCCCGAAAGGATTTATTTATCAACTGAAAAATGTGATAACTTGTAAAATGCATAACTAATTCATTTTAATTCCTTTTCGGTTGATTCAAATTTTGTTGGTTATGTTTTCAACTGCACTTTAATTTAAAAATGTTTCCAACCCCAGTATAGCTCCAGAAAATTTTGCTAATGAATAGTAGCATTTTTTATTTATGGGGCTGAGCAAAATTGTTTTGCTCATATCTTTTGCATTAAGAATCCAAATCAATTGGTTCTTGTTGCATTAGTCCTTAAAAATCATGCTCTTCCTATTGTAAAAATTTGAGAGCTTTTTGTTGAAGTTGGCTGTTGGATCTTTTCGGTTTCTTTTGCCTTATTGGTTCTTTTTGGTTCTTTCGATAGGATCCGAAGAGCACATTAACACCGAGAGTGATCCCCAGCAAACAGGGCAACTTCAATCAGGCAAGCAGTTTGATCATGTTAATCCCATTATTTTTCAAGTCTAATATATTGATTTCAACTTGTATGTATGCCTTGCTATTTTGTGTTAAATTATGGTTAGTATCCTATAGTTGCATAATCAGAGGAATTGTTTACCTCTACTACCTTGAGCCTAGGTTATTTGCTATGATTTGAGTTCGATGGATGAGCTCTTGTCACTTAGTAGATTACGATTTGAAATTGCTTAGAAATGCTTAGTTTCGGTAGTAATGGGCGATCATCGATTGTAGTCGATGATCTTGAGCACACACCTTATTATTATTCCATTATGTCCAAAGACTTATGCTTTGTTATTTTGTAAAGTCAAAATCAAAATGGAAAATATTATTTTGGACTTGGGCAAGTGGTTGGATGGTGGGTTATTGGGTTTGTGGATGTCTTGCCTAAGTCAACAAGGACCGAACATCTTGTGTCACACTCTCCAAGCACTTTTGCGCACTAACCACATGAGGGTTATATGGGACCCTCTTGACCTAGTACTTTGGAGTGTGTTATCTCCGAGTCGCAGGAGGAGCGTTGTGTGTGTTGTGTGAAAAGGAATTGTGTTCTTGTGTTTGGGTGTGGTGGAGTTTCCGGATGGACTCTCCACCTCGAGGGGCGCCGCAGCTTGTCCAAGGCTTTACCTGTGACGGTAGTTGTCCGAGGTCGGGCCACGACACCGACACAACGTATGGGTTTCTATCCATACGGCGACTCGGGTTAATACATAATATTGGAAACGCTCAGAGGACTTAGCCGTGCGCAGATACCTAAGGAAGTGTGCTTAATAGCTTGGCAAAAAGGCGGTCCGCGTGTGGGTAAAATGGTACACCCCGCAGGATAAAACTATTCAATAGCCTCGCCCTAGGTTATGGACACGCTTGGTTAGGTTTTGCAAGAGTTAGACTACAACCTTTTAAATTAAAATTTGATATGGTTGGCATGAATGGGTAATTCATGCTATTGTTGTGGTGACTAACGGTTTAGTCACTTCCAGGATTGTTGTTGTTTTCTATCTACTGTTATATTGTTGTCTCTTGCGGTTATTTGAACATTAAAAACAGATTTGCCAACTTGCTTTTAAATGTACTACATTATTGCAAATGGAAACTTGCTTTATGCTAAAATGAAACATATAGCCTCCACTTCAATGAGCTTGCATGTAGTATATATACAGTTTGTTATTCCACATGTAAGTCTTATGAGTACATTCAGTACTCACCGCTTTTGCCTACGCTTTTGTTTGTAGGGGAGGAAGGTGAGCCCCAAGGGCCTCACTTTTGTGAGATGTGCTGTGGTTTCGACGACTAGCTTGGCGGTCCAGTCGGTTGCCTTGTGGGTTAAAGGCACACTGATTGGCTCTTTTGTTGTAGCCATCTTATGGCACTTTTGCTTCATTGCTTAATTATTGTTGTCTCTTTTATCGCTGGCCGATTGGCCTCTTTTGTAATGACTCGCTTTGATATTATTAATACTTCGCTCGCTCGTGTTTCGTTCTATGTGGATGAATGGAATTGATACACAAATATTGTGATGAGGTGTGTATACTGCACTGGGAAGTATACATGTCTCGAGTCTCGGATTATCTCGCTTGTGATGCTAGGTCCGAATGGATGGTTAAGATTACAAGTTGGATAAACCGGGTCTCACAAGGTTTGTATCGAGCCATACCGACCGTAGTAACCTGTTGGTCGCCTTTAGGATATTTTGGAAAACTTTATTTTCAAAGTATCAAATGATTTATGAAAGCTTAAGTAAGTTCTCAGATTTTCTTCCTTACCTATCTTAGCTTTCTCCTCTCATCTTACTCTAATTTGAGTTTGAAAGTTGTTTTCCTCTCATCTCCTTTTCAAAGGTAGTGTTATCGATTAAATGGGTTTTGGGAACCACTGAGTTTGGCAAATTGAAGTGCTTAGGGTTTTGAAGTTTCGGATCAAGATTTCGCTAGAGGCTTGATGCGAATCGACAAGACGCTCAACTTCCGCATAAAGAAGCTCAAGGGTTTCTGATGGGACCACTGAGCTTGGCAAGTTGAAGTGTGCCAGATTTTGAAGTTTCTAGGATAGAAGACTTCTACCGAAGCTTGATGCTAAATCGCTACAAGAACCTCAATTTCCTGACAGCAAGCTCGATGGTTTCTAATGGGGTAGAAAATGAGAGGATAATCAACTAAAACTTGTGGGGTTAAAAGGGTAAGATGTGATACTAGTTAGCTATGTATCTAACACTATTTTCGCTGATTTAGCCTTGATCTTAAGTGGTATTAGATCTTACCTTGATCTTCTGATTTTTATCTTCTCAAACAATTACTCGTTCATTCAATACGGGTTAGTTGCATTGGGATGTTGAGCTTTGGTTTTATGATTCCTTGCTGTTTTGGAGTCTTTTATAAGCCTTTTTAAAGTTATGTACTTGTTGTTTTCGGCTTTCGATTAGGTGATATTCCATTCCCTAGTCGTTAGCTTTTGCTTCATTTCGCTTTGTTTTCGGTCTAGTTTTTAACCCAAGTTTCTTGTATCAGATGGCCGGGCGCACTGTAGCGGCCAAGGCTGGCCACCGTCCGACGAGATCTTCCTCCTCCTCCGACCATGGCCGAGGTCCTTCTTCGATCGAGCGCAACCGTAGAGGACAGAGGGTTCTTCTCGACGCCATCGCGCGCAACACTTCCGCCTCTACCGGTGCTTCGTGATCCGTCAAGGGAGGGACACCACCGCTGGGGACTTGCGGAGTTTCTTCCCACCCACCCCACGCTCTCCGTGTCCGAGGACTCGCTGACGCAGACGATCGCTTCGGCTCGTTGACCAAAGCTTTGTATAGCGCAGCGCCGTGAGCACGAAGGCGCTGCTCGCATCGCACTACCGAGGGTGCAGCTTTGTCTTGGTGGGAGAGCTTTCTCGCCATGCACCGACGGTCACACCGCCTCTCGAGGAGTTCCGCATCGCCTCCGCCGCTCTCACATTCCTTCCACCGATGAGGTCAAGAAGAAGGAGTTCTTGTCGCCGCATAAGGACGCTTTCTCACCACGAGTATCTTTACGAGTTCAACCATTTGGCTCGTTATGTTCGGAGGAGGTGGCCACCGATGAGGCCAAGCAAGAGAAGTTCAAGGATGGTTTGTCCGAGGAGCCGCAGGACAAGCTATCCATCGCTGACTTTCCGATTTCCGTGCCTTGGTGGACAAGGCCATCGCTGCCGAGCACGCGGGAGAGCACTTGTGGATTCCCGCAAGCGCAAGTGGAGGCCCACAAGTCAGCCGCAGCCAATTCTTTCCGCTCCTGTTGGGCGCCTCCGGTCCCGCCCTCCGCCTTCAAGACTTCGAGATCGCCAAGACTCGCCTCGCCCTTCGCAGCCGTGCCCCAATCACGCACCGCGAAGTCACCAGAGGCCTCCGCACAGTCGCGGATGTCACCTGCTTCTTCTGCAACGACAAGGGGCATTATGCAAATAATTGCCCCAAGAAGACAGGAGCAGCCCCTCGTCCTAATCGATGACGCGGGCAAGGAGGTGGTTCTTCGCAGGACCGAAGATAGTCCCTACTACCCAAGGTGTGGGTAGTGGTCGCGCCAACCTCATCTCACAGAGGAGGCACAGAGGCGCCCACGCCTTGCCGGGTACCCTTTCTCTAACTCTTATCCTCGCCATCGCTTTGTTTGATTCAGAGCATCTCATTCTTTGTTTCAGTCTTTTCGCTATTAGTGAGCTCCTCTTTACTCCATTGTTGGTCCCGTTGCTCATTCGCTCTCCTGGTTCGGAGTTGAGAGCTGAATCTGAGTGTAAGGATGTCCCAGTTGAGATCGAGGGAGTGAGATTCTTCGCGAATCTTGTTCTCCTCCATTCAAAGAAGTTTAGATGTAATTCTTGGTATGGATTGGTTGTCTCAAAGATAAGGGACAAATCGATTGCGCCAAGAAGTGTGTCTCTATCTAGTCTTTTCCGCGAAAGCAGTTCGCTTCCGGTCGCTAGGTCCGCATCTCTTCGCGCTTGAAGCGAAGCCCGCTCTAGATATTAATGAAGTCCCAACAGTTTGTGCCTTCGTTGATGTCTTTCCTGAAGATCTTCCCAGATGCTACCAGCTCGAGATCTCGAGTTTGTCATTGAGTTGGTTCCCTGATCGCCTCGATTTCAAAGAGGCACTATCGGATGCCACCGAACGAGTTGGTGGAATTGAAGAAGCAACCGAGTGAGCTGCAAGAAAAGGTTTCATTCGCCTAGCTCATCTCCGTGGGGCCGCCCCGCATCTTCGTGAAAGAAGAAGGACAATACTTTATGATGTGCGCTGATTACCGTCCGCTTAATGAGGTAACGGAAAGAACAAGTATCCATTGCCCCGCATTGATGATCTCTTTGATCAATTAACCGAGCTCGAGTATTCTCCAAGATTGATTTGAGAGTGGGATATCATCAAGTTCGGATACGACCGAGGATATTCCAAAGACGGCCTTCTACTCGCTACGGCTTGTATGAGTACACCGCCATGTCATTTGGCTTAACCAATGCTCCCGCTTTGTTCATGAACCTCATGAATTCGGTATTCATGGAGTATTTGGATAAGTTTGTCGTGGTCTTCATCGATGATATTCTTATCTATTCTAAGAACGATGAGGAACATGATGAGCATCCGCGCTTGTGTTAGGCAGCTTCGTGAGCACCACCGTATGCGAAGTTCAAGAAGTGCGCTGCTCGCTGAAGGAAGTGGCCTTCTTGGGTCATGTTCTTTCAAAGGGGCATAGCCGCTGATCCTAGCAAGGTCAGCCGATGTTCTTTCATGGGTTCAAATTTACTTCGCAATCAAGCGCGGAGTTTTCTCGCTTAGGATATTATCGCCGCTTTATCGAGAACTTTCCAAGATCGCAGCCGGCGACGGAGTTGCTCAAGAAGGACAAGAAGTTCTTGTGGTCCGATGCTTGTGAGGAAAGCTTCCAAGTACTTAAGGAGCGCTTGACCACCGCTCCCGCCCTCGTTCTTCCCGACATCCATCGGCTTCGATATCTTTTGCGATGCTTCGCCGAGGACTCGGTTGTGTCCTTATGCAAGAAGGCAAGGTAGTGGCCTATGCATCAAGGCAATTGAGACCTCATGAACTCAACTATCCTACCCATAACTTAGAATTAGCCATGTGATTCATGCACTTAAGATTTGGCGACATTACCTAATCGGTAATCGCTATGGCGTATTCGATCACAAAGCCTAAAGTATTTGTTCACCCAACCAGATCTCAACCTCGTGCAAAAGAGATGGTTGGAGTTGATCAAAGACTATGACGTGGTATTCACTACCATCCGGCAAGGCGATGTCGCTGCCGATGCGCCACGAAAGCGCATTGCAATGCCAGATACTCCGTGAGCGCCACCACTCTTCCGAGGAATTTCAGCGTCTCAACTTGGGATTGGTTGAGCATGGTTCCCTCGCTGCCTTGGTTGTGCAACCAACCTTGGTGGATCGGATTAAAATCGCTCAGCAAGCAGATGGTGGAGTGAGCCGCATCAAGGAAAATGTCAAGAACGGTACAGCCAAGTGCTTCTCCGAGGATGAGCACGGTGTGGTAAGGTTCGGGCAACGCCTTGTGGTTCCAAAGGACATGGAATTGCGGAATTTGATTCTCCGTGAAGCCCATGATTCGCCTTTGTCTATTCATCCCGGGGCCACAAAGATGTATCAAGATCTTCGTCAAGGATTTTGGTGGACTCGAATGAAGCGGGAAATTGCAAAGTTCGTTGCCGAGTGCGACGTGTGTCGTCGTGTCAAGGCCGAGCATCAGCGTCCAGCAGGACTGCTTCAGCCTTTGCCTATTCCTGAATGGAAGTGGGATTCGATCAGGATGGATTTTATCACCGGTTTGCCTCGCACCTCCAAGGGCAAGGATTCCATCTGGGTTGTCATTGATCGATTGACGAAAGTAGCCCATTTTCTGCCAGTACGGACCAATCTTAGTGTGAGTCTACTAGCGGACTCTATATTTCCGTGATCGTCGCTTGCATGGTGTACCAAGACGATCGCTTTGATCGCGCAGGCGCTTTTCACCGCTGTGTTTTGGAAGTGTTTGCAAGAGGCTATGGGAACCTGTTCACCTTTAGCACAAAGATATCACCCCTAAACCGATGGTCGACCGAAGGGTCAACCAAGTGTTGGAGGACATGCTTCGTGCTTGTGTCCTCTCCTATGAAAAGAATTGGGAGAAATGTTTGCCATTTGCCGAGTTTTCCTACAACAACAGCTTTTCAAGCTAGTCTCGCATGTCACCTTTGAGGCCTTATACGGAGAAAGCGCAGAACCCCGTTGAATTGGTCCGAGGTCGCGAAGACCTTTCTTTGGCCCGACTCGATCAATGAGGCCGAGAGTCAAGTCCAATTTTATTCGTGATCGCTTGCGCACACCAATCCAGCAAAAGAGCTATGCGGATCGCCGCCGCCGTGAGTTGAGCTTTGAGCCTAATGACTTTGTTTATCTCAAAGTCTCTCCTTTGAAGGGCCATCAACGCTTTCGCCAAGGGCAGCTAGCTCCTCGATATGTCGGTCCTTACCGTGTTATCGAGAAGAAAGGAGCTGCTTGCCTATAAGTTGGAGTTGCCACTGCACTCGAAGGGGTACATGATGTTTTCCATGTGTCCCAATTAAAGAAGTGCCTCCGCGTTCCAACTGAGGAAGCTCCGTTGGAAACTCTTGATGTTCAGGAAGATTTG
This sequence comes from Hsuehochloa calcarea, assembly GCA_036346395.1. NCBI lineage: Eukaryota > Viridiplantae > Streptophyta > Magnoliopsida > Poales > Poaceae > Hsuehochloa > Hsuehochloa calcarea. The sequence continues at coordinate 51,726,308 of CM070610.1, read as the reverse complement.
ACCTACAAGGAGCACCCTGTTCGCATCCTTGAAGAGACCGAACGAAGAACAAGGAATAAAACTATCAGATTTCTCAAAGTTCAGTGGTCAAACCATTCTGAGGATGAGGCTACTTGGGAAAGGGAAGATCGTCTCTGGGCAGACTATCCAGCTTTCTTTACCGAGTAAGCCAAATCTCGGGACGAGATTTTTGTAAGGGGGGAGGTTTTGTAACATCCCAAATATGGGTTTGTGTTTCAAATGTAAGAAAATCAGAAGAAATTAAAACTTTTCTTGCATCTTGAAGCCTTGGTCATTTTTGGTAATTCTTTTCAAAAGAATTATGGAAAATCCCATTTAAATTCCTTTTTGACTCTAATCAAAAACCCTACTTGGCAAAGGTCTTTTGCCAAACCCTTGGAAATCTTTTCCCTGAGTTCTTGGGAGACTTGGCAACACCTCTGAATTATCTCATGATTTTTAGAAATTATTTGATAATTTTTTAGGCCAGTCAAACCTTGGTCAAACTCTACATATAGCATTCTGGAATTTTTGGAGAAAATGCAGCTCATAAAAGTCTCTCAAAATTTTATATAAGGTTCATCATCCATCAAGAACCTCCAGCTAAAATTTCATAAATACTGGAGCTTGTTTGCTATCTCAATTAATTTTCCTAACTCACCAAAGAAATAACTCAAAATCAATCTTTATCGTTCTTCGGTTCAATCAAACTCGGTTCGAGCCATCGACTCGATCGGGTCAACTAAACGCACCGCCTCGGCCGCTCGGGCGCGAGTGTGGTGAGTCGTTGATCGGCATCGAACGCCCACATTCGCAGAACGTCGACCATCCGAGCGCGTCGATCCATTTGAACCGCTGGAGTCTAAATCGAGGGTCCACAATCGCGAACGCTCGGACTATCCGAACGCCTCGCGCAACGTGAACCGTAGGATCCAAATCAACGGCCCGAGATCAAGCGCGATCGAATCGTTATAATCAACCTGTTTAATTCAGCCGTCCGATTAAATCCAACGGCCGTCCTCTTCGTCCTCCTCCGCTGCGCGCCGCCAAAGTCAACAAGCAGTGGCGTGCACAAGACACTTCGGCAGAGCAGGTCACCTCAAGCTTTCGACCAACGGCTCTTCCGCATTTATTGCTCCCGTCCGCCACCTCCATAGTCGCTGCCTCCATCGCTTTACCGCCTCTGCCGCCTCGGCCGACCTCAAGACAAAGGCTTCCCATTTTTAATGCCGTTGTTCTCTTGCTCCTTCGCTATAAGACTCCTCCAAAGGGCTTCCTTAGCTTCTTTCGAACACCCTTGAGCTACAGAGCCATCATAGTGCATTGCTCGAGCTCCATTTCAAAAATTTGTTCTCGGCCGCCATTATCGCCATTGCCGAGCTTCGTAGTTTGCAATGAAAGTGGTGCTCCGGCCTTTCTCACTCAAATTCTCGCCTTAGCTTCCTCTCCTCTCTGTGAGCAATAGCCTCACTCAATTTTTCATTTGCTTGCAGAGAGCAGATCAATTTTGATTTCTTCCGCCGAAATCTTCATTTTCTTCACCCGAGCCGATTCGACCTTCCTCTCGTGCATTCTTTGGGCTCTGTAACTTCTTATTAGTCCCTAGTTGCTTGGCACCCGCTCCCTTGAACCGCAAATCAACGCTTTTGCCGCTGCTTTGGTCATTTTGAACCACTTTGCTGCCTCCGCTTGCCGACGCTCGTCCACCGCAATTAATTCGCTGGTACCATTAGGTGCGCAATGATGTTTGTGACCCATTTTGGGCACTTGCTCGCACCGCCATGCGCGGAGCCACCGGGCGGCGAGCCGATCTTCCCGCCATTTTTGCCGGACGAAACAGGAGAGACGGTTTGAACTTGAGTCGACGCGACCGTCGATTCTTAGATCTACGCCCGTGATAGCGCGAAGTTTGAATTAATCGCACGCCTCTAATCGCGGACCGTTGGATCCAAGATCAACGGTCCCGATTCGAGTGAACGCTCGCACCGGCCCGAAGGTTCGGTCCGTGTGGACCGTTGGATCCAAGATCAACGGCCCTATGCGCGTGAACGTCGGACCGCCTAACGCCTAATCTGACGCGGAACCGTTGGATCCAGATCCAACGGTGAGCGTTTAGGGTTTGTGAATCGCGCGTTATCCCGTGGACCTGGACCGTTGGATCCAAGATCAATGATCCAAGTTCGTCCACGTTGTTTTAATTTCTGGTTTTTCCCGAAAGGATTTATTTATCAACTGAAAAATGTGATAACTTGTAAAATGCATAACTAATTCATTTTAATTCCTTTTCGGTTGATTCAAATTTTGTTGGTTATGTTTTCAACTGCACTTTAATCTAAAAATGTTTCCAACCCCAGTATAGCTCCAGAAAATTTTGCTAATGAATAGTAGCATTTTTGATTTATGGGGCTGAGCAAAATTGTTTTGCTCATATCTTTTGCATTAAGAATCCAAATCAATTGGTTCTTGTTGCATTAGTCCTTAAAAATCATGCTCTTCCTATTGTAAAAATTTGAGAGCTTTTTGTTGAAGTTGGCTGTTGGATCTTTTTGGTTTCTTTTGACTTATTGGTTCTTTTTGGTTCTTTCGATAGGATCCGAAGAGCACATTAACACCGAGAGTGATCCCCAGCAAACAGGGCAACTTCAATCAGGCAAGCAGTTTGATCATGTTAATCCCATTATTTTTCAAGTCTAATATATTGATTTCAACTTGTATGTATGCCTTGCTATTTTGTGTTAAATTATGGTTAGTATCCTATAGTTGCATAATCTGTAGGAATTGTTTACCCTCTACTACCTTGAGCCTAGGTTATTTGCTGTGATTTGAGTTCGATGGATGAGCTCTTGTCACTTAGTAGATTACGATTTGAAATTGCTTAGAAATGCTTAGTTTCGGTAGTAATGGGCGATCATCGATTGTAGTCGATGATCTTGAGCACACACCTTATTATTATTCCATTATGTCTAGCACTTATGCTTTGTTATTTTGTAAAGTCAAAATCTGAAAATGGAAAAATATTGTTTTGGACTTGGGCAAGTGGTTGGATGGTGGGTTATTGGGTTTGTGGATGTCTTGCCTAAGTCAACAAGGACCGAACATCTTGTGTCACACTCTCCAAGCACTTTTGGGTACTAACCACATGAGGGTTATATGGGACCCCTCTTGACCTAGTACTTTGGAGTGTGTTATCTCCGAGTCGCAGGAGGAGCGTTGTGTGTGTTGTGTAAAAAAGGAATTGTGTTCTTGTGTTTGGGTGTGCGGTGGTGGAGTTTCCTGGATGGACTCTCCACCTCGAGGGCGCCGCAGCTTGTCCAAAGCTTTACCTGTGGATTTAGTTGTCCGAGGTCACCACGACACCGACACAACGTATGGGTTTCTATCCATACGGCGACTCAAAGTTAATACATAATATTAGAAACGCTCAGAGGACTTAGCCGTGCTTGATACCTAAGGAAGTGTGCTTAATAGCTTGGCAAAAAGGCGGTCTGGCGTGTGGGTAAAATGGTACACCCTGCAGGGATAAAACTATTCGAATAGCCTCGTCCTAGGTTATGGACACGCTTGGTTAGGTTTTACAAGAGTTAGACTACAACCTTTTAAATTAAAATTTGATATGGTTGGCATGAATGGGTAATTCATGCTATTGTTGTGGTGACTAACGGTTTAGTCACTTCTGTGATTGTTGTTGTTTTCTATCTATCGTTATATTGTTGTCTCTTGCGTTATTTGAACATTAAAAACAGATTTGCCAACTTGCTTTTAAATGTATTACATTATTGAAAATGGAAACTTGCTTTATGCTAAAATGAAACATATAGCCTCCACTTCAATGAGCTTGCATGTAGTATATATACAGTTTGTTATTCCACATGTAAGTCTTATAGTACATTCAGTACTCACCGCTTTTGCTACGCTTTTGTTTGGTGGGAGGAAGGTGAGCCCTAAGGGCCTCACTTTTGTGAGATGTGCCGTGGTTTCACGACTAGCTTGGCGGTCCTGGTCGGTTGCCTTGTGGGTTAAAGGCACACCGATTGGCTTCTTTTGTTGTAGCCATCTTATGGCACTTTTGCTCATTGCTTAATTATTGTTGTCTCTTTTATCGCTGGCCGGCTGGCCTCTCTTTGTAATGACTCGCTTTGATATTATTAATACTTCTGCTCGCTCGTGTTTTGTTCTATGTGGATGAATGGAATTGATACACAAATGTTATGATGAGGTGTGTATATCGACTGGAAGTATACATGTCTCGAGTCTCGGATTATCTCGCTTTGTGATGCTAGGGCCGAATGGATGGTTACATTAAAAGCCGGATAAACCGGGTCTCGCGACTCTCAACTTCTTCAAGATAGACTCGGATCGCTTCTAGAGAACTCGAGATATCGCCTAGTCCTGACCGCCTCATCAAGGTTACCTCACTGTGTTTCTACCAACTTACTAGACTCGCAGCCTGCACTCTATAGGCACGAGAAGAAGTCGAGTAACCTGTAAAGATCCCATCACAAGATCGTGATTCAACTTATCTAGGTTCCTGCACTTCAAAATAAAACACTTGCAACCAAACACACGAAAATGAGAGACGCTGGTTTTCGCCATATCTCAACTCATAAGAAGTGCGATGCAAGAGTGCCCAAGAAAGACTCATAGAAACATGACAAGCAAGAGCAATAGCCTCACCAAAACTTCCTAGGTGTAGAGTACTCATCAAGCATCGCCCCGCCATCTCGACTAAGGTACGGTTCTTCCTCTCCACAACGCCATTCTGTTGGGGGACGATGGAGACGAGAACGGTGCTCTACACTGCCTCACCACGAAACTCTCAAAGTAGGAATTTTGAACTCGTGCCATTATCACCGCGAATTGCTCGTAATGCACCCGGGAGCTCAACAGAAAGCCTACTAAAAGACCTCTAAAAGTGAAAACGCCTCATCCTTCGAGGCTAAGAAAACACCCAAGAATACCTCGAGAAGTCATCGACCACGACAAGCACGTACTCACTTCCCTCCCACCGATCGCACTCTAGCCGGTCCTATTGTGTCCATATGGAGCGCTTGACCGTGCATCCGCTATAGTCATCAGAATCGGATAATGTGAAGCGGCAACCATTTTGCCGCGTGCAAGGAGCACAAACAAGATCCTTGACCATTTTGAGTTTCGCAAACCACGAATGAGATCGTGGCCGCTTAACTCGGTCGATGATCAAATCCTATATGACCAAGTCTCCTATGCCGTAAAGTCAAATCACGGATTCGTAGCAACTAAACACCGAGAGGATCACCGTAAGACTCATAAAAATCAGCAAGAAAATCCTCCCATATCGAGAAATCCCGCAAACTAGGCTACCCAAAAATCAAGAATTTTGCAATTGTTTTTCTTAAAGCTCACCTCAGAACTCGCCATCCAGAAGTCGAGAGACTCAAAGCGATTATACCGCAGCTTACTTACTAAGGCAACATCTTTCAAAATAAAAGAATTATTAATGCTCACAAGACTTTTAGCGATGACGCGCCTAAATGAAGCATCTCCAAGGTGATCGCCTCATCACCTCGAGCACGGCTAGGAAGAAAACCAACGAGAGTCTCCTGGCCATATGACGAGAACACCCTTGAGTCTACAATCCGCACCTTTCCTTCCCAAATTCGCGAACCTGAGTCAAACAGAGAGTAAAGTCTCAGTACTGGGGTGAATCAACAGTGATTTTGGCACCCAATACTGAGTAACACGTCGAATAGATGAAGTAGTCAAGCAAGATTGACCTCTATCTACCCTACGCCTCGCCACTCAACAAGCCGTAAGGTCTGTAGGCAGACTGGTCGTTATCGAATCCGATCGCTATGGAAGAGCGAGTCGGAATTCTAGCAACATGCTGATCACGCCGCGGATAGCCATCTCGAAAGGGAAACCGAGATCTACTCTCAAAGCGATGGAAGTCACGACCAAAGGGAGCATGAGGACGAAAATCAGAAAACTCAGAAAAACCAAGTCCTCGATGTCGCCCTAAATCATCACCGAGCAAACCTAGACCTCATGTTAGTCTTAGGTGCACTCATGGTCCGGGTCGACCTCAATGCGCCTAAAAGACTCAACATGATCTCTACGCGATCTTGGCGCTCAAGCAATGATCAACCATGTGTCCATCCTTCCGACTGTAGGTGCAATGATACTTCGCTTCTCGAGAGGTCGGCCGCAGTGGAATCACCTTGTCCGTCAGAGATCCTTTGAAGAAAACCCACGATTTAAAATTTACTTTCTCACCCGGCTTAGTTTTTATCACACCGTGCTATGGTTCCGAGCACGATGTGGATTCTTTCTCATGTCCTTATGGACATCGATCCTAGACCCCGATTAAATTTACAAATCTTGGATTGGTCTAGAATGAGATTGAGCTTCTTCTTACCTCCTACAAATTTCTCAAGAGTGTTCATAAGATACCGACACTCAAAAAGAGAGGTGCAAGAAGAGCAGGGGAAGAAGGAACAAAGAAGGTAAGGGAGCGTAAGAAGAACCAACAAAGAGAGGAAAGATTGGCTTGTGCATGCACACCGACTTTGGAGGACAAATTCCATCGCTACTGATTGGTTCACGCTACTAGCGCTCTACCAAACCCTTAGACTTCTTCCCAAAGACACACAATACAAGCGGATGATTGTGTCTCCGTAGGTCCTTAGTTAGCTTCACACATTTTTCATCCAAAGCAACCAAATTACATTTTAGTATATTACACTGATTGCATGGTGAGCTAACAAGGTCCTTAGAACCATGCTGAGCCAGTTTGTTATTGTGATCAATTATTTTTTGAAACTGTTTGGATACAGATTCTAGTTCAGCAGTTAACTTCGGACAGTTTAAACAACAAACAATGGGCTCTAATAAAGCAGCTTGAATTCAACAATTTTGTGATCTCGCCTGCTTTAGGTTCATCTTAAGATTATTACAATTTTCACAAGTCTCGGCAGATCGAGCAACATGGTATATAGACCTCTAAACGAGTTGTCCTTAACCTCATAGGAGGTGCAAGCAAGAGCCTCAACAAAGAGTAGATGAAGGAGGTGCTACCCTACTCATCTCTATTTCAAAGAAGAAGGCTAATGTTCTCCACTTTAATCATGTCTAATTCAAGACACACTATCATGCAAGGTCCTTAGTTTTTCCATGTCATCAAGCAGAGCACAACATGTGTCACAATCATCACTAAGGGAGCAGATGTAAGTAAGGTAAGCTCCAAAGGATAGTCTAGCTACTTCCTTCTCCAACTCAAGACACTTAGCCCTAGACTTGGCATGAAATCTACCTAGCTTAAGAAAAGCATCATTAAGTCGGTCGTAAGTGGGACTAACCTCATCGGAGTTGGAGTACACCATTGTCGCTAGATCGCCCCGAGGGCCATGAAGCACATGCCGAGAAGTTGCCGCCCTGGGATCTTGATCGCCCTTTCCATCATCGCTACTCCACCCCTCCACCTCGCCGTGTCAAGTTCGCCGAGGGCGTGAGGACGCCGATGGAACAGCCTTCTTTGCCTTCCCAAAGTTGCGTAACTTCTTCTTGCCTTGGTCAGTGCCGAGGGCTTCGTGGTTGCGGTTCTTGTCGATGTAGTCGTTCTTGCCCGAACCGCCATAGTCACCTTTGCCCTTCCCGCCTTAGGGCGCTTGCTCTGATGTGGTTGGGGCCACCACACTCAAGCAAATTACAGACCTCCTCTTTTTCCATCCCTCCTCCTCTTGTAAGCATGGGAAAACTTCGAGCTAGGAGGGCTAACTGCTCATCCTCAAGTCGCTCTAACCGATCATCGCTATGTCACGAGAGCAGCTAGGAGAACCCGTATCGACTCGTAAGAAGATCCAGAGGTGGGATCTGACTAAAGCCATCGATCGTGACTTCGACCTTCGAGAGACAATGTCAATCTCGTGAGTCTTGAGGCGCGAGTAAACCGCGCCAAGAGTCGTGGTCGAGAGGTCCGTGCTATCCTTGATGGTAGTCACTTTCATCTCCAAACACGAAGATCGAGTGCGTAAAGCATCCGTTCAAATGTTATCCGAGTCGGGTATGTAAGACCGACAAACTGAGGTTGCTCAAAATCTTATGGAAACGCCGAAAAGCACTCGCCAAGAGATTCACCAAAGAAGCATCTCAAATTTGGTGTATTATCGCTGAACTGGTCTTGTCGAATGCCTTAACTGGTGGTGCCTCATGGTATGCATCGAGGGTCACCTGATGTCGTAGCGTAAGACAAATGAGAAATGCGATCGAACTCACTTCGCCAAACCTCGAATGATAATGTTCCTTGCCTTAGCATCGCCTCAACATCGGGCATGTTTCCACATTGATGTTTTCATCGCCAGAACAACAAATCTAACCTTCACCTTTCTCCGATGGCATACCCCGAGCCCGGATGTATGTTTCCATTCGCTCTTCCGTAGGGTAATCCAGCCATCAAAGACCGGAGGCTTGGTGGAATACTTGTCCGCTGCCATGGCTCAACAGATCGTTAAGATCTATAAGGAAGAGCTAACCGCCTCGATACCAATTGAAGGACCGAAATGGCAACAGAGGGGGGTGAATGGTGCCTTAAAATTAAGATCTTCCTCTCAAGTGTCCACACATCAATTCAAAACTTATCGTTAAAAAAAGGTGTGATGTGAATCAAATCCAAAAGTTAAACAAAAGGGTTTTTCTGCTCGTGATATCGGAAGTCTGATTCTACCTAGCGGCACTTCCGATCAGCGGTGGTTCCGGTTCAATATGAAGTTCCGCCAATGTAGTTCTCACTTTGACAATCTGAAGTTCCGATTGTTCCGACCAAGAACAAAAGCGCTTCGGTTTTGCCCAAAAATACAAAATACTAAATCTTGAATGCTCTTCTCAGGTCAAGTTTCACAGGACATCATCCTAAACAACATCTTGACCTCATGGAGAAGAATCGCAGACAAAGATCCATTAATCAAAGCAAAAACGGATTTCTTGAGTATTAGGCAAGAACAACCGAAAACCCACAATTTGCAAGTTTCTTAGATTCTCGACTCATGAGACTTTGAAGATATATTAGCAATATCAATAAGACTCTAGATATCAAGTTTCATGCCATCTCATAAGACGAATCAAAAGTTTCATCAAAACCCTAGCTATTCAAGAGAGGAACAGAGAGAAGAAAGAAGGCTAAAATAAAGAACCAAAACCTCAGGATTTCATTGATAGGAATCACAAGATTACAGAGGAAAACCTAGAGGAATGATTACACAAATTTCAGTTCATCCTCTCCAACTCAACAACCTCTCAAAAAGTAAAACAAACTCTCCAAAAGCTCTTTTGCTAAAGCTAACCATAATTTTCTCTCTCAAAAAGTTCAACCCTAACACCAGGGGTTCACCTCTATTTATAGCCCTTGGCTAACGGGTCTCCAACCCATTAAGCCCGCTACACCCAACGGAACCGCCTCCACTTGTGCCGCTTATGAAAAAGACCGCTTTCGCCTTGCGCACCTTCTCGAAGCCTCCCGTGACACCTTGTTGTCCTTGACTCGCAACCACCTCAAGATTCACGCCGCCTTCGACAAATCCCACCATTCTCGACCTCAACGCCGCCGCGCTTAGTCCGATCACCTCGTGTCTCGCCACGACTTCGCCTCGATGTCCCGCAATAACACGCATAAACACACATCACATAGCATTTCCCAATATCATAGCATCAATATTTGTACAAGACTCAAACTCATACAAACTCAAAATCACAAACTATGCCTTTCAAGACAGCCACAATAATCGAACTTCCGCACTTACCATTACGGAAGTTCCGATTATTGACCGTCCGCACTTCCACGGTGGAAGTTCCGACATCGGATCGTCCGCACTCCTGTGTTGGAAGATCCTATTGTCGCCACGCAGTAATACTCACATCAAGATATTGGACATACCGCGCTCCTGTGCGGAAGTTCCGATTACTTCAACCGAACACAACGTCGATAATCGGAAGTTCCGCTTACCAAAGCGAAGTTCGATTATCTGAACTTCCATTTTCCGTAACCGAAGTTCCGCATTTACGTAACCAAATCAAAGAAAGCAGCCAAAACGCTGATGATTTCAATCACAAACTTCTCACCACAAACACAAATACTCATCACTCAAACGGGACCCTACTCACATGGTCTCTCAAGAAGATCTTATGAGTTCAATCAATCTTGTGATGCTTGCTTGAAAGATCAATTGTCTCCTTTGTGTTCTCCTCTCTTTTGGATGATTTTAGTGCTTCCTTGATTCAAGGGTTTATGCTTGGTCTCTTGACCTATTTTTGTCTTGCTTTGATGTGTGGGAATACTCCTAGAATCATCTAGATCATCAACCCCCACAAGCAAGTCTTGAATCAAAGTTTTTCGTATTTCTAGGGTTTGTGCACTTCTTTGGTAAAACCTTGTGAGATCGATTCTACGAAGTGGATCTGAAGGATTGTCGCTAGAAATAGGTCTCTAATATCCTAAGGGAGGTGTGCTCCAAATTTGGTCAAGTTTCATTGGTCGAATCAAAAGTTGGACCAAATTTCGTTTTGGATTTGGGTTGTGTATTTTGGTACTGGACTAAATCGGTCTGACCGGTTTAGTAATGGCGGTCCGACCGCCCGCCTTTCAGACTGCCCAGTAGTGGCAGGTCGAACCGATATCCAACGGTCCGACCGCTAGTTGGTAGCCGGTCCGACCTCTCGCCAACCGTCGGTCCAACCGCCAGCTCCACCGGCCGACCGCCAAGACTGCACTAATCCTCGAGATCATTTCTCCACATTTGTGTCGTGTGGTTAATCGGGTTATCGACCAAGACAAGGCTTCCTCGGCGCCATCGATCTTCTTAGCTTTCATAGCTAAAGGAGTAAAGTTCGTGTTGAATTTGATTTAGGAGAGAAATTCGAGAAAGCACCTATTCACCCCCCCTAGTCGCCTTTACCGGTCCTACAAGTGGCATCAGAGCCGGTTAGCTCTTCTCATAGATCTTAACCGGTCTTTGGAGCCATGGCGACTGACAAGTACTCAACCAAGCCACATATTTTTGATGGAGTTGACTTTGCATATTGGAAGGCTCCTATGCAGGCTTATATCGAGGCTCAAGGGCACGCTATTTGGCTTAAGGTAAAAAACCCTTATGTCGTGCCAGCCGATGACTATATGATCACTCTAGATGTGGAGGCCAACAGCAAGGCTCAGAATTTTTTGATCCAAGGCCTTAGTCGATCTGAGTTTGAGCGTGTTGCTCACTTGCGGTCTGCTCATGAGATCTGGCAGACACTTTGTGACTATCACGAAGGGTCCATCGCGATCAAGGAAGTGAGACAACCACCAAGAAAGTATACTCTAAGATCGAGCAAAGGCCCGTGAGTCCTTGGACGAGCCGGGGAAGATTTTCTAAGATTCTTCATGATCTCCGTGACCGCTGACTGTCCCTTTCGAAGTCTGAAAATGCACGCCAGCTTTTGGGTGCTCTTGATGTGAAGGTCTGGGGAATGAAGATCACTTCCATCAATGACAACACTGTCATGAGTGAGCTTACCATGGATAAGCTATACTCGAGGTTGAAGACGCATGAGATTCATTTTATCTCGCCTCCCCAAGATGCAGTCGATGGCATTAGTGGTCGACAAATCCAAGGGTTGTTCTTCCGATTCTCTCGATTGTAGCTCATCTGGTTTTTCATTATCTGCTTTGCATTCTTTGAGCGATGAGCAACTTGAGAAACTGCCCGAGGATGACTTAGCCCTCCTATCCACCAAATTCACGAGAGCGTACAACGAGGTGAGAAATAGGAGGAGAAGTAGACCTATCACATGCTTCGAATGTGGTGAGCTAAACCACATTCGTTCCAAGTGCCCTAAGCTAAAGGGCAAGGAGGAGAAGGAGACACGAAGACATCCCCAGGAGAGGGATGCAAAACCCAAGAAGACAAACTATTGCAAGTTTGTCAGTCGGGTCCTTGCCCCTCTAGAGAATGTGAACATGAGCGATGTGGACTCGGAAACAGAGGACGACGAGAGTGACTCCCGTGGCAAGAAGAAGGCTCATGACTTCACAGTCATGTGTTTCATGGCCAAGAACACCACGACAAAGGATACTCTCCAACGATGAGGATCCTTTTAGTGATCCTCGATGAGGTATGCCCTTCAATTGTCGCTATAAAAGGGCTTTGGTGCTTGTTTAATGTAAATTGCATAAGCAAGTAAAATTGATTAAGAAGCAGGACATTATGATTGATAATTTGAACCTAGAAGTTGTTAGTCTTAAATCTATTAATCCTGATGATATTTGTGATTCCTGCACTAGCTTCCTTAAAGAACTGACATGCTTGAAATCGCCATTCCTCTGCTAATCAATTAAAAGATGCTCTGGATGAACTAGAATCTCTCAAGTCTAGTTCTGTTTGCTTAGATGCCATTTCTCTTGATGTGACTGCCATGGAAGCTATTCCTTTAACTTGCCCTAACCGTGCTTTACTTGAATTAAAATTGGATAGCTCCTTGAAAGAATTGCAAAAATTTGATGCTAGTCACACATGCTCTCATTGTAAGAATAATAGGATTAAGATGCAAGAGATGACCAAATGGTTGTTTACTCTAGAGTCCTCTTGTGAAAATTGTCCCAAGCTTACAATTGAGATTGAAGCTTTAAACAAGACTCTTGAAGAAAAAGCTAAAATTGAAAAATCCATGTCTCTTACTGCTTCTAAGAAAGTCATTGATTCTAACTCTTGTGTTTTGAATGCTGAAGTTGAAACCATGATTGGTCAGATTCAAGAGGCATTTAGAGTCAAATTTAAGGAGCAGTTGAATAGGATTAAGGAATCCTATTGTGTGTCTTGTGAGGCCTTCAAAGTGGAAGTGGCTCTTCTTAAGAGTAAACGTGATGAGGTAATCAAGTCTAGAAAGTGCACTAGATGTGAGGGTCTAATTAAAGAGAATGATTACCTCAAGGTGACTCTTGAGAAGTTTTCGAGTGGGAAAAAGAAACTCAACATGATTCTTGATCAATCCAAGGTGAGCGTGAAAAATAGTGGCCTAGGTTTCAATCCCCTAGAGCATTCCAAGAAACACCCACCTAGGATTGCTAGAGTTGTGAAAAATAGTCTGTTTGAGCTAGAACCTCTGATGAGGACATCCAACCTTCAATGACCATGCTACAGAAGATCATCTCCGCGACCAAGATATTCTCAAGGACAAACAATATCAAGGACCAATCACGAGAAGACGTGCTAAAAAAATACTTGATCGTGTGAACGCTAACTTAGAACTTATTCCGCATCTCAATAACTTAGTAGTGCTTCCAATGTCCTCTTCTTTGATTGAACTCAGGTGCATTGGAGAGGAACAAGGAGGTCCAGAAAATCAATGAGTTTTGCAATCATTATCTGCATGAATTATAATGTTTCCAGCCAGCATACACCAGAGCATTGGATAGTTTGTCAAGTCTATTTTCCTACGCTTCAAACCGTGCATTATTTGGAGTTGTGTAATGAAAGTTATGATCATTTTAGTAACAGCTGCACATGCTGAAAAATGCTGCGCGAAAACTGAAGTCTTCTTAAGTGCTTGCACACCAACCTGGAACGTTTCACTATGCCTATCCTATATGGATGGAAAGATAATCAAGTCTATTTTCACCTCCAACAAACGGTTCGTCATTTGGACTTCCGAGGAGAGAGTTATTGCTATTTTACTAAAGATCATGCAGAAGTTGAGCACACGCGCGAGAAACCGAGAAGACTCCTTGAATGCTTCCACCAGCTTGGCCTTCCACCTTCCAAACGTGGTGACTTATGTTCATACCCAGCTAGGAGGGTTGTTCCTAGTATATATACCCTCCTACTCCCATCCATGGAGGTACTTTTGATATTTCAACAAACCGATATATGAAATTGCAGCAAGACCGCCGAGTTCCTTGCTCCTTTTGCTCTTGTGAGTTCTCTTGGATTTGCAAGAAGATTCCTCCGATCCCCTAATTCGTGCTCTACGCTCGGGCGCTTTGTGTGGGTTAGTTCCGATTGTGGTTTTGCGATTGTTCGGATAGCGGGTCGAATCCGTAGGTTTCGATCGCTCTCCCCAACGCTGGTCGATCCAACCTTGGCAAAGTTAAAGCTAGTTACCCTTTTCCGCTACTCACAACTAGTTATTCCCGCGTCCACAACAAGATTCGCTTTGTTCTTCAACCTACGCCGTGAAGATCGGGCCACTTCCTAGCGCAGTACGCATCATTTGGTATCGTAGCTTTCATTGTCACGGAGGTTTCATTCACAAATTAGCCTTTTAGTGCATCACTTTTTCTTGTGTTGATATTATTTCGATTTCTATCCTAAAAGTCCAGATCCAAAAACAAAAAATTACCAAACCTTTGTTTAGTATCATAATCTTGTGCCGCTCAGACTCATCTTGTTTCTAGTCACCATCGATATCTTGCACCGTGTTTGTTTTAGTAGTTGCTTGTCGCTTAGTATCAAAAGAAAAAAAGAGAGAAAGAAAAGAGAACACAAAAAAAGAGAAAGAAAAAGAGAATACAAAAAAAGAGAAGAAGAAAGCGAAGGGTTGTGTTATGTTGTCAAAATTGCAAGATTCAAATTCTTGCATCGAATTTTTTTCGTGTTTTGACCGTGACATTCACGATCCGTGGTGTGGTTTACGACTTGATCCCAGACTACAACCCTCCTTGTTTAGCCCACTAAGCCCCACTAAAACCCGGCCGGTTGTTTCGATTCGTGTCCTTCCAATCGCTTGACCACATCCAAGGTATCGCCACTCTTGCACTCTTGTCGCCCATTGAGAACGATAAGAACATTGGTGAGTAAGAGGTGAGGTTGTGTGATTCCACAAATATTACCTATTCCACTTTCTCTTCGCTAACATGGCGTGTTCCAACGAAGTGTACATGGGGAAAATCATGAAGGAGATGAACAACCACCACACGAGCCGAGATGCAACAATTACGTGATCCGTTCGTGCCATGGGATGATGCTCAATGAACGCCTTCCGTCGGGTGGTGGGGTCTACGCCAACCTAACCTCGCCGTTAATCAAGGTGAAGCCACCGATGAGAACTTAGTGAGCCGCCGCACGACGGCTTCCACGACCAAGAAGATCTTGGTCGGGTGATGGACGAGGGGCGGTGCCCATCGTGGTTTAGGCGCACCGCACATATTCTCGCAAAGATGGGGAGGTGCTCACGGCCGTGGTTTTGGCCACCGTGCGCCTACGACCAATATGTGCATGACTGCCGCAGTATGGAGAAGAATATGATGACAACGATGAAGCTTTTGCAGATCATGATGGCTACGGACAAGATCCACCCCACATCGTGGTGCCGCCCATGGTGAGGGAGGACAACCGAGGTCGCCGTGAAAGGGATGATCCGGATAATATTGCTCTGATCAAGTTGAGCGTCCCTAAATTCAAGGGAATAGAAGACCCCGATGCTTATCTTGATTGGGAAGAACAATGTGATCGATTTTTCAGATCCATAATCTCTCCGATCAAAGGCGGTAAATCTTGCCTCGCTTGAATTCTCGTGTTATGCTCTCACTTGGTGGAATCAAATGCAACAAAATCAGCTACACCGGGCGTGGTCATATCAATAATTCGGCCGAAATGAAGCAAGTGATGAGAAGGCGCTTTGTGCCATCAAGCTACCAAATGTGACCTTCGCAATAGGTTGCAAGCGCTAAGACAAGGGTCTAAAACGGTGGACGAGTACTATAAAGAAATGGAATTACTCTTGATCCGTGGCCGGGATTCGAGAGGATGTCAATCCAAGATGGCAAGATTTTTGCATGGTCTAAATAATGAAATTTCGTGTTTTGTTGAGATGTTTCCTTATAACAATCTGCAAGATCTTGTTGCCTGTGCTATGCGCACGAGAGAAAGATTCGACAAGAAGGATGTGGTCACCTTTTAGGAACCGCTCTTTTCACTCCATGGCGCCGCCAACACCGAGTACATCCTCTCGCCGGTCGCCGCTCTCAAGGTGCCCTCGCCGAGATGTTCCATCTACTCCTCGCCGCCAAGCCTACACCCTCGCCGGCTTCTTCACCGCAGGACACCAAGATAATCGACGCCTAGTGGAAAAATAGGAGCATCATCTTCCACATCGACAAAGAAGAACTACATCTCGCACCCACAAATTAAGTGCCATAAGTGCCAAGGGCGTGGGCACATTGCCTCCGAGTGCCCTAGCAGAAGAAACTTGCTTGTTAATGAACAAGGAGAATGGGAATCGAGAGTGAGCCAGAGGAGGATGGGCTACTTGAAGAAGCATCGATGATGATGGTATTCCAAATTGATGATGGAGACAACAATTGTTTTATCTCTCGACGGTGCTTAGTGTTAATGTTGTGAAAGGAGAAAATGGTCACGACATAACCTATTTCACACTCGAGGCACCATCATGAGCAAGGTATGCAGATTATTATTGATAATGGCAACTGCAATAACATTGCAAGTCTAGAATTGGTAGAACGAATGGGACTAAAACTACGACGCTATCCCGCCCCATATAAGATGCAATGGCTCAATGATTGTGGAGCATCGCGAGTGAACAACATTGTGACCGCCCAATTTCAATTGGAAAATACCAAGATCGTGGAGTGTGATGTGGTTCCAATGCAAGCATGCCGCTACTTTTGGGGCGACCTTGGTTATATGATCGTGATGTTCGGATTAGTTGCCGAGCCAATACCCTTGTTTTTATGTATAAAGGGAGCGATCACTTTGCTTCCTTTAACACCGGAGGAGGTAATGAAGGATGAACTGAAAAAGAAACAATGAGAGAGTGAGAAACACTTGAGTGAGAACCACAAACATAGTGAGCGAGTGCAACCAAAACCAAATCAATCTCCACAAACAGCAAAATACCAAGACACGGGAAAAGAGGGATTAGTGATGATGGCTAGGAAAGGGATATAAAAGAATTGAGAGAACCTAATGCCATGTTCTTTGTACTCTGCATAAGGAAAGCCTTTATCAACTAACGACTTACCCTCTACTTTACCGAGTGTTGTGTTGAATCTCTTACAGGTTACGATGACGTATTTCCGACGGTACCACCAGGTCGCCACCAAAAAGAGGCATTGAACATCAAATTGACCTTGTTCCCGTGCCCCGCTTCCTAACCGACCAAAGATACCGCACAAATCCAGAGGAGACCAAAGAAATTCAACGCCAAGTATAAGACCTACTCGACAAAGGGTATGTAAAAGAAAGTCTCTCACCTCAGGCTGCACTCGGTTCTTTTAGTCCCAAAGAAAGATGGATCATGGAGAATGTGTAGATTGCCGAGCCATTAATAACATAACAAGAAGGTATAGGCATCCAATACCTAGACTTGATGACATGCTTGATGAGCTTAGTGGTTCAACCATCTTTTCTAAGATTGATTTATGAGCGCTACCACCAAATTCGAATGAGAGAGGGTGATGAGTGGAAAACCGCATTCAAAACAAAATTTGGGTTGTATGAATGGTTGGTCATGCCGTTTGGATTGACAAATGCACCAAGTACTTTCATGAGATTAATGAATCATGTGCTTAGAGCTTTTATTGGCAAATTTGTTGTTGTTTACTTCGATGATATCTTAATTTACAAAGAAGTCTCTTGAAGAACATATTGAACATCTAGAAAGTGTGCTATGTGTCTTGCGAATGGAAAAGTTGTACGCTAACCTTGCCAAGTGCACCTTTGCACCGACAAGGTAGTTTTTCTTGGCTTTGTTGTTTCAGGTCAAGGAGTGGAGGTGGATGAGGAGAAGATAAAGGTTGTTCGTGAGTGGTTACCTCCACAAAATGTGAGCCAAGTGAGGAGCTTCCTTGGCCTTGCTGGTTTTTATCGAGGTTTGTAAAGGATTTCAGACCATTGCTGCCCCAATCAACGAATTGACAAAGAAAGCAAGACTTTTCACCGGGTAAGACACAAGAGAAGGCATTTGAAGAGCCGAAAGCTAAGTTGACATTAGCACCACTCCTTGCACTCCTGCATTTTAGAAAGACTTTGAAATTGAATGTGATGCAAGTGGTATAGGGATTGGAGGAGTACTCATGCAGAAGGTAGGCCAATCGCTTATTTTAGTGAAAAGTTAAGTGGTCCAACTCTCAATTACTCGCTTATGATAAAGAATTGTATGCCCTCATGAGAGCTTTGGAAACTTGGCAACACTACTTGTGGCCTAAGGAATTTGTGATACACTGCACCATGAATCTTTGAAACATCTTAAGGGTCAACTAAAACTGAATCGACGACATGCAAAATGGAGTGAATTCATTGAATCTTTTCCTACATTGTCAAGTACAAGAAAGGGAAGGATAATGTTGTAGCAGATGCCCTGCCTAGACGCCATGCTTTACTTTCTCAACTTGATGCTAAAGTTCTGGGTTAGAAAGTATCAAAGAATTGTATGTTCATGACTCATATTTTTCTCGCACCATTTTCCAAATGTGGTAATGGAAAGGGCTGGGACAAGTTTCATTTGCATGATGGTTTTTATTTCGCTAATAAGCTATGCATTCCAGATTGCTCTGTCGCCTATTGCTTTTGCAGAAGCTCATTCTCGCGGACTTATGGGCCATTTTGGTGCTAAGAAAATCGAGAGTGTGTTGGTGACCATTTCTTTTGGCCAAAGTTGAGGCGCGACGTTGAAAGATATATATTGCGATGTGAGACATGCAATAAAGCTAAGTCCCGCTTGAACCCTCATGGCTTGTACATTCCTTTGCCTATTCCTAATGTTCCATGGGAAGATATTTCAATGGATTTTGTTCTTGGTTTACCTCTGACAAAGAGGGGAGGGACTCAATTTTGTTGTGGTTGATAGGTTTAGCAAAATGGCTCACTTTATTCCATGTCATAAGAGCGATGATGCTTCACATATTGTCAATTGTTTTTCGTGAGATTGTGCGCTTACATGGCGTACACGAACTATTGTATCGCATCGAGACACTAAGTTTTTGAGCTATTTTTGAAGACCTTGTGGGGAAAGCTTGGGACCAAGTCGTTGTTCTCTACAACATGCCATCCTCAAACGGATGGACAAATCAAGTCGTGAGCCTAACATTGTCCATGTTGCTTCGAAATGCTCAAGAAAATTTGAAGATGTGGGAAGAGTGTCACCTCATGTGGAATTTGCATACAATGTATGTACATTCGACCACTAAAGTTTGTCCATTTGAACTTGCATATGGTTTCAAACCCATCGCTCCCATAGATCTTTTGCCTTTACTGCAGGAGAGAGCGCCAATTTAGATGCAAACGAACGTATTAACATGTCAAGAAGATTCACCAAAAGGCGAGAGAGAATATTGCAAAGATGACCCAAATTGATGAGAGGCGTGCAAACAAGGGAAGAAAAAGATGTTGTTTGAACCAGTGACTTGGTATGGGTACATCTTAGAAAAGATCGCTTCCGACCAAATATAAGTGCAAGCTACAAACACGAGCGATGGCCCTTTCAAAGTGGTTCAAAAGATTAATGACAATGCCTACAAGATTGATCTTCCCAAGAAGTATGGCGTTAGTGAGACCTTCAATGTATCCGACCTCTCTCCATACTTTGGACCAAACGAAGTCGAGGACTACTCCTTTTCAAGGAGGGAGGATGATGAGGACATCCCAACCTTCAATGACCATGCTACGTAAGATCATCTCCGCACCAAGATATTCTCAA
The DNA here is from genome assembly GCA_036346395.1 of Hsuehochloa calcarea. Classification (NCBI taxonomy): domain Eukaryota; kingdom Viridiplantae; phylum Streptophyta; class Magnoliopsida; order Poales; family Poaceae; genus Hsuehochloa; species Hsuehochloa calcarea. The sequence goes on along the minus strand of CM070610.1, from coordinate 51,706,649 downwards.
GGACAAACAATATCAAGGACCAATCACGAGAAGACGTGCTAAAAAAAATACTTGATCAGGTGCATGCTAACTTAGAACTTATTTGTAGCGTCCCGTTTTTCGGAGTTTTTGAAAATTTTAAAAGAGAACCATTTGCTTCTAATCGTCAAAAGCTTAATTTGGAAATTTCAGAAATCCAGTTGCAGTTTAAATATGAATTAATCAAACTTCAATTAAATTAAAGTTGGTTTAATTGAGTTTTCTGGAATTTAAAATCAAAATTATTATTTTAAGAATTTTCTTGGATTTATTGATTTTAGAATTGATTTTCCTTTTCCCAAATTAAAATTAATTTATTTGCAAAAGGAAAAGGGAATTTAAAGTTAAAAGTATTTTTATTAAGTCTAGAATAATTCAAGGAATTTCTGTGAATTTTTCTAGAATTTTTGGAGTCTATTTGCTGTTTTCTAAATTGCCTTTTGATTTATTTGAATTTCTGAAATCAAAAATGAATTTAAAATTCCTTTTCTGCTTTTGGGTCAAACCCCACCGCCCATCGCTGTTCTCTCGCCTCCGCCCACTCCCGCGCCCGCTTCTCTCCCGCGCCTCCCTTCACCTCGCCTGTTGATCCTCATCCAAGCCGCCTCGCTTTCGCCGCCTTTGCTTCCGACCGCTGATCGAGATCCGCCGCCTGCTCGCCTCGCGCCGCTTCGCCTCTCGCTCGCGCCCCTTTCCATCGCGACCGTCTGCTTCGCCATCGCGACGGCTCGACGCTCGCGCTTCTTCCTTCTTCCCATCGTCCGATCAAAATCGGACGGCGCCACTCGCCTTTCTCGCCGCGCTTCTTCTTCTTCCCCCACCGTCCGATCAATCGACGGATCTCCGTCGCGCGCGCCTCGCTCCCCACCATCCGATCAAAATCGACGGCTCCCGCCATCGCCTCCGCCAAGGCCGCTGCTTTCTCCACGCCGCGCTAATCTCGCTGGCTAATCTCGCGCCAAGGCTGCCCTGCCCCGCCGCTGCGAATCTCGCGCCGCGCTGCTCGCTCCCGCCTCGCTGCGCGCCGCCACGCCACTGCTGTCCCATCGCCGCGCTGCCCTGCCGCCGCGAGTTCTATAAAGCCGCGCCTGCTCGCTTCCCTGCTCTCTCTCCTCCTCTCTCTCGCCGATTTTCGCCGCCGCCTCCTCCATTCTTCCGCCTCGCCCGCCTCCGCGCTGCCTCCTGAAGGCCGCCGCCGCTGTTCGCTGCGCCGCCGCCGCCTCCCCAGCTGGCCAAGCCCACGCCTCTCTCTCACTCTCCTCTCTCTCTCTCTCGACCACTGGGCCCGAGCCCACGTGGCACACCCACGTGGCGCCACGCCGGCGCCCGGGCCGGTTTTGCCTGGCATGCCACGTAGCGCAAGACGCAGCGCTGGCGCAAGCGCCGACGCAAAACTGGATTTTCAATAGAAAATAATTCCGAAAATCCGAAAAATCCAATTCTATCATTTTATGTGATTTTGAAACTTCTTTGGCTATAACTTTCACATCCGAACTCCGATTTGGGTGATCCAAATTTCTAAATTCATATAAATTCATCCTCTTTCATTTGGTACTGGTTTTGTAATTTTGGAGTTCATTTGGTGCTGTTTTATTTATTTGTTGCTATTCTCGCACGTAGATTCCTGCTTTAAGATTTCTTCGAATTCGACGATCAAGACTCGCCTCGCCAACGAAGGCAAGTCGAGGCCTTTGACCATGTTGAACCCATTTTACAAATGTATATTGTATTAAATTATCATGCATGGCTAGTTTTATTAAAAATGGTTTTGGGGTAGATAAATACCAAATTGCCATTATGCCTCCTTGATAAATTGAAAATGAAATGTCTCCTTGAATGACATATATCCTGACACCTTAGGATGGTTAATACTAGTTGGACATAATTGTATACCAACTTGGGAGCGATATTGCTTAGACATGCTCTAGTTACTCCGAGACTTTCGATCACATGTTCAATGATTAATGAAATTTGACTAATGGAACTATGGAACAAAGGTGTGAGGCCACTTTATTAAAAGATGTTGTGCCATGGCAGGATTGCCATTTGGTCGGAATGAACAAAAATGATTTATGCTCGGGCTTGAGGTAGGAAGCTAGAGTGGTGTGTGATGCACATTGGGTTGTGGTAGACTTGTCTCGAGCACCAACTAAGGACTTAACTTTGCAAGTCATTGATCCGGCCACCTGCAACCACAAGTCCGGTATGGGACTGACCGCCAACTAATTAGGAAGTTTTGAGTCGGTTCTGCTGTGGTGGTTTAATGGCGCAAGAGGGGCCGTGATGGCTAAACCTTAGCGCGTAACCGAGGCAAAATGGAACTTTGTAAAGGCTTTGTGATAGTCACTTAGTCGCACACCCTAAGTGTGTCGACGGACATTACAAGTGATTTATCTCTTGTGGGTAAAGCCGCATAACCTCTCGCAGAGTGTTAAAACCTATTCAATAGCCGTGTCCCCTGCTACTGACATGCCCGTGATTTCGCAAGGGGTAGCATTTTCAAAAATGTGGTTTGGTTCGATAGAAACGCTTGGTTGAATGGTTGGGAAGTGAACGGATGTTCACCGCTTGATTCAAAAGAACTTGGTTATCTATGTATTATTCTTTAAAATCTCGCTTGCAATCTAATTATTGTATTTATCGTTAAACTTGCTTTCTCGCAAATTAACCATAAAGCCATCCTTGCTTAAGCTCGCATGAATACTATGTGCATACATTTCTCTACGACTTGTCGAGTACTTTATGTACTCACGCTTTATGCCCTTTGTTGATCATCCCAATGTAAGAATCAGAAATATTGAGTTCTACGAAGAAGGCTACTTTGAAGACTTCGCAACTAGGTCACGCCCTCCACTGATTGCTCGTGGGCATGTCGATTGGGCTCCACGATTTTGAGATTTCCACGCGATACTGTTGTTGCTAAGCCTCGTGAGGCGACTTTTGTAAGAACTTGACCATAAGGTCCTTTGTTTTAACTAATATTACTTTGTCCGCTTCATTAGTTCGTTGTTGAATGGTTATGATAACATCATTGTTGCAACCGTAAGAGCTAGCTATCGATCATGGGACTAGCTTGGTATGCACAGAGGGTCTCGGGTTGTGTGATACCCGGGCCGACAAGAGATGGTATCGAGCCATATCGATCGTAGGACGAGCCTTTAGTTAGATTGGTCGCCTTAGTCAAAAATTCAAAATATATTTTCTAAATCAAACCAAGCAATTAACTTGACTAGATATTCTTCTCTCATCTTATTCTCGCTCTTTCTCACCTTGTTCTATTCTTTTCTTATCATCTTACCTCTTATATCATTCTTGAGTTCTTTTATCTTATCTTTTCTCGAACTTGGTTTTCAAATTTAAATTTGACTCTCATCTCTCGGATTATCCCTAGGATCGAGCCCTTCAAGATCAAGCAATGGAAGTCTTGGAAGCTCAAGTTCCGCCGTCTGCTCCTCAGCTGACCTCCATAAAGATTAGATTGGTAGTTGCCCTCCTAGTTTTAGTATCGCTTAGTCCGCTGTAATAGGCTTTCGTGCTTGAGTGTCTGCTTCTTGTTTGCTTCTTGATAGCTTTCCGCTATCCGCTCGCTGGGTAAAACCAACTTTGTCCGCATTAGGTCGATCCATCTATCTCCTTGTTTCTTACTCATCTAAATGCTTTTCCCTCTCACCTATTGTGCTTTCTCCCCCTCATCTATGAAACCTATGAAGAATTTTTGCAAAATGGATCAAACCCGTAAGTCCCTTGGAAGCTACTCTTGCTGGAGATAACCAATGTGTTTTGATGCCAACATAGGTAGCTTTGGAGAATCTTTGATAAGGCCGATTTTGAGATTTAACCGGGTATATGCAAGAAGTTACTGTGGATACCAGAGTATGATAATGGGTATGCCTTGATTATAAATGGTTTAAAGAGTAGCATATTGGTGGATTATATAAATCGTGGAGTAAAGTGATCAGAGAGGAAAATCTTGATTAATCTTGAAGGATAAAAGAATCTGAAGTGCTGATTTGATTATTAGGAGAAGTTGTATTTAAATTGAATCTTGAGCTGGTTATAAATGTCGGTTGGATATTTGGAATCGATAAATTGTGCAGAAGAGGCACAGAGTAGAATGCGAAGAGAATTGGATTTTTCATATCGATTGATGATGTTAATTTTGGAAGAATTGGTTGGATCTTGGTTGGATTGTAGAAATGCATGATTACTAGATTGTAGAATTAAATTATTATTGATATGAGATTATGGAAGATTGGATTATAGAAAAGTATCTTGGATGAATTACAGAAATGGATCTTGATTGGATTATGGAAATATGGTTGTGGAATTTGGGTTATATAAATCTAATTTGCTGGATGATGGATTACAGAATATATTATGATTGGATTTGGATTAAAGGATTACCTGATTGTTAAGGATTCGGATTATATGATCGCCAATTCTTGACAATGATTGTGGTGGATTATGTTGAATCAAGAAGAATGAAATTAATTGAGTTTGTTGGTCACATTGGATTCAATTGGATGTGATTGAATAGTTGAGATTTGAAGAGAAATTTTTGTTAGATTATAGAGGTATGTCTTGATCGGATTATAGAATTGCGCAATTGTGGAGATTGGATTATGCAAATGATGATTGTTGGATATTGGAATTTATGATTGACTTGATATATTATCGATATCGAGTTGGTCCAAAATAATTGTTGGATTGATGAACTTCTACAGGTATTGGAGTTGGACCAATAAATGTTGGATAAATGGTGATACAATAATTGGCGGATTAAATTTGAATTTGGATGGCAAGCACCCTTTTGGAAGGTTCTAAAATTGAGATATTGGATTGGTATAAAGAAATTCTGAGGGTTGCAATTGATAAATTTGCTTGAGGAAATTTAGTGGATAATGTTGTGGATTTAGTCAATAATTTCGGAGGAAGCAATTGCATGACTATAATCTTTGGAAGAATTTTGTTTCAAAAAGGATAGAAAAGAATTTAGTGTGATCCGAAGTTTATCTGATCTAAGATGTGCTTATTGCTAGTGGATTTTGTGGATTTGAGCAGTAAAAGTCTACATGCAATACCGACGATCAAGGAAAATCACCAAATTTCTTCATGAAGAATTCCGTAAGATCAAGTTAGAGTTGGTTGAGGAAGGTTATCTAGCTGCCTAGAAGTTCAACCCACTTTATGAATCGATCAAGGAAGCTCTGTTGAAGATGCCAATATTAAGGAAATTAAGAGCAACATGAAAAAGGGTAAAGCCCTCGAGATTTTCGTAAGATGAGCAAGGCACCATTTGGTTTGACAAGTTTAATTTGTGTTCCAGATCGTAAAGAGCTTAAGCAAATGACACTAAGGAAGCCCATGAAACTTTGTACTCCATTCACCCCGAAGCACAAAGATGTACCAAGATCTTAAAGAAATGTATTGGTGGCCTAGCATGAAGCGTGAGATTGCCGAGTATGTAGCTCAAGGTGACGCCTCGTCAATGAGTAAAAGCCGAGCATCAAAGACTCGCTGACTCCCGCAACCCTTGAGAGTGCCCGAATGGAAGTGGGAAGAAATTGGCATGGATTTTATCACCGGTTTGCCAAGGACAAGGTCGATATGATTCTATCTGGTAATTGTGGACCGCCTAACCAAAGTTGCTCACTTTCTCCCACCAAGACTACTTACTCGTGATAGATCGCGTAATTGTACATGGCAAAGATAGTGTGCCAAAGATGGAGTGCCAAGAAGATCGTGTCGATCGAGGATCCCACCACCTCAAGATTTTGGCGTGGTTGCACAGTTGTTTTGGGTACTAATCTAAATTTCAAGATACTTATCATCCCTGCACGATGGATGTATGTAAAGAGTAAATCAAATTCTAGAAGATATGTTAAGGGCTTGTGCCTTAGCAAATCGACTGCTGGGATCAAATGCTACCTTATGCAGTAGTTTTCCTACAACAACAGCTACTACAAGCCTCCAGATGTCTCCATTTGAAGCTCTTTACTAAGAAAATGCAGAACCCCTTGTATTGGAATGAAGTAGGTGAAAGACAAGTGTTTGGGCCAGATATTTTGAAAGAGCCAAGAGCAAGTTCGATCAATCGAGAAAGGTCAAAACAAAGATGCACTCAGCAGTAAGAGTTATGCCGATAACCGCCGCCGAGATCTAGCTTTTGCACTGGTGATCATGTGTACCAAGGTGTCGCCTCAAAGGGATGCGCTGCTTCAGAGTAAGTGGAAAGCTTGCACCAAGGTACATCTGACCTTTCCTAGTTCTAGCCCAAGAGGAGAAGTCGCTACTGCTTGAGCTCCCGCCTCACCTGCCGATGTGCACAATGTCTTCCACGTGTCGCAGCTTGAAGAAGTGTTTGCGTGCAGCTCAAGAGCAGATGCCAATGGAAGCAATTGCCCGCAAGAAGACCTCACCTACAAGGAGCATCCCATCAAGATCATGGAAGTAGCAGAACGAGTGACAAGAAGCAAGACCATCCGTTTCTGCAAAGTCCAGTGGAGCAACCACACCGAAGAAGAAGCCACTTGGGAACGAGAAGATGACTTGAAGGCCGAGTTTCCCCACCTATTCTCTAGTCACCAATCTCGGGTCTAGATTCCTTTAAGAGGGGTAGGTTTGTAGCGCCCTGCTTTTCTGAGTTTTTGAAAATTTTAAAAGAGAACCATTTGCTTCTATTCGTCAAAAGCTTAATTTGGAAATTTCGTAAATCCAATTGCGCTTAAATATGAATTAATCAAACTTCAATTAAATTAAAGTTGGTTTAATTGAGTTTTCTGAATTTAAAATCAAAATTATTATTTTAAGAATTTTATTGGATTTATTGATTTTAGGAATTGATTTTCCTTTTCCCGAAATTAAAAATTAATTTATTTGCAAAAGAAAAGAGAATTTAAAGTTAAAAGTATTTTTATTAAGTCTAGAATAATTCAAGTAATTTCGTGAATTTTTCTAGAATTTTGGAGTCTATTTGTCTATTTTCTAAATTGCCTTTTGATTTATTTGAATTTCAAATCAAAATGAATTTAAAATTCCTTTTCTGTTTTGGGTCAAACCCCACCGCCCATCGCTGTTCCTCGCCCCGCCCACTCCCGCCCCGCTTCCCGCCTCCCGCTTCCCTTCACTCGCCTGATCCTCATCCAAGCGCCTCGCTTCGCCGCTGCCTCTTTGCTTCGACCGCTGATCGAGATCCGCCGCCCTCCTGCTCGCTTCGCGCCGCTCGCCTCCCTTGCCCGCGCCCCTTTCCATCGCGATCGTCTGCTCGCTTATCGCGACGGCTCGACGCTCGCGCTTCTTCTTCTCTTCCCACCGTCCGATCAAAATCGGACGGCGCTTCATTCGCCTTCCTCGCTCGCGCGCTTTCTCCTCCCCACCGTCCGACGAATTGACGGCCTCCGCTCGCCGGCCTCGCTTCCCACCGTCCGATCAAATCGGACGGCCTCGCCATCGCTCTCCACGGCCATTGCTTTCTCCCCACGCCCGCAATCTCGCCGCTGCCCTCTCGCTGCCAAGGCCCCGCCCCGCGCTGCTGGTCTCGCTGCCAAGGCTGCCTCGCCCCGCCTCGCGCGGCTCGCCACGCCGCCCTGCTGCCATGAAGTTCTATAAAGCCGCGCCTGCTCGCTTCCCCTTTCTCTCTCCTCTCTCTCGCCGATTTTTCGCCGCCGCCTCCTCCATTCTTCCCGCCCGGCCGCCTCCGCCGCCTCCTTCAGGCCGCTGCTGCTCTTCGCGCTGCTGCCGTCTCCCAGCCTCGGCCACCGCCGCGCTTCGCCTCTCTCACTCTCTCTCTCTCTCTCTCTCTCTCGACCAGGGCCCGAGCCCACGTGGTTACCCACGTGGCGCCACGCCGGCGCCACGGCCGGTTTTGCCTGCTGGCTGCCACGTAGCGCCAAGACGCAGTGCGCTATGCGCAAGCATCGACGCAAAACCGGATTTTTCAATAGAAAATAATTCCGAAAATCCGAAAATCCAATTCTATCATTTTATGTGATTTTGAAACTTCTTTTGGCTATAACTTTCACATCCGAACTCCGATTTGGGTGATCCAAATTTCTAAATTCATATAAATTCATCCTCTTTCATTTGGTACTGGTTTTGTAATTTTGGAGTTCATTTGGTGCTGTTTTATGTATTTGTTGCTATTCTCGCACGTAGATTCCGCTGCTTTAAGATTTTTGACCCGACGATCAAGACTCGCCTCGCCAACGAAGGCAAGTCGAGGCCTTTGACCATGTTGAACCCATTTTACAAATGTATATTGTATTAAATTATCATGCATGGCTAGTTTTATTAAAAATGGTTTTGGGGGTAGATAAATACCAAATTGCCATTATGCCTCCTTGATAAATTGAAAATGAAATGTCTCCTTGAATGACATATATCCTTGGACACCTTAGGATGGTTAATACTAGTTGGACATAATTGTATACCAACTTGGGAGCGATATTGCTTAGACATGCTCTAGTTACTCGCGAGACTTTCGATCACATGTTCAATGATTAATGAAATTTGACTAATGGAACTATGGAACAAAGGTGTGAGGCCACTTTATTAAAAGATGTTGTGCCATGGCAGGATTGCCATTTGGTCTGGAATGAACAAAAATGATTTATGCTCGGGCTTGAGGTAGGAAGCTAGAGTGGGTGTGTGATGCACATTGGTTGTGGTAGACTTGTCTCGAAAGCACCAACTAAGGACTTAACTTTGCAAGTCATTGATCCGGGCCACTGCAACCACAAGTCCGTATGGGACTGACCGCCAACTAATTAGGGAAGTTTTGAGTCGGTTCTGCTGTGGTGGTTTAATGGCGCAAGAGGGGCCAGATGGCGTAAACCTTAGCGGCGTAACCGAGGCAAAATGGAACTTTGTAAAGGCTTTGTGATAGTCACTTAGTCGCACACCCTAAGTGTGTCGACGGACATTACAAGTGATTTATCTCTGTGGGTAAAGCCGCATAACCTCTCGCAGAGTGTTAAAACCTATTCAATAGCCGTGTCCCTGCTACTTTACATGCCCGGTGATTTCGCAAGGGTAGCATTTTCAAAAATGTGGTTTGGTTCGATAGAAACGCTTGGTTGAATGGTTGGGAAGTGAACGGATGTTCACCGCTTGATTCAAAAGAACTTGGTTATCTATGTATTATTCTTTTAAAATCGCTTGCAATCTAATTATTGTATTTATCGTTAAACTTGCTTTCGCAAATTAACCATAAAGCCATCCTTGCTTAAGCCTCGCATGAATACTATGTGCATACATTTCTCTACGACTTGTCGAGTACTTTGTGTACTCACCGCTTTATGCCCTTTGTTGATCACCCCACAGAAGAATCAGAAATATTGAGTTCTACGAAGAAGGCTACTTTGAAGACTTCGCGAACTAGGTCACGCCCTCCACTGATTGCCTCGTGGGCATGTCGATTGGGCTCCACGATTTTGAGATTTCACGCCGCCGATACTCGTTGTTGCTAAGCCCTGTGAGGCTTACTTTTGTAAGAACTTGACCATAAGGTCCTTTGTCGTTAACTAATATTACTTTGTCCGCTTCATTAGTTCGTTGTTGAATGGTTATGATAACATCATTGTTGCAACTGCGTGCGAGCTAGCTACCGATCATGGGACTAGCTCTGTATGCACAGAGGGTCTCGGGTTGTGTGATACCCGGCGCCGACAAGAGATGGTATCGTGAGCCATATCGACCGTAGGACGAGCCTTTAGTTAGATTGGTCGCCTTAGTCAAAAATTCAAAATATATTTTCTAAATCAAACCAAGCAATTAACTTGACTAGATATTCTTCTCTCATCTTATTCTGTTCTTTCTCACCTTGTTCTATTCTTTTCTTATCATCTTACCCTCTTATATCATTCTTGAGTTCTTTTATCTTATCTTTTCTCGAACTTGGTTTTCAAATTTAAATTTGACTCCTCATCTCTCGGATTATCCCTAGGATCGAGCCCTTCAAGATCAAGCAATGGAAGTCTTGGAAGCTCAAGTTCCGCCTGCTCTGCTCTCGGCTGACCCTCCATAAAGATTAGATTGGTAGTTGCCTCCTAGTTTTAGTATCGCTTAGTCCGCTGTAATAGGGCTTTCGTGCTCGAGTGTCTGCTTTTGTTTGCTTCTTGATAGCTTTCCTGGCTATCCGCTTGTTGGGTAAAACCAACTTTGTCCGCATTAGGCTGATCCATCTATCTCCCTTGTTTCTTACTCATCTAAATGCTTTTCCCTCTCACCTATTGTGCTTTCTCCCCCTCATCTATGAAACCTGTGAAGAATTTTTGCAAAATGGATCAAACCCAGAAGTCCCTTGAAGCTACTCTTGCCGGAGATAACCAATGTGTTTTGATGCCAACATAGGTAGCTTTGGAGAATCTTTGATAAGGCCGATTTTGAGATTTAACCGGGTATATGCAAGAAGTTACTGTGGATACCAGAGTATGATAATGGGTATGCCTTGATTATAAATGGTTTAAAGAGTAGCATATTGGTGGATTATATAAATCGTGGAGTAAAGTGATCAGAGAGGAAAATCTTGATTAATCTTGAAGGATAAAAGAATCTGAAGTGCTGATTTGATTATTAGGAGAAGTTGTATTTAAATTGAATCTTGAGCTGGTTATAAATGTCGGTTGGATATTTGGAATCGATAAATTGTGCGTAAGAGGCACAGAGTAGAATGCGAAGAGAATTGGATTTTTCATATCGATTGATGATGTTAATTTTGGAAGAATTGGTTGATCTTGGTTGGATTGTAGAAATGCATGATTACTAGATTGTAGAATTAAATTATTATTGATATGAGATTATGGAAGATTGGATTATAGAAAAGTATCTTGGATGAATTACAGAAATGGATCTTGATTGGATTATGGAAATATGGTTGTGGAATTTGGGTTATATAAATCTAATTTGCTGGATGATGGATTACAGAATATATTATGATTGGATTTGGATTAAAGGATTACCTGATTGTTAAGGATTCTGATTATATGATCGCCAATTCTTGACAATGATTGTGGTGGATTATGTTGAATCAAGAAGAATGAAATTAATTGAGTTTGTTGGTCACATTGGATTCAATTGGATGTGATTGAATAGTTGAGATTTGAAGAGAAATTTTTGTTAGATTATAGAGGTATGTCTTGATCGGATTATAGAATTGCGCAATTGTGGAGATTGGATTATGCAAACAGATGACTGTTGGATATTGGAATTTATGATTGACGGATATATTACTGATATCGGAGTTGGTCCAAAATAATTGTTGGATTGATGAACTTCTACTGTATTGGAGTTGGACTCAATAAATGTTGATAAATGGTGATACAATAATTGGCGGATTAAATTTGAATTTGGATGGCAAGCATCCTTTGGAAGGTTCTAAAATTGAGATATTGATTGGTATAAAGAAATTCGAGGGTTGCAATTGATAAATTTGCTTGAGGAAATTTAGTGGATAATGTTGTGGATTTAGTCAATAATTTCGGAGGAAGCAATTGCATGACTATAATCTTTGGAAGAATTTTGTTTCAAAAAGGATAGAAAAGAATTTAGTGTGATCTGGAAGTTTATCTGATCGAAGATGTGCTTATTGCTAGTGGATTTTGTGGATTTGAGCGTAAAAGTTCACCGCAATACCCTCGACGATCAAGGAAAATCACCAAATTTCTTCATGAAGAATTCCGTAAGCTCAAGTTAGAGTTGGTTGAGGAAGGTTATCTAGTCGCTCTAGAAGTTCAACCCACTTTATGAATCGATCAAGGAAGCTCAAGTTGAAGATGCCAATATTAAGGAAATTAAGAGCAACATGAAAAAGGGTAAAGCCCCGAGATTTTCGTAAGATGAGCAAGGCACCATTTGGTTTGATGTTTAATTTGTGTTCCAGATCGAAAGAGCTTAAGCAAATTGATATTTCAACAAACCGATATATGAAATTGCAAAGAAGATCGCTGAGTTCCTTGCTCCTTTTGCTCTTGTGAGTCCTCTTGATTTGCAAGAAGATTCCTCCGATCCCTAATTCGTGCTCTACGCCCGGGCGCTTTGTGGGTTAGTTCCGGATTGTGGTTCTCGCGATTGTTCTGATAGCGGCCTGAATCCGTAAGGTTTTGATCGCCTCCCCAATGCTTGGTCGATCCAACCTTGGCAGTGTTAAAGCTAGTTACCCTTTCTCGCTACTCACAACTAGTTATTCCCTACTGTCCACAAAGAAGATTCGCTTGTTCTTCAACCCACGCCGTGAAGATCGGGCCACCTTAGCGGTAATGCATCAACCTCCTAAGCCTTCCAAGGTTGTTTTCAACCGCAGTTTTGCTCAAACTCTCTCCGCAAGAAAGGTGCATTTACTCCTTCAAGATGCACTCACTCAAAAGGTCAAGTACCATTGCACCTTCTGCAAGAAAGAAGGCCACACTGTTGAGTTCTGCTTCCAGAGAGCAAAACTTGAGAGAAAAGGGAGGATGAGCGCCTTGAGATCTATTTGAGGAGTCCCTTCTCCAGCTGTAGTATGTAGAGCTAGGTAGCCTGCTTATCGTACTCACATATAGGCCTAGATTTGTAGAGAACTTTGTAGACTCTTTGGTGGGTGTAGGCAAGATGTTGGTTTAGGATATCGTGAGGAGATACCACGGGTAGCACCTAGACAGGGGGAGTATCGTTCTTTTGGTAGATAGTTTCGAAGAGGTCTAGGTGGTTCTCATGTGCATCCTTATGATTTTATTCCCGATCATGTTTCACTTGCTTTCATCCATTGTTCCTGTGCATCGTGCTTCTCAAGATCGGATTCCTAGATCATTTATCACTAACCCTAGTAATCGAGGCACGTATGTTTTCTCGATTGTGCCTTTTAGGTCCGGCTGTGGCGAGGAAGGAGGACATATGGCTTGTTGACTCGGGTGTTCTCGACATATGACCGAGATTCTAGATGGTTCTCTCCTCACACGTGCATCCGCAACGAATTGATTACTTTTGGGGATGCTTCATCGGGACCGTGGATCAAAAGGGCACTATGCGCGCCAACAACAAGTTCATGCTTAAAGACGCCGCTTGGTAAGTAAGTTGAGGTATAATCTTCTATCTGCTTTCAAATTGATTGATGAGGGTCTAGAAGTGAGGTTTAAAAGTGGTGAGTGTAGAGTTCTAGATTTCTCGGGTGAGCTTGTTTTTGAGATCTCCAGATTTGAGAAGATCTTTTGTGCAAATTTCAATATTTCTTCACCAAATCCTAGGTGTCTTGTAGCCTCCGATTCTCATGATCTTGTCTTGTGGCATCGTAGACTTGGGCATATAGGTTTTGACCACTTGACTAGAGTCAGTTGTAAGGATTTGATTAGAGGTTTGGCTAGGCTGAAGGCTGTTAGAGATCTTGTGTGCTCTCCCTGTCGTCATGGTAAGATGGTGTCTGCTTCCCACCCACCTCTTACCTTGGTGATGACTGATGGACCAGGACAGCTTCTTCACTTAGACACAGTTGGTCCTTCTATAGTTCAGTCAGATGGTGGGAAATGGTATGTGCTGGTGGTTGTGGATGATTTCTCCAGGTATTCATGGGTTTATTTTCTTGCTTCTAAGGACGAAGCATTTGGATTCTTTAGAGATTTGGTCCTTAGACTTGCTGTTGATATTCCTGTAGCTTTGACAGCCATTAGGAGTGACAATGGGACAGAATTCAAGAATTCTTCTTTTTCTACCTTCTGCACTGATAGGGGAATTGAGCATCAGTTTTCTTCTTCTAGAGTTCCCCAGCAGAATGGAGTTGTAGAAAGGAAGAACATGACCCTTGTAGAGATGGCTCGGACCATGTTAGATGAGCATTCTACTCCTAGGAGATTTTGGGCTGAGGCGATCTCTACTGCTTGTAATATCTCTAATAGGGTTTTCTTGAGATCTGTGGTTGGGAAGACCTCTTATGAGCTTAGATTTGGTCATTCTCCCAAAGTCTCTCATTTTAAGATTTTTGGTTGCAAGTGCTTCATTCTTAAACATGGCAAACTTGATAAATTTGAGTCTAGATGTTTCGATGGCATATTTCTTGGATATCCCGCCATTCTCGTGGCTATCGTGTTTTTAATGTTAACACTAACAAAACTGTTGAAACTTATGGTCACTTTGATTAGGCTAGTCCTCGTACTAGACCCGATGCTGTGTACACAGTGTTCCTCGAAATTCAAGGAAGCATCTTCGCGATGATGACTCGAGGATGAGGACCCAACCATCCTTCACCTACTTCGAGAGGGTGGAGAGCCTCACATTACTACTCCGGGCCAAATGAGCAAACTCCTCCAATCCTTACCGACGATCCGAGTGGCTCTGCTCCTACCTCCACAACTCATGGGGTAGAGGCCACTGCACTCAGAGCACCTCTTCACATTCAAATGACAACATCCACCGAAAGCAGATGATTGGGGATCTTCAAGAGCGAGTCACTCGCCTGTGTTTATTTCTCCCGATTCTCATGCACATTCTCGCTTTTGTCGCATCCTTTGAACCCCGAGATATCACGATGCTTTATCTCGATGCCTCTGGGTCAATGCTATGCATGAAGAGCTTGAAAATTTCGAAAGAAACAAAGTATGGACTTTAGTTGAGCGTCCTTCTGATTCTCATGTTATTGGAACAAAATAAATTTTTAAAAATAAGCAAAGTGAGGATGGGTTGGTTGTTCGCAATAAGGCTAGACTCGTAGCTCAAGGTTATTCCCAGGTAGAAGGCTTAGACTTTGAAGAGACCTTTGCTCCAGTAGCTAGATTGGAAGCCATTCGCATTCTTTTAGCATTTGCAACATCCAAGGGTTTCAAGATTTTTCAAATGGATGTTAAAAGTGCTTTCTTGAATGGTTTCATAGAAGAAGAGGTCTTTGTCAAGCAACCTCCTAGTTTTGAAAATCTTAAATTCCCTAACCATGTTTTTAAACTCTCTAAAGCCCTGTATGGATTGAAGCAAGCTCCCAGAGCTTGGTATGACAGGCTTAAGAGTTTCTTGCTTGAAAATGATTTCAAAATGGGAATGGTTGATAAAACCTTGTTCACTCTTAGGCATGGCAGTGATTTCTTGTTGGTTCAGATTTATGTGGATGATATTATATTCGGTGGTTCTTCTCATGCTTTAGTGTCCAGATTTTCAGATTCCATGAGCTGTGAGTTCGAGATGAGCATGATGGGAGAGTTGACATTCTTCCTTGGTCTTCAAATCAAGCAACTGAAAGAAGGCACCTTCGTTCACCAGAGTTAGTATACAAAGGACCTTCTTCGGCGCTTCAATATGGAAAGCAGTAGGCCAATGTCTACTCCCATTGCTACAACCACCGTGCTGGACCCTGATGAGGATGGAGAGCCTGTGGACTAGAAGGAGTACCGCAGTATGATTGGCTCCCTCCTCTATCTTACATCGTCGAGGCCGGACATACAATTTGTCAGATGTCCAGGCGCCGCTTTCAAGCTTCCTCGCTTCTCATCGCAAGCAAGACATCGATCTTCGTGTACCTTCAAAATACTCTTGACTTTGGACTCGTATTCTTCTTCTTCGCTTCTCTCAATTCGAGCATTTTCTCGATGCCGATTTTATGGGTGTAGAGTGGATAGGAAGAGTACTTCTGCACTTGTCATTTCTTGGGCACATCTCTTGTTTCTTGGTCTTCTAGAAAATGCCTTTGCATGCACACCCATAGCCGAGGCCGAGTATGTAGTCGCAAATGGTTGCTCTTAGGTTCTCTCAATTTTATCCACGCCATGACTATGGGTTATCCTTGAGAAGTGTTCCTCTTTCTCGGACAACACTTCGCAATTAATATTGCCAAAACCCAAAGGCAACATTCCGTGACTAAACACATTGATATTCGATTTCATTTTCTTAGAGACCATGTTGAGAAGGGTGATGTTGTTCTTCACTTTGGAGAGTCGTAACAAAAATTGCATATATTTTCACTAAAGCTCTTGATTCTTCTCGCTTTGTCGCTTATGGGAGAGTTAGGGTTATTAGTCCTATTGGGCTGTTTTGAGGGGAATTTGCTTTTTTGCATTCATTGTATCATAATGCATGTTTCATTTCAATTGTCTTGCATTGTATAATAAAATTTGTGGAGCTTTGATTATTATCCTTGTATGGCTTGATTTTATTATCTATACCTTGTCATATAAAGTGATAGTCTGCTAGACTTCTTTTATGGCTCTTCTTGTTTAGCTTAGCTTTTGCCTTGCTAGCTTTATATCCTGTGAGCAAATTGAATCAAATCATGTCTTGTTGGATCTTGTGACTAGTTTTGCTCTAGTGATCCTCTTATCCCATGCCATGTCATATAGGTTAAATTGAGTCTTGAACTTATTTTGAGATGAAAATGAGCTTTTTAACTTCTTAAGTCAAGCAAATGAAAATGAGATTTTCATGTAAAAACTCGATCTCACCAATCCTTTCTCATGAGACGGCTTACCATTGCACTAGGCATAAACTCGGGGAGTTTTGGATGACCTAGACCACTCTTTTAAGCTTCGCTTGAGATGGTCGCGCAAGGCTTGAGATCTAGCACAATGAAGAAAATCTTTTTTGGAAAATGCTCAAAATGCTAAGTGGTTGAATATTGCTTCATATTTGAACTCTTAATGCTCAAAATGCCTCAGTTCCAGTTTTGAGTCTCTTTTTACTTATAGACATGGCTTGACTCATTTTTGGTTGCTTTGAGTGAATCTATGATATTGAGCAACTTTTCATGGTATTAATTCTTTTAATCTCAGATTACTGCTAATTTGGTTTTAGCTTTGCAAAGACATGTTTTGCCATGATTGAATATAGCTTCTACTTTATATGGCTTGGTATAATACTTGTACTGTCTACATGTATAACGGTCATGGCTCCTTTTTACTAAAGTTCAAAAATTTAGTCATTCCTTCATACTCTTTCTTTTCCCATGCATCTTGATGAATTCATTGTCAAAGGGGGAGAAGGTTTCTGAAAAATGTTGTTTTGGAGCTTTTGGTTTCATACATAAGGTTTCATATAAAAGAACTTCATATAATAAAAAAATGAACCTTCTGAAAATTTGTGATCATAGTGAGTTGAGTCTCTGGGTTTTATTGCCTTTTTCTGATTATATTTGCATTTGAAGAAGACTCACAATGATCAAAGGTCAAATAGAACAATTGTCTTTCATATGGACCTAAGTGAGATTTTTGCCTACTTTCTGGAAGTTGAATCATGTTGTGCTTTCATTGCTTTATCTCACTTGCTTATACTATTCTGAAGCCAGCTTGGTCGGTTCCTAGGCTTTTTCTTGCTTTTGGACCAAGTTGTGCCTTTATGCGAAAACTGCGATTTTTTACTTTTCAAACCGAAAAACTACATTTTCTGGGAAATTGCCAATGTGTTCATCAAGGGAGAGATTGTGGATATCGTGAGGATATGTGCACGATCTTAGAATGATGAGTCAATTGGCAATGGCTTTGTTGGTTTGCAAAATCTCGCTGGGTTTGCTCCAAGATTCGTAAATCAAATCAAGGCGGTCGATCGCTACAGTCACCGTCCGACCGGCCAGTTGGAATGGTCTCGACGGCAATGCTTGCCGGTCCGACCGCCAAATGGTGTTTATGGAATTTGGGGCTAGGCCAAAATAGGTTGTGTAGGCAAGTGAGGAGTCTCCGGATGTGGTCACATAATTTTGGAGCTCCCAAATAAAAGTTCTATTCATTTGAAAATTCCGCAAGGTTTCGATTTTCGAGTTGGAATTTTGCTAAGTCTTTTCGAGCGGTCCGACCACTGTTATGGAATCGGCCGGATCGCCGTGAAGGCGTCATACCACGATCACTTGAAGCTTAGCCATTTTGGCATTGATGTGATTTGGTTGTGTTTGTTGTGTGAACTTCAATGCCTTATTGTTCCATATTGCATTGCGGAACTAACGTGGGTCAAGTTGTGAAGAACTTGTTCCCTGAGACGATTTGTTTGTCTATTGTCGTGTGTGGCTTGCGTGTCAACGACGCCAACGGTGAGGTGGATCGACTACGCTTGGAGAGCCAGCCGACCCAAATATGCAAATCTAGACCCTCCGTATTCTCGCACTAGTCCAGATCACGCTTAGTGCACACAAAGGTCAACATCGATGAAATATCACATCCATACATCGAATATAAGAATAAACGAGTACCTTTAAATAACAAATAATCGTTGGGACCTTACGGCCGAAGTTTTACATTTATTAAGCCATGCAAGGTCGATAATAAAGAAATAAACCGCAATAAAACGAATAAACTCCAAGGGCTCCCATCAATCTACCACAGTAACCGATCGATCAAGACCCTAACAATCAACCTTCAGAGAACTCTTCTTCAAAAGCAAAGTACGACTCCTCCACTTCGTTGATTTGTTTAGCAAGAGTGAGTACACACTGCACTCGCAAGTCATACCACGTAATGCAATTTATAGATGATGGCTTATTCCAAAGGAATGGCTTCGTGGTTATTTTGCGTAAATGCAATATTTGCAATTGAATACAAATAATAGATTGAAAGCATAAATCAAAACAAATAGATAATAATAAGTTAACAATTGATTTTACAAAGGACACACACCTAATCAAGTTATTCACACAATGCACAAGTTATCTCACACAAATTGACCTTCCCAATTGTTTTATAAAAATCTACCCTTGTGTGAAATTCTGAGCATGTCCATAACCGAGGACGCGCTATTCAATAGATTGGTTTAACACTCGCAGAGGTTGTAGACTTTACCCACACGATACAATCAAGTAGCTAGCACACGACCATAATAAAACCTTTCAGAGATTTCATCTCAAACAATGACACTCCCGATGTGCTTTCTCGCCATCCCAATTTGTACACACAAAATTTGGAACGACACACACCGCTGGGATGTGGATGCAAAGTGAACTGCCCCCGATGTGACATATCACACCTCCAAATTTCATCACACGCTTTAAATACAACCTGAGTTGTCAATGTCAAGACACCATAACTTATTAAGTCAGCCCACCCATACTAGGCATGTGGTCGCATCAGAAGGCCCAACCAATGGCGCACAAAGTTAAGTCCTTAATTGACCAAGGCAAGACTTCCAGCTTGAACCCAAATCACAAAGTTTATAAAGCACACACCCACCATTCACACAGATCCACCACTTGCCTCACCCAAATCTTTTCCCACCATGTTGATTAAGTGCAACACATGCCATCATGAGTAACAGCACACATCACACACAGTTTTATCACACAGCTCCATAATCACTTAGTCAAGTTTATAATTGCAACTCACATAAAATGATGACTTGTGGCATGGCTAAGCGCCTAATCAGATCTAACCAACCCACGCTGGTGCTACGATAATACCAACTAATAATTAACCAACCTAAGGTGATAAAAGATCATGGCATACAATAGACAATGTGGATATAACAAATTGGATTAATAACTATCCCAAAAGCATTTAAATAAATACTTGAAATAGAATGCAATACATTGAAACAAAGTATTTTGAAAAGCTGGGCTCAATATGATCAAAGGTATAACTTGCCTTGAAATAGATCCAGATATTGGTCTTGGTCTTGATCTTGAGGAGGTGCTCCTTCTTCAGCAAAATTTCTCGAAGTATCGACGTCTACTCTCAAACGAGACAAAAGAAATAAAAACAAATAAATAAGATAGGCAAAACTAACTCCAAAAGTCAAATAAAATTCACCATTAAATAGATCTTAATTTTATATGAATTTACAAATTTGAATGGGCTCAATCGGAGTTCGGATGCAAAAGATATGGGCTTTGGAAGTTTGAAAATCAAATAAAACCCTAATTTGGATTTTATTGAATTTCTCGAATTATTTTTATAAAGGAAAATCAGATTATTGCGCAATGCTTGCGTCAGCCGGGAAAAGAAAATAAATAAAACCAGATCGACAGTGGGCCCCACTGGCCGCTGGCTCTACTTACGGTGAACCAAATCCACCGAGCCGAGGGTGCGGGGAAAACGGTGGACTAGCCACGTGGACGCCACGAGGCGACCACGCGTGCGCCACCTCATCCGAGTTGCGGCGGTGGTCGCCGACCCACCGCCACGCTGGCCGAGGGAGAGCAGAGGAGGCAAGGTCGGATTTAACTTGCCGGCTGAAGGCGAGCACAAGACGGCGGCGAAGTCGGCCGTGGCAAGGTAGCAAATGGGACGGCGGTTGTCTGGGGTGGCTGGTCGGGCTCGGCGGCGATGACTCACCGGCGACGGCGAGCAGATTTAGCCCCGCTGTCGGACGGCGGTGACAACGGCGATGGAGACGACGCGGACGGCGGCGAGGGCACCAGAAAGCCGGCGCTAATGCGCACTGGCGGTAGTGGTCGCATCACGAGGAAGATCTCGAGGTGGCGGGCTTCGCGGGCGGCGAGGCGGCGGCGGCGGACCTTCGGCAATGTGGCGAACGGACGAGAAGGAGGAGGCGGCGGCTTGGGATTCAAGCGAGGAGAGGCGAGAGCTAGGAGGGTCTCGGGCTTTATATAGCCGAGCGGAGGAGACCCGAGCGAACGGCGGCGGCAGCTGGCCAGAGGGCGGAGCCCGGGCGGGAGTTCGGGAGGAAGACGATGCCGACGCGGCGTGAGGCGGGCCACCGCCGCGAGCAAGGCAGAAGCGCAGCAAGGCGAAGCAGAATCGGCAATGCCGATCAAACGGCGGAGCGAGCAAAGCGCAAGGGCGTCTGATCGACACGCGCGCCATCGCATCGCAGAGGAGGGCGGCGACGCTGGGAGTGGGCTGAGGCGATGGAATAGTGTTGGGCTTCGCCCAAGATCGCTCCAGATGATTTTCTTTTGTTTTTCTTTAAATAAATCCGTAAATGTAAATGGCAATTAGAAAATAGCAAATGATCTTGGAAAATTTAGAAAATTCTGAAAATATATCCAAGCATATAGAATCTAAATAAAATATGTTTGGCCATTGTTGATGTTGGAATTGCGCATTAAATTGGTTTGTCCTTAAAGTCCGTATAAGCTTTTAAATTAATATTCAAGTAAATCCAAATGGTGAATTTTCTCACTATAACTATTTAAAGGATTTTAAAGCTCAAAATTGGGATGTTACAAACCTCCCCACTCTTAAGGGAATCTCAATTCCTAGATTTAGGCTAGCTAGAGAAAAGGTCGGGAACTTGGCTTTCAACTCTTCTTCACGCTCCCACGCTGTTTCTCCTTCTCGAGTGGTTACTCCAATCGACTTTGCGTAAATGAACGGTCTTGCTTCGTGCGGCGCTTATGACATCCAAAATCCTCGACAGTCGCTTTGTACGTGAGATCTTCCTTCAGCTCAATTGACTCCAACGGGTCCGCTTTTCCGCACACGGCACTTCTTCACCGAGAGACATGAAAGACATCATGCACTCGCTAATGACCGTGGTAGCTCCAATCGGTACGCAACTTCTCCTGCTGCTCCAAAATCTTGAACGGACCCACATACCTTGGGGCAAGCTTCCTTTGGTGTGGAATCTTAACACCTCCGAGTGGAGTAACTCAAGATACACAAAATCCTCCGTTCAAAGTCGAGGTCACGCGACAATTATCGCGATAACTCTTTTGCTCGGACTGGCTATCTTTAACCTCTCTCTCGATCATAGCAACTTGTTCTTCGACTTCGAATAATATCTCGTCCGAACACTACACGCTCAATGTCTCACCAATTTAATGGAGTTCTCGCAGTACCCACCATACAAAGCTTCAAATGGTGACATCTCGCAAACCGCTTGATAATCCGTTGTTGTACGAGAATTTCGTGATACAGAAACTCTTATCCCAATCGTAGCATTTGCTAAGGCACAGCTCTCAACATATCTTCCAATATCCGGTTGACTCTTTCACCGTCTGTCTGCTTCATGGATGATAAGCAAGATCAAATTCGATGAGTTCCTGTGGCTTCATGTAGACTTTGCCAGAAACGAGAGGTGAACTGAGATCCTCGATCCGACACTATCCTCTTATGCACACCGTGCAGACTGACTACTTTTTACATATAGAACTCTGCCAAGCGGTCTCCTGAGTAAGTGGTTTTGACTGGCAAGAAATGGGCAACCTTAGTTAAACGATCCACTATTACCCAAATCGAATCATATCCTGATTTAGTCTTGGGTAAACCAGTAATAAAGTCCATACCGATCTCTTTCCACTTCCATTCTGGTATCTTCAGCGGTTGTAGCAAACCTGCTGGTCTCTCGATGCTCGCTTTACTTTCTCGACACACGCCGTGATAAGGCAACGAACTCTGCGACGTCTCGCTTTAAGTTTGGCCACCAAAACTTATTCTTAACATCCTGGTACATCTTAGTACTTCTAGGGTGAATTGAATACTTTGAGTCATGGGCTTCCTTCAAAATCAGCTGTCTTAATCCATCAATATCTGGTACACAGATACGTCCATTGATCCACAATATATCCTGATCATCCGTGGTGAAGTCTTTAAATTTTCCTTCTACCAGCTTCTTCTTGAGGTCAGCAAACTTAGAATCCTTGGGTTGAGCCTCACGAATCTGTTTCTCCAGAGTAGACTACACTTCCAGACTGGCCACAAATCCTTCAGACACAACTTCTAGTCAGAGCTTCCGAATTCCTCTCAAGTTCCGAACACAACTCTTTACTTCCAAAGCATTGCAAGAGTCTTCACGACTCAAAGGCATCCGCAATCACATTGGCCTTACCAGGATGGTAATGGATTCCAATATTATAATCCTTTATTAATTCCAGCCATCTTCTCTGTCTCATGTTCAAATCAGACTAAGTGAATATGTACTTCAGGCTCTTATGATCTGTGTAGACTTCACAAATGACACGATGAGATAATGACGCCAAATCTTCAAAGCATGCACTACAGCAGCTAATTCCAAATCATGGGTAGGATAATTCTCTTCATGAGGCCTCAATTGCCTTGAGCATAAGCGACAGCTCTTCCTTCTTGCATAAGGACACATCCTAATCCTTGACGCGAAGTGTAACAGCCCCAATTTTAATAAACAGTAATTATATGCATTTTATATTATATTTGTTATTTCTGAAGCATTTGCATAAATTTTTGCATTTGTAAATATCCTAATCAAAGTCTAATAGGTAACTCCAATCACAACTCCAAAGAGAGACAACAATTAATACATAAGAAATTCTCTGGGAAATAATTTATTTAAGAACCTTACAATGTTTATCATAAATAACAATCTTCTCAATACAAGTAACTCAAGAATTTATTTACATCAGATCAGATTATGTTTTACAACTTTGAGTAATTTACAAAATGTTAAAATAAAACTTGCATTGCATGTCGTCTAAAGCCTTCCTTGAAATCTTGCCCGTCCATCGTTGTCCAGCCAAACCATCTTCCTCGACCCAATCCGAAATATCATTTGCAGCTCCATAGTCCGTCAACCAATCAAAAGACCATTAGTTGTTCAAAAGCAGTATAATAGAGTTAGAATAAAATAAATTGCCGCAAGATACCATAGGAATCATCATGTTCCCGTAACTACCTAGATTAGTCAAGCACCTTGAGTATCGCGACTACCCACACCAACCTCGGGTTAACCGACATCTTGGCTTTCTAAGTCACCTAGGCTAACCTGATTAGTCGACCGGATACCTAAGATACCTAGACTAACCTAAGTAAATCGGCACCGCCTTATTTCCGTAGGTTTTCATCATTCAAGATTTAGGAAATCCAAAATCTACGATATCGAATTGCCTCAATTGTCGCAAATCCATTGCATAATGAATTGCTAACCATTGACCAAAAATGCCCAACCTAAAAATATCTTAGGAGCCATCCGATAAGCACAAATGCATGAGCATCATTAGCAATTTGTAATGATACCATTTGCCTCTCCAACTAAGCACCACCGCCAAGACTACCAGAGAGCCACCAAGGCAAGCAAGAGAAGAGCAGAGCCAAGAAAGCACCGAGGGACAAGACAAATTTCTTCCAGAGAATTCCCAACCTCGCAAAATCAGCAGGAGCAAGCAACCCATTTCCTCCCAAAGAATTTTCTTCCCAATTCCTCACCAACCCCATTTCTGTAATATTCTGAAAATAATAATAATAATAATAATAATATTAATAATCGCGTTTTAAGGGTCTGTGTGTAATTAAATAAAATAGTACATATAAAAATAGAATTTTCGGAATTTTTGTGAGCTATATAAATAGATTTGTGGGAATTCTAGAAAACCCTAGCTTTTCTTTGTTTTTCTTTCCCTCAGCCGCGCCGCCAATCGCTTCTTTGATTCCTCGCCGC
The DNA here is from genome assembly GCA_036346395.1 of Hsuehochloa calcarea. Taxonomy (NCBI): domain Eukaryota; kingdom Viridiplantae; phylum Streptophyta; class Magnoliopsida; order Poales; family Poaceae; genus Hsuehochloa; species Hsuehochloa calcarea. Next base: position 51,682,397 of record CM070610.1, on the reverse strand, counting down.
GCGCTTCCGCCGAGCCAAGATCAAAGCTGCCTCGCTGATTGCATCACCGATCGCCACGCCAGCGCCAGATCGCGCGAGGAGCCGCTCGAGTGTATCACGCCGCAGGCTGACTTTTTCTTGGTTGCTCACGCCGAGCGACGCGCCAGGCGGCCGCCATGCCGGCGCCAAGCGTGGAGGCGCCTCCAAGACTACAAATGAGCGGCATCACGATCATTGCTTTTCCGCCGAGCCGATCAAGCGTGAAGCCGCTTAGCGGCCGGTCGCAGCCAGCCAGCCACCACGGCCAAGATCAGGGCCGCCGCTTCCGCTAAGTGCCGAGGCCAGGTCATTGCTTTTTCCGCCGAGCGTTGTCGCTGCTTTTTTTCTTGACGCCGCTGGGATCGCCGCAATGATCTGGCCGCCGCCACCGAAGCGCCGAGCTACCGGGCTGTCGCGTGAGGTTTGATGCATGTTTTCCTCTGGTTTGCTAGACGCTGTTAATTAGAGATTATAATTGAGATTAATTAGAGAGGTTTAGAATTTCTAATCAAGAGACGAATAATAGATCCGCTTAGCCCGCTGTTTTGTTGTACAATTTATTCGGGTACCTTAATGGCAAATTTTGGAAATCTCGTCTACTAGTTAATTGTAGATAATTTCGATATCTTTCTATAGCATATTTAATCCTGTCAATCGGACAAGTAGAATTTGAGTTATGATTTTCGGAAGACCGCTGTTTTTACAGTTGTCGCCTTTCGCGCTGTTTTGTAGACTGTAGATTAAAAATAGTAAATAGACTAATTAGAGTTTTTGATCTACATGAAAGTTGTAGATAATTGTCCAATGGTTCTGTAGAATCTGAGAGCGCGTATTTTGCTGAGTAAAACAAAAGTTATGAATTTAGTAAGACTGCTGTTCCGGCGGACAGATCGGCTTTCTGGGCTAAATACGGAGGGTTAGATGATTTAATTAGAAGTCTTTGTAATCTAAGAAAATGTGGATAATTTTATGAAGAATCCAGAATGGGGTGGTTTGTGGTGATCGGACTTTCGAGTCAAAAGTTACGCTCGTTTTAGTATCAAGACAGCTACGGTAACTAATCGGCACCGCGTAACGTGGTATATTTGGGGTCGTAGGAGCGCTGTCGATTGATTGCTATTCTTGTTGCTGTAGCTTGTATTGAAGTTTGTGTATTTAATATAGGGAGGCGCGTGCTTGTTGCCATCTGCTAGCCAAATCGCAAGCGCCGAACTAGTAAAGGCAAGTGCATGGTAGACAAATGATCAATGATCGATCATCGCTTTTTTATCTTCTATTACCATTATTGTTGTGCTTTTATTCTGTTTAATTGCAAACAAATAATTGGTATGTTTATATCTTTGTTGACAAGCATGATGGAAAGTGGATATGATGTTTATGATGGAGTTTGCATGTTTGCATTCATAAGCATCTTTGCATAAGAGAAGGTGATCATGATTGATCACAACTCCACGGGAGTGGAGGAGGTCCCCGATCCTTATGGAGGAACGGGCTTGAGAGTGAATGTTGTCGCGAGCATTCACTCATGCTATACCGGTATACGCGAAAGAAGTGCATGTGGACATATAGATTAGAATTGCATTGATACATGAGATTAATAGATGTGAATCAAAGAGGAGATAACTGCATGAGAATATTAATGGAAGTACCTGTGATGATAATGAAGTTATTGAATGCTATTGATTTATTATTGTTCGTTGTTTATGGATGTGTTTGCTGAGTCGTGGACTCACCCTTGCTCTATTGTTGTCTTTAGGTGATCTTCGAGGATGCCGTAACTGAGAGCGAGTAGAGCACATGGACAACACATGATCATTTACCTTCATAATCTTTTTCATTCAGAATTGGATTACACTTGGACATGTTAGCGATTGAATAAAATTTAGGACATCAATTGGACTAGACTATTTGCTTTAATAAGTTGGATTCATTGGTTGATGCTACTTTGGATTATTTACCTGGTTATAATTCCCATTGCTTATTTATTACCACATGATCCATAATTATGCATTGCTCTTTTGTGGTCCATGGATTTGATTATCATTGTTTTCTTGTTGTAATTATATAGTGTGTCGATAATTATTAATTGGAAGATAGTTTAGTGGCATTCCAGGCTCAGTGTTGGGCTGGGGTGTTACAGTTGGTATCAGAGCCAGGTTTTAGGTCCGTGGTGAATAGATTAGCAACTTAGGCAAATTAAAATTGTTAAAATTTGTTTTAGTTTAGTAAATCAACTAAAATTTGCTAATGGTTAACTAACCTAAAATTTGACACACTAGTGCATGAGGTTAGAGAGAGGTACTAATATAGTTTTTACGCCTGCTATGTCGCTCATTGATGGATGAGTTTATTTTGAGCTTTGAGCTCATTGTGTATTGTTGATTGTGGTTGATAGTTATGCCGAGGGGTAGAGGACGTGGTCGTGGTGGCCGCGGTCGGGAGGTCGTGGGCCGCGGCGAGGTTCCGTGGAGCCACCTCCTCAGAGGGCTTGAGTCAAGAGTCGAGGGGGTTGCCGCTGACCTCCTCCCGCTGAGGCCCAAGATGAGACCCCCGCTTGGCCGAGAGAGTTGGTGGAGAGATCCGTGCTCTTCGTCAACAAAGTGATATTTGGTGGGAGGTCGTGTTGTCTTCGAGGACCGCCACCAAGAGCCAGCCACTTGGGAGGATTTTGTAGATCACCAAGGGAAGTTCTACCCCTACTCTTTGTTGAGAAGATGGAGGTTGCCTTGACGACCTTTGCTCAGGTGGGAAGAGGTCTATTGCCGAGTATGAGGTCGAAGTTCAACAACTTGGTCCGCTTCGTCCCTTCAGAGCTTAACGATGATCTTCGAAAGCCAAGAAGTTCCGCTGGTCTCACCTCGAAAACCGACATGTGTTGGGAGCTACTCCACCCGTGACTACACCTCATGGTGGAGCAAGCTAGGGGCATGGAGTTGGAGATGCAACCACAAAGGGGCAAGCAAGCCTCCTGTGGATCGTAGTTTCGTGGTGACCAAGAGGAGCTCTAGTGAGGGAAGTGGTCTGCTCAATGACCGCCAAGAAATTCAAGGGAGGACCGCAGCCTTCAAGTCTAAGCATACGAGGCCGCTCTCTTCTACTCGCCGCTTTTGCGTGTACTCCACTTCTTCGTCCCGCCCCCAGGGGTATGCTTTGCTTTAAGCGCGGTGATGGACACCGCTACCGAGTGCACTTGGACGGAGATTGCCGTCAGTGTGGCCGACCGGGTCACAAGGAGCGGGTGTGTCGCCAGAACCCCGCTAGCGTGATCAAGTGGGAGCCTGTGCCATCTTCTTCTTCTTTAGTGGGTCCTGCTCGAGGATCTTTCCGATGATGATCGCTTCCTTCAACGATGCCATTTTTCACTTGGGCGCCCAAGAGGGTACTATCGGTACCGCCACCTTCAAAGACCGCTTCAGTTGCACGACCGCCTTACCGCACCGCCACAAAGAGATTGTTGGGGCTCGCCGCCTCGACATCGCCTTCTTTCGCCATGGCGCCACCAGAGGTACGCCATGCCCACAGCTGAGTCCGTGGGTCGCCCCGACGTGGTGATGTACTTTGCTTGTGGATTCGCTTGATGCTTTAGTCCTTTTGATTCGGGGCTACCTTTTCGCTTGTGTCTACGCTTGCTAGAGAGCGAACTTGGGTATGCAAAGTGGATTTCTCACGTTGTTGGTTAGTTCTCCTGGGGGTATTATTGCGAGTTCTACTGTTTATCCTGGGTGCTCTATGGTTATTGATGGAGAGAGGTTCACGGCGAATTTGATAGTTATTCAAATGGAGCCGCTCGACGTTATCTTGGGTATGGATTGATGCACTCTTATCGAGCCGTGATATCTTGTTTCAGAGAACGCCTCGCGCACTCGCCCGGGAGACGTTGACCTTTCAGGAGGCGCCCGCGCTTTCTTTCGATGTTGGCGGACTGCTCCTGCGTCCGCAGCGTGAAAATCGGGCTTTTTAGCTCTTGCCGAGAAACCAAGCGTGGCTTCGCAGATTGAGGAGATCCCAGTGGTTAGTGATTACCCGATGTGTTCCCACCGATCTTCCGGTTTGCCACCGCGCGAGACGGAGTTTCGCATTGATCTTGTTCCGTACTCGCCCCATCTCGATGTTCCATATCGATTAGCACGTCCGCTTCGTGATGAGTTGAAGAAGCATTGGATGATTTGTTGGCTAAAGGTTTGATCAGCGAGTGTATCGCCATGGGGAGCTCCCGTCCTGCTCATCGAGAAGAAGGATGGGAGTTGGCGATGTGTATTGATTACCGCGCGCTTAATGCACACAATCAAGAACAAATATCCATTGCCCCGCATTGAGGACTTGTTTGATCGGCTGAATGGAGCTCAAGTATTCTCCAAGATCGATCTCCAAATGTGGTATAATCAAATCCGCTCAAGTGGAGCAGTGATGTAGAGAAGACCGCTTCTCCACCGTGTATGGGCATTATGAGTATAAAGTTATGTCCTTTGGATTGACTAATGCACTGCCATTTTTATGGAGACCATGAACAACATGTTACACGAGTATCTAGATGATTTTGTGGTGGTGTTTATTGATGATATTCTTATCTATTCCAAGACCAATGAGGATCATGAGCGCCATTTGAGGTCGGTTTTAGATACTTTGAGAGAGCACAAGTTCTATGCTAAGTTGAAGAAGTGTGAGTTCGGATTTCGTATGGGTTTTCTGGTCATGTGATTAACCTCGTGGTATTGTCATGATCCTAGTAAGGTCTCCACAAAGGGTGGATTGGAAGAGGCCGACTAATGTGAAGGAGGTGAGGAGTTTCGGGATTACCGGTTATTATCGGCGCAGTGTGATTTCTCTATCATTGCTGCCGATGTCTCAGCCTTACTCAAAAGGTGTGAGATTCCAAAGGGACCGATGAGTGTGAGCGAGTTTCGTGATTTTGAAGGACAAAGTTGGTGACCTCTCCTATTCTCACTCTTCCCGAGCCGGGAAGCGATTCACGCCTTTTTCCGATGCGCCTCGAGTGGGTCTTGGCTGTGTTCTCATGCAAGACGGTAAGGTGATTGCTTATGCATCAAGGCGCTTAAAGAAGCACGAGCGCATTATCCCACTCATGATTTGGAGTTGGTCATGTTGTTTTTGCTCTCAAGATTTGGAGGCATTATCTATACGGCGAGCCTTGTGATATTTTCACGCATCACAAGAGTCTCAAGTATATCTTCACCGTAAGGATCTAAATTTGAGGCAAAGGAGGTGGTTGGAGTTGATCAAGGATTATGATCTTACTATTTAGTATCATCCGTGCAAGGCCAATGTTGTTGCAGATGCTCTTAGTCGAAGGCTTATTCCCGCGACTCTAGATTGCCTCATTGTTGATTTTGATCGCATGGGAATATCTTATTGTTATGCGGGCACATACACATGTTGAGACACAATTGATTCTTGAGTCATTTATTCTGCATCGCAAAGGGAAGCACAACAGAGTGACCGGTTATTACAGGAGGTTAGGAAGCGCCCGGATGAGGGTAAAGAGGTGATTTTAGCATGGATGATTTTGGTACTTTGAGGTTAAAGGTCGCTTTGCGTACGCAAAAGGCGAGGTCAAAGATGATATTTTGAGGGAGGCACATCGCACTGCATAATTATTCATCCCGGTGAGACTAAGATGTATCGAGATTTGAAATGTAATTTTTGGTGGAAAAGAATGAAGGTGGACATTGCTAATTATGTGGCTTCTTGTGGTGTTTGTCGCCAGTGAAAGCCGAGCACAAGCGCCTCGCAGGATTATTGCACCTTTGAGGTTCCTCAAGGGCCGTGGGATGATATCTCTATGGACTTTGTGGTATGCTGCCTCGCTCACCGCGAGGGAAGGATGCGCTTTGGGTAGTGGTGGATCGATTCAAAGAAGTTCACAAGACTTCATTCCTATTCGCACAACAAATTCAGCGAGTGATCTAGCTCCTATTTATGTGCGTGAAATAGTGAGACTGCATGGTGTGCCAAAGACCATCGTTTCTGACAGAGACGCGAAGTTTGTCTCCAAGTTCTGGGAGAGTCTGCAGAGTGCATTGGGCACACACCGCTTTAGTACGCAAGCTTCACCCATGCATGATGGGCAATGAGCGCATTATTCAGACTTTGGAGGACATGTTGCGATCTATGCTTTGTCTTGAAGGGTAGTTGGGAGGACCAGCCCACTTGCAGAGTTTGCTTATAATAATAGTTACCATTCCAGTATTAGAGCCGCGCCATTTGAGGTTCTCTATGGGCGGAAGTGCAGATCGCCACTTTGTTGGGATGCAGTTGGAGAGAAGGCAATTTTGGGTCCGACCGATTCAAGACCGCTGAGCGCGGTGGCCATGGTGAGGCGTAATCTAGCACCTGTGAGTAGATGTAAAAGTTATGCCGATTTGAGGAGGCGCGACTTGAGTTTGCGGTGGGTGACCAGTGCTCTTGAGAGTGTCTCCCACTAAAGGTATTGTTCTTGCCTGGCACCAAAGGGAGTTTAGCCCGAGGTACGCTGGACTGCTCTCGATTATTGCAAGAATTGGGAAGTTAGCTACCGCCGACCTTCCCGAGTCCATGCGGGGTTCATAATGTGTTTCATGTCTCGATGCCGAGAAAGTTTTGAGAGATCCAGAGCATAAGATTTCATTAGAGCCGCTGACTATTGAGCAAGACTCACACTTGAGTCGCTGGCCCCAAGCGATTCTCGAGAGGTCTGAGCGAGTGCCGAGGCACAAGACGTTGGTATACGTAAGGTGCCGTGGACGATCACCGAGAGAGAGGCGACTTGGGAGTTGGAGTCTCGCATGCGCGAGCAATACCCGAGTTGTTCACGCCTGCACGTGTTGTTTTGTTGTTTAATTTCACCGTGCGCTTTTTCTTTGAGTAGAACGACGATATAGAATTCGGGTCAATTCTCGTTAAGGGGGTAGAATGTAATATTCTGAAAATAATAATAATAATAATAATATTAATAATCGCGTTTTAAGGGTCTGTGTGTAATTAAATAAAATAGTACATATAAAAATAGAATTTTCGGAATTTTTGTGAGCTATATAAATAGATTTGTGGGAATTCTAGAAAACCCTAGCTTTTCTTTTTTTTTTCTTTCTCACCGCCCGCCAATCGCTTTTTTGATTCCTCATACGCGCGCTACTACGCTGAGCTAAGATCATACGCTTCTCATTGATTGTATCACAGATCGCCGCCAGCGCCGATCGCGCGAGGAGCCGCCGAGTGTATCACCGGTCGCGTGGGCTGACTTTTTCTTGGTTGCTCACGCTGAAAGCGACGCCGCCAGCCGCTGTTGCGCCACGCCACGCGTGGAGGCGCCCCAAGACTACACCGAGCGGTATCAGCCGATCATTGCTTTTCCTGCCGAGCCGACCGAAGCGTGAAGCCGCCACCGCGTCGGCTCGCAGGCTTACCGCCACGGCCAAGATCGCTGTGGCCGCCGTCGCTAAGCCGAGGTCTGGCCAGGCCGCTTTTTCTCGCCGAGCGTTGCTGCTGTTTTTTTCTTGACGCCGCTGTGGATCGCCGCAATGATCTGTTGCCGCCACCGAAGCGCCGAGCTACCGCTGTCGCGTGGAGGTTTGCTGCATGTTTTCCTCTGGTTTGCTAGACGCTGTTAATTAGAGATTATAATTGAGATTAATTAGAGAGGTTTAGAATTTCTAATCGAAGAGACGAATAATAGATCTATTTAGCCCGCTGTTTTGTTGTACAATTTATTCGGGTACCTTAATGGCAAATTTTGGAAATCTCGTCTACTAGTTAATTGTAGATAATTTCGATATCTTTCTATAGCATATTTAATCCTGTCAATCGGACAAGTAGAATTTGAGTTATGATTTTCGGAAGACCGCTGTTTTTACGGTTGTCGTCTTTCGGCGCTGTTTTGGTAGACTGTAGATTAAAAATAGTAAATAGACTAATTAGAGTTTTTGATCTACATGAAAGTTGTAGATAATTGTCCAATGGTTCTGTAGAATCTGAGAACGTGCATTTTGGTTGAGTAAAACAAAAGTTATGAATTTAGTAAGACTGCTGTTCCGAAGCGGACAGATCGGCTTTCTGGGCTAAATACGGAGGGTTAGATGATTTAATTAGAAGTCTTTGTAATCTAAGAAAATGTGGATAATTTTATGAAGAATCCAGAATGGGGTGGTTTGTGGTGATCGGACTTTCGAGTCAAAAGTTACGCTCGTTTTAGTATCAAGACAGCTACGGTAACTAATCGTACCGCGTAACGTGGTATATTTGGGGTCGGTAGGAGCGCTTGTCGATTGATTGCTATTCTTGTTGCTGTAGCTTGTATTGAAGTTTGTGTATTTAATATAGGGAGGCGCTGTGTTTGTTGCCATCTCGCTAGCCAAATCGCAGGCCGCAACTAGTAAAGGCAAGTGTATGGTAGACAATGATCAATGATCGATCACCGCTTTTATCTTCTATTACCATTATTGTTGTGCTTTTATTCTGTTTAATTGCAAACAAATAATTGGTATGTTTATATCTTTGTTGACAAGCATGATGGAAAGTGGATATGATGTTTATGATGGAGTTTGCATGTTTGCATTCATAAGCATCTTTGCATAAGAGAAGGTGATCATGATTGATCACAACTCCACGGGAGTGGAGGAGGTCCCCGATCCTTATGGAGGAACGGGCTTGAGAGTGAATGTTGTCGCGAGCATTCACTCATGCTATACCGGTATACACGAAAGAAGTGCATGTGGACATATAGATTAGAATTGCATTGATACATGAGATTAATAGATGTGAATCAAAGAGGAGATAACTGCATGAGAATATTAATGGAAGTACCTGTGATGATAATGAAGTTATTGAATGTTGTTGATTTATTATTGTTCGTTGTTTATGGATGTGTTTGCTGAGTCGTGGACTCACCCTTGCTCTATTGTTGTCTTTAGGTGATCTTCGAGGATGCCGTAACTGAGAGCGAGTAGAGCACATGGACAACACATGATCATTTACCTTCATAATCTTTTTCATTCAGAATTGGATTACACTTGGACATGTTAGCGATTGAATAAAATTTAAGACATCAATTGGACTAGACTATTTGCTTTAATAAGTTGGATTCATTGGTTGATGCTACTTTGGATTATTTACCTGGTTATAATTCCCATTGCTTATTTATTACCACATGATCCATAATTATGCATTGCTCTTTTGTGGTCCATGGATTTGATTATCATTGTTTTCTTGCTGTAATTATATAGTGTGTCGATAATTATTAATTGAAGATAGTTTAGTGGCATTCCGTGCCTGTTGTTGGGTGGGGTGTTACAATTTCCATCTCGCCTCGTAAGCAAGAACCAAGGCAATTAAGAGCAGGACAACCAAAGCCAAGGCCAGGAGCAAATCATCGTGTCAAGCTGCCAAGCCAAGATCACCATCATCAACTGATGTCGCAACCACCAAGGCAAGCCAAGAGCAGCAGCAGCAAATGAGCAAGAGGAGGAAAGAAGCATCAGGAGCCAGAAGCACAGGAGGAGGGAGCACCAGCAGAAGGGCGCACTGTAGGGGAGCACCAAAGACGGCCAAAGATCGCCACCCTCTTCTTCCCAAACCCAAGTCCCAAGATGAGGTAACCCCAACCCATACCAGCTTGCACCACAAAGACTCAAGATGCACATCACTCGATATCATCATTTCACCATATCTCAAGAGAATCAACCCTGATCTCAAGAGAACAATCAAGATAGCACTCACCCATTTTCAACATCACAGAGCAAGAGGGGTAGGAGTAGAGAGGGAGATCACCGAGGTCTTACCTCAAGGGCAACCAACCCAATATCCATCATCCACCACCTCCAATCGGTCACCATGATCATGCATACACAAATAATCAACGAACATTAATATCAAATCAACCGGTTTTGCTAAAATCAACATAGCTGAAATCAAAATAGATCGGGGAACTAAGTCCAAAGAGCGTGCCAAGCCAGAAAGGGCTACGAGCAAAGCAGAGGGCGCCTGAGGAGCCAGGCGCCGGCGTCGGGAGGCCGAGCCGGCCAAGCCGAAGCATTGGGGTAGGGCGAGTTGGCGGCGGCCGCGCAGGAAACCGAAGAGCAGGGAGCGAAGGGGCCGAAGGAGGCGGCGCCGTGAGGGAGAGACCGAGAGAGCCGGGAGAGAAACCGAGAGGAGATAGGAAGGGGGAAGAAGAAGCGTCGGCAGAGAGATAAGGGAGAGAAGGATGCTTCGGCCGAGAGGGAATTAGAGAAAGAGAGAGAGAAGATTAAGGTATAAGGTTAAGATTAGGCATTAGAGATTAAGCAGTGAATAAAAATTGGAATTAAAGAATAGTGCAAATAAATTTTAGTGTTTTGTAATGGCTTTAGTTTTAGCTGTTTAAATTGATTTTAATTAGTAAGTATTATTAATACCATATCAATATTGCAATCGATCTAAGTTTTAGTCGTCCGCAATTAAATATTAGTAAATCGACTCTTAGAAAATAAATTCAAGCGTAGTGTAAATAAATTAATCTGAGTCTTTAGGGATGAATTGACCGCCATTAGTATTCACCCGATTAAATACAGCGACCTGTTGTGTTATAAGTTATTCGAAATAGATTAATTAAATCAAGCACTGCGACTGCAGATAATAGATGTGCACACAATCACCATCAAAGTCTACCGAAAGAAGAGAGCATATTAGATGATTGATTTTGACTGTAGGATCATCGTGGTTGTATACCTAGAATGCCTGGAGAGAGTGTTTGTGAGTACTAGGTGTCATGTTAAGGAAAACAACATTACTTAAACTCTAGGTATCGTCAGTCATTATAATTCCACCAGAAATTGAATTAACTTTAACTACCCATAAGAAATTGAATTTTTATTAAATTAAAATCTATACTTAAATGCATCTAGAATCATAACCTCATTAAAATGTTTTTATCATGCATTTTTGAGCATTTTGGATTTCTAGATTTTATCGGTGTTTATTCGCTATTGTATTCTCTTTTTAGATTCCGAATTGCGCGACGTGAACGATTACGCCTACAATAGTGAACAAGTGGACTTCTACCAAGGCAAGCATCCTCTTTGCACCATGTTGATCCCAATTTTTGAATCAGATTTACAAAACAAGTTGATATCTGCTGCATGCAAATTTCTAAAAACTATTTATGCTCGCTCCTAGTTAGCTATGACCGTAACTTATGGCTTACCTTGAATTGATCATACACTCAACCTAAGGTAGTTTGTGGTGATATAATACTTAATTTCAATTTTGCTTAGCCATGCAATCCATAGAACGGTAGTGTTTAAGGTGCTTATCTTGTCAAACCGGGGAACAACAAATACATTTTTATTTTTGTTGATTCTTTGTTCATTTATTTAAATCAAATGAATCTAAATCTTGTTGTTAAACTTAATTCAAACTGACAAGTGGATGCTAGTGATGGTGCCTAGTGCACGAGAATGGGAACCGTGGATGTCTTGTCCGGTTGGTTAAGGACCGAACTCGACGGCCTAATTCAAGCCCCAACAGCATTTCCACACGCAGCTGTATGGGCGCTGCTTGGTTAAGTAAAGGGTTAATATTATTGAGTTGGATACAGAGAGTAAGGACATGTGTATTGATTTCATATGGCATAGATGCTTAAGTCTTCGGCCGTGTCGTATGCCATGTGGAGCTTATATCGATATCGATGTTCTTAGAAGGGTAAGGGCGAGATGTGTTACATCGCATGTACGCATTCTTCAGGCCCCAATCATGTGTAATATGTGTGGCTAACACGAGTTTGCATTTAATTGACTGGTCGGCATTCCTGCATAAACATGTGAGCCTCTGCTGAATATATGCTATCACCGTTGTTTAAGCGGATCAGCCACATGGGTCATCCAACTCAATAGTGTTAACTTGTTGAAAATACCGAATTTTAGTTTACCCTACAGATACCAAAGGAAGTGTGCTATTGTTCTAGATGGCTTACGCTAACTAAATCGTGGGTAAAGATGTACACCCTCGCAGGTTAAAATCGTTCAATAGCCGTGTCCACTGCTACGGACAACGCTGGATTGATGTCACCGTGATAGAATTTGCTCTAATTTGGGTTTTGGGAATTATTAATTTCGCATGAGGAGTGTCATGTTTCGCTTGGTAATGATCGTGACCATTATTGATACTGCTTTTGCTTATGTTCGATTACTTACTATTTTTAGTCCAAATTGAATTATTAAACTGCTTTGTCAAAATTTAGCAATTGTAGGTTAATATGTATCGCTTTATGCAAATTGAACCAATTGCCTTCTCGTTGATAACCTTATGCATATAAAATTCTATTCCTTTGTATAGGTTCTATCAAACACTTTCTTTATTAGTTTGTAAGACTTGTCGAGTACCTTCTCAGCACTAAAGGGAATTATCCACTTGTTGCAGTAAAGAACGCCTAGAAATATTTCAAGTTGAAGCGACACGGGTTACTTCGCTTTAATCCCACTGTTGCCCTTGGGTTGTGGTGCTCCACCGAGATTTTATTTTATTACTTCCTTTTCATTTATGATTTACTTAATGTTTCACAGTAAATTTTTATTAATGTATTCCAATCGTATGCTTGTGATATAATGTTGTAAGGATATGTCTATGTTAGCACTCATCCTCGAGCTAACATGAGAGGCATATCCGAACCCGAATATTGGAATTGTACCTTGTTAATGATTATACTTCTAGTATTATTTTTAATTGAGACTTGATTGTTCTTGATTAAAAATTTTACTTTTGGTATGATTATTAATTTGGTATAAACTCCAATATTCCGGGTCCTCACTTATGATCTGTAGACTTCACAAATGACACCATGAGATAATGACGCTAAATCTTCAAAGCATGCACTATGCAGCCTAATTCCAAATCATGGGTAGGATAATTCTTCATGAGGCCTCAATTGCCTTGACGATAAGCTTACAAAGCTCTTCCTTCTGCATAAGGACACATCCTAATCCTTGACGCTGGCATCACAAGAGATATCAAAATCCTTCCCGACATCCCAAAAAACTAGTATCAAGTCAAGTCAAATGTTTCTTCAATTCTTGAAAACTCTCTTCACAAGCTAGGGTCCAAGTAAACTTCTTCTCTTTCCTCAACAATTGCGTAAGAGGCTTAGCAATCGTTGAGAATCCTTCAATGAAACGACGATAATATCCTGCCATTCCCAAGAAACTATGAATTTGAGTAACCGTCTTGGGCTGCTCCCAATTCATTACAACTTTAACCTTTCCGGTCAATCACTACTCCTTCTACTGTCATCACATGACCGAGGAAATCAACTTTCTTCTTCCAAAAGTCACAGTTGCTAAACTTGGCATACAACTGATGCTCTCTGAGCTTCTCTAGGATTAATCTCAAATGGTCTGCATGCTCTTCTTCTGACTTTGAGTATACCAAAATATCATCAATGAATACTACCACAAACTTATCCAAATATTCCATGAATACTTTGTTCATCATGTTCATGAAATAGGCAGGGGCATTAGTAAGACCAAATGACATGACTAGAAACTCATAATGTCCATACCGGGTTGAGAAAGCGGTCTTAGATATATCCTTAGGACAAATCTTCAACTGATGGTAACCTGATCGCAGATCGATCTTGGAGAATACTCCGGCTCCTTTCATCTGGTCGAACAAATCATCAATTCTGGGCAAAGGGTATTTGTTCTTGATGGTAACTTCATTGAGAGAATGATAATCAATGCACATTCTCATGCTTCCATCTTTCTTCTTGACAAACAAAACCGGTGCTCTCATGGCGCATTTAACTAGGTCTTATAAAACCTTTCTCCAAAGAATTCTTCTATCCGCTTCTTCATTTCCACAAGTTCATCTACCGCATCCGATAGGGTCTCTTGGAAATTGGTGCTATTCCTGGCACTAGATCGATGACAAACTCAATGTCACGGTCCGATGGCATTCCTGGTAATTCTTCTGGAAATACGTCCGGGTAATCTCTGACTACAGGTACATCTTCCAAGGAAACTATCGTCAGACTGTGGACTACCAAATGTCCATCACGTACTGAGGTGGCTAGAAATTCCACTTTCTTTCCAATGGTATCCTCAATTGTTACCGCTTCGCCACAATCTAGCATCGCTTGTGTTTGGATAACCAATCCATACCAAGGATGACATCTATGGTCTGAGTGTCTAGAACTATTAGGTTGGCTAGAAACTCAACTCCAGCTATGAGTAACCTAGCTCCTAAACATCCAACTTTAGAACTTAGCTCGCTCCAGCGCATCGGACTAACAGAGTATGCTTAAGATGCATAACTTCCAATTTGTTCTTAGTTGCAAAACTTCGTAAACAAACGAATGCAAAGCTCCAATCAAACAGAATCGATGCGTGTATCAATTTATTAGAAACTTACCCAAGACAACATCGGTGCTTCCGAGCTCCTTCTAGAGTGACGTTGTTGACACGCCTCGACCACCGACATGGTGCTCCTTCGGCTTGACAGTAGCTTGAGAAGTCCTTGATGGTTACCTTGTACCGTGTCTTGGCCGGTGTGTTCCCAAGGTTGAAGCGCATCGAGTGATAGTCCCATTCGCGACATCGGTTGGCGAAATGCCCTGGCCGACGCATGTAAAGCAAACTCGGGTACATTCTCGTGGTTGCTTATCGATTGGGGTTGATCAAGCGCGGGTTGCGAAGTTCGAGCAATCGGGCGTGGTGCCAAGTTGGTGCGGTGGTCCGCAAAATTCTATGGTGGAAAACGGCTAAACTGTGGTGGAATCATTCTTGCCTTCACCGGGTTGGTGACTTCCTTGTCGAGTCATTCTCAAGGCTACGGTGATCTTCCAATTCCTTGCGCTTATCCTCAAGAATCAAAGCCTTGTTGATCATCTCTTGAAATCGTGAAAGGTGTGGGCGATCGTTGACTTGAAGTCCAAAGGTTTAATCCTTTCGTAAAATGACTCGACGAGCTTTGTCTGTGGCTTACATATCGAGCAAGTTGAGATAATTTATTGAGGTAGTCGGTCATCGACATTCCTCCTGCTTGAGAGCACTAATTCATCCTTCTTCGTGATCCATAATTCCTTCCGCACATGATACCGGGCGAAAAGCAATGTGAACTCTTCCCAAGTAAGGTCTTGCTGCTCCATGTGCCGCACAGTAAGTTTTCCCACCATTCGGCAAAGAATGCCTTCCATCCGTGAGTGGCGATGAACTTTCTCATGATCGCGCATTGAGTAATCAGAGTTTCTCTCAATAACACGGCCAATCATCGCCTCACCGTGAGACATATCCAGAAAGTTGGTGGACGGTCTCATAAACCCTGGCCAACATGGATGATCCATTGTGACCATGAGCAATCGGGCTCCATTGTGATGCCGATTGTTGTTGTTCGTTGTTCATAGCTTGCATCCGATTCATCATGGTGTACATCACCGGTTTGAGCGCCATGAATGCTCCAAAATTCGCATATCAATTGAAGGTGCTTGTGGTGGAACTGCTTGGGGTCTGCTTCTCGCTCTTCCGAGCATCGAGTATTCGAACCACTTGCGCAGCCTTGACGAAGTCCGAACCATCCGTGAATCTCCTGTGGTTAGATAAGGTAGCAAGTACAAGATCGCTTGTAGAACTAAGCGGTAAGTAAAACCCAACAACATATTTTAAGAAACACAATCAAACTCTTATATTGATTAAGATAATAGTATGGCTCGCAACAAATGCCTAAGGGCCTCTGCAACTCATACTTGCACACAAGAAAATAAGGACGAACCTAAGCATTACAAAACTACCGCCTAAAGGGCGACTCAAGACTTAATATCGCTAAGCTCAAACAACTCGAATGCACTACTCGATTAAATAGCCTCCGTAGCCTTGACGGTGCTCCCGCCGAGACCCAAAGTGAGCCGCATCCTGCAAACCGATCTTTATGTCCCGGCCGTGCAACAGAGCAGGGTTTCGTGTAGGTACCGCGGTTCCTCCGCTCACGCTCACTGGTGCTTCGTTCACCTTGCTCATCGCCTTCTTCCGGTCTTCTTCTTCGTCTTCTTCGTGATCATGTTGTCCATAGAGGGTTTCTTCCAAAGATGGCGATCCTTTCTTCATCAAGGGTCTCGTGAGGCACACTCCACCTGTGGCGCTAACTCCAATGATTCCTCCCGAGCAATGCATGAATCGGGCAAGATGCACCACTATGCTGCCTTCTTGTAACATCCCAAATTGGAATTGAGTTTCAAGTGTAAGAAAATCAGAGGAATTAAAACTTTTCTTGCATCTTGAAACCCCGCCATTTTTGTAATTCTTTAAAAGAATTGTGGAAGATCAAATTCAAATCCTCATTCGACGCTAATCCAAAAACCTCCTTGTCATAGACCTTGTGCCAAACCCTTGAGATATTTCTCCGAGTTCTAGGGAGGCTTGGCAACACCTCCAATTATCTCATGACTTTTAGAAATTATTTGATGATTCTTGGGGCGAGTCAAAGCTTGGTCAAACCCTAGCTTCCTCTTCCGCACTTCGAGGAAAATTCAAGACATTAGAATCTCTCGAAGTTTCATATGAGGTTCCTCCTACGCCAAGAAACTCCGCTTAAAATTTCATAATTTTGGAGCTTGCTTGTCGCCTTAAATAATTCCTCAAAATCGCTTATTCAAATCCAAATCCTAACTGGTTTGCACTGTTCAGGTTCGACCGACTGCTCGAGCCACCGACTTCGGTCCACCCACTAGCCGGCTAACTCTGGCCGCTCGGCGCTGTGGTCGTGGAGCCGTTGGATCGGGCATCGAACGGTCTTCACCACCAACGTCAAGTCGTTGTAAACCACCCGATCTAACTCACCGTTGATCGGTATCGAACGGCCTTCGACCACCGAACGATGGATCGGCTCAATCCGCCGATCTAGCTCACCGCTCGATTTCAATCGACGACCAACGAAGTCGTCGCTTTCCTCCGTCACTGAGCTCCGCCATGGCGGCGCGGAGGAGAAAAGCAAAGGTGTGCACCCACTCTATGTCCACCTTTAAACGGCTAGCTCGAGCGCATTAAATACCGCCGCGCCATCCTCAGAGGGCCATGACTCAACCGCTCCCATCGCTCGCGTGCTCTCATGGCGTTGTTGACCCGACCGAAAAATCCGCCGCTGTTTTGCCATTGCTCTATTTAAACTCCATTGCTTCACGCTAGCTTCTTTTTAGCACTTTCGCAACTCCACCTAGCACTCACCACTTGCTTGAGCCGCAGCCTCGCAATATCTTCGACCGCCAAGCAGTTGAGTGTGGAGCTTCGGTGGAGGCAAGCAATGGGGTTTTCTTCTTCAAGTCCTTGCCCTCCGCTTCCCCTTTTACTCTTCTGAGCTTAACTCTCACTCGGCTTGGTTCTCTGCGCCTGTGTCACTGTGGGCCTAGCGAGATCCTTACCACCGCTGCTCGATACTCACGAGCCACCCCGTGGTCTCGGGTCGCTCTTCACCTGTAAGTTCGCATTGCCTCAGAGGAGCTTCTGCGCTGCTTTTTGGGTATCGTCTGCTCGGGGTTCTCCGAGCCATACCTACTGGCCGCACTCCGTGGTCGTACCACCGTGAGCAGCCATATCCACCAAGATCGCCACGGCCGAACCCTTCAACTTTAGACACTCATCCTCGCCTATCGGGCGCCGCAGTTGCTCGGAGAAGCCGCCGAGCCACTAGCGAAAGCGCAAGGGAGGCGCCCTGGTCGGACTTCCGACCACCACCGGCTTAGTCGTAGTTCTCGCTACGATAAGTACCCAAAGTAAGTTCTATTACGGTTGTACTGTCAGAAGTTCCTTACGACTTTAATCGTCGAAGTTCCTCTACGACTTGAACTTAGTCAGAAGACTTGCTACGACCACGCTATAGTCGTAGGTTTTTCTACCACCACCACCGTCGATCTTTGGCATTAAGAATCCAAATCAATTGGTTCTTGTTGCTAAATTCTTTATAGATTATGCCTCGTGAATCGTAACATTTTCGAATTTTTGGAGAAGGTTTGCCGTTGAGTCTTTATGCTTTATTCATTCTTATCGTTGCTTTTTCGCTTCGTTAGGATCCGAAGAGCACATTGACAATACCGTTGATCCTCGTGAGTATCTTGACTCGCAAAGCAAAAAAAAGCGCTTTGATCATGTTGATCCCATTATTTTTCAAGTCTACTATATTGCTTTCAACTCGTATGTATGCATTGCTATTTTGTTGTTAAAATACGTGTTAGTATCCTCGTAGTTGCACAATCAGAGGACTTGTTTATCCTCTACTACCTTGAGCTTAGGTTATTGGTCGTGGTCTGAGTTCGATGGATGGACTTGTAACATCCCAAATTGGGTTTGTGTTTCAAATGTAATAAAAATAAGGATAAATTAAAACTTTTGTTGCCTCATGTGTTGTTACAAAGTTTGAAACCTCTTTTCCTTTAATTGGTGGAAATTAAAACTCAAAATTTCCCCAATTAAATTCAAGTCATAAATCTCCTCAATGAAAATCTGTGCCCAACCCTCAAAATAATTTTCATTGACCTAGGAGTGATGTTTAACACCTCGTAATTATTTCATAATTTTCAGAAATTATTTGATAATTTTGAGACAAGTCAAACATTAGTCAAACTCCTAAAATAGCCTTCTCGAATTTTTAGAGAAAATGCAAGGCATAAAAATCTCTCAAAAATCTATGTAAGGTTAATCATCTAGTAAACAACCTCCAGCTTAAAATTTCAAAATTATTGGAGCTTGTTTGCTATCTTAATTAATTATCCTAAGTCACCAAAGAAATAACTCAAAATCATCTTTACTATTCCTTGACTCAAGTCACACTCTGTTCAAGCCACCTGGCTCGATCGGATCCACTAAATGCACCGACTTAGCCACCTCGGGCGCCTTCAATTGCATCATCTAGATCTAGATTGTGCGCCTTCGATCGAAGTAACGCTCGACCGCCGATCCTTCCTTGGTTTGAACCGCTCATCCGAGATCAACGGCGCGCGAGAAGGGGATGTTCGACCATCCAAAGGTGCGGCCGATCACCAACGCCGGATCTTGATCGAGCGGCCGACAGCGATGGAACGCTCGACTTCGAACCGAATAGCCGAAAGGCTTCGGAGCGCAGAGCCGCACGATTGGAATCCTATGTGATCGAACGCCGCCTCTTTTCGCCTTCCTCTCGCCACGCAAGGCCGGCCGGTCAACAGAGAACGCAGCATGACAAAAGAACCACGCGGCATTGTCACTCCATCGCTCGCCAACGCCTTTGAGCATTAAATGCTAGTGTCGCCGACCGCTGAGTCGCTCTCACCTCGCACTCGCCCCCCATCCCTTCGCCGCTTGGACAAAGCAAGCTTTGACCGAAAGTTGCATTGCTCCATCCTTTGCCCTCTCGCCTATATAAGCTTCTTCATTGCTTCATTAGCATTCTTTGAAAACCTTTGAGCTTCAAAGATCACTTCTAGTGCCCCGAGCGAGCTCCTTGGTGATATATTGCTCACCGCCATTGTTGAAGCTTCAAGTTCTTCTGAAAGTGGTGTTCTTGGCCCTCTCATCCGAACCTCGCGCTTCCCAGCTTGCTTAGCCTCTCAAGAGTATTAACCTCTGTCGGTTTTGCTTTTGGCAAGCAGAGAGCAGCTCACTTCGCTTTCCCTTTAGCCGCAGCGTGATCTTCTTCTTTAGCTCGTAAGTGTACCATTTTCAAATTCCTTGCTCCCTCCGCTACTCATCATCTCTGCAAGCAATAGCCTCAATCAATTTCACATTTGGCCGCAGGAATCTTATCAATTTGGTTTTTCCTCTTCGCCGAAAATTGGTCATTGTCATCTCCAGCTCCTGTAAGTCCATATCTGCCCACCCTTGCTTCGTAGGTACTCCATGCTATTGCGATCATCGTAGTAGCTTTAGATTTCGCTATTTTGCTTGAGTCACCGCGATCGTTTCGCGCTTTGCCTCTCGCTTCTTTTTGTCGATCTTCGTTGTCTGGACGAAAAAGAGAGCTTCGTTGTCGCTGAGTTTGAGCCGAGGATTTTAGATCAACGCCGGATTCTTGTGGTCGTGATCGGACGCTACGCGCTAGGTCATCGCGCTGCGGGTCAGCCGATTTTTCGATCAACGGTCCAGACCGATGAACGCTCGACCGTCCAACGATTCGATCCGCGTGGACCGCTGGAATCCAAGATCAACGGCTCACGACGGTGAACGCTCGACCACCGACATCCTTGGCATCCGTTCATTCATTTTTCATCCAACGGCCGATGTTTAGGGGAGCGCGTGAGTTCTCGTGGCTCGTGTTTGGGCCGCTTGTTTTCGGATCTTCGCCCGCATTTGTCCACGCCATTTATCCGAGTGTATTTCTGATAGAGTTATTTAGCAACCAAAAATAGTTTTATCTTCCAAAATTCATAAGTATTTTTCTGAACTTCAAAAATGAGAAAACCAAAGCCATTATTTTTCATTCTTGTAAAATTATTTCCAGTATAGGTTGCTCAATTATCGCAATAGTAGAAAAGATCTATTTTGAAAGTAAGCTTTAAACTGATTATCTTTACAATGTAAAAATAGTGAATCTTAGGAAACTCATAACTAATTATTGCAAGCTCCAAATGAGATGAATCCAAGTGGCTGTTCATCTTATAAGATGCTTGATTTATCATAAAAGTTTCAAAGTCAGTATCATTCTAGAAAATTTCGCTAAAATCGCTTGCTTAGGTGAATAGTGATGTTTTTCATTTTTCCGCCGATCAAAATGTTTTGGCCATAACTTTGCATTGAGAATCCAAATCAATTGGTTCTTGTTGCTTTAGTTCATTAAAATTATGTTCTTTCTACTGTAAAAATTTGAGAACTTTTTGCTGAGTTTTGCTGTTGCATCTTTCGATGTTTCTCGCCTTATTGGTTCTTGTTGGTTCTTTCGAATAGGTTATGACATAATATTGTTAATATCGAGAGTGATCCTCTCCAGCAAAACAAATGAGCTTCAAAGAAGGCAAGATATTTGATCATAAATGTCCCATTACTTTCAAAGTCTAATATCTTGTTTACAAACTATATGTATGCATTGCTTTTGTGTCCAATTATTTTTGCCTGCTTAGAGGTAGCTATTCCTAATGCATTGTTGCCATTAAAATGTTATCCTCGCCACAACCATAAGTTATTATCATCACGGTGAATTAGAGCCCGTGATTTAATTATGCTCTTTACCGCTCTTTATGTATGTCATGCTTAGAAATGCTTAGCTACCAGAGAATTGGGCTACATCGACCTAGTCGATGACCTTGATCACACAAATCATTTTGTTTATTTTTGGTTCAAGACCTTATGCTTTTGTTTTGTAAAACCGAAAATGAAACAAAATGGTTTGACTTGGGCACAATGGCATGTTGGTGTGATTGTTGGGTGGGCAAGGAAAGGTGCCTGTGTCCCTAAGGACCGAGTTACTTGTGTCACTAAGCCAGCGCTTTTGCGTACTAACCACATGAGGGTTATATGGGACCCTCTTGACCTAGTACTTTGGAGTGTGTTATCTCCGAGTCGCAGGAGGAGCGTGTGTGCGTAGTGAAAAAGGAATTGTGTTCTTGTGTTTGGTGTGCGGTGGTGGAGTTTCCGGATGGACTCTCCACCTCGAGGGCGCCGCAGCTTGTCCGAGGCTTTACCCGTGAGGGGTAGTTGTCCGAGGTCGGGCCACGACTCCGACACAACGTATGGGTTTCTATCCATATGGGTGACTCAAGTTAATACATAAGATTGGAAACGCCTCAGAGGACTTAGCCGTCTGCAGCATACCAAAGGAAGTGTGCTTAATCATGTGGCAAAAGGCGGTCCGACATGTGGGTAAATTGGTACACCCCGCAGGATAAAACTATTCGAATAGCCTCGCCCCAGGTTATGGACATGCTTGGTAAGGTCGTGCAAGAACTAGACTACAACCTTTTAAATTAAAATTTGATATGGTTGGCATGAATGGGTAATTCATGCTATTGTGGCTATTAGCTTAACCACTTCAGGACTGCTTTATCGTTGTTGATACTTGATTGCTACTGCTTTTATTAAATAAAATCAGATTGCAAAATTGCCTTCAATCTATTACATTATTGCAAATAAAACTTGCTTTATGCTTACAAACTTGAGTCCTAGCCTCGCCCACTTAAATAAGCTTGCATATAGTTATTGTATAGATCTGTTATCATTCTTATATATCTTGCGTAGTACATTCAGTACTCACCCAAATTTTTTTGGGTCAAGCTTTTGTTTGCAGAGGAAGAAGGTGAGCCCCAAGGGCTTCACTCGTGAGATGTGCCGCTGGTTCGACGGCTAGTCATGCTACCTCGCCTGGCTGCCTTGTGGGTAAAAGGCACACCGCTGGGCTCTTTTTGTTTATCGCCATCTTATGGCACTTTTGCTTCCACTGCTAATATTTATCTGCTGGCGGTTGGCCTCTTTGTTGTAATTACTCTTGAATATTATTATGTATGTCTTTATTTGTTCTCAGCTTTCGCTTCTATGTGATTGAATGGAATTGATGCATGAACTTTTGTGAGAGGTGTATATCGTGACTGAAGTATACATTCTCTGCACACGAAGTTATTATGTTTATGATGATAGGGTCAAGTGGTGACTAATCATCATGAGCATAATAATCCCGGGCGCTACAAGAGGTTGGTATCGAGCCATATCGACCATAGAAGCCGCTAGCTTGGTCGTTTTAGGATATTTTGAAAAACTTATTTTCAAAGTGTCAAATGATTTTTGAAAGCTTAGGTATTCTCGTGTTTTACTCCTTACCTATCTTAGCTTTCTCCTCTCATCTTACTCTAATTTGAGTTTTGAAAATTGTTTACCTCTCCTTCTTTCAAAGTTAGTTGTTATCGATTAAATGGGTTTGGGAACCACTGAGTTTGGCAAATTGAAGTGTGCCAGATTTTGAAGTTTCTAGAATGGAAGACTTCGATCGAAGCTTGATGCAAAATCGCCACAAAGAACCTCAATTTCCTGACAGAAGCTCGATGGTTTCTAGTGGGGTAGAAAATGAGAGTTTAATCAACTAAAATTTGTGGGGCTAAAAGGGTAAGAAGTGATATCCTATATCTTGTGACTAATGCCTCTCTAAGTTGGTTTTTACCCCGATTTTTCCATGCAATAAGCTTTTGGTAGTATTCGGAAATTTTCTTCTCAAAACAACTACTTGTTCATTTAAGACAAGTTAGTCGATCGAGAAGTTGGATCTTGTGTCTTATGAGTTTTGCATGGATCTTATGCCTCTTTGCAACTATTTGGAGTTCTGCTTATTATGGTTATGGGTTGAAGTAGGGTTAGGATTACATATACTAATCCCTAGTCGATAGCTTACCTTTGCTATCCCTTCGCTATAGCTCTCGATTGCTTCTAACTCGCTTGATGCAACAGATGGCTGGTCGTACTGTGAGCGTACGTGGGCAGCCAGAGGGTCGGGATGAGGAACTTCCACCTCCTCCGACCATGGTCGAGGTTCTCGCCGATCGAGCGGAACCGTATGGACCGCATACACGGATCCCGGAGGTGATTGCACGAACACCTCCAACATCTCCTGCGCCTCGGATCGTGGGAGGAGGTGGCCACCGCAGAGGGGAGGACTCTGAGTTCCTTCGCACTCACCACCCACCTTCTCGAGGTCCGAGGACCCACTCGACGCGATGATCGGTCGCGCCTCGCTGAGCGAAAGCTCAACATCGCCAAAGGCCGTGATCACGAGAAGGCACTGCCGCCTCCCATCACCGGAGGGGCGGCACTCTCATGGTGGGAGAACTTCTCGCCATGCAAAGACGAGGGCCGGGCTATCACTTGGGCGGAGTTCCGCGCCGCTGGAGGGCCTCATGTCCCCGCTGGATTGATGAAGTTGAAGAAGAAGGAATTTCCGCGCCAGGGGCGCAAATCGCCATCGAGTACCTCCATGAGTTCAACCATCTTTCTCAGATGCTCGAGGATGTGCCTACAGATGAGGCAAAGCAGAGAAGTTCATGGATGGCTTGTCCGAGGAGCTTCAGACAAGCTATCTATTGTCGACTTCCCGACTTCCGCACCTTGGTCGACAAGGCCATCATCGCCGAGCATAAGGCGAGGGCACTTGTCGACTCTCGCAGCGTGCAAGTGGGAGGCCCGTAAGGCATCCAGGGCCGCTGTTCGTCCGTATGGCGGACCAGCCCGCAAGGCCCCTCCCCGATCGCAAGCACCACCGAGGGCACCGCGCTCGCTCCACGCCCACCGCAGCCGTGCCCTGCACACGCACCGCGGATAGCCAGAGGCATCCGCCACCCCGCCGCGATGTCGATGTTTCTTCTCGCCACGACAAGGGGCATTATGCTAATAATTGCCCTAAGAAGATCGAGCGCCCTCGTCCTAATGGAGGACGCGGCAAGGAGTGGTCGTGATCGTAAGGCCCCAATGTGGAGCGGCGAGTCAACCTTATCTCGCCGAGGCTCAGATGCACCCGACGCCGTGTTGGGTACACTTTTCGTTAACTCTCACCGGCCACGCTTTATTTGATTCGGCTTCACCGCTTATATCGGAATCTTTTGCGCACTTAGTGATCTTTCACCGATTCCCTTCATGTTCCTTTGATTATTCATTCTCCTGGCCTGTAATGAGAGCTCAAAATGAATGCCGGGTGTTTTGATTGAAATTGGAGGAGTGGGATTTTGGCAAATCTTATTCTCCTCAATTCAAGAAAGTTGATGTGATACTTGGCATGGATTGGTTGTCTCAACATAGGGACAAATCGATTGCGCTGTAGGTTCATTTCCCTCACGAGTCCCGTCTCGCGCCAAGTGGGAATTTTTCTCAAGCCGCAAGAACCACACCTATATGCACTTGAAGCCGAGCCAACCATGGAGATTCATGAAATCCCGTGGTGTGTGAGTTCAGCCGATGTGTTTCCGAAGATCGCCTCGATGCCTCCAAAGAAGAAACATTGAATTTGTCATCGAAGTTGCTCCCTGCATCGCCTCTATTTCAAAGAGGTCAGATCGAATGCCTCCCAATGAATTGAGGAGTCAAGAAGCAGACTTGGCGAAGCTTCAAGAGAAGGGTTTTATTCGCTCGAGCTCATCACCGTGGGGTTGTCCTCGTTATCTTTGTGAAGAAGAAAGACAAGACTCATGGATGTGTGTTGACTACCGTCCGCTGAATGCCGTGGACGG
Organism: Hsuehochloa calcarea; assembly: GCA_036346395.1. NCBI lineage: Eukaryota > Viridiplantae > Streptophyta > Magnoliopsida > Poales > Poaceae > Hsuehochloa > Hsuehochloa calcarea. The sequence continues at coordinate 51,657,262 of CM070610.1, read as the reverse complement.
TGAAGAACAAGTATCCTCGCTTCGGATTGATGACCTTCGATCAATTGACCGGTGCTCGGGTATTCTCCAAGATTGATCCGAGGTTGGGCTATCATCAAGTCCGAATCAAATCGGAAGACATTCCAAGACGGCTTTCTCTACTCGCTATGGATTATACGAGTATACCGTTATGTCCTTCGGTTTGACCAATGCTCCCGCTTCTTTTCATGAATCTTATGAACATGGTATTCATGGAGTATTTGGACAAGTTCGTGGTTGTCTTTATCGATGATATTCTCATCTATTCGAGGGATGTTGAGGAGCATGCTCAACATCCGGTTAGTGTTGGGGAAACTTCGCGAGCATCAACTTTATGCAAAGTTCAAGTGCGGGCTTTGGTTGAAGGAAGTGGCATTCTTGGTCATGTTCTTTCAAAGATCCGTGTCAGCTATTGATCCTAGCAAGGTCAATGATGTGCTATCATGGGTCCACCAAGTCACCATCAAGTGAGGAGTTTTCTGCTTTAGCGGGATACTATCGCCGCTTATTGAGAACTTCTCCAAAATTGCTGCCGATGACCGAGTTACTCCGTATGACAGAAGTATGTGTGGTCCATTGATTGCGAGAAGAGCTTTCAAGAACTCAAGAGGAGGTTGACGACACCCAGCTTCTTGTTCTTCCCGATGTCCACCGGTTACGATATCTATTATGATGCTTCTCGCCAGGCTCGGCTGTGTTCTTATGCAAGAGGGCTGTGGTGGCGTATGCATCGAGGCGCTATGGCCTCATGAGCTTAATTATCCAACCCATGACTTGGAGTTAGCCGCAGTGAATCCATGCACTAAAGATTTGGCGGCATTACCTCACCTGTAATCGCTATGGCATATTCAGATCACAAGAGTTTGAAGTACTTGTTCACCCAACCAGATCTGAACCTTAGGCAAAGAAGGTGGTTGGAATTGATCAAGGATTATGATATGGGTCTTCAATATCATCCGGAAAAGCAAATGTTGTGGCCGATGCTCTCAACGCAAGGTTCATTGCAATTCCTTAATGGTCTTGGAGCAAGAGCCACTCTTCATGAAGAATTTCAGCGCTCAACTTGGGAGTGGTTGAGCAGGGTTCTTCACGCTTGGTTGTGCAACCAACCTTGGAGGACCAAATCAAGGCCGCACAACAATGATGTCGGTGTGAGTCACATCAAGGAAAATATCAAGAGTGGCTCCGCTAAGTGCTTTTCTCGAGGACGCACCATGGGGTCATTTGGTTCGATCACGCCGTTGTTCCAAGATCGTGGATTGCGGAACTTGATTCTCCGCAAGCTCATGACTCTCCGTTGTCTATTCATCCCGGGCCACGAAGATGTATCAAGATCTCCGCAAAGATTCTCGTGGACCCGAATGAAGCGGAGATCGCAAGGTTCGTTGTCGAGCGCGACGATGTCGTCGTGTCAAGGCCGAGCATCGCCCAGCCGGCGGATCGCTTCACCTTTGCCTATTCCTCGAATGGAAGTGGAGTCGATCGATGGATTTTATCACCGCCCGCCTCGACATCCAAGGGCAATGATGCCATCCGGGTTGTCATTGATCGGCTAACTAAGGTGGCCCACTTCCTTCCAACCAAGACGGATCTCCGTAGGTCTTTTGGCGGATCTCTACATTGCCCGCATCGTGAGCTTACATGGTGTACCCAAGACAATTGTCTCGATCGGGGTTCTTTTCACCTCTCGCTTGGCAAAGTGTGCAAGAGGCTATGGGAACCCATTCACCTTCAAAGACCGCATATCATCCTCAAACCGATGGCTGATCGAAAGAGTAAATCAAGTATTGGAAGACATGCTCCGTGCTTGTGTTCTCTCATATGGAAAGAATTGGGAGAAATGTTTGCCATTCGCCGAGTTCTCCTACATAATAGCTTCAAGCTAGTCTTGGAATGACACCTTCGAGGCTTTGTATGGCGTAAAATGCGTAACACCGCCGAATTGGTCGAATCGTGAAAGACCATTCTTTGGCCCGCACTCAATCAATGAAGCCGAGCCGTGTTCGCTTGATTCGAGATCGTTGCGCATACCTCACCCGTGCAAAAGAGCTATGCAGATCGCCGCTGCCGTGAGTTGAGCTTTGAGCCGAATGACTTTGTTTATCTCAAAGTCTCTCCTTTGAGGGGTCATCAACGATTCGCGGCCAAGGGCAAGTTGGCTCTCGATATGTCGGTCCATACCGAGTCATCGAGAAGAAGGAGCCGCCGCCACAAGTTGGAGTTGCTCACTGCACTTGAGGGGTGCATGATGTGTTCCATGTATCCCACCAAGAAGTGCCTCCGTGTTCCAATGAAAAGTCCGCTGGAAACTCTTGATGTTCGTGAAGATTTGACCTACAAGGAGCACCCTGCTCGCATCCTTGAAGAGGTCGAACGAAGAACAAGGAATCGTGCCATCAAGTTCCTTAAAGTTCAAAGTGGTCAAACCATTCAAGATGAAGCCACTTGGGAAAGGGAAGATCGTCTCACAGGTCGACTACCCTCCTTCTTTGCCGAGTGAGTCAAATCTCTGGCGAGATTTGTAAGGGGGAGGTTTTGTAACATCCCAAATTGGGTTTGTGTTTCAAATGTAATAAAATGAGGATAAATTAAAACTTTTGTTGCCTCATGTGTTGTTACAAAGAGTTTGAAACCTCTTTCCTTTAATTGGTGGAAATTAAAACTCAAAATTTCCCAATTAAATTCAAGTCATAAATCTCCTCAATGAAAATCTGGTGCCCAACCCTCAAAATAATTTTCATTGACCTAGGAGTGATGTTTAACACTCAGAATTATTTCATAATTTTCAAATTATTTGATAATTTTGAGACAAGTCAAACATTAGTCAAACTCCTAAAATAGCCTTCTGGAATTTTTAGAGAAAAATGCAAGGTATAAAAATCTCTGAAAATCTATGTAAGGTTAATCATCTAGTAAACAACCTCCAGCTTAAAATTTCAAAATTATTGGAGCTTGTTTGCTATCTTAATTAATTATCCTAAGTCACCAAAGAAATAACTCAAAATTATCTTTTACTATTCCTTGACTCAAGTCACACTCTGTTCAAGCCATCGGTTCGATCGGATCCACTAAATGCACCGACTTAGCCACCTCTGGCGCCTTCAATTGCGTACCGTTAGATCTAGATTGTGCGGCCTTCGATCGAAGTAACGCTCGACCGCCGATCCTTCCTTGGTTTGAACCGCTCATCCGAGATCAACGGCGCGATAGAAGGGGATGTTCGACCATCCGAAGGTGCGGCCGATCACCAACGCCGGATCTTGATCGAGCGGTCGACAGCGATGGAACGCTCGACCCCGAATCAATAGCCGAAAGCGCCGGAGCGCCAGAGCCGCACGATTGGAATCCTATGTGATCGAACGCCGTCCTCTTTTCGCCTTCCTCTCGCCACGCAAGGCCGGCCAAGTCAACAGAGAACGTGCAAGATAAAGAAACCACAGGCATTGTCACCTCCATCGCTCGCCAACGCCTTTGAGCATTAAATGCTAGTGCCGCCACTGCTGAGTCGCCTCCTACCTGCACCGCCTCCCCATCCCTTCGCCGCTTTGGACAAAGAAGCTTTTGACCAAAGTTGCATTGCTCCATCCTTTGCCCTCTCGGCCTATATAAGCTTCTTCATTGCTTCATTAGCATTCTTTGAAAACCTTTGAGCTTCAAAGATCACTTCTAGTGCCCCGAGTGAGCTCCTTGGTGATATATTGCTCTCACCGCCATTGTTGAAGCTTCAAGTTCTTCTGAAAGTGGTGTTCTTGGCCCTCTCATCCAAACTCGCTTCCTCAGCTTGCTTAGCCTCTCAAGAGTATTAACCCTCCGTTTGGTTTTGCTTTTGGCAGAGAGAGCAATTAACTGCTTTTCCCTTTAGCCGCAAAGGGTGATCTTCTTCTTTAGCTCGTAAGTGTACCATTTTCAAATTCCTTGCTCCTCCGCTTACTCTCATCTCTCATGCGCAATAGCCCTCAATCAATTTCACATTTGGCCACAGGAATCTTATCAATTTGGTTTTTCCTCTTCGCCAAAATTGGTCATTGTCATCTCCACCCGGTAAGTCCATATCCGCCCAATTCCTTGCTTTCTGTAGGTACTCCATGCTATTGCGATCATCGTAGTAGCTTTAGATTTCGCTATTTTTGCTTGAGTCACCGCGATCGTCGGGCTTTGCCTCTCGTTCTTTTGTCGATCTTCGTTTCGACTAAAAACAGAGAGCTTTCATTGTCGCTGAGTTTGAGCCGTAGGATTTTAGATCAACGCCGGATTCTTGTGGTCGTGATCGGACGCTGCCGCTTAGGTCATCGCGCGGGCCGTCCGATTTTCGATCAACGGTCCAGACCGATGAACGTTCGACCGTCCGAACGATTCGATCCGCGTGGACCGTTGAATCCAAGATCAACGGTTCACGACGCGTGAACGCTCGACCACCGGACATCCTTGGCATCTGGTTCATTCATTTTTCATCCAACGGTCGATGTTTAGGGAGCGCGCGTGAGTTCTGTGCTCTGTGTTTGGGCCGTTTGTTTTCGGATCTTCGGCCCAGATTTGTCCACGTCATTTATCCGAGTGTATTTCTGATAGAGTTATTTAGCAACCAAAATAGTTTTATCTTCCAAAATTCATAAGCATTTTTCTCAGAATTTCAAAAATGATAAAACCAAGGCCATTATTTTTCATTCTTGGTAAAATTATTTCCAGTATAGGTTGCTCAATTATCGCAATAGTAGAAAAGATCTATTTTGAAAGTAAGCTTTAAACTGATTATCTTTACAATGTAAAAATAGTGAATCTTAGGAAACTCATAACTAATTATTGCAAGCTCCAAATGAGATGAATCCAGGGCTGTTCATCTTATAAGATGCTTGATTTATCATAAAAGTTTCAGTAGCTGTATCATTCTAGAAAATTTCGCTAAAATCGTTGCTTAGGTGAATAGTGATGTTTTTCATTTTTCCGCCGATCAAAATGTTTTGGCCATAACTTTTGCATTGAGAATCCAAATCAATTGGTTCTTGTTGCTTTAGTTCATTAAAATTATGTTCTTTCTACTCAAAAATTTGAGAACTTTTTGCTGAGTTTTGCTGTTGCATCTTTCGATGTTTCTCGCCTTATTGGTTCTTGTTGGTTCTTTCGAATAGGTTGCGACAATATTGTTAATATCGAGAGTGATCCTCTCGCAAAGAAAACAAATGAAGCTTCAGCAAGGCAAGATATTTGATCATAAATGTCCCATTACTTTCAAAGTCTAATATCTTGTTTACAAACTATATGTATGCATTGCTTTTGTGTCCAATTATTTTTGCCTGCTTAGAGGTAGCTATTCCTAATGCATTGTTGCCATTAAAATGTTATCCCCGCCCTAACCATAAGTTATTATCATCGCTGTGAATTAGAGCCGGTGATTTAATTATGCTCTTTTACCGCCTTTGCGATGTCATGCTTAGAAATGCTTAGCTACCGTAGAATTGGGCGGTTATCGACCTAGTCGATGACCTTGATCACACAAATCATTTTGTTTATTTTGGTTCAGCACCTTATGCTTTTGTTTTGTAAAACCGAAAATGAAACAAAATGGTTTGACTTGGGCACAATGGCATGTTGGTGTGATTGTTGGGTGTGGCAAGGAAAGGTGCCTGTGTCCCTAAGGACCGAGTTACTTGTGTCACTAAGCCAAGCGCTTTGCGTACTAACCACATGAGGGTTATATGGGACCCTCTGACCTAGTACTTTGGAGTGTGTTATCTCCGAGTCGCAGGAGGAGCGTTGTGTGCGTTGTGTGAAAAAGGAATTGTGTTCTTGTGTTTGGTGTGCGGTGGTGGAGTTTCCGGATGGACTCTCCACCTCGAGGGGCGCCGCAGCTTGTCCGAGGCTTTACCCGTGAGGGGTAGTTGTCCGAGGTCGGGCCACGACCCGACACAACGTATGGGTTTCTATCCATATGGGCGACTCGTTAATACATAAGATTGGAAACGTCTCAGAGGACTTAGCCGTCGCAGATACCAAAGGAAGTGTGCTTAATCATGTGGCAAAAGGCGGCCGACATGTGGGTAAGTTGGTACACCTCGCAGGATAAAACTATTCGAATAGCCTCGCCCTAGGTTATGGACATGCTTGGTAAGGTCGCAAGAACTAGACTACAACCTTTTAAATTAAAATTTGACATGGTTGGCATGAATGGGTAATTCATGCTATTGTGGTGGCTATTGGGTTAACCACTTCTGTGACTATTTTATCGTTGTTGATACTTGATTGCTACTGTTTTTATTAAATAAAATCAGATTGCAAAATTGCCTTCAATCTATTACATTATTGCAAATAAAACTTGCTTTATGCTTACAAACTTGAGTCCTAGCCTGCTCCACTTAAATAAGCTTGCATATAGTTATTGTATAGATCTGTTATCATTCTTATATATCTTGCGAGTACATTCAAAGTACTCACCCAGCTTTTGCTGGGCTGCTTTTGTTTGCAGAGGAAGAAGGTGAGCCCCAAGGGCTTCACTTCTGTGAGATGTGCTGCGGGTTCGACGGCTAGCTGCGGCCTGGTCGGTTGCCTTGTGGGTAAAAGGCACACCGTTGGGCTCTTTTGTTTATCGCCATCTTATGGCACTTTGCTTCACTGCTCGTAATATTTATCTCATGGCGGTTGGCCTCTTTGTTGTAATTACTCTTGAATATTATTATGTATGTCTTTATTTGTTCCAGCTTTCGGTTCTATGTGATTGAATGGAATTGATGCATGAACTTTTGTGAGAGGGTGTATACCGTGACTGGGAAGTATACATTCCTCGGCGTCACGAGTTATTATGTTTATGATGATAGGGTCAAGTGGTGACTAATCATCATGAGCATAATAATCCCGGGGGCGTCACAGGACTCTGGTCACTTAGTAGTTTTCGATTGGAAATTGCTTAGAAATTCTTAGTTCCGGTAGTACTGGGCGATCATCGATTTTTAGTCGATGATCTTGATCACACATTTAAGTATTATGTCAGTACGACCAGCACTTGTGCTTTGTTATTTTGTAAAGTCAAAACCTGAAAACGGAAAACTGATTTGGACTTGGGCAAGTGGTCGGATGGTGGGTGATTGGGTTTGTGGATGTCTTGCCTAAGTCAACAAGGACCGAACATCTCGTGTCACACTCTGCAAGCACTTTTGCATACTAACCACGCGAGAGGGATATGGGACCTCTCTTGACTTAGTACTTTGGCGTGGGTTATCTCCGAGTCGCAGGAGGGGGTTGTGTGTGTTGTGTGAAACATGATATGTGGTCGTGTTCTTGTGTGGGTGTGTGGTGGTGGAGATTCTGGGTAGGCTCTCCACCTCGAGGGGCGTCGTAGTTGTCCAAGGCTTTACCCAGGAAGGGTAGTTGACCGAGGCTTTACGATGACTCCGACACAACGTATGTGTTTCTATCCATACGGGCGGCTCGTGAATAATTCACAATATTGGAAGCGCCTCAGAAGACTTAGCCGTGCTTCAGATACCTTCTAAGTGTGCTTAATAGCTTGGCAAAAAGGCGGTCTGGCGTGTGGGTACAGTGGTACACCCTGCAGGGATAAAACTATTCGAATAGCCTCATCCTAGGTTATGGACACGCTTGGTTAGGTTTTGCAAGAGTTAGACTTCAACCTTTTAAACTAAAATTTGACATGGGTGGTATGAATGGGTAATTCATGCTATTGTTGTGGTGACCACTGGTCGTGGTCACTTCCAGGATTGTTGCTGTTCCCTATTTACTGTTATATTGTTGTCTTTTGCGATTATTTGATCGTTAAAAACCGATTTGAATAACATTGCCTTCAATCTATTACATTATTGCAAATGGAAAATTGCTTTATGCTAAAACCAAAACATACAGCCTCCACTTCAATGAGCTTGCATGTAGCATATGTACAGGTTTGTTACACCATCTGTAAGTCTTGCGAGTACATTCAAAGTACTCACCGGCTTTTGCCACGCTTTTGTTTGTGTGGGAAGAAGTTGAGCCCCAAGGGCCTCACTTTTGTGAGATGTGCTTCGGGTTTGGCGACTAGCTTGGCGGTCCGGTCGGTTGCCTTGTGGGTTATAGGCACACGGGTCGGCTCTTTTGCTTTTAGCCATCTTATGGCACTTTTCCTTCCGCTGTCTATCTTCTTTTGACCATGGATGTATTTGGCCGGTCGGCCTCTCTTTTGTAAACTGCTATCTTCTATTTATGTTATCTTTTGGATTGTTGTTTTTGCTTCGGTTCTATGTGAATGAATGGAACTGATGCATTGTAACATCCCAAATTGGGTTTGTGTTTTAAATGTAATAAAAATGAGGATAAATTAAAACTTTTGTTGCCTCATGTGTTGTTACAGTGTTTGAAACCTCTTTCTTTTAATTGGTGGAAATTAAAACTCAAAATTTCCCCAATTAAATTCAAGTCGTAAATCTCCTCAATAAAAATCTGGCGCCCAACCTCTCAAAATAATTTTCATTGGACCTAGGAGTGATGTTTAACACCTCAGAATTATTTCATAATTTTCAGAAATTATTTGATAATTTTTTAGACAAGTCAAACATTAGTCAAACTCCTAAAATAGCCTTCTGGAATTTTTAGAGAAAAATGCAGTGCATGAAAATCTCTGAAAAATCTATGTAAGGTTAATCATCTAGTAAACAACCTCCAGTTAAAATTTCAAAATTATTGGAGCTTGTTTGCTATCTTAATTAATTATCCTAAGTCACCAAAGAAATAACTCAAAATCATCTTTTACTATTCCTTGACTCAAGTCACACTCTCAAGTTCAAGCCATCGGCTCGATCGGATCAACTAAATGCACCGACTTAGCCACCTCGGCGCCTTCAATTGCGACCGTTAGATCTAGATTGTGCGGCCTTCGATCGAAGTAACGTTCGGACCGCCGATCCTTCCCTTGGTTTGAACCGTTCATCTGTAGATCAACGGCCGCGATAGAAGGGGATGTTCGACCATCCGAAGGTGCGGCCGATCACCAACGCCGGATCTTGATCGAGCGGTCGACAAGCGATGGAACGCTCGACCCCGAACCAATAGCCGGGCGCTTTGAGCGCGGTAGCCGCATCGATTGGAATCTATGTGATCGAACGGCCGCCCTCTTTTCGCCTTCCTCTCGCCACGTAAGGCCGGCCAAGTCAACAGAGAACGCATACAAGACAAAAACCACAAGTGCATTGTCACCTCCATCGCTCGCCAACGCCTTTGAGCATTAAATGCTAGTGCCGCCGACCGCTGAGTCGCTCCTCCCTCTGCACTGCCCCATCCTTCGCCGCTTTGGACAAGCAGCTTTTGACCGAAAGTTGCATTGCTACATCCTTTGCCCTCTCGGCCTATATAAGCTTCTTCATTGCTTCATTAGCATTCTTTGAACACCTTTGAGCTTGAGCATCACTTAGTGCCCCGAGTGAGCTCCTTGGTGATATATTGCTCTCACCGCCATTGTTGAAGCTTCAAGTTCTTCGTGAAAGTGGTGTTCTTGGCCTCTCATCCGAACTCGCTTCCTCGCTTGCTTAGCCTCTCAAGAGTATTAACCCTCTGTCGGTTTTGCTTTTGGCAGAGAGAGCAATTTCTCGCTTCCCCTTTAGCCGCAAGGGTGATCTTCTTCTTAGCTCGTAAGTGTACCATTTTCAAATTCCTTGCTCCTCCGCTTACTCTCATCTCTCGTGCGCATAGCCTCAATCAATTTCACATTTGGCAGGAATCTTATCAATTTGGTTTTTCCCTCTTTCGCCGAAAATTGGTTATTGTCATCTCCACCCGGAAGTCCATATCGCCCAATTCCTTGCTTCTGTAGGGTACTCCATGCTATTGCGATCATCGTAGTAGCTTTAGATTTCGCTATTTTTGCTTGAGTCATCGGCGATCGTCGGGCTTTGCCTCTGCTCTTTTTGTCGATCTTCGTTGTCGGACGAAAATGAGAGCTTTTGCTTATCGTTGAGTTTGAGCCGTAGGATTTTAGATCGAACGCCGGATTCTTGTGGCGTGGATCGGACGCTGCTTAGGTCATCGCGCTGCGGGTCGTCCGATTTTTGATCAACGGTCCGGATCCGATGAACGCTCGACCGTCCGAACGACTTCGATCCGCGTGGACCGTTGGATCCAAGATCAACGGTTCACGACGTGAACGTTCGACCACCGGACATCCTTGGCATCTGGTTCGTTCATTTTTCATCCAACGGTCGATGTTTAGGGTTCGCGCGTGAGTTCGTGGCTCGTGTTTGGGCCGTTTGTTTCGGATCTTCGCCCGATTTGTCCACGCCATTTATCCGAGTGTATTTCTGATAGAGTTATTTAGCAACTGAAGAATAGTTTTATCTTCCAAAATTCATAAGTATTTTTCTGTAACTTCAAAAATGATAAAACCAGTGCCATTATTTTTCATTCTTAGTAAACTTATTTCCAGTATAGGTTGCTCAATTATCGCAATAGTAGAAAAGATTTATTTTGAAAGTAAGCTTTAAACTGATTATCTTTACAATAGAAAAATAGTGAATCTTAGAAAACTCATAAATAATTATTGCAAGCTCCAAATGAGATGAATCCAGTGGGGCTGTTCATCTTATAAGATGCTTGATTTATCATAAAAGTTTCAGTAGCTGTATCATTCTAGAAATTTTCGCTAAAATCATTGCTTAGGTGAATAGTGCTGTTTTTCATTTTTCTGGCCGACTGAAAATGTTTTGGCCATAACTTTTGCATTGAGAATCCAAATCAATTGGTTCTTGTTGCTTTAGTTCATTAAAATTATGTTCTTTCTACTGTAAAAATTTGAGAACTTTTTGCTGAGTTTTGCTGTTGCATCTTTCGATGTTTCTCGCCTTATTGGTTCTTGTTGGTTCTTTCGATAGGTTGCGACCATATTGTTAATATCGAGAGTGATCCTCTGCAGAAAAACAATGAGCTTCAAAGAAGGCAAGATATTTGATCATAAATGTCCCATTACTTTCAAAGTCTAATATCTTGTTTACAAACTATATGAATGCATTGCTTTTGTGTCCAATTATTTTTGCCCTGTTTAGAGGTAGCTATTCCTAACACATTGTTGCCATTAAAATTGTTATCCCCTGCCACAACCATAAGTTATTATCATCGCTGGTGAATTAGAGCCCGGTGATTTAATTATGCTCTTTTACTGCCTTTGCGATGTCATGCTTAGAAATGCTTAGCTACCGGTAGAATTGGGCGGTTATCGACTTAGTCGATGACCTTGATCACACAAATCATTTTGTTTATTTTTGGTTCAGTACCTTATGCTTTTGTTTTGTAAAAACCGAAAATGAAACAAAATGATTTGACTTGGGCACAATGGCATGTTGGTGTGATTGTTGGGTGTGACAAGGAAAGGTGCCCAGGTCCCTAAGGACCGAATCGTTGCTTGCGCCATTGATCCAAGCACTTTTGCGTACTAACCACATGAGGGTTATATGGGACCCCTCTTGACCTAGTACTTTGGAGTGTGTTATCTCCGAGTCGCAGGAGGAGCGTTGTGTGTGTTGTGTGAAAAAGGAATTGTGTTCTCGTGTTTGGGTGTGCGGTGGTGGACTTTCCGGGATGGACTCTCCACCTCGGGCGCCGCAGATTGTCCGAGGCTTTACCTGTGAGGGGTAGTTGTCCGAGGTGGGCCACGACCCGACACAACGTATGGGTTTCTATCCATACAGGCGACTCAAGGTAATACATAATATTGGAAAAGTCTCAGAGGACTTAGCCGTGCTGCAGCATACCTAAGGAAGTGTGCTTAATAGCTTGGCAAAAGGCGGTCCAGGCGTGTGGGTAAATGGTACACCTCGCAGGATAAAACTATTCGAATAGCCTCGTCCTAGGTTATGGACATGCTTGGTAAGGTCGTGCAAGAACTAGACTACAACCTTTTAAATTAAAATTTGACATGGTTGGCATGGATGGGTAATTCATGCTATTGTGGTGGCTATTGGGTTAGCCACTTCCGGGATCGCTTTATTGTTGTTGATACTTGATTGCTACTGTTTTATTAAATAAAATCAGATTGCAAAATTGCCTTCAATCTATTACATTATTGCAAATAAAACTTGCTTTATGCTTACAAACTTGAGTCCTAGCCTCTGCTCCACTTAAATAAGCTTGCATATAGTTATTGTATAGATCTCATATCATTCTTATATATCTTGCAGTACATTCAAAGTACTCACCCGACTTTTTGTGAAATTTGCTTTTGTTTGCAGAGGAAGAAGGTGAGCCCCAAGGGCTTCACTTCGTGAGATGTCTTTGGTTCGACGGCTAGTCATCGGGCCTCGGTCGGTTGCCTTGTGGGTAAAAGGCACACCGTTGGGCTCTTTTTGTTTATCGCCATCTTATGGCACTTTTGCTTCACTGCTCTGTAATATTTATCTCATTGGCGGTTGGCCTCTTTGTTGTACTTACTCTTGAATATTATTATGTATGTCTTTATTTGTTCAAGGCTTTCGGTTCTATGTGATTGAATGGAATTGATGCATGAACTTTTGTGAAGGGTGTATCTTGCACTGGGAAGTATACATTCCTCGGCGTCACGAGTTATTATGTTTATGATGATAGGGTCAAGTGGTGACTAATCATCATAAGCATAATAATCCCGGGGGCGTCACATGCATGAACTTTGTAAAGAGGTGTGTATACTGCATTTCTGGGAAGTGTACATGTCTTGAGTCTCGGAGTATCTTCTTTGTGATGCTAGGACCGAATGGATGGTTAAGCATTACAAGCCGGATAAACCGGGGTCTCACAAGGTTTGGTATCAGAGCTATACTGACCGTAGTAACCCAAGTTTGGTCGTCTTTTTAGGATATTTTGGAAAATATTATTTTCAAAGTATCAAATGGTTTATGAAAGCTTAAGGAATTCTCAGATTTTATTCCTTACCTATCTTAGCTTTCTCCTCTCACCTTACTCTCATTTGAGTTTTGAAAATTGATTTCCTCTCCTTCTTTCAAAGATAGTTGTTGGGTTTTGGGAACCACTGAGTTTGGCAAATTGAAGTGCTTAGGGTTTTGAAGTTTCTGGACTGAAGATTTCGGCTAGAGGCTTGGATGCGGAATCTGGACAGCACGCCTCAATTTCTAGACAGCGAGCTCAATGGTTTCTGATAGGACCATTGAGCTTGGCAAATTGAAGTGTGCCAGATTTTGAAGTTTCTAGAATGGAAGACTTCGACTGGAAGCTTGGATGCGAAATCGCTACAGCAACCTCAATTTCCGGACAGCAAGCTCGATGATTCCTAATAGGGTAGAAAATGAGAGTTTAATCAACTAAAACTTGTGGGGATAGAAGGGCAAGATGTGATACTAGTTAGCTAGGTATCTAACACTATTTTCGTTGATTGAACCTTGTTCTTTAGTGGAAATAGATCTTACCTGCTACTCTAATTTTTATCTTCTCAATCAATTACGCGTTCATTCAATACGGGTTAGTTGCATTGGGAAGATGGGCTTTGGTTTTATGATTCCTTGCTGTTTTGGAGTCTTTTTATAAACATTTTTAAGTTTATGCACTTACTATTTTGGCTTTCGGTTAGGGTGATATTCCATTCCTCTAGTTGTCAGCTTTTCGCTTTCTTTTGGCTTTGAATTTGGAGTCTAGTTTAACCAAAGTTTCTTGTAACAGGATGGCCGGACGCACTCGCAGCGGCCAAGGCCAGTCAGCTGGTCCGGACGAGGATCTTCCTCCTCCTCCGACCATGGCCGAGGTCCTTCTTGAGATCGAGCGCAACCGTGCAGAGGACAGGAGAGTTCTTCTCGACGTCATCTCGCAAGAACACTTCCGCCTTACCGGTGCTTCAGATCCGGCAAGGAGTGGACATCACCAGCGTGGGGACTCGCGGAGTTTCTTCGCACTCAAGTTTCACGCTCTCCGTGTCCGAGGACCCACTTGACGCAGACGATCGGGCCGTTCCCGTTGAGCGCAAGCCAGATAGCGCAGCGCGAGAGCACGAGAGGCGCTGTCGATCGCACCACCGGAGGTGCGCTTTGTCTTGGTGGGAGAGCTCTCGCCATGCGACCGACGGCCACACCGCCACATGGGAGGAGTTCCGCACCGCCTTCCGTCGAGTCACATTCCTTCCACTGATGAGGTCAAGAAGAAGGAGTTCTTGTCGCCGCATAAGGGCGTTTCCGATTAGGGGTATCTTTACGAGTTCAACCATTTGGCTCGTTATGCTCCGGAAGAGGTGGCCACTGATGAGGCCAAACAAGAGAAGTTCAAGGATGGTTTGTCTGAGGAGCTGCAGGACAAGCTATCTGTCGTTGACTTCCCGGATTTCCAGGCCTTGGTGGACAAGGCCATTGTCGCTGAGCACGCAGGGAGAGCACTTGTGGATTCCCGTAAGCGTAAGTGGGAGGCCCGCAAGTGATCTGGGGCCAGCTATTCCCGCTTGGCCATCTTAGGGTCGCGGCCCCAGCTTCAAGACTTCGAGGCCGCCAAGACTGCCTCGTCCTTCGCAGGCCGTGCCCCAATCACGTGCACTTGCAAGTCAGCAGGGTGGCCCCCGCAACCCGGCTGCAGGAGTCACTTGCTTTGCCTGCAACCAGAAGGGGCATTGTGCAAACCAATGCCCTAAGAAGACAGGAGCAGCCCCTCGTCCTAATGGAGGACGCGGGCAAGGAGGCGGTTCTTCTCAGGACCTGAAGATCGTCCCTGCTACCCAAGGTGTGGGTAGTGGTCGCGTCAACCTCATCTCAGCAGAGGAGGCACAGAGGCACCTCGACGCCGTGGTTGGGTACACTTTCGTTAACTCTCATTCCGCTACTGTTTTGTTTGATTCAGGAGCATCTCATTCTTTTGTTTCTGAGTCTTTTGCTGCTATTAGTGAGCTCCTTTTTACTCCATTGTTGGTCCCATTGCTCATTCGCTCTCCTGGTGTGGAGTTAAGAGCTGAATATGAGTGTAGGGATGTCTCAATCGAGATCGAGGGAGTGAGATTCTTCACGAATCTTATCCTCCTCCATTCAGCAAGTTTAGATGTAATTCTTGGTATGGATTGGTTGTCTCAGCACAAGGCACACATCAATTGTGCCAAGAAGTGTGTCTCTCTATCTAGTCCTTCCGGCGAGCAGGTTCGCTTTTCGCCGAAGCGGCTAGGTCCGCATCTCTTCGTGCTTGAAGCGAAGCCCGCTCTAGATATTAGTGAGGTCCCCACGGTTCGTGACTTCATCGATGTCTTTTCGAAAGCTCTTCCAGGGATGCCGCCAGTTCGAGACCTCGAGTTTGTCATTGAGTTGGTTCCCGGTAGTGCCCCAATTTCAAAGAGGCATTATCGGATGCCACCGAACGAGCTGGTGGAGTTGAAGAAGCAACTTAATGAGCTGCAAGAAAAAGGTTTCATCCGCCCTAGCTCATCTCCGTGGGGTTGTCCTGCAATCTTTGTAAAGAAGAAGGACAATACTTTGCGCATGTACGTTGATTACCGTCCGCTTAATGAAGTAACGTAAAGAACAAGTTTCCATTGCCCCTCATCGATGATCTCTTTGATCAATTAACTCGAGCTCTAGTATTCTCCAAGATTGATTTGAGAATGGGATATCATCAAGTTCGGATACGACTTCGAGGATATTCCAAAGACGGCTTTTTTCTACTCGCTACGGCTTGTATGAGTACACCGTCATGTCATTTGGCTTAACCAATGCTCCCGCCTTGTTCATGAACCTCATGAATTCGGTATTCATGGAGTATTTGGATAAGTTTGTCGTGGTCTTCATCGATGATATTCTCATCTATTCCAAGGATGATGAGCAACACGATGAGCATCCGAGGCTTGTGTTAGGCAAGCTTCGTGAGCATCGACTATATGCAAAGTTCAGAAGTGCGCTGCGTCGTTGAAGGAAGTGGCCTTCTTGGGTCATATCCTTTCAAGAAGAGCATAGCCGCTGACCCTAGCAAGGTCACGACATTCTTTCATGGGTTCACCTTTACTTCGAACCGGCGCGGAGTTTTCTTGGTTTAGCGGGATATTATCGCCGCTTTATCGAGAACTTCTCCAAGATCGCTGCCCGATGACGAGTTGCTTAAGAAGGACAAGAAGTTCTTGTGGTCCGATGCTTCGAGGAAAGTTTCCAAGTACTTAAGAAGCGCTGACCACCGCCCCGCCCTCGTTCTTCCGATATTCACCGGAGCTCGATATCTTTTGCGATGCTTCTCGTCGAGGGCTCTTGCTGTGTCCTTATGCAAGAAGGCAAGGTAGTGGCCTATGCATCAAGGCAATTGAGACCTCATGAACTCAACTATCCTACCCATGACTTGGAATTGGTCCCGTGATTCATGCACTTAAGATTTGGCGACATTACCTAATCGGTAATCGTTGTGAACTGTATTCGGATCATAAAAGCCTAAGGTATTTGTTCACCCAACCAGATCTGAACCTCAGGCAAAAGAGATGGTTGTAGTTGGTCAAGGATTATGACATGGGTATTCACTACCATCCGGGCAAGGCTAATGTCGTTGCCGATGCGCTTAGTCGCAAAGCGCATTGCAATGCCTTGTTGCTCGTAGCGCCAACCACCCTCCGAAGGAATTCCAAAGATCTCAACTTAGGTTTGGTTGAGCATGGTTCCCTCGCTGCCTTGGTTGTGCAACCAACCTTAGTGGATCGGATTAAGGTCGCTCAGCAATCGGATGCTAGGGTGACCGCATCAAGGAAAATGTCAAGAACGGAACATCCAAGTGCTTCTTTCAGGATGAGCATGGTGTTGTAAGGTTCGGACAACGCCTTGTGGTTCCGAAGAATGTGGAATTGCGGAATTTGATTCTCCGTGAAGCCCATGATTCGCCTTTGTCTATTCATCCCGGGGCCACAAAGATGTATCAAGATCTCCGTCAGAGATTTTGGTGGACCCAATGAAGAGGGAGATTGCGGTTCGTTGCCGAAGTGCGACGTGTGTCGTCGTGTCAAGGCCGAGCATCGGCATCAGCCAGGATCGCTCACCTTTGCCTATTCCTCGAATGGAAGTGGATTCGATCGGATGGATTTTATCACCGGTCCGCCCGAACTTCCAAGGGCAAGGATTCCATCTGGGTTGTCATCAATCGATTGACGAAGGTAGCCCATTTTCTGCCAGTGCGGACGAACCTCAGTGTGAGTCTGCTCGCGGACCTCTATGTATCCTGATCGTTCGCTTGCATGGGATACCTAAGACGATCATTTCGATCGTGGTTCTCTGCTCACTTCTCGTTTTGGCATAGTCTGCAAGGCTATGGGCACTGTTTTACCTTCAAAGACAAAGATACCACCCTAAACCGATGGTCGACCGAAAGGGTCAACCAAGTGTTGGAAGATATGCCAGGCTTGTGTCCTCTCCTATGGAAAGGATGGGAGAAGTGCTTGCCATTTGCCGAAGTTTTCCTACAACAATAGTTTTCAAGCTAGTCTCGGCATGTCACCTTTTGAGGCCTTATACGGAGAAAGTGCGAACCCCGCTGAATTGGTCCGAGACCGTGAAAGACTTTTCTTTGGCCCGACTCGATCAATGAGGCCGAGAGTCAAGTCCACTTATTCGTGATCGCTACGCACACCTCAATCCAGCAAAAGAGCTATGCGGTTCGCCGTCGTCATGAGTTGAGCTTTGAGCCCAATGACTTTGTTTATCTCAAGGTATCTCCTTTGAAGGGCCATCGCGCTTGGCGCCAAGGGCAAGTTAGCTCCTCGATATGTCGGTCCTTACCGTGTTATCGAGAAGAAAGGGGTCATTGCTCTATAAGTTGGAATTGCCAATGCACTCGAGGGGATACATGATGTGTTCCATGTGTCCCAATTAAAGAAGTGCCTCCTGTTCCAACAGAGGAAGCTCAGTGGAAACTCGATGTCCAAGAAGATTTGACCTATCGCGAGCACCTCGCTCGCATACTCGATGAGGCCGAACGAAGAACAAGGAATAGAGCCATCAGATTCTTAAAGTTCGAAGGTCGAACCATTCGAGGATGAGGCTACTTGGGAAAGGGAAGATCGCCTCCGCGCGACTATCCATCCTTCTTTATCGAGTGAGCCAAATCTCGACGAGATTTTTGTAAGGGGAGGTTTTGTAACATCCCAAATTGAATTGAGTTTCAAGTGTAAGAAAATCGGAGGAATTAAAACTTTTCTTGCATCTTGAAACCCCCGGCCATTTTTGTAATTCTTTTAAAAGAATTGTGGAAGATCAAATTCAAATCCTCATTCGACGCTAATCCAAAACCTCCTTGTCGAGACCTTGTGCCAAACCCTTGGAGATATTTCTCCGAGTTCTAGGGAGGCTTGGCAACACCTCTGAATTATCTCATGACTTTTAGAAATTATTTGATGATTCTTGGGGGCGAGTCAAAGCTTGGTCAAACCCTAGCTTCCCTCTTCCGCACTTCGAGGAAAATTTAGTACATTAGAATCTCTGAAGTTTCATATGAGGTTCCTCCGTGATCGTCAAAACTCCAGCTAAAATTTTATAATTTTTGGAGCTCGCTTGCTACCTTAAATAATTCCTTAAAATCGCTTATTCAAATCCAAACCCTAACCGGTTTGCACTTGTTCGTAGGTTCGACCGACTCGGGCTCGAGCCACCGACTCGGTCCAAATCCACTAGCCGTGCTAACTCTGGTTGTTCGGGCGCCAGGTCGTGAGCCGTTGATCGGCATCGAACGGTCTTCGACCACCGAAGTCGGTTGCTAAACCACCCGATCTAACTCAACCGTTGGATCGGTATCGAACGGTCTTCGACCGATCGACGATGGGATCGGTTCAATCCGCCGATCTAGCTCAGCTGCTCGATTTCAACCGACGACCAACGAGTCGCCTCCTTCTCTCTCTGTCTGCAAGGTGAGCTCGCCATGGCGTGCGCGGAGGAGAGAAAAGCAAGTGGTGTGCAATCCACTCTATGTCCACCTTTAAACGGCTAGCTCGAAGCGCATTAAATACCGTCAAGCGCTCATCCTCAAAGGGCCAGGACTCAACTGCCCCATCGCCTCAAGTGCTCTCATGGCGTTGTTGACCCGACCGAAAAATCCGCCGCTGTTCTTTGCCATTGCTCTATTTAAACTCCATTGCTTCACCCTTAGCTTTTTTAGCATTTTCGCAACTCCAGCCTAGCACTCACCACCTTGCTTGAGCCGCAGCCCTCGCAATATCTTCGACGCCCGCTGTTCAGCAGTGGAGTTTGGAGGCGGTGGCAATGGGGTTTTCTTCTTCAAGTCCTTGCCCTCTCAAGCCCCTTTACTCTTCTGAGCTTAACTCTCACTCGGTTTGGTTCTCTCAGTGCCTGTGTCACTGTGGCCTAGCGAGAACCTTACCACCGCCGCTCGGATACTCGTCACGCGGAGCCACCCCGTGGGTCTTGTAATGTTTCAAAATTTCAATTTCATTTAAAATAAGACTTTATTAATTTTTGTGGATTTTCCGAATTTTTAAAAGCTTTTCAATAAAGTATATTAAGGCTAAAAGAATTTATGTGCAAAACTATTACCAACTAAAAGTTGGAATTATTTTATTTAAGTCCGTAATGCCTCATAGAATTTCGTGAATTTTCTCAAAATTTTGGACTTCATTTACTATTTTCTAAAGCTTATTTGAATTTCTCGAATTAAATCAATTGAAAAGAATTTAAAATCTTCACATAAAGATCGGGCCAAGCCCAAGACTCAGGCGATCTCGCCCAACTCTCCTCACTGCTGAGTAACGCGGACCGTCCGATCAAATCGGACGGCCAACACTAATCCGCCTACGCCCTCTCTCCCGCCTCCCCGCTCACGACCGTGGGCCTCGTGACCGTGCTTCTTCCCGCCCTTCTTCTTCTCCCCACGCGATCGTCGCCTCTGCCGCCATTAAAGCCTCACCGAGCTCTTCAATCCCGTGATTCCTCCCCATTTCTCTCGCCATCACGCAAGAATGAAAGCGGCCGTTCCCACCGCGCTCGTTCCCCGATTACCCCTCCTTAACTCGCTGAACGCCGCCTCCACCTCCGCAAGCGCCGTTGCCACCTCGCCCACGATCTCCATCTCCGGCCTCGCCGCCCTATAAAGGGAGCACCAGTGCGCCTTACTCCCTCAAGCTTTTGCCCCAACTTCCACACCTCCTCGGTCCCAGCTTGTTCGCAATGGCTCTTCTCTCTCACGGCCGAGCCAGGTTCATTGCTTCTAGCGCCATCATCGGTGAACCTCCGGCCGCCGACCCGCACCACCATCGCCGGCCAAGATCGCGAACTCGTGCGCGACTTCAAGACTTCGGAACGTCACGGGAGCTCCTTCGCCGCCAACGATCAACCACACCGCGCCTCGCCGCCGCCGACCATCTTCCGGCCACGCTCGCCGCCAGTAGCGATCGTGACTCGAGATCGCCTCCTCAATGTTTTATGACCACGGAGCTCGCCACGCCAGCAGGCGCTGCACTTTGGCTCCCCGAGGCCCTCTCTCGGTGGCCGATGTGGCTCGCCACCTCGGCGCCACCTCTCCGTTGCACAGCGTGGCGGCAAGTCGGCCACGTGGTCGCTGCCAGGAATAGGCACAAGGCCAAGACATGTAGCTCCTTCACACTCAGGTTGAGCCGAGTCCACCGTGAACTTGAAAGCGCCGTGGACTCACCCATGACTGTTTCGGCCCACATGTCGGCCTCAGCACAAGATCATGACGTCACCGGCGAATAAATAGAATTTCCTTTAGAAATTTAATTGGAAATTTGGAAAATCCCGATTTTGGAATTAAATTTAGATTTAAACTTCCAGAGCTCGTATTTCTTCATACAAACTCCGATTTAGGTGATTCAAATTTCTAAATTTGTATAAAATCAAGATCTAGCTAACTAAACCAAAATTATTTAATTTGGAGTTAATTTGAATTTTCATTTGAATTTATTTGTGTTCATTTGAATTTCTGCTTGAATTTGGAATATTTTCACAGATAGATTTTGACGACTCAGGAGAGCTTGACCCTATTGAAGAAGTAGAATACTGTGAATTTGAGCAAGGCAAGTTACACCATTGACCATTTTGCCCCAATATTTAAAATTATTTAATTTCTGCTTTAAATTATTATTGCATGCATAATTGTATTTAATTATTTTAAATTCTGTTTTAAATATTTAATTATTCCAATTCCTTTGTATAGCCAAATTTGATTGTTGTATTATCAATTCCTTGTAACCTTAGTCAAATGAATTTAAAATAAATATATGCATAGCAAATGCTTAGACCATGAAATATTTGACTTTGGGAGAATTTAGCCAAAATTTCATAAATTGATAAAAGCCTATGACATTGCTTTGTCATGGTGGACTTTTGCAAATGTCTTTGAAAATTAAAAATAAAAAAATGGTTTGTACTTGGGCAAACATGGACCGCTGGTGGGTGCAGTTTATGCACCTGCTTGTCTGTTAGGATCGAGACCTGTGGTTTTTATTGAAAGTTGCCCAAGTAGATTAAGGACCGCCTTTGAGCCGCATCTTGCAAAAGCTCCACCAGACTACCACATGTTCTCGTATGGGCGTAACTGTGCTTAATAATTTGTATTACCTCAAGATTGTTTATGCCATTTTGTTGTGTGGGTGTTTGTTAGACTTTATTCCCACTTGGCGCAAGAGGGGTTTCCACAGTGGTTAGCCTAATGGAAGTGAAACCTTAGCGCATATTGGTATTGAGGTAATGCATTGAAACGCTTTGTGATAATTGCCTAGTCACACGCCTAAGGAAGTGTGTATTGGCCATATAACTGCAAATTATCTCGTGGGTAAAGTTGTACAACCTCTGCAGAGTGTAAATCTATTCGAATAGCCGTGTCCACTGGCCATGGACATGCCGAGCAAAGCCACTCTAAGTTAGATTTGTTTTTGGTTTTAAAATAACTTTGGACATGATTTGAGGATGGTTAATCCTTGTGGTAAATTTAAGTGGGTAGCCTTGTGATAGGAGGGTATCCTTCACCATGTTTCATATGGAGGTTATCCACTATAAAATGATCAATTTTAAATCTGATTTTAGTTATGTAATGAAAATGTGCCTTGAAACTTAGTATAACTATTTAAACCAAAAGGCGATTTATGCAAATAAACCCTACAACCTTCCTTTGAATAACTTATGCATGCATTCTAAATTTTGTATTGGTGTAATTTATGAGAGCACGCTTGTAGTGCTCACTCTTGTCAATATTATTATTCAGAGAAGACTGCTATCCGTAAGGTGAGGAGCAGGACGATTAGGCAATGACCTCTGCATTTATTGCTGTGGCGTGTCGTGTGGCTTACCATTATTATTTGCTTCCGCTAATGTTTTATTTGGCCTCCGCCCCAGCTTGTAATAAACTCTATGATTATTAAATATACACGCTGGATATGTTTGTGATAACATTTTTGTGATGTGTACACCGGAAATCCCGGACTAGTGTATGAACACGAGAATTTGGGATCCTTCGCTCCCTGTTCGACAAAAGTGGTATCGAGCCATATCGATCAGAGGTCGTGACCTAGAAGGAAATCAAACCTTAAGGATTTATTTTGAAAATTAAAAATAACTTGGTCTTCTCGAGTCATTCTCAACTTTTCTCTTGAAAATTATTTACTAACTCATCTCCTTTTCAAAATTGTAGATGGTCAAGTTCCAATGCCATTTCCCATGGAGTCTTTTTGGTCATTGGGCCGCCATTCTTCGAAGATGATGCAAGACTTGGACTTTGAAGAAAGACCGACGATCAAGGATACAAGTATAAGGTGGGAAATCAGAACGGTGGAGAGTAGAGGTGATCCTCTACTCCAATCTATCGCCAACACGCACTTCCACGCCTTCGATGCCCCAATGCGACGAGACACCTTCGCCAAGGCATCCAGATGCGCCAGGAAGCAACCCGCAGACTTCGCTACATCTACGATCATCGCCTCAACGGCACTGGTTCCACTATTACCCAATGCACATTCCAACCCGGCATGACAAAGTTTTCCGCTCAACTAGAGATGAAGATCGTCCGATCTCACTCATCGTGGATCTGGCGAGCCATGGATTATGCCTACGGAATACACTAGATGAGCTATCTCTCCTGCAAGTGAAATTACAAGATGCAGAAGAAAAGTTAAAGACTGCAGAAAAAGAACTGGCCTCCTACAAGGAAGGCGAGGCTAGTTCTAGTGAGCCAGATTATACCCCAATAA
Source organism: Hsuehochloa calcarea (assembly GCA_036346395.1). Lineage (NCBI taxonomy): Eukaryota > Viridiplantae > Streptophyta > Magnoliopsida > Poales > Poaceae > Hsuehochloa > Hsuehochloa calcarea. Next base: position 51,634,149 of record CM070610.1, on the reverse strand, counting down.
CACCATAGATTTGACCTTAAATTTTCCTTTAGTTGCGAATTATGAGCTACCAAACCTTTGTAGTAGCCATAATGAATTAATAAAATAAAATAAATTATTTTGCCGAAATGTTCTTGTCTTGTGTTTGTTGAATTTGGGCTATTTTAGATCTATACTCTTATAATTCCTGTCTCTCTTGTCTAATCTGTGAAGAATTCATGACATGGTGACCACCCGCACCGGAAGTGTCAGTGCTAGAGGGCAAGGAAATGAGAATGCCGAATATCAAGAAAACCAGCCAACACCACCACCTCCTCCAACCAAGCTCTCGATCGGCGCCAAATGATGGCCAATCGACTCATCTCGATTGAGTTGCTAGCCCATCCCTTCACAAAGAATCGTAATACCCAAGCCAAGACTTATCATGCTCCTCCACCTCCCGCAAGAGTAACTTTGTCGAGTTCATGAGGATGCGTCCGCCAACGCTTTCTAGTAGCACGGAACCCATGGACGCAGATGATTGGCTCGTGGTCATTGGAAAGAAGCTAGATATTGCTCAATGCACGATCGTGAGAGAGTTTTGTTTGCCTCTCATCAATTGATGGGTCCCGCATCGTAATGGTGGGATAATTTCAAAGATGTCTCATGCTAATGCCCAAGAAATCACTTGGGATGAGTTCATGCAAGCTTTCACCGATCTCACATTCCATCCGCATGATTACCTTGAAAAGAAGGAGTTTCGCCGCTTCCAAGGAAACCGCTCAATGCATGTAGTATCTGCATAAGTTTAACCAACTTGCTCGCTATGCCCCGAGGATGTAGCCAGAGATGAAGACAGCAAGAGCGATTTCGAAGGGTTGAACAACGAACTCTCTGCTCGCTTGATTTCGTGATTTTACCGACTTTCAGCAGCTTGGTAATAAGGCCATACGCCAGAAGGCAAACATCAGAAATGGAGAATCGCAAGCGGAGGATGGCAATGGAAGTTTAACTCGAGGACTACCCAAGCCTCGCTTTCTCTCGGCCTCACCACCTCAACGTGGGAGATTCCAGACTACTACACCGAGAGTTCCACTCAGCCCGCGCCCAAATACTTCCGGATTCCAGTAGTTCATCCGAGGTCGGCCCAAAGAGGCTGCCTATTTCCACAAGCAGAATCACTTGCTTTCACTGCAACGAGTTGGGTCACTATGCCAATAAGTGTCCCAAGAAGCAGCAGATCGCCACCCCGCAAGCCAACTCCCGAGTTTCGGCCTCCCATGGTCCTCAAGACCACCGGTCGAGTTCATGAAGGACGTGTGAATCACGCCACCGCAGAGGAAGCCTATGCAAGACCAGATGTTGTTCTTGGTACGCCTTGTCAACTCAAGCATCAAAGATCGCTTTATTTGATTCCGAGCTCAGATTCTTTTGTGTCAAATAAGTTTGTGGAAAATATGGGTTATCTACCTCCCCTTAGTTAAGCCCATGTTAATCCATTCCCTGCTCGTAAATGAGGGCTAGTTTATTCTGTCCAAATCTTACCTTTGAAATCTCCGAGTAACTTTCTCGCCAACTTAATAGTCTTGCGCTCGCAAGGATTGGACGTAATTTTGGAATGGACCTGCTTGCCAAAAATCGTAAGGTGATAGATTGTGCTAGTAGATCTATCAACCTCACCAATGAACAAGGGATTTCAGTAGAGTTCCAACCCAAGACTTCTATGGAAAGAAGTCCTATCTTGACCAGTTTAAAGGAAGTGAAACTGGAAGATATACCCGTGGTACAAGAATATCCAGATGTTTTTCCGGAGGACTTACCTGGTATGCCACCGACCGACATAATGTTCTTAATTGACTTAGTCCTGTGGATCGCTCCACTTTCAAGCGACCCTACGTAATGCCTAAAACGATCTAGCAGAGTTGAAGAAGCGCATCAAGAACTACAGAGTAAAGGTTACATTCAACCAAGTTCATCGCCTTGGGGAGCTCCAGTACTATTTGTCAAAAAGAAAGACAATAATATGAGAATGTGTGTGGACTATAGATCACTCAACGAGGTAACAATCAAAAACAAGTACCTGTTACCTAGGATAGATGATCCGCTTGATCAACTTAAAGGAGCCAGTGTTTTCTCAAGATTGATTTGAGGTCGCTACCATCGCTAAAAATCGACCTAAGATATTCAAGACACCTTCACCACCGATATGGATCATGACGAGTTCACAAAGTGATGTCATTTGGACTAACAAATGCCCTCGCTTATTTCATGAATATGATGAACAAAGTGTTCATGGAATTCTTGGATAAGTTTGTGGTGGTATTCATAGATGATATTCTCATCTATTCAAGAGATATGGAAGAGCATGAAAACATCTCGTAATTATTTTGGGCAAACTTCGAGAACACCAACTTTATGCCAAACTCAAGAAAAGTGAATTTTGGCTCACCAAGTGGCATTTCTTGGACACATTGTGTCACAGGAGGAGTTGCAGAGACCCTCAAAGGTTGAAGTCAGAATGGATTGGAAGCAACCCAAGTCTCTGTCATGTATGAGAAGTTTTCTGATTAGTGGGTACTACCGCAGATTCATTGAAAGTTTCTCCAAGATCGCCAAACCCATGACTCAACTTCAAGAAGGAAAAGAAATTTGAATGGACAAGTGCTTGTGAACATAGTTTTCAAGAGTCAAGAAAAGACTAGTCTCTCGCACCTGCTAGTTTTACCAGATATACGTAAGGATTTTGAAGTTTTCAGGAGCATCCTGTGGGCTAGGATGTGTACCGATGCAGAAGGAAAGGTTGTGGCTTATGCATCTCGCCGCTAAGGCCACATGAAGGAAATTATCCAACTCATGATTTAGAGTTAGCGGCAATTGTGCATGCTTTGAAAATCAAGCATTACCTCATTGGTAACCACCGTGAGATTTTCACGATCATAAGAGTTTGAAATATATCTTCACCCAATGATCTTAATCTCGTGCAAAGAAGATGGTTAGAGCCGATAAAGGATTATGACCTTGGAATTCATTATCACCGGTAAAGCTAACGTGGTAGCAGATGCTCGAGTAGGAAGGCATACCGCAACACGGTGTTAGTTCAAGAAAATCAACCGAAATTGTATGAAGAACTAAAGCATCCGAACTGAAATTGTCACCAAGGTCAGATCAACACAAAGGGAAGTCCAACCAACCATACAAAGTCGATCGAGAAAAACTAGAAGACGAAGACATCAAAGAAATCATGAAGAACATGAGAAGAGGCAAAGCTCGTGATTTTCTCAAGACGGCAGCAGGCATGTGATGGTTTGGCAACCGTGATCTGTACCTAAACATCATGAAACTGCATAACCGATTCTCAAAGAAGCTCATGAATCACCTTACTCTATTCATCCCGGAGTACCAAGATGTACCAGATCCAAGGAAAAGTATTGGTGGGTTAGTATGAAGCGAGAGATCGCTGAGTTTGTTGCACGCCAGATGTATGTCAGCATGTTAAGGCGTAACATCGAGACTGCCGGATTGTTACAACCATTACCAATTCCCGAGTGGAAATGGGAGGAGATTGGTATGGATTTTATCACCGACTACCTAGGACCCAATCAGTTGTGATTCCATTTGGGTAATAATTGACCGATTAACAAAAGTGGCTCATTTTATTCCAATAAGACCACTTACGTAGCAATAAGTTAGCGTAATTGTATATGGCCAGGATCGTCTGTCTACATGGTATACCCAAGAAAATTGTGTCTGACAGAGGTTCGCAGTTCACTTCAAAATTTTGGCAGAGTCTACATGAAGCTTTGGGAACCAGACTCAACTTCAAAGACAAAGATATCATCCCCAAACAGATGGCCGACCGAACGTAAATCAGTCCTAGAAGACATGCTTCGAGCTTGTGCTATAGATTATGGAAGAAGTCGATAAGAATTTGCCCTATGCAGAATTTTCCTACAACAACAACTTTTCAAGCTAGCCTACGATGTCGCCATTTGAAGCATTGTATGGTAGAAAGTGTAGAACCCTCTCCTTTGGGATCAAGTAGGAGAACACCAATTCTTCTGACTGTAATTGATAAAAGAAGTCAAAGTAAGGTAAAAGCAATAAGAGAACGTCTGAAAGTAGCTCAAACCCGACAAAAGAGTTATGCCGATAATCGCTTGAGAGAACTATCTTTCGAGATGGGAGATTTTGTCTATCTCAGGTAACTCCACCCGAGGAGTGAAGAGATTTCTGACTAAAGGAAAACTCGCACCTGATTTGTTTGACCTATAAGATTTTGGCAAAAGAGGTGAAGTTGCTTATCGCTTGAACTACCAAAGATCTCTCACACTGCTCACAATGTCTTCCATGTATCCCAGCTTAAAGAAATGTCTCGTAGTACCAACAAGAAACACCGCTGAGAGCATCGATCTTCGTGAAGATCTCACCTATGTGGAACAACCAATCAAGATTCTCGATGTGGCGTAACGAGTCACCGTAAGCAAAGTCATTCGCTCTTGTAAGGTTCAAGGAGCAATCATTCAAGAAGAAGCTACCGGGAGCGAGAAGAAGTTTTGAGAGCCGAGTATCCCTACCTTTTGTCGACTAAGTCCGAATCTTGGTCGAGATTCCTTTTAAGGGGTAGGTTTGTAATGCCAAAATTTCAATTTCATTTAAAAATAAGACTTTATTAATTTTTGTGGATTTTCTGAATTTTAAAAGCTTTTCAATAAAGTATATTAAGGCTAAAAGAATTTATGTGCAAAACTATTACCAACTAAAAGTTGGAATTATTTTATTTAAGTCCGTAATGCCTCATAGAATTTCTGTGAATTTTCTCAAAATTTTGGACTTCATTTACTATTTTCTAAAGCTTATTTGAATTTCGAATTAAATCAATTGAAAAGAATTTAAAATCTTCACATAAAGATTAGGCTCCCAAGATCGGCGATCTCGCCCAACTCTCCCACGCTGAGTAACGCGGACCGTCCGATCAAAATCGGACGGCCAACACTAATCCGCCGCGCTCTCTCCCGCCTCCTGCTCACTGATCGGTGGGCCCTCGTGACTCAGGTGCTTCTTCCCGCCTTCTTCTTCTCCTCGCGATCGCCGCCGCCCATTAAAGCCTCACTGAGCTCTTCAATCCCGTGATTCCTCCCCATTTCTCTCGCCATCACGCGCATGAAAGCGGCCGTTCCCACGCTGCTGCTCCTGCATTACCCTCCTTAACTCATCAGAACGCCGCCGCACCTCCGCAGAACGGCCGCTGCCACCTCGCCCACGATCTCCATCTCCCGGCCGCTTCTATAAAAGGAGCACCAGTGCGCCTTACTCCTCGCCCCGCTGTTCGCACTGGCTTTCTTCTTCGCCGCCGAGCTGCGTTCGCTTCTTAGCGCCGCCACCGGTGAACTCTCCGTCCGCCGACCGCACTCATCGGCCACCAAGATCGCGAACTCGTGCGCGACTTTCAAGACTCTAACGTCGCCGAGCTCTTCGCCGCTAACGATCGAACCACACCGCCGCCTCTCCGCCGCCGACCATCTTCCGCCACGCTCTCGCCGCCAGTAGCGATCGCATCGTGATCGCTCTCAATGTTTTGCGACTCACCGAGCTTCGCCAAGGCCATTGCGCTCGCATTTTGGTTCCCGAAGCGCCTCTCCGGCCGACGTGGCTCGCCACCTCGCCACCACCGCTGCAAGGCGTGGCAGCCAAGTCACGCCACGTGGTCGCCAATAAGACATGCAAGGCCAAAGACACCGCCTTTCACACTCAGGCCGTGAGCCGAGTCCACCGTGAACTTGGAAAGCGCCGTGGACTCACTCCATGACTGTTCGGGCCCACATGTCGGCCTCTCAAGCACAAGATCACGACGTCACCGGCGCAATAAATAGAATTTCCTTTAGAAATTTAATTCGGGAAATTTGGAAAATCCTGATTTTGGAATTAAATTTAGATTTAAACTTCCAGGAGCTCGTATTTCTTCATACAAACTCCGATTTAGGTGATTCAAATTTCTAAATTTGTATAAAATCAAGATCTAGCTAACTAAACCAAAATTATTTAATTTGGAGTTAATTTGAATTTTCATTTGAATTTATTTGTGTTCATTTGAATTCTGTTTGAATTTGGAATATTTTCACAGATAGATTTTGACTAATTCTAGAGCTTGACCCTATTGAAGAAGTAGAATACCATGAATTTGAGCAAGGCAAGTTACACCATTGACCATTTTGCCCCCAATATTTAAAATTATTTAATTTCTGTTTTAAATTATTATTGCATGCATAATTGTATTTAATTATTTTAAATTCCTGTTTTAAATATTTAATTATTCCAATTCCTTTGTATAGCCAAATTTGATTGTTGTATTATCAATTCCTTGTAACCTTAGTCAAATGAATTTAAAATAAATATATGCATAGCAATGCTTAGACCATGAAATATTTGACTTTGGGAGAATTTAGCCAAAATTTCATAAATTGATAAAAGCCTATGACATTGCTTTGTCATGGTGGACTTTTGCAAATGTCTTTGAAAATTAAAAATAAAAGAAAATGGTTTGTACTTGGGCAAACATGGACCGCTAGGGTGCAGTTTATGCACGGGCTTGTCTCGTTAGGATCGAGACCTGTGGTTTTTATTGAAAGTTGCCCAAGTAGATTAAGGACCGCCTTTGAGCCGATCTTGCAAAAGCTCCACCAGACTACCACATGTTCTGTATGGGCAAACCAGCTTAATAATTTGTATTACCTCAGATTGTTTATGCCATTTTTGTTGTGTGGTGTTTGCTAGACTTTATTCCCACTTGGCGCAAGAGGGGTTTCCTGCAGTGGTTAGCCTAATGGAAGTGAAACCTTAGCTGCATATTGGTATTGAGGTAATGCATTGAAACGCCTTTGTGATAATTGCCAGTCACACGCCTAAGGAAGCGTGTATTGGCCGACATAATCTGCAAATTATCTCGTGTGGGTAAAGTTGTACAACCTCCGCAGAGTGTAAATCTATTCAATAGCCGTGTCCACGGCCATGGACATGCCGAGCAAAGCCACTCTAAGTTAGATTTGTTTTTGGTTTTAAAATAACTTTGGACATGATTTGAGGATGGTTAATCCTTGTGGTAAATTTAAGGTAGCCTTGTGATAGGAGGGTATCCTTCACCATGTTTCATATGGAGGTTATCCACTATAAAATGATCAATTTTAAACTGATTTTAGTTATGTAATGAAAATGTGCCTTGAAACTTAGTATAACTATTTAAACCAAAAGGTCGATTTATGCAAATAAACCCTACAACCTTCCTTTGAATAACTTATGCATGCATTCTAAATTTTGTATTGGTGTAATTTGCAGCACAATTGTAGTGCTCACTCTTGTCAATATTATTATTCGTGAGAAGATCGCTATCCGTATGGTGAGGAGCAGGACGATTAGGCAATGATTTCCGCATTTATTGCCTCGTGGCGATCGTGTGGCTTACCATTATTATTTGCTTCCGCTTAATGTTTTATTTGGCCTCCCCCAGCTTGTAATAAACTCTATGATTATTAAATATACACGCTGGATATGTTTGTGATAACATTTTGTGACTGTACACCGGAAATCCTCGGACTAGTGTATGAACACGAGAATTTGGGATCCTTCGCTCCTCGGTTCGACAGTGTCTCGTCGCTCTTCAAATTTCCTTGAAGTTCAGATTGCCCCAGAGGAGAGCTTCGTGCTGCTGTTCTTTTTGGGTATCGTCTGCTCGGGGTTCTCCCGAGCCATACCTACTTCGGCCAAGCACTCGTGGTCGTACTCACCGAGCAGCCATATCCGACCAAGATCGGTCACGGCCGAACCCTTCAACTTTAGACACTCATCCTCGCCTTGGTCGGGCGCCGCAGAAGGCTCTGGAGAAGCCGAGCCATCGGGCGAAAGCGCGGGAGGCGGCCGCCATGGTCGGACTTTCGACCACCACCGGCTTAGTCGAAGTTCTCGCTACGACTAGTACCCAACCGAAGTTCTATTACTGCTTGTACTCGTCAGAAGTTCCCTTACATAATTCTTTAGCTGGTCGTAAGTTCTCAACGACTTGAACTTAGTCGAAGATTTGCTACGACTAACGCTATAGTCGTAGGTTTTTCTACGACCACTACCGGGTCGTATCTTTGGCATTAAGAATACAAATCAATTGGTTCTTGTTGCTAAATTCTTTATAGATTATGCCTCACATCGTAACATTTTCGAATTTTTGGAGAAGGTTTGCTGTTGAGTCTACGCGTTTTATTCATTCTTATCGCTGTTTTTCGCCTTCTCGTTAGGATCCGAAGAGCACATTGACAATACCGTTGATCCTCAGCAAAAGATCTTGATTCCCAGCTAGAAACAAAAAGCGCTTGATCATGTTGATCCCATTATTTTTCAAGTCTACTATATTGCTTTCAACTCGTATGTATGCATTGCTATTTTGTTGTTAAAATACGGTTAGTGTCCTATAGTTGCACAATCAGAGGGACTTGTTTATCCTCTACTACCTTGAGCTTAGGTTATTGGTCGTGGTCGGAGTTCGATGGATGGACTCGTCACTTAGTAGTTTTCGATTGAAATTGCTTAGAAATGCTTAGTTCCTAGAGATCGGCGATCATCGATTTTTAGTCGATGATCTTGATCACACATTTAAGTATTATGTCAAGACGACCAAAGACTTGTGCTTTGTTATTTTGTAAAGTCAAACCTGAAAATGGAAAACTGATTTGGACTTGGGCAAGTGGTCTGATGGTGGGTGATTGGGTTTGTGGATGTCTTGCTCTAAGTCAACAAGGACCGAACATCTTGTGTCACACTCTCCAGCACTTTTATGATGACTAACCACGCGAGAGGGATATGGGACCTCTCTTGACTTAGTACTTTACATGGGTTATCTCCGAGTCGCAGGAGGGGTTTGTGTGTTGTGTGAAACATGATATGTGGTCGTGTTCTTGTGTGGGTGCGTGGTGGAGATTCCTGTAGGCTCTCCACCGAGAGGGCGCCGAGTTGTCCAAGGCTTTACCCGGAAGGGTAGTTGACCGAGGCTTTACGATGACTCGGCTACACAACGTATGGGTTTCTATCCATACGGCTGCTCGTGAATAATTCACAATATTGGAAGCATCTCGTAAGACTTAGCCGCGTCGGGCATACCTTCTAAGTGTGCTTAATAGCTTGGCAAAAGGCGGTCTCATGCAGTGGGTACAAGTGGTACACCCCGCAGGATAAAACTATTCAATAGCCTCGCCCTAACGTTATGGACACGCTTGGTTAGGTTTTGCAAGAGTTAGACTTCAGCCTTTTAAACTAAAATTTGACATGGGTGGTATGAATGGGTAATTCATGCTATTGTTGTGGTGACCACCGTCGTGGTCACTTCCTGTGATTGTTGCTTTTCCCTATTTACTGTTATATTGTTGTCTTTTTGCATTATTTGATCGTTAAAACCGATTTGAATAACATTGCCTTCAATCTATTACATTATTGCAAATGGAAAATTGCTTTATGCTAAAACCAAAACATACACCTCCACTTCAATGAGCTTGCATGTAGCATATGTACAGTTTGTTACACCATCCGTAAGTCTTCCGAGTACATTCAGTACTCACCGGCTTTTGCTTACACGCTTTTGTTTGTAAGGAAGAAGGTGAGACCCAAGGGCCTCACTTTTGTGAGATGTGCTTCGGTTTGGCGACTAGTTTGGCGGTCCGGGCGGTTGCCTTGTGGGTTATAGGCACACGGTCGGTTTCTTTGCTTTTAGCCATCTTATGGCACTTTTCCTTCCACTGCTCATCTTCTTTTGACCATGGATGTATTTGGCCTATCGCCTCTCTTTGTAAACTGCTATCTTCTATTTATGTTATCTTTTGGATTGTTGTTTTGCTTTGCTTCTATGTGAATGAATGGAATCGATGCATGAACTTTGTAAAGAGGTGTGTATACCGCATTTGGAAGTGTACATGTCTCGAGTCTCGAGTATCTTCTTTGTGATGCTAGGACCGAATGGATGGTTAAGATTACAAGCCGGATAAACCGGTCTCACACTTCTCCCTCCGAGACGTAAAACGCAAAGAAGATCCACATCTAAGTGCGGGATGGTAACGAAAGACAAGGTCACTAAGCTCTTGAGCGAGATGCGTGATCCTCAGATGGCAAGGTGCGAAGACTCCCGGATTGCTTCAATCCAAACACTCCTTCGAGCCGAGATGTTCAGGGTTTGCTTGCCTTGGTGTTCTTCCCCATGCGAGACGGTCAAATGGCGATCACCTACCTGGTCTCGCCGCTCACGATCCAAGCCTTGCCACGGTACAATGGACGGTCAAATCCTCCAAGTACTTGTAACAACTTCCAAAGTTCAGCTGCAAGTCCTCCCTTGCGCCTCCATAACTCAAGACAAGGCATCCGCAAGATGGACATGGGGATGAAAACAACTTTAAAACAATGGGAGAGAAAGAATTTTAGCAATAGTTGAGTCAAGAGAGACATGAGAGGAGTTAAGGAGTTCAATTAATCTTGCAAGTTAATATTTGCTTTAGAAAATAATTTTGGACATACTATGACGGCCGATCTAACTAAGGTCAAGACCTACAACAAGATGGCTCGATACCACCTCCGTCGGGACCCAAATATGCAAATCGACCCTCCGTGTATTCTCGTGACTAGTCCAGATCACGCTTAGTGCACAAAGTGTCAACATCGATGAAATATCACATCCATACATCGAATATAAGAATAAACGAGTACCTTTAAATAACAATAATCAAGGGGACCTTACGGTCGAAGTTTACATTTATTAAGCCATGCAAGGTCGATAATAAAGAAATAAACTGCAATGAAACGTAAATAAACTCCAAGGCTCCTATCAATCTACCACAGTGCAACCGATCGATCAAGACCCTAACGATCAACCTTCGAGAACTCTTCTTCAAAAGCAAAGATGACTCCTCCACTTCGTTGATTTGTTTAGCAAGAGTGAGTACACACCGTATCTGCAAGTCATACCACGTAATGCAATTTATAGATGATGGCTTATTCCAAAGGAATGGCTTCGTGGTTATTTTGCGTAAATGCAATATTTGCAATTGAATACAAATAATAGATTGAAAGCATAAATCAAAACAAATAGACAATAATAAGTTAACAATTGATTTCACAAAGGACATACAGCCTAATCAAGTTATTCACACAAATGCCAAGTTATCTCACACAAATGACCTTCCCAATTGTTTTATGAAAATCTACCCTCGTGTGAAATTCTTAGCATGTCCATAACCGAGGACGCTGCTATTCGAATAGATTGGTTTAACACTCAGCAGAGGTTGTACACTTTACCCACGCTGATACAATCAAGTAGCTAGAATCGACTATAACAAAACGCTTCGTAGATTTCATCTCAAACAATGACACTCCCATGTGCTTTCCGCCATCAATTTGTACACATAGCCCTTGGAACGACACACACCGTTGGATGTGGATGCAAATAATCGTCTCCGCGATGTGACATATCACACCTCCAAATTTCATCACACGCTTTAAATACAACCTGAGTTGTCAATGTCAAGACTCCATAACTTACTAAGTCGCCCACCATACTAGGCATGTGGTCGCATAAGAAGGCTCAGCCAATGGCGCACAAAGTTAAGTCCTTAATTGACCAAGGCAAGACTTCCGCTTTAACCCAAATCACAAAGTTTATAAAGCACACAGCTCCACCATTCACACGATCCACCACTTGCCTCACCCAAATCTTTTCCCACCCCGTTGATTAGGTGCAACACATGCCACATGAGTAATAGCACACATCACACACGCTTTATCACACGCTCCATAATCACTTAGTCAAGTTTATAATTGCAACTCACATAAAATGATGACTCGTGGCATGGCTAAGCAAATAATCAGATCTAACCAACCCACATTGGTGCTACGATAATACCAACTAATAATGAACCAACCTAGGTGACAAAAGATCATGGCATACAATAGACAATGTGGATATAACAAATTGGATTAATAACTATCCCAAAAGCATTTAAATAAATACTTAAAATAGAATGCAATACATTGAAACAAAGTATTTTGAAAAGCTGGGTTCAATATGATCAAAGGTATAACTTTCCTTGAAATAGATCCAGATATTGGTCTTGGTCTTGATCTTGAGGAGGTGCTCCTTCTTCAGCAAAATTTCCCGAAGTATCGACGTCTACTCGCAAACGAGACAAAAGAAATAAAAACAAATAAATAACAGAGGCAATACAAACTCCAAAAATCAAATTAAATTCACCATTAAAAAGATCTGAATTTTATATGAATTTACAAATTTGAATGGGCTCAATCGGAGTTTGGATGCAAAAGATATGGGCTTTGGAAGTTTGAAAATCAAATAAAACCCTAATTTGGATTTTATTAAATTTCCCGAATTATTTTTATAAAGAAAAATCGGATTATTGCGCAATGCTTGCGTCAGCCGGGAAAAGAAAATAAATAAAAACCGTACTGACAGGTGGGCCCCACCTGTCAGTGGCTCGGCCCACGGTGAACCAAATCCACCGAGCCGAGGGTGCAGGGAAAACGGTGGACTAGCCACGTGGACGCCACGAGGCGACCACGCGTGCGCCACCTCATCTGGAGTTGCGGCGGTGGCTGCTGACCCGGCTGCCACGTCGGCCAAAGGGAGAGCAGAGGAGGCAGTGGCCGATGAACTTGCCGGCGGCGGCGATACACAGACGGCGGCGAAGTCACGTGGCAAGGTAGCAAATGGGACGGGTCGTTGGGGGTGGTGGGCTGGCTCGCCGCGATGACTCACCGGCGACGGCGAAGGAGGCGACGACGGTGACGAGCTCCCGTTGTCGGACGGCGGTGACAACGGCGATGGAGACGACGGACGGCTACGAGGGCGCCAGAAAGCCGGGCGCTAACGCGCACTGGCGGTATTGGTCGACGCCGAGGAAGATCCGAGGTGGCGGGCTTTTGCGCATGGCGATGTGGTCGGCGGCGACCTTCGAGCAATGCGCGAACGACCGTAAGGAGGAGGCGGCGCTTGGGGATCTCGGAGGAGGGAGAGGCGAGGAGCTAGGAGGGTCTCGTGGCTTTATATAGACGAGAGAGGAGACCCGAGCGAAACGACGGGCGCAGCCAGCCAGAGGGCTGAGCGAGCGCGGGAGTTCGGAGGAAGACGATGCCGACGCGGCGTGAGGCAGGCCACCCGGTCAAGAGCAAGGCGATGCAGCCACGGGCGAAGCGTAGAATCGGCGATACGATCAAACGATGCGGAGCGAGCAAGAGCGCGGCAGTCTGACGGGACACACGCGCGCCATCGACAGTAGGAGGGCGACGACGCGCGGAGTGGTCGAGAGGCGATTTAATAGTGTTGGGCTTTACCAAAGACTGCTCTGATGATTTTGTTTTAGTTTTTCTTTTAAATAAATCCAGAAAATGCAAATAGCAAATGATCTTGAAAAAATTCTAGAAAATTCTGTAAAATATATCCAAGCATATCGAATCTAAATAAAATATGTTTGGCCATTGTTGATGTTGGAATTAAGCACATTAAATCGGTTTGTCCTTAATGTCTCAGATTAAGCTTTTAAATTAATATTCAAATAAATCCAAATGGTGAATTTTCTCACTATAACTATTTAAAGGATTTTTAAAGCTCTGAAAATTGGGATGTTACAAGAGCTGAGGTCCAGAACGATCAGGGATGCCGGGTGAGGTCGTGTGACTCAAGCATGGTGCAGAATGGGCAAGATGGATCGAACGGTAGTTCATATGCAAATTGGTTGGATCAAAGGCATTTTAAGTCGATGCAAGTCTCCAAGAGGTTCAAGGGATTCTGGACAGAGAGATTTGGCGATGTGATGAGAGCCACGATCAACCTACACGCGGGTGAAGGTGAAAGTAGTGCTTCAACAGCCAGTGAGTGGGTCCCATGTGTGTGTGGGCCTTCATGGGAGCCATTAGTGGAAACCCTAGTCCTCTCCTATAAATAGAAAGGGGGGAGAGGAAAAACCCCCCAAGCACTCTAGGCATTTATTTGGCCCCCTTCATCCTTTTCTAGGGTTTGGAGGAGAGGAGAGGAGAAGCTAGGGTTTGGAGAGATTGTGTGTGTGCTTTTGTTGAGCTCTTGTCCTCCTTGTTGGAGTGGCTTTGTAAGCATCTTGTGAGATCAATCAATCTTGTGATGCTTGCTTGAAAGATCAATTGTCTCCTTTGTGTTCTTCTCTCTTTGATGATTTTGGTGCTTCCTTGATTCAAGGGTTTATGCTTGGTCTCTTGACCTATTTTGTCTTGCTTTGATGTGTGAGAATACTTAGAATCATCTACATCATCAACCCCACAAGTACTCCTAGAATCATCTAGATCATCAACCTCACAAGCAAGTCTTGAATCAAAGTTTTTCGATTTCTAGTGTTTGTGCACTTTTTGGTAAAACCTTGTGAGATCGATTCTACTAAGTGGATCTCAAGGATCGCCGCTAGAAATAGGTCTCTAATATCCTAAGGGAGGTGTGCTCCAAATTTGGTCAAGTTTCATTGGTCGAATCAAAAGTTGGACCAAATTTCGATTTGGATTTGGGTTGTGTATTTTGGTACTGGACTAAATCGGTCTGACCGGTTTAGTAACGGCGGTCCGACCGCCCGCCTTTCGCATCCGCTTCAGAGTGGTAGGTCGAACCGATATCCAACGGTCCGACCGCTAGTTGGTAGCCGATCCGATCATTGGCAACCGCTTCGGTCCGACCGCCTACCTCCCACCGGCTCACCGACCAAGATTCGACCGATCCTTCCGAGATCATTTCTCCACATTTGTGTCGTGTGGTTAACGGGTTATCAATTCAGCACAAGGCTTTCTCTCGTGCTTACTGATCTTCTTAGCTTTCATAGCTAAAGGAGTAAAGTTCGTGTTGAATTTGATTTAGGCGAGAAATTTGAGAAAGCGCCTATTCACCCCCCTAGTCGCCTTTACCGGTCCTACACATACTCTGTAGGTAAATGATTACTCTCTACTACCTGAGCTTAGGTTATTTGTTGTGATTAGAGTTCGTTGGATGGGCTCTTGTCACTTAGTGGATTACGAGTTAATATGCTTAGACATGCTTAACTATCGGTAGTATTGGGCGATCATCGACTTAGTCGGTGATCTTCATCACACAAATCTTATTATTACTCTATTATGTCCAGCACCTTGTGCTTTGTTAATTTGTAAATCTAAAACTGAAAATAAAATTATTTTAGACTTGAGCATAATGGTATATTGGTGTGATTGTTTGGTGTGACAAGGAAAGGTGCCCGAGTCAACAAGGACCGAATTACTTGCGCCATTGATCCAAGCACTTTTGCGTGCTAACCACACGAGAGGGATATGAGACCTCTTGATATACTCTGTTGTCCCGATCTTTCGGTGAGAGGGGTAAATTCCGATTGGATGATGGTCAACTCTCACGATCCAAAGCTACGAACGCAAAGACGCACGTAACCAAGCAATCGTTCTAACTAACCACTGTCGTTATCAACCGTGCTAAAGACCCGCTGACTGATCACGAGGATCAATTCCTGCAAGCAATCAAGAACAAGCAAGAACGAGGTAAAAAGCAATCAATTGCAAATATATGATTGAGTTCGTAAGGTGGGATTCCGCAGAGGTCCTTTACGGCTGGTCTAGTCGACAAGCGAAGAACGAGAGTTTTCACAATGGAGAAACTAATCAAACGAAATCCAAGTTCTAGAAAAAGGAGATGGCGGCTCCTATATAGGAGACGGCCAGGGGTGGCGGCCGAAGGGGCGACGCCCTAGGGTTACAAGGCCCATGGGCTCAAGTGGAGGTGACGCAGCACCCGCTTGACTCGGACTTAGAAATAGACGTGGACTCTTTTGATGATTGTGGTCGACTCGGATGGAGTTTGATGATGATCTTGGATCCGCTGGAAAGTAGACTTGATAAGCTTTCCATGAAGTCCAGAATCACCCCAAACAGAGTCCGTATGAAGAAGTTACGACTGTTTGAACTTAGTACTATCGCAGAGTCCGAATTCGAATCCGTAACGAGCCCAACTCGAACTCTTGCTTGACACGGACACAAAGTGACGTGGTGACCTTCATTATGTCTTCCATGCATGTCCATGACTCCAAAAGCCTCTCCTTGATCTGCTCCCATGTTCCTAAGTACAATTAAATCACTTGCATTAGGTAGCTGGTTTATTCTCAAGAATATATAAACATAGGAACGAATTCACCCGACATTAAGTTGGCGAGCACGAGCTCTGTAAGAGGTCCTGTAGTGGATGAGTTGTATGTGTAGGTGCGGCAGATCCATAGTAGGGATGTCCTCATCACCTCTCTTGACTGAGTACTTTGGCGTGTGTTAGCTCCGGGTCGCAGGAGGTGGTTTGTGTGTTGTGTGAAAAAAGAACTGTGTGTTGTTGTTGGGTGTGCGGTGGTGGAGTTCCGGGTAGGTTCTCCACCTCGAGGGGCATCATAGTTGTCCAAGGCTTTACCCATGAGGGGTAGTTGACCGGAGCTTTACGATGACTCCGACACAATGTATGGGTTTCATCCATACATGCACTCAGTAAGTTAATACATAATATTAGAAATGTCTCGTAGGACTTAGCTGTGCCGGCATACCAAAGGAAGTGTGCTAAATCATGTGGCAAAAAGGCGGTCTGGCGTGTGGGTACATTGGTACACCCCTGCCGGGTTAAATCTATTCGAATAGCCTCGTCCTAGGTTATGGACAAGCTTGGTTATTTCTCACAAGAATTAGACTACAACCTTTAATTAAAACTTGAGATGGGTGGCATGAATGGGTAATTCATGCTATTGTTGTGGTGACTATTGGGTTAGTCACTTCCAAGATGTTGTTGTCATCTATTTATTGATATTATTTTGTTATTTACTGCTATTTGAACAATAAAAACAGATTGTAAACTTGCTTTTAAATGTACTACTTTATTGCAAATAAAGATTACTTTGTGCTGAAAATGAAACATACAACCTCCACTTAAATGAGCTTGCATGTAGCTATGTATAGGTCTCACATTTCTACACGTAGGTCTTATGGAGTACAATTTTGTACTCATTTGCTTTGCTTAACTACTTGTTGTAGAGGAGGAAGGTGAGCTCCAAGGGACTCATTTTTGTGAGATGTGCTACGGGTTTGACGACTACCTTGGCAGTCCGGTTGGTTGCCTTGTGGGTAAAGGCACACTAATTGGCACTTTTGTTTATCGCCATCTTATGGCATTTCGCTTCCCTGGCTAATTAGTTAATTGTATGTCTTTTTGGCCTGGCCGGCCTCCCTTTGTAATAACTCTACTATGTATGTCTTTTGAATTGTTAAGTGTTGCTTTGGTTCTATGTATTGAATGGAATTGATGCATGAATTTTGTAAAGGGGTGTGTATAATGTGATTCGAAAGTATACATATCTCAAGACACGGTTATTTTGTTTATGATGCTAGGGTCAATTGGTGACTAAGCATTGCAAGCTTAATAAACCGGGGTCCTCACACCACCACTCTACAAATTTTAGCCAAAATGTTAAATTGAATAAATTGTATTTTCAGGACATAGAAATTCAAATTACTATAACACTCACATACTAAATGCAAATGGAATAATTCTTCCACCTAAATTCATCTTAAATCATTAAATAGCTATCAGAGAAAAATTATGCATTTTATAGCAATTTGATTTTCATGGTATTTCTCGATGTTTATCTATTTTTATTCTATAGAGCTTGAAGCAATCAACGAGATTCTTACGCCAATCGAGAGTGTGCAACTAAGCTTCCAAAGAAGGCAAGCATCATTTGAACTTTCTTTTTGCATCATATTGATCTCATTGTAATACAATTATTGTTTGAAATGCAATGATATTGCTTGCATGTTATTTTCGGTATATCATTATGTTGTGAGTAGTTAGCTATGTCCTATACTTGCAGGTTATCCATGATTATTCTCTTATAATTATGCTTAAGATAGATGCTTGTGATGATGTGAAGGTTATGTGTTGAACGCTTAGCCATTATGGTCTAGAAAACGCAATAGATCAATTGATGGGATTAGCTCACAATTGTGGGAAACACATAACAATTCTTACTCTTTTATTAATTTTTGTCCGATTGTTATATCTGGTTTTGAGTTAAAACTTGTTGTTGTTAAATGGTTTTGGGTCTGGACAAGTGGTTGTTGTGTGGGTGCCAGTATGCACTTAGATTCGGTTTGTGGTTGTCTTGTCCGACCATTAAAGACCGAGCCATGGACTTACGCTTCAAGTACCGATCATGCTATCACACGGGATATGGGTACCGTACGGTTAAGTAAGGGGGTAGTTTTATTGTGTTATGTCCCATGGTGGTGTCAGGGCATTTGTGTTTGATCATTTGTTCGAATGAGCCGATGTAATTTCCTATAGTGTGCATGGGAGCACCAATTTTCGTTATTTACATTACATCGGTATTATTCCAATGCAACTTGTGAGCCCGCTTAGCAAGCGCTATCCGTAGCTTGTACTAAGTATGGGAACAACTCGTAAGGGGTGCTTATCTCAATAGGGCTTTCTTGTTAAAAATGATTGTATCTTGATTCTCCCTGGCCGGCATACCTAAGGAAGTGTGTTATTTTTCTGAGGCATCTGCATGCTTACTGCTAGTTGAGTTGTGTGGGTAAAGTAATACACCTCTGCAGAGAAAATCTATTCGAATAGTCGTGTCCACGGTTATGGACAATACATGGTTTTAGTATGCTTCATCGTTAGACTTGAAAAATTAAAGTTGACATGGTTATGACTTGGTTACGAAACGAATGGGGTCTTGTGAAACTTGTTTTTGAACAAACGATTTACAACTTTGCTTTTGAAAGCTAGATATATGGTCTAGGAATGTAAGATGTTGCATTTTCTGCAAAACATAACCACTAATGCTATCCTTTGATTGCCCAATATGCATAACTAATTTTCTTTGTGTAAGACTTGCGAGTACCTTTGTACTCAACCAATTTGTCTACTGGCTTTTAAGGTGAGGACGATTTCGAGCCCGACGAGCTCGTTAGTGCCGATTTAGGCGACACTGATGAGTAGTGATGTTATTTAACCCCACCAAGCCGTGGGTTATGGGGCATACACATCGACTTTTGCTTTATTTATAATGCTTCCACTTGTAACACCCTGACCCAAAATCGGCTCAAAGCTCAAATTTCACTGTATGGACTCACCACACATAGCACCCCACTTACACTTTCGCCCTCGCCTGTAAAAGGGTTAACCCGAGGTGCTATGTTTGGATCCAACAGCATTATATACTAGTACAACTCACTTGAGACAAGCAATGTGGGACTAATCCCACCACACAACTCCTCATGGGCCACATGGGCCACACTACGAGCAGGCCAGGGTATTACACTCACCCCCTTAAGGTCCGACGCCGGCAAAGATATCAAGATACGCTGCAAATGCCTGTAACCACCCTCTAAGACACGCCCATGCGCCCAAAGGTCACATATGCCATGCCATGTGTCCACTCCGCCCACATGCGCCATGCGCCATATGCCCGCGCTTCGCCCCGCACGCGCCTGCAAACAAGGTTGATGCTCGATACCATTTGTAACACCTCACCCAAAATCGCTCAAAGCCCAAATTTCACCGTGGCGGATCGCCACACATAGCACCCCACTTACACTTTCGCCCTCGCCGGTAAAAGGGTTAACCCGAGGTGCTATGTTTGATCCAACAGCATTATATACTAGTACAACTCACTTGAGACAAGCAATGTGACTAATCCCACCACACAACTCCTCATGGGCCACAT
The DNA here is from genome assembly GCA_036346395.1 of Hsuehochloa calcarea. NCBI lineage: Eukaryota > Viridiplantae > Streptophyta > Magnoliopsida > Poales > Poaceae > Hsuehochloa > Hsuehochloa calcarea. The sequence continues at coordinate 51,614,401 of CM070610.1, read as the reverse complement.
ACCACACTACGAGGTGTCGGGTATTACACCACCGCTACTTGATGTTATTATTTGAATTTGGCTTACGGCCATTTGTAATAGTTGTAGTTTTAACTATTATGATGTATGTCTTTTGGATTATCTACATTTAAGGCTAGATGTTTTTTTCTCTTTTTTATAGAATTTTTAGCATATTTATTACTTTTAAGGCTCAATGTTTTTTTAAATAATTTCTAGCATATTTATCTCTTTTAATAACATCACTACTACTGTATCGCATCTTTGGTCCCTGCCTAGTAATTCTAGTCCCTGCTATAGAGCCGGACTAGGAAACGGATTAAATGTTCACTTTTAGTCCCGGTCCTGTGCTCGACTAAAGGCCGACCTTAGTCCCGGTTGGTATATTCTAGTCCCTGCTATAGAGCCGGACTAGGAAATCGGACTAAATGTTCACCTTTAGTCCCGGTCCTGTGCCCGATTAGGTCGATTTAGTCCCTGCTGTAATACCAACCGACTAAAAGGTCCGCTGGCTGGGCACGGGTCGTTTTAATCCTTTGCTGGTATTACCAACCGACTAAAGGTGTTTTTTTTCTTTTTGTTTCCATTTCAATTCATTATTGATTTTGGTTTTACAATTACATTAGGTTTTCAAATGCGTATTCTTCATCGCTAATATATGTATACGCCCACATATAATTTAGTTTGGAACATTATTACACACAAATAAAGTATGAAACTATATATATTATGGAGCTATATATATGTATAATATATATATATATGCACATAAAATTTACAACATTATTCATGCATCCTTGGTATTTACAACACAAATGTTGTCCTCCACTTAAATGTCATACAAATGTTCGTCCCGGTTTGGCTTCAATTGTTCATCCGGTTAAAGTAGAACTCGTGTCGGGCTTGAGGACATGCTCATTAAGAAATCTCGCGATTGTCTCTTGAATTCCTTTGAGGCGGTCCATATCCAACACTGCTCCTTCAACCATATCTCCTTCAATTTGCATTAAACGTAAAGAAGTATTAATATACATAAGATTTATTTAATAGCAACAAATAAATAAAATGGATTTATTATATATACTTGTTACGCATTTTCTGATCTCAGATGGGTTCTTTTGCATACACCGTGAGGAACTCGCAAACGAGTATCCACACAAATTGTTGCCGGGGTCGCCAGAGAACCCACTCAGATTTATATAAAAAGATTACTCTCGCTATCCAAATACAGGGAGTCAAGCATGATAAGGTAAAGATGCGGAGCTAGTACAACTTACATCCAATGGGTGTGGATCGTGAAGTGGCGCTGTCGATCCGGACGGTAGCCGAACTAACCAAGCCCAAACCCCGCCTAATAATTGATCGTTAATTAACTATTGCGAGTTAAAGAGCAGAATAAATATTTAAAGATCGGTTACCCCGGATAATGTCTATCATATCTTGGTAATCTTCCGCGTTTTCAACGAGTCATAGATTAGCAAATGACCATCGAGAGATCAAGACAATCAAGATCCAAAGGAAAGTCTGATTTGTTTATAGAGTCAACATATATATCTTTATGTTGGATTGAGTAAGTAAAGTAAAATGTGCACACGATAACAACACTCACCCAAAGTTGTAGGGAAGAGTTTAAATCTTTTGTTCTTTTGGTTGATCAAGAACCTCCGAAATTCCTCTCCGCTTGAGGTCTCCATTGATCGTAGGGAGTGTTTGGGTCCTTGAATACGATATATGGATCAACGAAACCAATGTTCTTGTCGCTTCTACGCGTGAGGTCTCTCATCATGTCTCTGCATATGTATAGACATGCTAGCTAGTGTGAGGATAATTACTTATACATATACATATGCTAGAGTGAGATTATTAAAAGAAAGAATCATGTATGCACAAAAGCAAATTGATGAGAGATTTGTCTAGAGCGCTCATGTGGCATAGCCGTGTAACTCATTAAACCGAACCATTATAATGTCATCGCCACTAAGTAATGATGGTTTCTAATTTTGACGCAAATATAGTCATCCGCTTTTCTCGCGACACGCCGCCATGTACCACTTGTTTAACAAGTACATTTATGCATTTAAGTTCCATGAGCTTCTCGTGGTTGTATAGACTCTGCCATATACATATTCCTTCTTCCAATGATCAACTTCTGAGCACTTTTGATGTGTGCTCACGAGCATTTGGGAAATGCTTAGACCGGCCTCGCAAAAATTCATCAAGTTGATCCAAATGCACATTTCCTGATATCTGTTCTAGCACGCTCGTGTTTGAACCATATTCATTCCCAATAACTAGCGGGGCACTGATTGTTGTGATTGTTCCCCGAGCCGCAACACCCTTCCGTGTTTCTCTTTCTTCTTCGCCTCAATTGACTTGGTGAGAGCGGTCATAGTCCGATAGTGGCGAATCCTTACGAGCATGACGTAACTTTTTCCGTGAGCGCCCACCCTTTGCCTTAGAACTTCTCGACGCACGAAGAAGTGCGGCTTCGTGGTTTCGCCGCTTCACTTTTAGCCTTGACTTTCGCAAGAAACCGCCCACATCTCGTTATCAAGCATCTATTTCTGCAGCCTTCTCATAGGAAAGTTTCGCTGCCTTAGAAATAGCCGGTGTTCTCCCGAGGTTTTCTTCTACTGCGGTGGGGCCGACGCTGCTTGTGGGTGCGCTTTCTTGGCAGAGGGCCACTGTGTCGGCGCTTGGAGCCCGCCGTGGAGGCGATGGGGACGGTGGCGGCGTTGGAGCCCGCCAGGAGGCGATGGGGCTGGCGGCGTTGGAGCCCGCCAGAGGCGATGGGCGGGCGGGTCGGCCAGCTGAGCCCGCCGTGGAGGCGATGGGGCGGGGGATGCACTGTCTTCCACTTCATTGTCATCGCCGCAACACCGTGACTGTGTGGTGAATGGATAATTGGACTTAGGTTGGGGAGGTTCACTGTGAAAACAACGTGGTATGAGTAAACCGTTATTTAAGCCAATACATAATTAGTGAAAAATGTTTCGCTCACTTTCATCCGCACCTAGGTTAGGTTGTTGAGGAGGAGGAGGTGACGCCTAGAATAATGATATAGCGCTTGCGCCAACATATGAATGTCTTCTCCGCTTCTCCTAAAGTCTTCTCCCATCACCTCCTTCAATGTCAAGAGGCACATTGCTATTACCTTTCACAACTCTATCCACCGAGACGCTAGCATATCCAGAGGTATTAATGCCCCATGGCATCTTGGTGTCTTCGTAGGGTCGATACGAGATACAACACCGATAGCCACCATGACCGTGGCATTCCTCTCGAATGTGCACCACATGTCGTGGAGAGGATCGGTGATGTCATCCACGCAAGCGCACCTCGCGCCATCTTGAATCACCGCACCTCCGCGGAAGCGCAATTGCTTTTCAACCGATTAGGGGCTGATGTTGACTCCGGCCGATGCGCTTTGCCTTGGATGGAACTTATCGCTATCTCGCACTTGCCTTTTGATTTCCTCATTCATTTTGGCTTCAAGTGCTTTTTCTCGCCTATCGCTTCACGAGCCACTTCCCGTGACTCAAGAACCATTTCTCCATCCTCGCGTGATCCGCCTCGCCTCCTCGCATTTCTTTCTCTCGGGCGGCTTCTATAGGTGGCTTTGTCTTTAGGGAAGGCATGCTCCCACGACACCTCCCCATAGCCTCTTGTTCGCCCACCGTGTTCAAGATTTCTGCATGTATGTCACCATCCTTATCTCTCGCTCGGCCACACCTACCACTCTCACCAAGCCTCGAGCATAAGCAAATCTTTTGTCGCTTTCTTGGAGTTTTGCGCCATACACTATCTTTCCTGGCCTCTAGGTCCGTGCTTCCCCATGACCGAAAACCAATACTTGGCGCTACCAGCCGCTTGATTGATTCTGGTTCGATCCCTTGGCAAGAATCTCTGCTCCATTCTTTTCCCACTTAGGAATGGCACTCGTAGCCACTGATCCCATGTCGAACCCGGAACGAAGGATCCCGAATTCTCCGTGTTCATACACTAGTCCAGATTTCCAAAGTACATAAATACAAAAATGTTATCACAAACATATCCAAATGGTATATTAATAATCATAGAGTTTATTACAATCGGGCCTCGAGGCCAAATAAAACATTGCTGAAGCAAAATAATAATGGTAAGCCACACGATGCGCCACAGTAATCGCTCGAGATCGCGCCTAATCGCCCCGCTCCTCACCTTCGATAGTAGCCTTCCCCAATAATAATATTCAAAGAAGAGTGAGCACTACAACCGTGCTCGCAAATTACACCCAATACGTAATTTAGAATGCATGCATAAGTTATTCAAAGGAAGGTTGTAGGTTTATTTGCATAAATCACCCTTTTGGTTTAAATAGTTATACTAAGTTTCAAGGCACATTTTCATTACATAACTAAAATCGATTTAAAATTGATCATTTTATAGTGGATAACCTCCATATGAAACATGGTGATGGATACCCTCCTATCACAAGGCTACCCGCCTAAATTTACCACAAGGATTAACCATCCTCAAATCATGTCCAAAGTTATTTTAAAACCAAAACAAATCTAACTTAGAGTGGCTTTGCTCAAGATGTCCATGACCGTGGACACGGCTATTCAATAGATTTACACTGCAGAGGTTGTACAACTTACCCACAAGAGATAATTTGTCTGTTATGCTCGGCCAATACACACTTCCTTAGGTGTGTGACTAGGCAATTATCACAAGCGCTTCCAATGCTTTACCTCAATACCAAGATGCCCGCTAAGGTTTCATTTCCATTAGGCTAACCACCACTGAAACCCTCTTGCGCCTAAGTGGGAATAAAGTCTAACCGACACCCACACAACAAAAATGGCATAAACAATACCGAGGTATTACAAATTATTAAGCCCGGTTCTCGCCCATACGTAACATGTGGTAGTACGGTGGAGCTTTTGCAAGATGCGCTCAAAGGCCGGTCCTTAATCTACTTGGGCAACTTTCAATAATAACCCCTGGTCTCAGCCCCAACTGCATGACAGCCTGCATAAACTTGCACCCACTAACGGTCCATGTTTGCCCAAGTACAAACCATTTTCTTTTATTTTAGATTTTCAAAGACATTTGTAAAAGTCCACCATGACAAGGCAATGTCATAGGCTTTTATCAATTTATGAAATTTTGGCTAAATTCTCCCAAAGTCAAATATTTTATGGTCTAAGCATTTGCTATGCATATATTTATTTTTAAATTCATTTGACTAAGGTTACAAGGAATTGGTAATACAACCATCAAATTTGGCTATACAAAGGAATTGAATAATTAATTATTTAAAACAGAATTTAAAATAATTAAATACAATTATGCATGCAATAATAATTTAAAACAGAATTTAATAATTTTAAATATTGGGGCAAATGGTCAATGGTGTAACTTGCCTTGCTCAAATTCCTGGTATTCTACTTCTTCAATAGGGTCAAGCTCTCCTGAGTCACCAAAATCTATACGAAAATATTACAAATTCAAATGTAATCCAAATGAACACAAATAAATTCAAATGAAAATTCAAATTAACTCCAAATTAAATAATTTTGGTTTAGTTAGCTAGATCTTGATTTTATACAAATTTAGAAATTTGAATCACCTAAATCGGAGTTTGTATGAAGAAATACGAGCCCTCGGAAGTTTAAATCTAAATTTAAATCAAAATCGAATTTCGCATTTCCCAATTAAATTTCTAAAGGAAATTTATTTATTGCGCCACCGACGCCGAATATCTGCACCGAGACCGACATGTGGGCTCAAACAAATATGGATCGAGTCCACGGTGTTTTCCAAGTCCACGGTGGACTCTGGCCACAAAGACAAAGGTGAAGGAGCGCAGAGTCAAGGGGCGCTACAAGGCCGCGGGCATCCACGTGGCGCCACGCACGCGTAGGGGGTGAGGTGGCGCTGATGTGGCTAACCACGCCGGGCGCCGAGAGGGAGGCGCCGGAACCGATGGCGCAGCGAACGGCGCGCGGGCGAGCCCGCGAGGTGCGCAAAACGCTCAGGGGATACATCGAGTCGAGCGCGCTACCGGCGACGCGAGAGTGTGGCCGGTTGGTCGGCGACGGCGAAGCGGCGGCGGTTCGGTTGTTGGCGGCGAAGGTGCCCGGATCTCAGTGCGAGGACGAGGCGCGCACCAGATCGCCGAGTATGCCAAGCCGATGGTGCGGCGCGGTGGTCGGAGAATGCTTGTCGCCGCCGAATCGAAGAAGATGGAGCTCGCCGCTAACGGGAAACTTCAAATGCCGGCGATTGAGAGCGAGCAAAGCTTCGAGTAGGTGGAATGGAGTGTGGAGAGAATGCGCAATGGGGCGGCTTTTATAGGCGAGGGGAGGTCGGGAGGTGGAGATCGCAGCGGCAGAATGGCGAGGCGAGAGGCGCGGCGCACGGGTTTAAGAAGGGGTAATGTCTGGGTGAACGCGCGTTAATCGGGCGATGCTAATGCGCCAGAATGCGGGGTTAAGGCGAGGGAATCACGAGGAGACGAAGTTCGCAGGCGGCATCAATGGCGGCAGGAGAGCGAGGTCATGAGAAGAAAGGGGCGGGAAGAAGCACAAGGCAATGGGCCCACCAACCAATGAGACAGATGGAGAGAGGGCGCGGCGATGCTGGCCGTCCGATTTTGATCGGACGGTCCGCAAATCGCGCGCGGGAGAGAGCGTGGTCGAGAAGCGCAAAGGCCGGGCTTCGCCCAAGATCAGAGCAAGAGATTTTAAAATTCTTTTCAATTGATTTAATTCCGTAAATTCAAATAGGCTTTAGAAAATAGTAAATGAAGTCCAAAAATTTTGAGAAAATTCACAAAAATTCTATGAGTCATTCTCGACTTAAATAAAATAATTCCAATTTTTAGTTGGTAATAGATTTTGCACATAAATTCTTTTAGCCTTAATATACTTTATTGAAAAGCTTTTAAAATTCCAAAAAATCCACAAAAATTAATAAAGTCTCATTTTTAACTGAAATTGAAATTTTGGGTGTTATAAACCTACTTCTTAAAGGGAATCTCGACCTAGATTCAGACTGGTCAAGAAAAGGTAGGGGTACTCGGCTCAAAACTTCTTCTCGCCTCCTGTAGCTTCTTCTTCAATGATTGCTCCATCAACCTTACAAGAACGAATGACTTTGCTTCGTGACGCTGCTCGCCACATCGAGAATCTTGATTGGTTGTTCCACATAGGTGAGATCTTCCAAGATCGATACTCTCGAGCTGTTTCTTCCGTGGTACTCGAGACATTTCTTTAATCGATACATGGAAGACATTGTGAATAAATGACAGAGATACCGTAGTTCCAACCGATAAGCAACTTCACCTCTTTTGCCAAAATCTTATAGGGTCCGACAAATGGTGCGAAGTTTTCCTTTAGTCTGAAATCTCTTCACTCCTGAGTGGAGTTACCCCGAGATAGACAAAATCTCCCATCTCAAGGATAGTTCTCCCGACGATTATCAGATAACTCTTTGTCGGGTTTGAGCTACTTTCAAACGCTCTCTTATTGCTTTTACTTTACTTTCACCTTTCTTTATCAATTCTCGTCCAAGAATTGGTGTTCTCCTACTTGATCCCAAAGGAGAGGGTTCTACACTTTCTACCATACAATGCTTCAATGGCGCGACATCTCGCAGTCGCTTGAAAGTCGTTGTTGTAGGAAAATTCGTGATAGGGCAAATTCTTATCCCGCCTTCTTCCATAATCTATAGCACAAGCTCAAGCATGTCTTCTAGGACCTGATTTACACGCTCACCGCCATCTGCTTGGGGATGATATGTCAGGCCGGTTGAGTCCGTTCCCAAAGCTTCATGTAGACTCGCCAAAATTTTGAAGTGAATCGCAACCTCTATCGTATACAATTTTCTTGGGTATACCATGTAGATGCACGATCCCGCCATGTACAATTTCGCTAACTTATTGCTTCGTAAGTGGTCTTGACTCGAATAAAATGAGCCACTTTTGTTAATCGATCAATTATTACCCAAATGGAATCACAACCTGATTGGGTCCTAGGAAGTCCGTGATAAAATCCATACCAATCTCCTCCCATTTCCACTGGAATTGGTAATGGTTGTAATAATCCTGCAGTCTCTCGATGTTCGCCTTAACACGCCGACATACATCACAACGCAACAAACTCAACGATCTCTCGCTCATACTAACCCACCAATACTTTTCCTTCAGATCCCGTACATCTTTGTACTCCGGATGAATAGAGTAAGGTGATTCATGAGCTTCTTCGTAATCGCTTGTCCGGTTTCATGATGTTTAGGTACACGATGCGTTGCCAAACCATACCGCGCCTCGCTTGCCTTCGTAAAATCCCGGGCTTTGCCTCTTCTCATGTTCTTCATGATTTCTTTGATGTCTTCGCCTTCTACTGCTTTTTCTCGATCCGACTTTGTATGGTTGGTTGACTTCCACCGTGTTGATACAAATTTTGATCGACAATTTCAGATTCGATGCTTTAGTTCTTCATACAACTCGTTGATTTTCTTGAACTAACACCGTGTTGCAAGATGCCTTCCTACTCGTAGCATCCGCTACCACGCTGGCTTTACCCGTGATAATGAATTCCAAGGTCATAATCTTTATCACCCAACCATCTTCTTTGCCCGAGATTAAGATCCGATCGGTGAAGATATATTTCAAACTCTTATGATCTGTGAAAATTTCACAATGTTACCAATGAGGTAATGCCGCCAGATTTTCAAAGCATGCACAATTGTCGCTAACTCCAAATCATGAGTTGATAATTTCCTTCATGTGGTCTTAACTGACGAGATGCATAAGCCACAACTTTTCCTTCCTCGCATCAAGACATCCTAGTTCTCGCGGATGCGCCACGTAAAACTTCAAAATCCTTACGATATCCGTAAAACTAGCACCGGTGCAGAGACTAGTCTTTTCTTCAGCTCTTGAAAACTATGTTCACAAGCACTTGTCCATTCAAATTTCTTTTCCTTCTTCAGAAGTTGAGTCATGGGTTTGGCGATCTTGGAGAAACTTTCAATGAATCATGTAGTACCCAGCTAATCCGAGAAAACTTCTCACTTCTGTGACTGACTTGGGTTGCTTCCAATCCATTACAGCTTCAACCTTTGAGGGGTCTACTGCAACTCCTCCTGCTGACACAATGTGTCCAAGAAAAGCCACTTGACTGAGCCAAAATTCACTTTTGCTGAGTTTGGCATAAAGTTGGTGTTCTCGAAGTTTGCCCAAAATAATTCTGAGATGTTTTTCATGCTCTTCCATATCTCTTGAATAGATGAGAATATCATCTATGAATACCACCACAAACTTATCCAAGAATTCCATGAACACTTTGTTCATCATATTCATGAAATAAGCAGGGGCATTTGTTAGTCCAAATGACATCACTGTGAACTCGCATACCCATATCCGTGGTGAAGGTCGCCTTCTAATATCTCCTGTCTGATTTTTAACTGATGGTAGCCTGACCTCAAATCAATCTTGAGAAAACATCGCTCCTTTTGTTGATCAAACAGATCATCTATCCTAGGTAACGGTACTTGTTTTTGATTGTTACCTCGTTGAGTGATCTATAGTCCACACACATTCTCATACTATTGTCTTTCTTTTGACAAATAGTACCGAGCTCCCAAGGTGATGAACTCGCTGAATGTAACCTTTACTCAGAGTTCTTCGACCGCTTCTTCAACTCGCTAGATCGCTTGCCAAGATTCCGTAGGGTCGCTTCAAATTGGAGCACCCTCGACTAAGTCAATTAAGAACATTATGTCCCGTCCGTGGCATACTGTAAGTCCTCCTAAAAACATCCGATATTCTTGTACCACGGTATATCTTCCGCCACTTCCTTTAAATCGTCAAGATAGGACTTCTTTCCGTAGAAGTCTTGGGTTGGAACTCTACCAAATCCCTTGTTCATTGGTGAGGTTGATAGATCTACTAGCACAATCTATTCTCGCCTCGATTTTTGGCAAGCCACCATTCCAAGAATTACGCCCAATCTTTGCGTAACGCAGACTATTAAATTGGCCGAGAAAGTTACTCCGAGATTTCAAAGGTAAGATTTGGACAGTAATAAACTAGCCTCATTTCGAGCCCGGGAATGGATTAACATGGGCTTAACTAAGGGGAGGTATATAACCCATACTTTTCCACAAACTTATTTGAAACAAAAGAATGCGGCTCCTAATCAAATAAAACTGATGCCGGTAATCGAGTTGACAAGGAACGTACTCAAGAACAACATCCGTGCCGCATGGGCTTCCTCTCATGGTGACGTGATTCACACGCCCTTCATGAATCGACCACCGGTCTTGAGGGACCGCCGAGACCAAACTCCGGAGTTGGCTTGACGGGTGATAATCACGCTTCTTGGGACACTTATTGGCATAATGACCCAACTCGCTGCAGTTGAAAGCATGTGATTCTCGCCAGGAAATAATCGCTTCACTAAATCGCCCTCCGATGAACTACTACGTAATCCTAAGTATTTGGGCGAATCGAGCCGAACTCTTGGTGTAGTAGTTCGAATCTCCCACGCGAGGTGGTCGAGACCGAGAGAAACGAGGCTTGGGTAGTCCTCCGAGTTAAACTTCGAGCCGCCATCCTCCGCTTATGATTCTCCATTTCGATGTTTGCCTTCCCGGCGATGGCCTTATTTACCAACCGCCAAAGTCGGTAAAATCTCGAGAAATCAAACGAACAGAGAGTTCGCTGCTTAACCCTTCCGTAAATCGCTCTTGCCTGCCTTCGCCTCTCGCTACATCCTCGGGGCATAGCGAGCAAGTTGGTTAAACTTATGCGATACTCGCCGACCGAACGGTTTCTTGGCGAGCGAAATAAACTCCTTCTTTTCAAGGTAATCATGCCGATGGAATGTGAGATCGCGAAAGCTTGCATGAACTCATCCCAAGTGATTTCTGGGCATTAGCATGGGACATGCTGAAATTATCCCACCATTCGATGCGGGACCAACCAATTGATGAGAGGCAAACAAAACTCTCTCACGATCCGTAATCGAGCAATATCCAGCTTTTTTCCAATGGCCCCGAGCCAATCATCTCGCGCCCATGGGTTCTGTGGTTACTAGAAAATGTTGGCGACGATCCTCATGAACTCGCATAAAGTTACTTTATGGAGGTGGAGGAGCATGATAGGTCACGACGCTGGGTATTCTCGATTGCCGTGAAGGGATCAATAGCAACTCAATCGATGAGTCCGACACATCATTTGGCGCCAAGGGGCTTCAGCTGGAGGAGGTGGTGGTCGTTGAACTGAATTTTCTTGATATTCGCATTCTCATTTCTTGCCCTCTAGCACCGACATTTCCTGTAAGTGGTGGTCACCATCCGATGAACTTTCACAGATTAGACAAGAGAGATAGGAATTATAAGAGTATAGATTTAAAATAGCCCAAATTCAACAAACACAAGACAAGAACATTTCAAAGAAAATAATTTATTTTTATTTTATTAATTCATTATGGCTACTACAAAGGTTTGGTAGCTCATAATTCGCAACTAAAGGAAAAATTTAAGGTCAAATCTATGGTGTTATGGGGTATAACTGCTCACTAGAACTAGCCTCGCCTTCCTTGTAAGAGGCCGCTTTTTCTCAGACTCTTCAACTTTTCTTCTGATCTTGTAACTTCACTTGCGTAAGAGACACCATCTAGTGTATTCCCGTAGGCATAGTCCATAGCTCGCCGATCCACCGATGAGTGAGATCGGACAGCCTTCATCTCTAGTTGAGCGAAAGCACCGCCATGCCGGGTTGGAATATGCATTGGGTAATAGTGGAACCCAAAGGCCGCTGAGGCGGTGATCGAGATGTAGCGAAGTCTCGCGGTTGCTTCCCCGGTCAGATCCTCGATGCCTTCGCGAAGGTGTCTCGTCGCATTGGGGCATCAAGACGGAAAGTCCGTGTTCGCGATAGATTGGAGTAGAGGATCACCTCTACTCCCACCGCTCCTCGATTTCCCACCTTATACTTGTATCCTTGATACGCCGGCCTTTCTTCAAAGTCCAAGTGTCGCATCATCTTCCGTAGAATGGCGCCCAATGACCAAAGAAGACTCCATGGAAATGGCATTCTAACTTCACCATCTACAATTTTTGAAAAGGAGATGAGTTAGTAAATAATTTTTCAAGAGAAAAGTTGAGGAATGACTCTGTAAGACCAAGGTATTTTTAATTTTCAAAATAAGTCCTTAAGGGTTTGATTTCTTCTAGGTCACGACTCACACCGATATGGCTCGATACCACTTTTGTCGAACCCGGAACGAAGGATCCCGAATTCTCTCGTGTTCATACACTAGTCCAGATTTCCAGGTACACAATACAAAAATGTTATCACAAACATATCCAAATGGTATATTAATAATCATAGAGTTTATTACAACCGGGCCTGAGGCCAAATAAAACATTGCTGAAGCAAATAATAATGGTAAGCTACACGATGCGCCACAGCAATCGTTCGAGATCGCGCCTAATCGCCCCGCTCTCACCTTCTCGATAGCAGCCTTCTCCCGAATAATAATATTCAAGAAGAGTGAGCACTACAACTATGCTCGCAAATTACACCCAATATGTAATTTAGAATGCATGCATAAGTTATTCAAAGGAAGGTTGTAGGGTTTATTTGCATAAATCACCTTTTGGTTTAAATAGTTATACTAAGTTTCAAGGCACATTTTCATTACATAACTAAAATCGATTTAAAATTGATCATTTTATAGTGGATAACCTCCATATGAAACATGGTGATGGATACCCTCCTATCACAGGCTACCCGCCTAAATTTACCACAAGGATTAACCATCCTCAAATCATGTCCAAAGTTATTTTAAAACCAAAACAAATCTAACTTAGAGTGGCTTTGCTCAAGATGTCCATGACCGTGGACACGGCTATTCAATAGATTTACACTCGCAGAGGTTGTACAACTTTACCCACAAGAGATAATTTGTCTGCTATGTCGGCCAATACACACTTCCTTAGGTGTGTGACTAGGCAATTATCACAAGCTTTCCAATGCTTTACCTCAATACCAATATGCCCGCTTAAGGTTTCATTTCCATTAGGCTAACCACCGCTGGAAACCCTCTGCGCCAAGTGGGAATAAAGTCTAACCGACACCCACACAACAAAAATGGCATAAACAATACCGAGGTATTACAAATTATTAAGCCCGGTTCGCCCATACGTAACATGTGGTAGTACGTGGAGCTTTTGCAAGATGCGCTCAAAGGTCGGCCTTAATCTACTTGGGCAACTTTCAATAATAACCCTGGTCTCACTCCTAACTGCACAGTGCCTGCATAAACTTGCACCCACCAACGGTCCATGTTTGCCCAAGTACAAACCATTTTCTTTTATTTTAGATTTTCAAAGACATTTGCAAAAGTCCACCATGACAAGGCAATGTCATAGGCTTTTTATCAATTTATGAAATTTTGGCTAAATTCTCCCAAAGTCAAATATTTCATGGTCTAAGCATTTGCTATGCATATATTTATTTTTAAATTCATTTGACTAAGGTTACAAGGAATTGATAATACAACAATCAAATTTGGCTATACAAAGGAATTGGAATAATTAATTATTTAAAACAGGAATTTAAAATAATTAAATACAATTATGCATGCAATAATAATTTAAAACAGGAATTTAATAATTTTAAATATTGGGGCAAATGGTCAATGGTGTAACTTGCCTTGCTCAAATTCCTGGTATTCTACTTCTTCAATAGGGTCAAGCTCTCCGGAGTCGTCAAAATCTATACGCGAAAATATTACAAATTCAAACAGAATCCAAATGAACACAAATAAATTCAAATGAAAATTCAAATTAACTCCAAATTAAATAATTTTGGTTTAGTTAGCTAGATCTTGATTTTATACAAATTTAGAAATTTGAATCACCTAAATCGGAGTTTGTATGAAGAAATACGAGCTCTGGAAGTTTAAATCTAAATTTAAATCAAAATCGAATTTCGAATTTCCCAATTAAATTTCTAAAGGAAATTTATTTATTGCGCCACCGACGCCAAGAATATCGCGCATCGAGATCGACATGTGGGCTCAAACAATATGGATCGAGTCCACGTGTTTTCCAAGTCCACGGTGGACTCGGCCACAAAGACAAAGCAGTGAAGGAGCGGCCGGTTATGCGCAAGGCCGCTACCGGGCATCCACGTGGCGCCACGCACGCGTAGGGGTGAGGTGGCGCCGATGTGGCTAACCACGCCGGCGCCGGAGAGGGAGGCGCCGGAACCGATGGCGCAGCGAACGGCGCGCGGCGAGCTCGCGAGGTGCGCAAAACGCTCGTGGGATACATCGAGTCGAGCGCGCCACCGGCGACGCGAGAGTGTGGCGGGTTATCGGCGACGGCGAAGCGGCGGTGCGGTTCGGTTGTTGGCGGCGAAGGTGCTCCGGGATCTCTGTGCGAGGACGAGGCGCGCATCAGATCGCCGAGTATGTCAAGCCGATGGTGCGGCCGCGGTGGTCGGAGAATGCTTGCCGCCACGGAATCAAGAAGATGGAGCTCGCCGCTAACGGGAAACTTCAAATGCCGGCGATTGAGAGCGAGCAAAGCTTCGGAGTAGGTGGAATGGAGTGGAGAGAATGCGCAATGGGGCGCTTTTATAGGCGAGGGGAGGTCGGGAGGTGGAGATCGTGCGCAGTAATGGCGGAGGCGAGAGGCGCGGGCGCACGGGTTTAAGAAGGGGTAATGTCGGGGTGAACGCGGCGTTAATCGGCGATGCTAATGCGCCGAAATGCGGGGTTAAGGCGAGGGAATCACGGAGGAGACGGTTCGCGCGCGCATCAATGGCGGCAGAGAGCGATGTCGCGAGAAGAAAGGGGCGGGAAGAAGCACAAGGCCGGGCCCACCACCGCCGAGACAGAGCTGGAGAGAGGGCGGCATGATATGCTGGTCGTCCGATTTGATCGGACGGTCCGCAAGCGATCGCGCTGGGAGAGCGTGGTCGAGAAGCGCACACAAGGTCGGGCTTCGCCCAAGATCAGAAAGCAGAGATTTTAAAATTCTTTTTCAATTGATTTAATTCCGTAAATTCAAATAGGCTTTAGAAAATAGTAAATGAAGTCCAAAAATTTTGAGAAAATTCACAAAATTCTATGAGTCATTCTCGACTTAAATAAAATAATTCCAATTTTTAGTTGGTAATAGATTTTGCACATAAATTCTTTTAGCCTTAATATACTTTATTGAAAAGCTTTTAAAAATTCCGTAAAATCCACAAAAATTAATAAAGTCTCATTTTTAATGAAATTGAAATTTTGGGTCATTACATCCCAAGTGATGGTGGTATTGCTTTGCTCTGCATTCGTTGGTTCCTTCTCACCCGTGCCTCACCCTCTTCCGATGTCTTGAACTGCATAAACTCATCCCAAAACGCCTCAACTTGACGTAGGCCTTAGTGTTGAAATCAAGGCCGTTCTTCCCGATAAATGTGTTGTACAATTTCTTCTTCCAACACCGAATTGTGTGGCCATCTTCTTCATAGCCCGCTTCCTAACACTCTCCTTCAAAGCTTCATCTTCTCAGACGAGCGAAATGTTGAAGGACATCTTGCCAAACTAGTGCCTTGTCACGATCGTGAGACAAAACTAATATGAGGAGCAACTTTCTTTTGCTTCCATTCACGAGCATTGATCGATCCTGCCCTTACAAGGTACCCACAGTGGTCGACAAATTTTTGTGCATGTGGTCCAAGTACTTTGCCTCAGATCCTCCCGAATTCGAGAGAATGAACCGACCCTCCAACGGCTTCTTCTGCCTCGACATTTCTACTCTTCCCGTTGTTGTCGCTCGATCCGAGGGCTACGAATGTAGAAACACAAAGATTTAAATAAATATATTTATACGACAAATGAAATTATTCTCAATTTCATGTATACATAAGAGATTGTAGATAGACCTCGCCAAAGATTGTCTTGCTCATCTTCATAATCGGCAAAGTAATCGACTTCGCCATCTACTTCTTGATTGTTGTCATCACCTTCAATTGGGCACCTTGTAAGGCGCCATTGTTGATAATATCCATCATGGCATCGCCCATGTTGTCATTCGGTCGGCCATTTCGCAAATATATGTGTAGGACGTTAGAACGGTTCGTGATCGGGTTATGATTTCGCATCAAGTGGCGTATGTTCGTGACATGCATCGACAAAAGAAAAACAACATATACATTCAATTCGCCACCGCGCAAATGATTTCTACTGATGGTCGGCCACAAAAAGAGGGCTCGCCACGGGTTAGTGCCGTGTCGCCGCCTCCTCGCAGATAAATGCACGATCTATCTATCAAGGTTACTATATGAAAACATAACCCGCAACACAGAGAGGGAGCTACTGCTATCTATACCACATTGCCACCGAGGCACCGACAACAAGAGCGCTAGCTAATCTCCTTTGCCTCCTCTCAGAACTCAGATATTTTCTCTCTCTCGATCTCCTTTTCTCGCTTCCCGCAAATGCGACAAGAGATGAGGGAGCTCACCGCGTGGAGGAGGCGGCTCGGCACTGGTGGCGAGCCGCCGGGCGTGAGCCGGGCGGCCGGATCCGGCCAAGGAGGGAGGAGCTGGGCGAGCCGGAGCGGCGAGGAGGAGCCGAGTGGAGGTGGTGGCGGAGCGGGCGCCATGGGAGGAAGGAGGAGGCCGGGCGCGACGGCCGGAGCCGACGAATTGCGCGCCAGGAGACGGCGAGGGAGACTAAGGGGTGGAAGAAGGGAAGAAGCCACCGTTGCTTATATCGAGGGGACCTTAGTCCCGGCGGTGATTACAACCGACTAAAGACCTTTAGTCCCGGGTAATACGATCGACTAAAGGTCGACTTTAGTCCCGTGGTGCCACGCCCGACTAAAGGTCTTGTGGGGACATATTTTCCAGAGAACCTTAGTCTCTGGTCAGGACCTTTAGTCCCAAGCAGACACTGACCGACTAAAGGTCCCCACTATTCAGCCCCGCCACGCTTTCACAGCTTGGGTTTTGTATTAAGTTTATTTGTATAAATATGCTAATTCTTGTTAAATGCATAGTAAACTAAATACTAGGCATAAATTTTTTAAAAATAATAGTTGCATTTCCTTTTATCTTATTGACATTTCAAACGACTTTTATAGTGACCACAAGTCGGGAAGTGAAGAGCCAACTATAAACAAAATGAAGGGCTCAAACCACAAGTCGGGAATTTCATTTGAAGGCATAAATACTTGCTAAAAAATTTCAAGTCATTTTTACACCTGGAGAAGACATGCTTCACAGAGGTACATGTGTCCTTTATCGAATAGGAATTTCATTTGAAACGATAAAAACAAGAAAAATATGATAGAAACATCCAAGTTACAATTATTACATAAAATCTCTAATACACACTATTTATTAAACATCACTATATATCAAGCGGCACAAGGGTGAACTTCTTCTTGACGATGACCCTTGGTTATGATCATGCCGAACCATGGAGTGTCCTCGCATTTAGCAGATGCTTGGGTCTTGGTCACACTCAAGGGCTGGATTCGGCCATCCCTTTCATAATCTTCTCGACTTGTCCGACTTGTCCTCAATTCCCACGATGTTTCTTTTCCCCGAAAGAACTATGTGGCGTTTTGGCTCATTGGTTGATTTGTCGTCGTTTTTCCCTCTCTTGGGTTTTGTATGTCTTTCACATAGAACACCTGATTCACATCAGCAGCAAGGACGAATGGTTCGTCTTTGTACCCAATATTGTTGAGGTCCTGTAACATCCCAAAGTTCTGTTACCAAAATAAAATAAATAAATTTATTATTTTATTTGATTTTCTGACTATCGAAGAATTTTCTCGATTTACTGTAACTTGAAAAGAGTTTTCACTGTTAAAAGTAAAAAAAAAATTATTATTATTTGATTTCTTGGTTTTAACGTTAAAAGGAAAGTTTATTAAGTTTATTTGATTTTCTGTGATTTTATTGGATTTAAATTGAAAAATAAAATTGTAATTACTTTTCGGGTATTTAAAAAGGTTTTTCTATTTTTTAGAAAATAAAATAAAAAATAAAAGCCAACTTTAAGTTGGAATTATTTTTATTAAGTTCAAAATAATTTTAGAAATTTTTATGAATTTTTCTAAATTTTTTTAAATTTTTTGGACTCTATTTACTATATTCCAAAAGGTGTTCAATTTGTGGTTAATTTGAATTTCGAAAATTATTTAATAAAAAAAATCAGAAAATAAAAATTTTGGAAAGTTCCCATCGGGTCACCCATCCCACCGTTGCTACACCAACAGCACGCTTAACATTTCCTCCCGTAGCTACCAAGTGGGCTTTTCCATTTTCTTGATTAATAAATCCTCTCCCTCTTTATTCCTTCTTTAACTCCTTCTTCTTCCTCAAGACCGTAAGTTTCTTCTCTTCCTCCCGTAAGCAACTTTAATGGCAGCCTCCACTACAGCCCATTTCGCCATCACCGACCAGCCCCGCCGCATTTCTCATCCCGCCGACCTTCCCATCACGGCCGCCGCCACGGCCGTCCCCTCGCGGCCACCACCGCAAGCAAAACTCAAGCTCCACCATTAATGGCCGTGTTCACTCTTTCTCCCGCTTCTTCTCACCAAAGCACCAAATTGAATGCCGCTCAGGCCACACGTCCGTAGTAACGCCACCTACATCACTACACCATTAATTGGCCGTTTATTCCTCCCATTTATGAGCAGTTTTCAGTTTTCCGACGGTCATTATGGCACCAAAATCAAGCTTTTATTTTCGTGATTTTCTCATCAATCCGCCACCACCTCCCTATATAAAGTGCCTCCAGAGCTCCTCTACACCCTCAACCCACCCCAAAACCTCTCCTCCTCTCCCCATAGTTTGGCCAAACCTTGCGCTTGAAGTTTTTCGCCGATTGTCGCTTTTATGCTCGCAGCATCGCCTCCGTGGAGCTTCGCCACTTTCGCCACCACCGCTGGCACCGCGACGTCAGACACTACGCATCCATGCCTTCGCTCGCCGAAGATCGCTGGAGCCCATGACCCTCCCATGGCCGATCACCACCAGGCGCCGCCGCCGTCACGGCCGTCTCGACCACGCCGTCACCACCATTGACTCCGCCTCGACGCCGGGCAATCCATTTTGGTAGTTCTCCGCCACCTTTCCCTCTCTTTCCCCATAGCCATGGCTTGGTTTCATTCTCTGTTGATTCAAAAGGAAGAAGATGACCAGTGCTCATTTTTCTAGTCATGCTATCAGTAGCTTTTCTTTTGTTGTGATTTTTGCTTCCGTAAATTATTGTTTCTAATGCAAACTCCGAATCCGATAATTCTTCCACGAAAATCATCTAAATTCATCCTTTATTTTTCAGTATTTATTTTGTAATTTTGAGTTTTTATTATATATTAGCTGTTTTTCTAATTGCGTGTTGCCTCCGCAATCTGGCCGCGCCTACCGAATCGCTACCATTGGGTAGAGTACTCACCGATTCCATATTCGTTGTTCGCCCCAACTCTCCATTCCTATCGCCTCGCACGGCCAATTCTTTCACAATATTTACTATTCACGTGAGTTGCATGTAAATGAATAGTGCCATGCAAAATACTATTCACCCTCCCTTCCGAATTTCGTTTCTCCTCATACGAACTCCGATTCCATCGATTCAAATTCATATATTCATATAAAGTCGATATCTTCCTTCCAGTATTTATCTTTAATTTTGGATTTTATTTGGATTTTAGTTGAATGTTATTTGAATTTGGATCGCTTACACGATAGATTTCGATTTACTTTTGACAACCTAATTCGACAATCGCTTGAGAATAACATATAACCAAGCAAGGCAAGTTATACCTTTGATCATATTTGATCCCATTATTTCAAATTATTTAAATTATGTTTTAAATTATTATTGCATGCTTATTTTTATTCAATGTAATTTAAATAATTGCTTTTAAATTTATAGTTATGCCTAAATCCTTTGTATGGCCAATGTTGATATTTGCATCAAATATATTGTCACCCTAGATAAAAACCTAGTTGATACGATAAGTATGAACTCGGATCATTTGAAAATATTATGTAAAGACATGCTTACACCAAAAATGTTTAGTTTGGGAAATTTTAGCCAAATAATCAACTATTGTTTAAAAGCCTATGACATTGGTTTGTCAAGGAAGATTTTACAAATGACTTTGAAAAGTAAAATGAAAAGTTGGTTTGTACTTGGGCGAAATGGATGCTTGGTGGTGCAGTTTATGCACGGCTCAATCCGTAGGTTTGAGGCCCAAGGGTTATTTTGAAGTCGCCCAAGTCCGCTTAAGGACCGGCTTTCGAGCCGCATCTTGCAAAGCTCCACCGCACTACCACAAGTCCGAATGGGACACCTAGGTCAATAATTTGCAACGCTCCATTGTTAGTTGTGCCATTTTGGTGTGTGGGTGTCTGTTAGACAAGATTCCCACTTGGTGCAAGAGGGGTTTCCATGCGGTGGTTAACCCAATGGAAGTGAAACCTTAGCGGCGCAAGAGGGGCTTCTAGCGATGGTTAATCCAAAGGAAGTGAAACCTTAGCGCATGACTACTTTGGAATGACGATTGTAAAGGTCTCGTGATAATCACTTAGTCGCACACCTACTAAGTGTGTCGACGGACATTAAAAGTTGATTATCTCTTGTGGGTAAAGTTGTACAACCTCTCGCAGAGTGTAAACTATTCGAATAGCCGTGTCCACGGCCATGGACATGCTGAGCAAAGCCACTCAAAGTTAGACTTTGATTTTGTTTTAAAATGATTTTTGTAAATGATTTGAGGATGGTTAATCCTTGTGGTAAAATTGGGTGGTTAGCCATGTGATAGGAGGGTATCCATCACCATGTTTCATATGGAGGTTATCCTACTATAAAACTTGAGAATTTATTAAAATGAATTCTAGTTATAGAATAACCGCTGGAACTTAGTACAAATATTTAAAGAAAACATTGCTTTATGCAAATTCAACCAATAAGCCTTCCTTTGATATATCCATGCATGCATTAACTCATATCGGGTGTAACTTATAGCACTGTAGTTGTGCTCACCCTGCTTCATGCAAATAAATTTCATAGGAGAAGGACTTGATCTCGACGACTAGGCCGCTACTCCCTACCGATTGCTCAGGCGCATCACCGACTCCACTACTTCTTCGCCTTCCGCCGTGTTTGTTTATTGTTGGCTTGTGCCTTCTTGTAATCAACTCGCTTATTAATAAAGTTGTACGATTTATGGATGTTACCATATCTCACATCGTGAACTAGCTACCGATCATGGGACTAGTTCGTAAATGCACAGAGGATTCTCGGGAGTTACTCCCGGTCCGACAGTCCACCGTTGTCATTCCATACTCCTTGTCGATCGCTACCCCGCCCCGGCCATCTTCACCCATTGCACCGAACAAAGGGACTTTAAAATTAGGTGCGTAGTCTAGTTCCCAAATCTCCTCTATGCGCCATAATATGTTTGCCTCTTTCCATTTGGGTCTGTGGCATCTACGCGACACCACCGCTTTGGTTCGTGTCTTTTATCTTGGGCTACTGTAAAATGTATTTCCATTTATCTCGCACTTTGTACGTGAGGATGTGCCACGATGGTTGCCTAGCTAACAAATACAGCTTGCTCATCAATATTGTCATCACCTCGACATTCTTTTCGCAACCAACCGCTGAAAGTTTCCATGTGATGACGCCTAATCCAAGCTTCATTCTTCCCCGAAACTGGATCGAGGAACTCCTTGTGTACTCGACATACGGCCCACCACGGAGGAGTTTTGAAGAACTGTAGTGCGCTTTATTGAAATAATCGCCCCTCGCATCGATATATGTTTTCTTCTCTAGTGTTCCTTTCCACTAAGTCTCCTCGTGTCGCGATTCAGAACACCAATCGGGTCAAGGTCGGAATGAAGTCAACACGGAACTCAATGACCTCCTCTCGTCCCGTAGCCCTTGGCGATGCTTCCTTCTCGCCGAGCACGGTGAACATATTTCTTCAGACTCCCATGAACCTCTCAAAGGGGGAACATGTTGTGTAGGAACACAGACTGAATATTAATCTCCTTGACCAGTGAACTAGGAGGTGTGTCATGATATTAAAGAAGGATGGAGGGAACACCAACTCAAAGTCGACAAGACATTGAACCACATCATTCTCAGAGTAGCTAGTTCCATTGGATTGATTGCCTTCGAGAAATTGCATTGAGGAATGCACATAGCTTCACTGGTGGCTGACGACATGTGGAGGTAGAATTCTCTAAAGCAACCTAAGCAATTGCGCTATAAGCACGTGGTAGTCATGGGACTTTAAGTGTAGGAATTTCTTCTCCGCATATTTATTATACGCTTTATATTGAGGAGAATCCAGATGGGACCTTGATGTCGTTTAGGCATTCAAACATGCTTTCCTTCTTTCTTTGCTAAGAGTGAAGCTAGCGTGTCTTAAGTAATGGCGCCCATCGTCTGCCTTCTCCGATGCAGTTGTCTCGTTTTTTCATGCGCCGTAAGTCCCGCTGCTGCTTCGAGTGAATCCTTAGACTTTCCATACACATCCATGAATCCTAGCAGTTCACACAAAGATTCTTTGTCGTGCATCACGCCGATCGCTATGGACCTCTAGACTTGCCAATAGGGTAGCTCCCAAAATATGGACTTCTTCTTCCACATGGGTGCGTGTCCCTTAGCATCTTTCTAATGTGTTCGGCCGCCTTGTCCCTTTCCAAAGACTACTTGCACATCCTTGACCATATCAAGTACATACTCCCAGCCTGCTATGTAGGCTTGGTTCGGTGTTGAGAGACCATGTGAGAGGTCCTCCACTGAGTGATGAGTATTTGACATCGTGGTTGAATAGGTTGAGAGTTGAGTTTTTCTGCATGGACTGCTTCGGTCAATCAGGGAAATCGAACTACCATTGTATGGAGCGGAAGTTCCGATAATCTAACTACCGGCGTTGGAAATAGGAACTTCCGATTTACCAGGTTTTGAGTTCGGTCAAGGAAATCGGAACTTCCGCACAAGGGTAGCGAGTGTCCGATAATACCGACATTGAGTGTTCCTCCGAGATGGTAATCGGATTTGAAAATCGAAAGGCGGATAAATTGAAGATCTAAGTTCCGCAGTTGTTAAGCGCGAACTTCCGATAATCCCGATAAGCGCGACATTCCGAAATCGAACTTCGCAAGGTAAAGTGCGAACTTCCGATTCGGCCCGTAATCGCGTAGAAGGATATTTTGTGATTTTGATTCGTATGAGTTTGAGTCTTATACAAATGTTGATGCTATGATATTGTGCAATGCTATGTGATGTGTTTTTGTCTGTGTTGACCGCAGGACATCGAGACGGTCGCGGCAGACACGAGGTGATCGGACTAGGCGCAGCGCCGCTGAGGTCGAACGGCCTGATGTGTCAAGACGGCGTGAATCTTGAGGTGGTTGCATGTCAAGGACAGCAAGGCGCACGGAGGTTCCCGTAGGTGCGCAAGGGGCGAACGGGATTTCGCAAAGCGCACAAGTGGAGGCGGTCCGCTCGGTGTAGCGGCTTAATGGGTTGGAGGCCCATTAAGCAAAGGTTATAAATAGAGCTCAACCTCGTTGTTAGGGTTAGACCTTGGGAGAGAAAATTAGGTTAGCTCCACCAAAAGGGTTTGTTTTGCTTTTGAGAGTTTGTTGGTCTTGAGAGAATGAACTGAAATTACTTGTAATCATTCCTCTGTGTTTCCTCTGTGATTTCTTGACTTCTATCAATGAAACTCGAGTCTTTGATTACATGTTTATGCCTCTCTTTATTCCTCACTGCTCATGTTGAATATCTAGGTTTTGGCATATCTTTTGATTCGCCTTATGAAATAGCATGAAACTTGATATCGAGAGTCGTGTTGATATTAATATTACATCCTCAAAGTTTCATGAGCTAAGAATCTGAGAATCGAGTCTATTTCGGTTTTTGGTCTTTCTTGCCCCTTCTTCAAGAAATCCAATTTTGGCTTGATTGTTGATTCTTTGTTTGCGATTCTTCTCATGAGGTCAAGATGTTGCTTAGGATGATGTCCTCGTGAAACTTGACCGAGAAGATCAACAAATCAAAAGTAGTTTGATTTTTGGGCAAAACCCGAGCGCTCGCTTTTCGGTCGATAATCTGAGCTTCCGATTTTACACAATGAACTACCGCTATGGAACTTCCGCGATCAAAAATCGGAACTACCGCAGTGCGGAACTTCCGCACATTACTGGCCGGAGCTTCCGATTTCCAGAAGAACAGCCCGAGGCTTGTTTTTGTTATTTTATCTTGTTTCATTTACTTTCTTTAGATCTCCGTAGATCTTTGTAGGCTTGTTTAAATACAAGAAAGGGAGTTATTAATTTTAGGCACCATTCACCCCCTCGCTGCCATTTCGGTCCTTCAATTGGTATCGAGCCTGCTAGCTCTTCTTTATAGATCTTAACCTGGCCGGTTGAGCCATGGCAACTGACAAGTATTCCACCAAGCTTCCGGGCCTTTGATGGCATGGATTACCCTTCCGAAGAGCCGAATGGAAACATACATCCGTGCTCAGGGTATGCCATCCGAGAAAGGTGAAAGTGAGATTTGCGCCTCGCCGATGAAAACATCAATGGGAAACATGCCCGATGTTGAGGCCAATGCTAAGGCTAGGAACATCATCATTCGTGGTTTGAGTAGAAGTGAGTTTGATCGCATTTCATTTGACTTCATTTACATCCGGGTGACCTCGATGCATACCATGAGGGCACCACCCGATTAAGACGGTTCGACAAGACCGCCTCAAGCGTGAATACAAGAAATTTGAGATGCTTGCCGGTGAATCGCTTGACGAGTGCTTTTCGCTTTCACAAGATTTTGAGCAACCTCCGAGCGGTCGGTCTTACATACCCCGACTCTGATAACGCCGCGATGATGCTTTCTCGCACTTGATCTTCGTGGTTTGGGAGATGAAAGTGACTACCATCAAAGATAGCACGGACCTTCTTGGCCTTGACTCTTGATGCGCTTTACTCACAGATCAAGACTCACGAGATTGACATTGTCTCTCAAGGTCAAGTCACAATGATGGCTTTTGTCACCGATCCCACCTCCGATCTTCTTCCGAGTCGACACACGGTTCTCCCTAGTCGCTCGTGACATAACCGATGATCGCTAGAGCAGCTTTTGAGGATGAATAAATAGCCCTCCTAGCTCTAAGTTTTCCCATGCTTACAAGAGGAGGAGGGATGGAAAAAGAGGAGGTCCTGTGATTTGTTTCTGAGTGTGGTGGCCCCAACCACATCCGAGCAAACCGTCCCAAGCTTGGGAAGGGCAAAGGTGACTATGGCGGTCCGAGCAAGAACGACTACATCGACAAGAACCGCAACACGAAGCCCTCAAAGACTGACCAAGACAAGAAGAAGTTCCGCAACTTTGGGAAGGCAAAGAAGTTGCTCCATCGCGCCCTCACCGCCTCGACGAACCGACACCAGCCGAGGTGGAGGGGTGGAGGACGATGATGGGAAGGACGATCATGATCCCAAGGACGACGGAACTTCTCCGACATGTGCTTCATGGCTCTCGGGGCGAATCGAGCGACAAATGAGTGCATCTGACCCGGCGAGGTTAGTCCCACTTATGACCAGCTTAATGATGCTTTTCTTAAGCTAGGTAGATTTCATGCTAAGTCTAGGCTAAGTGTGCCGAGTTGGAGAAGGAAGTAGCTAGACTATCACGGAGCTTTCTTTACTTACATCCGCTCCCTCCCGTGATGATTGTGACACATGCCAGGCTTTGCTTGATGATATGGAAAACTAAGGACCTTGCATGATAGTGTGTCCTCCGAACTTGACATGATTAAAGTAGAGAACATTAGTCTTCTTGTCAATTAGAGATGAGTAGAGTAGCACCTCCTTCATCTACTACTGTTGAGGCTATCGCTTGCACCTCATGTGAGGTTAAGGACAATTGCTTAGAGGTCTTTATACCATGTTGCTCGATCCGCCTCGAGACTTGTGAAAATTGTAATAAACTCAAGATGAACCTAAAACTGCAGATCACAAACTTGTCAATTTCAAGTCGCGCTTACTAGAGCCTATTGTTTCTTGCTTAAACCGCCCTAAGTTAATCACGAACTAGAATCAGATTCAAGCTTCCAAGAAATGATTGATCACAATAATAAATCGCTCAAGATGTTTCTAAGTACCTTGTTAGCTCACCATGCAATCAATGTAATAAACTAAAATGTGATTTGGTTGCCTTGGATGAAAAATGTGAAGCTAACTAAGGACTTTCTAGAAACACAATCTTCGCTTGTATTGTGTGCCGAAGAAGTCTAAGGGTTTGGTAGAGACGCCTAGCAACGTGAGCCAACTGCTAGCAATAGGACTGCCCCTCAAAGTCACCGCATGCACAAGCCAATCTTTCCTATGCCGCTGGTTCTTCTTCCTCTACTCCCTTATCTTCTCACCGTCTTTCTTCCTCGCTTCTTCTTGCACCGCTTTTTCCAGAGTGTCAAGATCTTATGAACACTCTTGAGAAATTTGTAGGAGGCAAGAAGAAGCTAAATCTATTCTAGACAAATCCAAGATTTGTAAATTTAATCAAGGTCTAGGATATGATTTTCATGAGGATATGAGGAAGCATCCACCGTCGTGCTCGTAACCATAGCACTGTGTGTGATCAAAACTAAGCCTGTGATCAAAAAGTCAATTTTAAATCACGGTTTTGTTCAAAGGATCTCTCGATAAAGAAGGTGATTCCACCGCAGCCTTCGCCTCTCAAGGCGGTATCTCTCGCACCTTCCGCCGTAAGGATGGATATTTGGTTAATCATTGCTTCAGCGCCAAGATCGCTGTGAGACCATGTTGATTCTTTTAGGCGCATTCATGGTCACCCAGACAATGAGTGCACCTAAGACCAACTTGAGGTCTAGGTTTGATACATACCGGTGATTTAGGCAAGATCGAGGACTTGGTTTTTCCGAGTTTTCGATTTTCGCCCTCATGCTCCCTTTGATCGTGACTTCCGCCGCTTGAGGGTAGATCTCGCTTCCTTCGAGATGGCTACTCATGGCAAGGATCAAAGATGTTGCCGCACTTCGACGCGCCTTCCATAGCAATCGGATTCAAGAATAGCTTTCAGTTCCGCACGCAGCACCTTCCGGTTTGTTGAGTGACAGAGCGAGGGTAGATAGAGGTCGCCTTGCTTGACTACTTCATCTGCTCGACGGTTACTCAAGATTGGGTGCCCAAATCATCGCTGATTCACCCCAAGATCGAGACTTTACTCTCGCTTGACTCTGTGGTCGCTGGTCGGGAAGGCAAAGGTTTGGATTGTAGACTCCGTTTTCTCGCCATATCACCGAGACTCTCGTTGGTTTTCTTCCCTAGCCCGTGCTCGAGGTGATGAGACGATCACCTTCGAGATGCTTCTTTGGGCGCCATCGCTAAAGGTACAAAGTGAGCATTAATGATTCTTTTATTTTAAAAGATGTTGCCTTAGTAAGTAAGTCGCAGATAATCGCTTTCGCCTCTCACCACCGATGACGGTTTCGAGGTGAGCTTTAAGAAAAACAATTGCAAAATTCTTGATTCTTCTGTAGTCTAGTTTATGGATTTCTCGATATGGGAGGATCTTTCGGCTGATTTTTCCGAGTCTTCCGTGATCCTCTTCGTGTTTAATTGCTTCAATCCCGGACTTGACTTTCTCGCATAGGAGACTAGGTCATATAGGCTTTGATCATCCGACACGAGTCACCGCCACGATCTCATTCGTGGTTTGCCAAAACTCAAGATGGTCAAGGATCCGTTTGCTCGCATGCCTAAGACGGGTAAAGATGGTTGCCACTTCACTCTCCAACATAAAGGATAATGATCGATGCACTGTGACAATCGCCCATATGGATACAGCTTGGTCCAAATTTCGAGTGCAAAGCAGGAGGGAAGTGGTATATTCTTGTAGTGGTTGATGACTTCTCGAGGTACTCTTGGTGTTTTTCTTAGCCTCAAGGATGAGTCGCTTACTTTTTCGTGGTCTTTTAGTAGGCTTTCTCTGTTGAGCTCCTGTGTGCATTACGAGCACCAGACCGATAATGGCACCGAGTTCAAGAATTCCTACTTTGAGAGTTTTTGTGGTGAGACAGTGTAGAGCACTAGTTCTCGCTCCATACGCCCCCAACAAAATGGCGTGTGGAGAGGAAGAACTGCACTTGGTCGAGATGGCCAGACGATGCTTGATGAGTACTCTACACCTAGGAAGTTTTGGGTGAGGCAATTGCTACCGTCACATGTTTCTAACAGAGTTTTTCTTCTGCACTCTTGCATCGCACTTCTTATGAGTTGAGATATGGGCGAAACCCAAAGGCCTCGTGATTTCGTGTGTTTGGTTGCAAGTGTTTTATTCAAGTCCGGGAACCTAGACCAGTTCGAGTCACAATCTTGTGATGGGATCTTTCCGGGTTACTCGACTTCTTCTCGTGCCTATAGAGTCCTGAATCATGCGAGTCTAGTAAAATGGTAGAAACTCAGTGAAGTGACTCTTCGATGAGGCCACCGGGACTAGGCCTCGATATCTCAGTTCTCTAGAGCAACTGAGACCATCTTTGTGGACGAAGAGGAAGACGGAGATGAGGGTTGTCTACTCCGATCCAGCTTCTTCCTCCTCCTCTTGAGGTGCCTTCTTCCACCGCACCTCGAGGAGATCCGCCTACTTACCTTCGCTTCTTCCTGCTAGTGGCTCGCTCCTATCTCATCCGCTAATGAGGTAGAGGCCACTTCTTCATCTCACCCGACCTCCAAGACACATTCAAAAGGACCATCCTTCGTGAGCAAATCATTGAGACCTCTTCGAGCGTGTCACACGCTCCAAAGTCGGGCTTGTCTCTTTCTCTGCTCCATTCTCGCTTCGCCGCCTCATTTGAGCCCAAAGACGCTTGTCATGCCTCTATCCGACGAGTCTTGGACAAACGCTATGCATGAGGAGTTGGAAAACTTTGAAAGAAACAAGGTCCGTCCCTTGTTGAGCCCCCTCAAGGTCACAAGATCATTGGGACCAAATGGGTGTTCAAAACAAACAAAGTGAAGATGGGTTAGTCATTCAAACAAGGCTAGGCCGGTAGCCTGTGGGTAT
The DNA here is from genome assembly GCA_036346395.1 of Hsuehochloa calcarea. Lineage (NCBI taxonomy): Eukaryota > Viridiplantae > Streptophyta > Magnoliopsida > Poales > Poaceae > Hsuehochloa > Hsuehochloa calcarea. The sequence continues at coordinate 51,585,281 of CM070610.1, read as the reverse complement.
TCTCAAGTTGAGGGTCTAGATTTCAAGAGACCTTGCCCTCAGAGCTAGACTTGAAGCCATTAGAATCATGCTTGCCTTTGCAGCTCTAAAGGTTTCAAGCTTTACCGATGGATGTCAAGAGTGCCTTCTCAATGGCCTTATTGAGGAAGAAGTCTATGTCGACACCCTCCGTTTCGAGAAGCCCAAATACCCTAATCATGTCTACAAAGCTTTCCAAAGCTTTGTATGGACTCAAGCAGCTCCTGAGCTTGGTATGACAAAGCTTAAGTCCTATCTCACGAGTCATGGTTTTGAGATGGGTAAAATTGACAAGACCTTGTTCATCCGCCGCCTTGGCACCGATCTTTTGCTCGCCCGCATCTATGTGGATGACATCATCTTTGGCGGATCCTCACATACTCTCATGTCTCGCTCGATGTTATGAGCTCTAATTCGAGATGAGCATGATGGGCGAGTTGAGCTTCTTCCTTGGCTTCCAAATCAAACAGACTCTGGAGGGTACTTTTCTTCATCAAGGCAAATACACTCGAGACCTCCCAAGCGCTTCGACATGAATGATGGAAAGCCAAGATCAACTCCGATGGCATCTACAAACGCCCGATCCGTATGAAGACGGCGAACCTGCTGACCAAAAGGAGTTCAGAGCATGATTGGCTCTCTCTGTACTCACAAACTCGAGACCGTATATACATTTCTCTCAGGTGTCTTTGTGCTCTGCTTTCAGCTTCTCTCAGATCTCACCGCCAGCGTGTAGATATCGTGAGGATATGTGCACGATCTCGTGATGATGAGTCAATTGGCAATGGCGTTATTGGTTTGCATAATCTCGCTGGTTTGTTTGTTTTAAGGCCGCTGTGCCACCGCGGTCCGATCGTTGTGCAGCCGGCCGATCGCCAGGAGCAAATCCCGACCGGCCATGGTGGCCGGTCCGACCGCTGATTTGAAAGTTAGGTTTTTGAGCCGGGCCAAAATAGGTTGTGTAGGCAAGTGAGGGAGTCTCCGGATGTGGTCCCATCGCTTTTGGAGCTCCCAACCAAAAGTTCTATTCGATTGAAATTTCCGTAAGGTTTCGGAATTTCGCTTGAATTTTGGCTAAGTCCTTGACCGTCCGACCGCTGCTGGGAGTCACTTGAGGTGAGCTTGGCCTGACCGCCCTGCAAGGCTGGTCAGACCAGGCACTACTTGGAGGTGAGCCAGTGTTGCATTGAGTTGATTTTGAGTGTGATTCTCAACTTCAATGCTTTATTGATGTATATCGATTATGGAATCGACGTGGGTCAAGTTGTGAAGAACTTGTTCCTAAACGGTTTGTTTGTCTATTGTCAGGCAGTGTGGCTTGCGTGTCAACGACGCTAACGGTGAGTGGATCGACTACGCTTGAGAGCCGAGGTCCGTAACGATCGTGATACCGATGAGGTTGTGTGACTCAAGCATGGTGCGTAATGGACAAGATGGATCGAACGGTGGTTCAAATACCGTTGGATCAAAGATGCAGATATTTGGCGTAGTCTTCCGGAGGTTCCGGCGGGATTCTGACAAGAGAGGCTTAGGCCGATGAGAACCACGATCAACCTACACGCGTGAAGGTGCGATTGCTTCAAGAGTTATTTGTGTGTGGGTCCCATGTAAGAGACCCAAAAAGGGAAACCCTAGCTCTAGTATAAATAGGAAGGGGAGAGGTGGAAAACAAAAGCAAGCATTCATTTTAGCCCCTTCTTCTTTTCTAGGGTTTGGAGGAGAGGAGAGGAGAACTAGGGTTGGAGTGTGCTCCTTGTTGAGCTCTTGCCCTCCTTGGTGGAGAGGCTTTGTAAGCATCTATTGTGGATGAACAATCTTGTGATGCTTAATTGAAAGATCATTTGCTCCCTTTGTGTTCTTTCTCTCTTTGGATGTTTTTGGTGCTTCCTTGATTCAACGGTTCATGCTTGGTCTCTTGGCCTACTCTATCTTGCTTTGATGTGTGGATTACTCCTAGAGTCATCTAGTTCATCAAACCCCACAAGCAAGACTTGAATCAAGTTTTTCTCATTTCTAGGGTTTGTGCACTTCTTTGTTAAAATCTCAAGAGATCGATTCTCAAGTGGATCCGACTGGATCGTCGCTAGAAATAGGTCTCTAATATCATTAGGAGGTGTGCTAGAAATTTGGTCAAGTTTTATTGGTTGAATCAAAAGTTGGATCAAATTTCGCTTTGGATTTGGGTGGAGTTTTTCAAGATCGACTCTACCGTCCGACCGCCTTACAACGGGCGGTTCGACCGCCTCGTATTCGCATCATTGGTTGGCGGGTCGAACCACGCCCACCGGTTCGACCGCTAGTTAGTTGCCGGCCGATCGCTTCTTGACCGCCGGTCCGACCGCCTGTGGTAGCCTGGCCGACCGCACTGTCCAAAGTGAAGAACATTGAGTTCTTTTCTCCTTTGTGTCGTGGTGCTTGAGGGGGTTATCAAATTCAACACAAGGCTTCCGCTGTGTGCTCACCGAACTTCTTAGCTCTCATAGCTCAAGGAGTAAAGTACGTGTTGGTTTTGATTTAGGCGAGAAAGTTTTGAAAGCGCCTATTCACCCCCTAGTCGCCTTTCCGGCCCTACAAGTGGTATCGTGAGCCGGTTAGCTCTCTTCTATAGATCTTAACCGGTCTTTGGAGCCATGGCGACCGACAAGTACTCAACCAAGCCACACATTTTTGAGGGAGTTGACTTTGCATACCGAAGGCTCGTATGCAAGCGTATATCGAGGCTCAAGGGCACGCTTATTTGGCTAAAGGTGAAAACCCTGTCGTCGTACACCGATGACGATACGATCACTCCAGATGTGGAGGCCAACAGAAGGCTCTAATTATTTGATCCAAGGCCTTAGTCGATCCGAGTTTGAGCGCGTGTTGCTCACTTGCGGTTCGCTTCATGAGATCTCGCGACACTTTGTGATTATCACGAAGGGTCCATCGCGATCAAGGAAGTGAGATGTAACCACCAAAAAGGTTTACTCAAGATCGAACAAAGGCCCGTGAGTCTTTGGATGAGCCGCGGGAAGATTCTCTAAAATTCTTCATGATCTCCGCCTGCTGACTTGATATTTTCTCGAAGTCAAAATGCACGCCACCTTCGGGTGCTCTTGATGTGAAGGTCCGGGTATGAAGATCACTTCCATAAATGACAACATCACAATGAGTGAGCTTACCATGGATAAGTTTACTCGAGGTTGAAGACGCATGAGATTGACTTTATCTCGCTGCCTCCCAAGACAGAGTCGATGGCTTTAGTGGTCGATAAATCCAAGGGTTGCTCTTCCGATTCTCTTGATTGTAGCTCATCCGCTTTTCATTATCTCGCTTTACATTCTTTGAGTGATGAGCAACTTGAGAAATTGCCCGAGGATGACTTAGCCTCCTTTCCACCAAATTCACAAGAGCGCATAACAAGGTGAGAAATAGGAGGAGGAGGACCTATCACGTGCTTCAATGTGGTGAGCCAAACCACATTCGCTCCAAGTGCCCCAAGCTAAAGGGCAAGGAGGAGAAGGAGACAAGAAGACATCCCTGTGGAGAGGGATGCAAACCCAAGAAGACAAACTATCTGAAGTTTGTCACCGTGTCCTTGCCGCCTTTGAGAATGTAAATATGAGCGATGTGGACTCGAAACGAGGACTACTTAGAGTGATTCTCGTGGCAAGAAGAAGGCGCATGACTTCACCGCATGTGTTTCATGGCCAAGAACAACCACGACAAACATTCTCCAAAGATGAGGATCCTTTTAGTGATCCCCGATGAGGTCCGCTGTATGCGAGGAAGGAGGACAAGTGGCTTGTTGACTCGTGTGTTCTCGACATATGACCGAGATTCTAGATGGTTCTCCTCCTCACACGCGCATCCGCAATGAATTGATTACATTTGGGGATGCTTCTACCGGACCGTGGATCGCAAAGGGCACTGTAAGGCCAATGACAAGTTCATGCTAAAAGACGCCGCTTGGTGAGTAAGTCGAGGTATAATCTTCTATCTCTGTCTCACCGCTTGATGAGGGTCTAGAAGTGAGGTTTAAGAGAGGTGAGTGCAGAGTTCTAGATTCCTCAGTGAGCTTGTTTTTGAGATCTCCGTGTTTGAGAAGATTTTCTGTGTAAATTTCAGATTTCTTCCGCTTCTAGTCCTAGGTGTCTTGTAGCCTCCGATTCTCATGACCTTGTTTTGTGGCATCGTAGACTTGGGCATATAGGTTTTGATCATTTGTCTAGAGTCGCTTGCAAGGACTTGATTAGAGGTTTGCCTAGGTCAAGGTCACAGAGATCTTGTGTGCTCACCTCAGACATGGTAAGATGGTGTCTGCTTCCCACCCACCTCTTACTTTGGTAATGACTGATGGACTGTGATGCCTTCTTCACTTAGATACGCTTGGTCCTTCTAGAGTTCAACACCGTGGGAAATGGTATGTGCGGTGGTTGTGGATGATTACCTGTATTCATGGGTTTATTTTCTTACTTCTAAGGACGAAGCATTTGGATTCTTAAAGATTTGGTCCTTAGAATTGCCATTGATTTACCCGAGCTTTGAGAGCCATTAGAGTGATAATGGGACAGAGTTCAAGAACTCTTCTTTTCTACCTTCACACCGATAGGGGAATTGAGCATCGCTTTCTCCTCCTAGAGTTCCTCAAACAGAATGGTGTTGTAGAAAGGAAGAACAGAACCTTTGTAGAGATGGCTCTGACCATGCTAGATGAGCATTCTACTCCTAGGAGATTTTAATGAGGCGATCTCTACCGCTTGTTATATCTCCAATAGGGTTTTCTTGAGATCTGTGGTTGGGAAGACTTCTTATGAGCTTAGATTTGGTCATTCTCCCAAGGTCTCTCATTTCAAGATTTTGGTTGCAAGTGCTTCATTCTTAAACATGGCAATCTTGATAAATTTGAGTCTAGATGTTTTGATGGCATATTTCTTGGATATCCCGCTCATTCTCGTGGCTATCGTGTTTTTAATGTTGATACTAACAAAATTGTTGAGACTTGCGGTCACTTTTGATGAGGCTAGTCCCGTACTAGACCCGATGCTTCGTGTACATGTGTTCAAACTCAAGAAAGCATCTTCGCCGATGATGATTCCGAGGATGAAGACCCAAACCATCCTCCCGCTACTCCGAGGGGTGAGAGCCTCACATTACTACTTCAAGTCACCGAGCACCGCCTCCTATCCCCACCGACGATCCGAGTGGCCTGCTCCTACCTCCACAACTCATGAGGTAGAGGCCACGCTCGCACTCAGAGCACCACTCAGATACAAATGACAACATCCACCGAGCAGCATGATTGGGATCTTCAAGAGCGAGTCACTCGCCTGTGTTTATATCTCCGATTCCCATGCACATTCTCGCTTTTGTTGCTTCTTTTGAACCCCGAGATATCACCCATGCTTTATCCGATGCCTCTGGGTCAATGCCATGCATGAAGAGCTTGAAAATTTTGAAAGAAACAAAGTCCTGGTTTTTAGTTGAGCGACCTTCCGATTCTCATGTTATTGGAACAAAATGGGTGTTTAAAAATAAGCAAAGTGAGGATGGATTGGTTGTTCGCAATAAAGCTAGACTTGTTGCTCAAGGTTATTCCTGCAGAGGGCTTAGACTTTGAGGAGACTTTTGCTCCAAAGAGCTAGATTGGAGGCCATTCGCATTCTTTTAGCATTTGCAACATCCAAGGGTTTCAAGCTTTTTCAAATGGATGTTAAAAGTGCTTTCTTGAATGGCTTCATAGAAGAAGAGGTCTTTGTCAAGCAACCTCCTGGGTTTGAAAATCAAAATTCTAAACCATGTTTTTAAACTCTCTAAAGCCCCAGATGGATTGAAACAAGCTCCTAGAGCTTGGTATGACAGCTTAAGAGTTTCTTGCTTGAAAATGATTTCAAAATGGGAATGGTTGATAAAACCTTATTCACTCGTGCATGGCAAAGGATTTCTTGTTGGTTCAAATATATGTGGATGATATTATTTTCGTGTGGTTCCTCTCATGCTTTGGTGTCTAGATTTTCGATTCTATGAGCAAAGGAATTGAGATGAGCATGATGGGAGAGCCGACATTCTTCCTTGGTCTTCAAATCAAGCAATCGAAAGAAGGCACCTTCGCCCACCGTAGTAAGTATACAAAGGACCTTCTTCTGCGCTTCAATATGGGAAGCAGAGGCCAATGTCTACTCCCATTGCAACAACCACCGTGGCCGACCTCGATGAGGATGGAGAGTCCGTGGACCGTAAGGAGTACCGCAGATGATTGGCTCCTCCTCTATCTTACAAATACGAGGCCGGACATACACCGCCGATGTCCGCGGCGCCGATTTCAAGCTTCCTCGTGCTTCTCATCGCAAGTCAGACGCGATCTTCGTGTATCTTCAAGATACGCTTGATTTTGACTCGTATTCTTCTTCTTCGCTCTTTCAATTCGAGCATTTTCTCGATGCCGATTTCACGGTGTAGAGTTGATAGGAAGAGTACTTCGCACTTGTCATTTCTTGGGCACATCTCTTGTTTCTTGGTCTTCTAGAAAATGCCTCAGCTGTACGCATACCATACCGAGGTCGAGTATGTAGCCGCCGCCTGGTCGCCTCGTGTTCTTTGATTTTATCCACGCCATGGACTATGGGTTGTCTTTGGAAGTGTTCTCTTTTCAGGATAACACTTCGCAATTAATATTGCCAAAACCCAAAGCAACATTCCAGACTAAACACATTGACATTCGATTTCATTTTCCGAGAGACCATGTTGAGAAAGGTGATGTTGTGCTTCACTTTGTAGAGTCCGAGCAACAACTATGCGATATTTTCACTAAGGCTCTTGACTCTTCGCTTTGTCGCTTATGCAGGAGAGTTAGGGTTATTAGTCCTATTGGGCTGCTTTGAGGGGAAGTGGCTCGCTTGCATTCATTGTATCATAATGCATGTTTCATTTCATTTGTCTTGCATTGTATATTAAAACTAATGGAGCTTTGATTATTATCCCCGTATGACTTGTTTTCATATTTTATACCTTGTCATATCGAGTGATAGCCTCGCTAGACCTCTTTTGTGGCTCTTCGTGTTTGGCTCACTTTTGCCTTGCTAGCTTTATATTCTTGAGAAATCTGAATCAAATCATGTCTTGTTGGATCTTGTGACTAGTTTTGCTCTAGTGATCCGCTTATGATTCTCGCCATGTCTTACAAGTTGAATTGAGTCTTGAACTTATTTTGAGATGGAAAATGAGCTTTTACCTTCTTAAGTCAAGCAAAAGAAAAAGAAAATTTTCGTGCGAAAAACCGATCTCACCAATCCTCTTTCATGAGACGGCTTGCCATTGCACTAGGCATGAACTCGTGGGGAGTTTTGATGACCTAGATCATTCTTTTAAGCTTATCGCTTGAGATGGTCGCGCAAGGCTTGAGATCTAGCACAAAAAAGGGAGAGAAAGAAAAGAGATTTTGCTCAAAAGGGCTATGTGCTTGAGCTTTGCTTCAAAAGAATTTTCTTAATGCTCAAAATGCCTCAACTCTTGTTTTGAGTCTCTTTACTTATAGACATGGCTTGACTCATTTTTGGTTGCTTTGAGTGAATCTATGATTTTGAGCAACTTGTCATGATTGCAATTCTGTTAATCTCAGATTGCTATCTTGGTTTTAGCTTTGCAAAGACACGCTTTGCCATGATTGAATATAGCGCCTTCTCCTTATATGGCTTGGTATAATACTTGTACTGCCTACATGTATAATGGTCATTGCTCTTTTACTAAAGCTCAAAATAAAGTCATTCCTTCATGCTCTTTCTTTTCATGCATCTTGATGAATTCATTGTCAAAGGGGAGAAAGATTGTGAAGAAAATGTCATGGAGCTTTTGGTTTCATACATAAAGATTGGTTTCATATATAAAGAACACACAAAAAAAAAAAAAAAAACAAAACTTTTGTGAACCTTTTGAAAATTTGTGATCATGGTGAGTTGAGCTCGGGTTTATTGCCTTTTCCCGATTTGATTTGAAATTGAAGAATACTCACAATGATCAAAGGTCAAATAGAACAATGTGCCTTTCATTTGGACCTAAGTGAGATTTTTGGCTACTTTCTGAATTTGAATTCTTTTGTGCTTTCAATGCCTTATCTCACTTGCTTACACTATTCGGCCACTTGGTTTGCCTTAGGCTTTTGTTGCTTATGGATCAAGTTGTGCCTTTATGCGAAAACGGCGATTTTTACTTTTCATTTTGAAAACCACATTTTTTGAAAATTGCCAATGTGTTCATCAAGGGGAGATTGTAGATATCGTGAGGATATGTGCACGATCTCGTGATGATGAGTCAATTGGCAATGGCGTTATTGGTTTGCATAATCTCGCTGGTTTGTTCTAAGGTCGCCAGCACCGGCGGTCCGATCGAGCAGCGGGCGGTCGATCATTGCCAGGAGAAATCCGACCGCCATGGTGGCCGGTCCGACCGCTGATTTGAAAGTTAGGTTTTTGAGCCGAGCCAAAATAGGTTGTGTAGGCAAGTGAGGGAGTCTCCGATGTGGTCCCATCGCTTTTGGAGCTCCCAACAAAAGTTCTATTCGATTGAAATTTCCGTAAGGTTTCGAATTTCTCGCTGAATTTTGGCTGTCTTGACCGTCCGACCGCTGCCAGGGAGCGGTCCGACTGCATGAATCGGCCTGACCGCCCCGCGGGGCTGACGGCAATACTTGAGGTGAGCCAAGTGTTGCATTGAGTTGATTTTGAGTGTGTGATTCTCTCAACTTCAATGCTTTATTGATGTATATCGATTATGGAACTCGACGGGGTCAAGTTGTGAAGAACTTGTTCCCGAAACGGTTTGTTTGTCTATTGTCGCAGTGGCTTGCGTGTCAACGACGCCAACGGTGAGTGGATCGACTACGCTTGGAGAGCCGAGGTCCGTAACGATCGTGATACCGGATGAGGTTGTGTGACTCAAGCATGGTGCGAATGGACAAGATGGATCGAACGGTGGTTCAAAATACCGTTGGATCAGCGATGCGATATTTCGGGCAGTAGTCTCGGAGGTTCCGGGGGATTCGGACAAGAGAGGCTTACGCCGATGAGAACCGCCGATCAACCTACACGGGTGAAGGTGCATTGCTTCAAGAGTTATTTGTGTGTGGGTCCCATGTAAGAGACCCAAAAGGGAAACCCTAGCTCTCTAGTATAAATAGGAAGGGAGAGGTGGAAAACAAAAGCAAGCATTCATTTTAGCCCCCTTCTTCTTTTTCTAGGGTTTGGAGGAGAGGAGAGGAGAACTAGGGTTGGAGTGTGCTCTTGTTGAGCTCTTGCCCTCCTTGGTGGAGAGGCTTTGTAAGCATCTATTGTGGATGAACAATCTTGTAATGCTTAATTGAAAGATCATTTGCTCCTTTGTGTTCTTCTCTTTTGGATGTTTTTGGTGCTTCCTTGATTCAAAGGTTCATGCTTGGTCTCTTGGCCTACTCTATCTTGCTTTGATGTGTGGGATTACTCCTAGAGTCATCTAGTTCATCAAACCCCCACAAGCAAGACTTGAATCAAGTTTTTCTCATTTCTAGGGTTTGTGCACTTCTTTGTTAAAATCTCAAGAGATCGATTCTCAAAGTGGATCCGACGGATCGTCGCTAGAAATAGGTCTCTAATATCATTAGGAGGTGTGCTAGAAATTTGGTCAAGTTTTATTGGTTGAATCAAAAGTTGATCAAATTTCGCTTTGGATTTGGGTGGAGTTTTTCAAGATCGACTCTACCGTCCGATCGGCCTTACAACGGCGGTTCGACCGCCTCGTATTCGCATCACTGGTTGGCGGGTCGAACCGCCGCCCACCGGTTCGACCGCTAGTTAGTTGCTCGGTCGATCGCCTTGACCGCCGGTCCGACCGCCTGTGGTAGCCTGGCCGATCGCCTCGTGTCCAAAGGAAGAACATTGAGTTCTTTTTCCTTTTGTGTCGTGGTGCTTGAGGGGGTTATCAAATTCAACACAAGGCTTCCGCTAGTGCTCACCGAACTTTTAGCTCTCATAGCTAAAGGAGTAAAGTACGTGTTGGTTTTGATTTAGGCGAGAAAGTTTTGAAAGCGCCTATTCACCCCCTAGTCGCCTTTCCTGGCCCCACAAAGTGAAGCGATCTTCGGGTACACCTTCGAGCTACCATTGACTATGGTATCCGTACTCTTCCTCTTCTTGTCTATCTCTTAGAGCCTTCTCCGATGCAGATTTCACCGGGTCAGAGGATAGATAGGAAGAGCACTTCCGCACTTGCCAATTCATTGGCACTTCTCTTGTCTCCCTCGTCGCCAAGGAAGCAATCCGTGTTGCACACCCAATCGCAGAGGTCGAGCACGCTGTCGCAGCCATTGTCGTAGCTAAGTGCTTTGATGGTCTCGACCGCAGGATTTTGGTTATCTATCGATCGTGTTCCACTCTTTGTGATAACACGCCTGCACGATTTGCATTGCCAAGAACCCAAAGGCAACATTCACGGACCAAGCATATTGACATCGATATCACTTTCTTCGAGACCATGTAGAGAAGGGTGACATTGTGTCTGGGCCAGGGAGAGGAGCACCAGCTATTGATATCTTCACTAAGCCTCCGGATGCTCTTTTGCCAAACAAGGGAGAGCTTAGTGGTTTGTCCTTACTGATCTGCTGTGAGGGGGAGCTATGTGCTACTACATCAGATAATATTATATTATATTCATACTATTACTCCTTTCTCGTTGCATTTCTTTTATATTTTGAGTCAAGTCCTTCCAAAGATAGGTTAGAGTGGTTCTCTGCCAAATTGCTTTGACTGCTATTTCTTATCTTGTGCTTCTAGGATGTCGCTTATTAGTCGCCTCTTTCTTCTAAGTAGAGCTTACTCACTTTTATAGGTTCTAGCAGGGCGGGCCACCCTTGGGTAGACAGACAAAGTTTGCTCCTTAGTGTATGAGTTGTTCAAATTGATAGTCCTAGAATCATATGGGGTAGATAAGAACCTGTCTCGAGCGATAGTTTTCTCTATATATTTTCTATGCTCTAAAGGACTACCTTTTCTGCTTTCTTATCGCTTCGCTTTTGTTCCTTTGTCTGTGGGGAGTTCATCTTGGTTATTCTAGTTCTTAAATTTGTCATAACTCAACTCAATTAAAAGATGCATCTCATTCTCAAGGGAATCTAGATTTTCGTGCATTTCATCCTCGCATTGCATTATAATCAAATGGAGCCTTGCTTATTATCCTTTATGATCTGCTTTCACTGCTTTTACTTCTTGCCATGATTTAAGCTAAAACCGCTAGATCTATCATGACTTTTATGTGTAGTTTAGTCGCTGCCATGCTAAAGTGATTAAAAATGCTAAACTTGAATTAAAATCTTGTCATAATAGCTCTTGAGACTAACTGTTGAAGCTATCCTTTTATGTTTTTCGCCATGTCAAGTAGGTCGAGTTGAGTCTTGAATCTCCATTGAACTGTTGAGTAAGCTATGTCGCTTGTTAAGAAACTTGACTTCTCTTAATCGCTGGTCTAAAAATTTCAAAAGCAAAATGATCTCTTTGTGCGAAAAACCGATCTCACCAAATCTTTCTCATGAGACGGCTTGCCATTGCACTAGGCATGAACTCGTGGGGAGCCTTGATGACCTAAGATCACCTCCTTAAGTCTCTGCTTGGAGTGGTCGAATAAGGCTTGGGATCTAGCACATGGCTAAGATTTGAAAAATTGGTTGAAGCTTAGGAGGCAGTTGTGGATGGCACCTAGTCCAGAGCTTGCTTTACTAAGATAAAACCATAAAGAGCTTTCAGAAAAAGAAAAATGTGCTAAAATTGCTTATCATTAAAAGGACCAAGTTCTGGATAAAATGAGTATTTCTTCAACTCGTAGCACTCTAAACTGTTCGATATGAGTCTTCTTGGTTCAACTTAGATTATTTGACATGGCTTGTATCATCCTTGGATATCTTTAGCTAGACTTCAATCTTGGTTTATTTGACTTGCTAAAGAATTGGATCATTAATCAGAATTATGGACTTTCTGACTTAGCTTTTCTATACATCAATTGTCATGATCTTGATAGCATTCTTCTGTGTTATGGCTTGGTGTAATACTTAAATAGTCATTTTGGATAATCTACATGGCTCCTAATGCTTAAAATGAACCTCATATAGTCTTTTCCTCCCTTTTCTACATCTTGATGATTTTATTGCCAAAGGGGGAGAATTTTGGAGAGAAAAAGCCTTCTGGAGAAAAGCCTTGAGTTTTGTGCTAAAATTGCTCTTTCATCTCATCTCAAGTCTTTTCTTTGTCAACATGGTCTTGAGCTTAACTACTCTTGTTTAGACCTTGGTTGACTTTAAACTCGAACTCATCTTATGCTTTTTCGGTGTTTGTCAATATACTCATCAAGGGGGAGATTGAGAGACCATGTGAGAGGTCCTCCACTCTGAGTGATGAGTATTTGACATCGTGGTTGAATAGGTTGAGAGTTGAGTTTTTCTGCATGGACTGCTCAGGCCAATCAGGAAATCGAACTACCGTTGTATGGAGCGAAGTTCCGATAATCTAACTACCGGCGTGGAAATAGGAACTTCCGATTTACCGTGGTTTTGAATTGCCAAGGAAATCGGAACTTCCGACAAGGTAGCGAGTGTCCGATAATACCGACATTGAGTGTTCCTCCGAGATGGTAATCGGATTTGAAAATCGAAAGGCGGATGTTTAAGATCGGAAGTTCCGCAGTTTGCGCGAACTTCCGATAATCCCGACAGCGCGGACGTTTCGAAATCGGAACTTCCGCAAGGTAAAGTGCGGAACTTCCGATTGTGTCCAGAACCTGTGCAGAGAAGGATATTTTGTGATTTTGATTCTGTATGAGTTTGAGTCTTATACAAATGTTGATGCTATGATATTGTGCAATGCTATGTGATGTGTTTTTGTCTGTGTTGACTGCAGGACATCGAGACGAAGTCGTGGCGAGACACGAGGTGATCGGACTAGGCGCAGTGCGCTGAGGTCGTAACGGCCTGATGTGTCAAGACGGCGGAATCTTGAGGTGGTTGCGTGTCAAGGACAAAGCAAGGCGCACGAGGCTTCCGTATAAGCGCAAGGGGCGAACGGGATTTCGCAGCGCACAAGTGGAGGTGGTTCCGCTCGGTGTAGCGGCTTAATGGGTTGGAGGCCCATTAAGCAAAGGCTATAATAGAGCTCAACCCCGTTGTTAGGGTTAGACCTTGAGAGAGAAAATTAGGTTAGCTCCACCAAAAGGGTTTGTTTTGCTTTTTGAGAGTTTGTTGGTCTTGAGAGAATGAATCGAAATTACTTGTAATCATTCCTCCGTGTTTCCTCCGTGATTTCTTGACTTCTATCAATGAAACTCGAGTCTTTGATTACATGTTTATGCCTCTCTTTATTCCCTCACTGCTCATGTTGAATATCTAGGGTTTTGCATATCTTTTGATTCGCCTTATGAAATAGCATGAAACTTGATATCGACAAATGTGTTGATATTAATATTACATCCTCAAAGTTTCATGAGCTAAGAATCTGAGAATCGAGTCTATTTCGGTTTTTGGTCTTTCTTGCCCCTTCTTCAAGAAACCGATTTTGGCTTGATTGTTGATTCTTTGTTTGCGATTCTTCTCCATGAGGTCAAGATGTTGCTTAGGATGATGTCCTCGTGAAACTTGACCGAGAAGATCAACAAATCAAAAGTAGTTTGATTTTGGGCAAAACCCGAGCCGCTCGTTTCTTCGTGATAATCGAGCTTCCGATTTTACACAGCTGAACTACCGCTTATGAACTTCAGACCGAAAATCGAACTACGCGCAGCGGAACTTCCGCACACATCGCCGTAGCTTCCGATTTCGTAAGAATGTTCCGAGGCTTGTTTTTGTTATTTAATCTTGTTTCATTTACTTTCTTTAGATCTCCGTAGATCTTTGTAGGCTTGTTTAAATAGAGTAAAGGGAGTTATTAATTTTAGGCACCATTCACCCCCTCTGCTGCCATTTCGTCCTTCAGTGTTCTCGCCTACTGCTAAAATGCTTGCCTTTCTTTCTTAGTTGGTGATTCATAGAAGAAAACGACGATGGCCAAGGTACACGACCTTTGACATTTTTTCAAATATATACCGCAATGTCATCAAAACATTGTGTGCATGCATTGTATCCCTTGTTTGTCCGTCTCCGAAGATTACTTAGAGCAGCCAATCATTGATTGTTACGAACAACAATGCTCGCAGTCGAAGTGTTCCTCGCTTGTACTCATCCAACACACGACACCGGTTTGCTCCATAAAAGCAGGAGTTCCTCAACTAATGGCCTCGTAGACATCGATGTCGCTGCTGTTGCCTCGGCCTTGATGAGCACCGCATCATAATGAACTTCGCTTCATGCATAACCATGGAGGAAGGTTGTAGATACATAGAGTAATGTGCCAAGTGCTATGACTAGTGCTCGTCCCCAAAAGGATTCATACCATCCGCATTTAAAGCTTAACCTTAGGTTTCTTGCGCCATCCGCAAACTCCGGAATTCTCTCGCCTATTGCTCTCCACCGGGACCCATCAGCCAGGTGTCTCAACATGTTGTCTACCTTACGGCTTCTTTGTGCCATCGCGATAACTTTGCATGGTCCTTGTTTATGAACAGACGCTTCAGCGTGGTATTATAGGAGCATACCACATAACCTTGGCAGGATTTTCTTCCGGACGTTATTCGCCTCAACATCGCCAGTGGTCATCTCGCCGATCTTATACCGCGACGCTTTGCATACGGGCATTCATCCAAATTCTCGTAGTCCTTGCCACGATACAGATGCACCATTAGGACATGCATGTATCTTCCGGATTTCTAATCCCAAAGGGCGATTTAATTGCTTTGTTTCAGACGAGTGGCAGCAATTCGCTAGGCTTCTAAGCATCTTTTGGATCTTCGCATTGCCCAAATGCCTTGCTCTGATACACCATTCTCAGGCCTTCCATTGTAGCAACTCCGTTGTTGTACCCAACTTTTTGCCCATCTTCTGGGGACGGTATAGTAATTTCTTGTGATCCTCTAGCATGCGGTCAAACTTAGCCTTCTCCTTTCACTTTCGCAACTCTTTGTGCATCACGAATGACATCACCAAGAGCATCATCTTCACGAGTGTGTCTTCTCGCCTCGCTTCTTCTTCACTTCGCCATTGGCAAGATCATCAAGTCACCGTATTGAGCAATAATGTCGTTAGGGTCCAATTGTTCTTCTTCACCTTCTTCCATTATAACCCTCGGTTTCTCCGTGCTTGGTCCAACAAATATAGTTTGGCATGAAACCCGACTTCAACAAGTGTGAGTGAAGACTCCTTGAGCTAGAATATTCCTTCAAATTCTTACACAGGCACATGGACAAAGACATGAAACCATCCCGCTTGTTTGCCCTGCCACTCTTAAGAAATAATGCACGCCATCAATGAACTCTTTGAGCGGCGATCGGCATTGTACATCCAATGGCGTGTCATCGCCTGCATTATATGACATATCACATAATTAAATTTCAAGTTTCAAATTTTTCCCAGATAGTACACATGATAGAGAGGCTACCCAAAAATTTTAGAATTTTTGAAATTAAGATGAATTTATTTTGAATTTTCAAAGAATCAAGACTATTTGACAAATGCAGACTAGGAGCTTCACTTTGCCCTAAGAATACGAGTGTCCCTTGGCATGACGACGCTGCTGCCCCTGCCTCCCGTGATTTAACGCTAAACAAAAAGCTTAAGGAGAAGGGACATCAAGTTAAATGATAATTAATAATTAACTAAATTGCCCAAAGTCATTAAGGGTGAATGACCCTAGGTCAACAATCAATCCAAAAGGCAAACAATAACTAAGTGATTAAGCTAATTAAGAGATTAACTAATTACTTAATAATTAAATATTAAACTTATTTATTAAAACAAAATTAATATTTATTATTTTTACCCAAGAGGTTGGATCTGATAAGATAAGACTTATCTCATCAAACACCCTCAAAGCTTAACCTAACTAACACATGTAAAAGTCATTTTTCATTTATTTAAATAATTATTAAATAAGGTGAAAAATAAAAGTCTTCAGATTGATCCCAAAATTTTGTACAGATAGTTCATAGCCTAATTAGATGGCAAAACAATTTTCAGAATTTTTGGATCATTAATTTAGCCTTCAAAATTCATGGAATAATAATTAAATAAATAAGCATAAAATAGGTATAAATTCAACTTTGTCCAAATAGTCTTAAAATTTTTATATGGACTGCTCACGTTGTAACTTAGTGGAAAACAAATTTCATGATTTTTGGAAATTTATTGTAACTCCTACAAAAATCATGAAAGTTCCATTTATGAATTAATTGGCAATTTTTATAACATATAAAAATTATTCAAATTTCACATTTCATATTTTTCATAATGGACTAGCAGGTTAGCATCAAGAGCTTACCGCGAACACGCCGTGAATACGGTTGAGTGAATGAACGTCTCATGCAGTGGTGACAAGAATGCATGCCATGTCCCAGGCCATGACGACGCTGCTCCTGCCTCGTGATTTAACGCCAAACAGAGTTTAAATAGAAGGATTTAGTCCCTTGGTCACAAGTACTAACCGACTTAAATGCCAACCTTAGTCCAGGTTGGTACTACAATCCGACTAAAGATTTAGTCCCGATTGTAGTACCAACCGACTAAAGGTTAGATTTAGTCCCGGCTGGTAACACCAACCGACTAAAAGTCCTCCTGCAAAAGCTCGCCACTGTGAGCTGCTGGGGATTTTAGTCCCTACTGTGTTACCAACCGACTAAAGATCTTTTGGTCCCGGACGCAATTTTCTCCGAGACTATCGCCTATTTGGCAGCTTCACCAAAGGCCGCCTGTTTCAGAAGAGTGCATCCAACGATTGAGGTCCTGATTTTTTAAAGAATTTCTATTATATTTTTCTTAGTAGTTGTAAAGCACCTGTCATCAACTTTAATATATAATAGATTAATAGCTAGTGCAGATTTGTCCCTAGTCATTAATAACTATATAATTATGCTTTAAGATTCCCAAATTTTTCTTTAAGTGAAGTACCGAAGCAAAACCCACCATCATTGATCACCTATTTAAGAGCCATCTTCTGTAATGGAAACAACTTTTTGTAGGTGCTTCCATTGTTACTATCCATTAATTGAAGGTAGCTACATATATAAGCACTTAATTAACTCTGGTCCCCTTCAAACAGCGGTGCTACAAAACCAGTACTTAATTTATTTATGTTACATGGCAAGAAAAGTCGTTTTTCTTTTGCTAAACACCCATCCATATGCCATTGCCTTGAGATGGTCAGCATTGCTTTGAGGTACCGTGGCATTCATTGATATAGTGATAAACTACCATCTTCAATTAATAGAGATCCACAATATATAGTATAATTCATTTTCAGGCTACTCCACATAGCATGTTTTTGTAATAATTAAAAACGGGAACACATATATATCTTCCATATATAGCACAAGGCCACTCTAGCGAGCATACTTTACTTCTTAGCACTCCATCCAAGATATGACGTCTTGATCGCATGCATTTTACTTGCTATCTGTTTCATGTTCATTCGTTCGCTTGGTAATGGGCTCGTGCAAGAAAGCGCGACTTAGCAGCGACACCACATCATGGCAAACCGCATGTTCTGAAACCGTCTTTCCTTGAGCCAAGTCTTTGCATTCTTCAATAAGATGAGCATCAATTACATGATATATTTGATGTGGAACGTTGCTCTTCACAAAGGTGACGATGTCGAGTCCGTCCTTGAACATTGGATCTGTTGGTCTTCTGCCTGTCATAATCTCCAGCAGCACTATTCCAAAACTATAAACATCCCCAGAAGTTGATGCATGACCACCTCCCCATACTCTGAAGACGGATGTACGTACAAAAAAATAGTTAATACCCATGTGTTGTCTTAGACAAAATGAAGGTTACAGAAAGTAATAGTCACTTGTACAAGTATACCTGGAGCAATATATCCTATTGTCCCCTTCACACCGATTGAACTAATTGAGCCAGGTGACGCCGACCAAGAATCAACATAGAACCTTGCAATGCCAAAGTCTCCCAAAAGAGCAGTCATATCATCATCGAGGAGTATATTGCTAGGCTTCAAATCACAGTGGATAGTGGGCCTTCCGCAGTCGTGGTGTAAATAGTCCAACGCATCAGCTATGTTAACTGCTATGCTTATTCTTTGCTTGTTCAGATGTTTTGGAGATTTCGTGTCACCTTTGTGATGTAACCATCTGTCCAGACTCCCATTAGGCATGAACTCATAAACCAAAGCTTTGAAAACATTGCCTTCTCTGTCTACCGTGGAGCATGCAGTTATGATGCGAAGAAGATTTCGATGTTGAATGCTTCTTAATGCTTCACATTCTGACATGAAGCTTCTCTCCGCGCCTCGCATCTCAAGATCAAAAACCTTCACGGCAACATCTGTTTTAGACTCCTTTAACTTTCCTCTGTAAACTGACCCATAGCCCCTCCCAATCAGGTTAGATGCTGAGAAGTTTCGTGTGGCTTGAGCTAAGTCTTTATAAGAAACTTTCGGAAAATGCTCACCAATAAGAGACAAGGGTACATGTGTTCTTGACGTCTTCTTCAAAAGGAGTAAAAAGTAGACCAACAATACGAGTGACATGAAACCAAATATTGGAATCAATATTTTAATCAAATTGGACCGTCTTGCTATTCTCTGAGAAACAGCTGGGCATGAGGGCATATGGAGAATCATCGCTCCTCCACAGAGTCCCCTATTGCCATCGAGTGAAACAGCCGTAGCATTTTCAAATACTCCATTTCTTGGTATTTCTCCCCGAAGATCATTGTATGAAAGGTCCAGCATAGTAAGCAGTGTTAGATCATTCAGAGCTCTAGGGATGGTGCCCAACAGGTTGTTATGGGAAAGATTTAGCGAGTTCAACCCCTTTATTTTGCCTAAAGCATCAGGAATGTTTCCAGTAAGAAAATTTTGGTCCATTTCAATGGTTACTAAGTTTTTACAATGACCCAAAGCATCAGGAATCTCCCCAGTGAGCTTGTTTGATGAAAGATGTAGTTCGATGAGTTGTTCAAGATTACCAACCTCTACAGGTATGCTACCTTGAAGGTTATTGTAGCCAAGGTTCAACACTGAGAGTTGGGACAAATGTCCGATGCTGGATGGCACGAGGCCTTCGAATTTATTTTTTTGTAGAAAGAGCAATGTCAACTGACTAAGATTTCCAATGGAGGGCGGAATTGGCCCGATGAATTTGTTCTCTAGGAGCCATAGAGCTCCTAGGTTTTTCAGCTTTCCAACCCATTCTCCAATTTCACCACTAAAGTTATTTGTACCAGAGCTAGAGCGCTTAAGTTAGAAAAGTTCCCTATACTTGGGGGGACTATCCCTGATAGGTTGTTTCCGCCCAATACTAATTTTTTAAGAGTGATGGATATATTACTAATGGAATGTGGTATAGATCCCTGCAGATTATTTTCATAGAGTGAGAGTGTATTTAGAGATCTACAGTTTCTTAACTCATATAAGAATTCCCAGCCTTGGTTGTCCCTTGCTTCAAGCTGGTTTTGATCAAGGTTTAGAATAGACAACATTGAAAGCTTTCCAAAAGAAGTAGGAATTTGCCCAGTGAAATTATTTGTTGACAAATCTACTGCCCCGAGCTCTGAAGCATTGCCTAGGGAAGCTGGGATGTGACCTTCAAACGTGTTAGAATACAAAGCTAGAACTTGGAGTTTAGGAAGGGCATCGCCAAAGTTCGGTGGCAATACGTTGCCTAGCATATTCAACTCCAAACTTAGCATATTGAGAAGAGACAGGTTTAGGGCCTGTGGGATTTCACCTAATAGCATATTGTCACCTAGAAGAAGATTTGATAGATTTGGCAATTGCCAAATCCCATCGGGAATTCTTCCTTCGAATCGATTGTGTTTAAGCCCGAACACGTTTAATTGGGTGAGGTTTCCAACGGTTGCCGGGATGATGCCAGTGAGATTATTACTGCCAAGGTTCAAAAATTCTAGATTGGTAAGGGAGTCTATTTTAGGAGGAATTGCACCGTGCAGCAGGTTACCAGATAGGTCTATGTTCCGTAGGTTGGAACAATTTGTGAGTGCATCAGGAATAGTCCCTCTAGTGAGTTGTCATTCGTGTAAAGGGTGTCCAGCTTGTTTTAGGTGGTTAAGAGAGGAAACCGCCGAGAAGCGATTTGAGGACAAGTCAAGGAAACTAAGAAACGTGAGGTTTGCAAGGGAGGAGGTGATTTCGCCTGCCAAGCTTTGGCCTGTGAGATTAAGCCCCGAGACGCGCCACGGCCGAGTTGGTGTGCATGTGAGGCCCTTCCACCTACAGTAGTGAATACTGGTATTCCACGAGCTCAAGACTCCTCTTGGATCATCAATTATGCCATTCTTGAAATCGAGCAAAGGAATGCAGATCTATGTTGTTCTCATGAACTGTTGAGCACCGAATGTTACCAACTCCATAACACAAAGAAATAATAATACTAACAATACAAACATGGTCAGCTTCATGGTTGCTTGGCACACATGAGGCACTAGTCACCGCAAATTAATATAAAGCATAAACTTGGTGGCACATGTCGAGTACAAAAGGATACATAGTGACGCATATCCTAGCCTACTAAGACTTGAAGGGGTGTGCTACAAAGATTCCTATACAAATCCTAATAGAATTAGAATTTCAACTTCTTTAGAAGAGAACTAGGAGCATCTGATAAAAGCTATGAGGGGTGCTCATGGAGAACACACGCCACAAACTAACTCATCCAAAACAAGATACTATGACGAGAGAATTAGATGCTATGTTATTCTTTAGCGCTATATTTTTGTATAGGTAAGGATCCGATAGTTCTAAAAGGTTTGAGAGGATTATAAAAAAGCGACAATCTCTTGTGTTCTTTTCAGATCATGCTTAACAAATTTGTGATCACCTTCACCAAAAAAATCTCTACTAGTGATTGTTTCACGTAACAAGTTACTTATAGTTCTTTTCTCGAGATTCAACTACTTCGTTTTAATACCGTATGCTCATGCCGTGATCTCACAAATTTTGATCCTATCCGAGGGATATTGCTCATAAGGAGAGGTATCGAGTGTAACAAGTGGTGTCGAACCAATTCCAGATTAGTATGATTTGTGAGGAGGCCAAAAGCGTTAGGTGGCACAAAATCAAGATCAATGTCGACGAGAATCAAATAGAGAAATTTGATGATAGAGAAAATTTCATTACGTGGCAATGTGTAACAAATGATGTCCTTGTCCAATAGGGTTAATTGATGCTCTTGAAGGGGACAATCGGAAAAGACACCTGATGAAGACTGTAAGTGATGGAGTGGAAGGTCACAAGACAATATGTCTATGTATCTCCGATGAGGTAAAGTACTGGTGATCAAGCAAGTAGGTTTGCCAAATAAATTATGGAGTGTCTTAGAAGAATTGTATACGACTTAAGTCACGAGAAATCGGTGGGTGTTGAAGTGATAATCAGATAGGTTACGTGATAGAGAAAGGCATACAGCTCACACACCTCAATGTCTTCAACAAGCTTATAACACGATGACTAGTGTGGATAAGAAAATTGAGGAGAATGACAAGGTTGTCGTATTGGTGTCATCTCTACCACCATTATGGGAACAATTGGTGAAGAATATTCTCGCTAGAAATACGCTTTCAACTTCAATGAGGTAGTTGCATATCTATTGAAGGCAGAGTCCTTCAAGAAGTCATCGATTCTTCATCCTCGTGATCAAACATTGGTCGTCGAGGTGTTGTTAGCAAAAGCAAAAGTCATAGGAAGAACAAGGGCAAGCAAGGGCACACATGTATGATATCTACGTGATGAGGAAGGTCATATGATAAAGGACAGCCAAGCTTGAAGCAAATAAGAGGTGAATTCTAGTGGCAGAGCAAAGGATGATTCGACATACTATTTGTCAGCTTAATCGTACTTCTCATGGATGGATATTAGATTCAAGTTGTTGCTTCCATATAAGTTCAACGATGGAGATGTTTGACAAAGGATCTCTACACCCAAGTGGATGGAACTGCTCACTTAGCAAATTGAAAGGAATATATAATTATCATGTGGGAACGATTACATTGGAGGTATGTATGATAGAGCACACCGCACACCGATGAGAGTTCGGTATGTTCCCGACTTAAAGAAAAATCTTATATCTATGAGGTCGGTTGAACTCAAATGTTGTGAGGTATCACTGAGGTGGAGTCATGCGAATTACTTGCAAAGCCACGTAATCATAAAAAGTATGTGGAGAAATGTAGGATACCGATTAATGAGTAATCATAAGGGAAGAGCAACCAATAGGAGGTTTGGTAAAAATCCTGGTCAGGAGAAGGAAACAATGTCGTCAACGGTACGTACTCGGATCTCATATGCAGTTACGTGTGGAACTACAAATATGGTTGCAACTCTAGCGGTCGCAGAGGCGAATGTGCAAGCTGTTGGGAGAAGGAAGATATGGAAGGACCAACCACGCGGTCCAACAAATAGGAGCATATCTTGGAGGCGGTACAAACACATGGCATGGAGGGCTATAGGAACAGGAGGTGTGATTAATCAAACTTCACAATAAAAGAGCTCTTAGGTGGAGGGTGTAGGCAGGCTAGCCCAAACACCAATACACATATTGCGATGATGTGCATGATCCCCTCTGGTGAGGGCACTCCCAAAGGTGGGAGGGAAAACACCAAAAGGTTGGATCCAACTTAGAGTGAATTCTTAAAAGAGCACGGTGACTTCAAAGGATAAAAGTCAATGTGAAAATTATTGAGTATTATGACTTGTATCCTAACCTACTAAGAAATAGAGATATGTGCTACAATGATTTCTATATGCATCATAATAGGATTAGGATTCCAACTAATCTTTGGAGGAGAATTAGGGCACTATATAAAGCCATGAGGGTGCTCATAGAGAACACAATCCACAAGCCACTCATCCAAAGCAAGAGGCGCATGAGAGAATTGATGTTAAGTTATTTTTTAGACTAGATTATTGCATATAGCAAGGACCCGAAAGTCCCAAAAGGTTCGAGAGCAACAACCTTTTACTCTTTAGATATTGTGCTTAACGACTTTGCAACCGCTTCGCCAAATTTTTTCTCTCATCGTGATTGTTCTGCACCGTTATTACTGGTTCGCTTACGAGATTCATTTACTTCGCTTTGATACCATACACATTTGTAATGTATCTCATAAATTCTAATCCGATCCGAGGGCTATTGCGCATGAAGAGGGGTATCAAGTGTAACATCACATTATGTACTTACTATTCACTAGCGGAACTACGTTGCGTTGCGCCTTGCTCTAACCAGCTACAAACAAGCTTATAATTCAAATCGAATTCGTTCACATTCCGTGCGAATGCATATGTGCTTATCCATGAGTAGTAGTCCATTATTTAAATCAGATAGGCTAAACTTTGTCAAATGTTCACAAGCCTAACGGTAATTAACAAGACAAATGGTAAGTACACTAAAGAGGAGTAGAGAATAGGGTACCTCTGCTCGGCCGGAGCGCAGAAAACGGCAGCCTTTTCTGCTTGGTTTTACCGGGTGGTGTGAACTGTGATTTTGAGCTGGATGATCGGCAGGCTCAGGACCCAGGGGTTTAAAACACCTATACAGCATCCTCACATCCACACACTTGCATTGCATCTGCCATTATCACGCCTTATCTCAGCTTGACCGCCGTTGCTGCGAAGACCTTGAGTCCGTCAAACTGCCACTTTTCACCTCGTCACCCACCGACAGCCGTCGCTGTTTGAGCTGGACAAGATTGTTGCGGCATGTCCAGCCTCGAATCTCAGAGCTCAACCGCTTGTTTAGCTCTATACTTTTTCAGCCGGAACCGGACAGAGATCTTTCTGCGCTGATGTGCGACCTGTTTCAATGCTGACAAACTTCCGCACATGGTTCGTTTCTTGGTTTTCTTGGACAGAGTACCGGTTCAAGATTCTCGTTTTCCAAATGCGGTTTGGTTCTTTGTGATGATCACGATTCCAGAATGTATTGTGTGGACATGGTTCGTTTCTTGGTTTTCTTGGACAGAGTAGCTGGTCAAGTTAACTTGTACTTATTCGATCTGGACAGGTATACTAATGTACAATGCCGTGCTTCCCACGATTGTGCCAATGGGTGAATATCGTTCAAATTGGAGAAATATCTAGTGAAAGGGTGAGAAGCAAGTTGATGATTTTTTTTTTCCTAAAATAGTATTTTTTACACGTGCAATAGCAAATCTAGTACTCTCTCGACATCAAAATAAAAAATATCATAGTGGAGCTGCCGATGGGCGACACGACGCCGAGTCTGCACGCTGAGCGCCCGGAGTCTCTCTTCCCCGCGCCCCGAGCACAAAATTGCTGAGTCCGTGAGCCAAGGGCACGGGAACGAGGCTCGGCGCAAAGGCGAGTCTGGCCCCCCGACGCATGGACTCAGCAGCTTCATGCCCGAGGCACGTGGATGAGGGGCTCCGGGCGCCCAACGCGCGGACTCGGTGATGTGTTGCCTACCGGCGGCTGCGTGGTGCTATTTTTAGCATTGATCTCCGAATAAGGCTATTTTTGCTATTGCGAACGTAAATGTTGCTATTTTAGCAAAAAAACTCCTAGTTGATTTGACCTATCAGATTAATAGAAGATGTACTCAGAAGAGCTTTAGAGGAACGTAGTTCTTGGGGTAGTTCATGAAATTGAAAATTTCAAGTTCAAACTCCACTAATGCCAGAAGAAAAAAAATTACAGCGAATTTAGTTTTTGCATAACGCTTGTTATTGTTTTGTTTACTCTCCTTTTCTACTTATCCCAAAACAATCAAGTTTGACCTTGAATTTTATAAGGTGCTAACTTCAAGAATCATCTGCTTTTGCCTCCTTGGTTCTTCTCTAGAATTGTGGCATAGCAAATACAAGTCATCGTTTGTCAGACTCCTAGGCATGGAATACCCGAAAACCTTATATGTGTATCAGTATTAGCCCATGATCATGCAAGCAAGACACACATTCATAATATTTGGCATTCACATGCATACATTCACATACATAAATAAAGCAAAGGTGGTACTTAACTTAAGCGATTACAATATTTTCATTACAATGGCCGGCCGGCCAAATAAAACATAAGTAACAGAGTAACAGAAATAGCAGCGAGAGTAAAAGTAGTGAAAGTAAACGAATTCCAGCGGTGTGCCCATCCAATACCCAAAGGCAACCGACAAGGAGCAAATCCTAGATAGACCCGTCACCAACCCATCCAGTTCTGGGTGCGAAGAAGATGTTGTCTGGCGTTGGCTCATTCTCATACTCTAAACCAACAATATAAGCAAGATTGTGTACATTGTGTACTCAGTAAGACTTGTAGTGTATCGTAAAGTTTATATACTTGCAAGGCTATCAAAGGATGAGGCTCTACTCTACAGTTTATTTTGCATTAAGTAGATTTTATTTGCAATATTCATACGTAGTACTTGCAACAGAATTTGAAAGAGCGGTTAAATAGATAACAGACAATAAGTAAGTAATTGAATGGACTTTATATAATAACAACTACAACTCGCAACCCTCATCCAGTAAGCATCATTTCATGGTTAGCCATAACTCGACAAAGAACTCATATAAAACCCACAAGTCATTGCCAATTTCCGACTAAACAGCTTTTTGAGAAAATCAAGATCGCAGCCTATACCACCAAGACTAAGCATGCTCATGACCGTGAGCACGGCTATTAAATATATTTCCACTCAAGAGAGGTTTACAACTTTACCCATAGTACGCGGTATTCTAGTTGCCTAGAATATCTCTATATCACTACTCACTACCAAGGTAAGTAGTCTAGAGTTCGCTGACGTAGCCTTTACATCATCTAGCTTTAATCTTGCACTAGCCTAGAGAATGAATACCCTTCACTACCCGGATAGCTCCCATCGATGAGATATTCCCAGCTTGTGTCGAAAGGCTTTATCCCAACGCCGAGAAGGGAGCCCTTCAACATGTCGCCCTTTGGCTTTGTTCGCGACTTCTGTACCTCTACCTGTGCAAGGCTAGGTTTTCAATGAATTAATTAGCTACGACCATCCCACACTAGCACATATGGTTTTACTTAGGTCTTAGTCCCAGAGTTGCTAGCTTTAGTCCTTAATCGACCGCAGTGAGAATCTCCACTCCTAGCCGCTAGTGAGTCACAATCCTCACTTTTTCATAATACAATATAACTCGCCCACGCCTAAAATTAGGTTTTTCATTTTATTTTCATACAAGATAACAGAGATACATCCTCTGACATTTTTCAAAATCTCCCAAGTTCGATTTATCATATTGTCCTTTTATAACCTTCTAGAAAAATCTATCGCTCTATTTAGTAATTGTGCGACAATCGTATTTTTGAAAGCTCCAAGATGACATTATATATTATCTAACCCATAATATAATGGCTACAACAATAAGGGATCAATATTCAAGGAGACATATGCAACAATTAGGATTTTCACTCACCGATTTCGCAAATACAAGATTTTCAAATAACATACACGATGCAAAATAAAATTTGCAAAACAAATTACCATAAGTAAAATATTGGGATCAATATGATCAAAGGAGGTGCTTACCTTGCTCTGGTTGTTATGCGATGAGGTCGGTTGGTCGCCAAAGTTATCGCCGAGAAATCAAGGTCTTGTAAAAGTGTCAAAAATCAATTAAATAATGCAAATAAATTCAAACAGTAACTAAATATAAATATTTTTGCATATTCAGGTAGATTATGATTTTAGATGAATTTAGAGACAAAAATCATTCAATTTCAAGTTTTGTAGCCAAAGTTATTAATGTTTGAAGTTGATTCGGTTTGAAAATTCGAAAAGAAAAGGGAGAGAGAGGGTGTCTCTCTTACAGGTGGGGTCCACCCCTTTTCTATTTTCTTTTGATTTATTTCTCAGCTGAAAGTTAGTAGAGTATGACGGTGTGTCCTCTAGATTTTATTTTATTTTCTAATTAAATTTATAAACTAAATCAAATCTTTACAGTGTGTGTCCTACATATCATAGGGTTGGTCTACGGAATAGTGCATGTGGGCCGGGTTCATAGCACAAGGTTTTGGTCCATGCGGTGCACCACTGTGCATTTATTGGTCTTGGGCCTACGCGGTAGTGAGACGCAGCAGCATTTAAATGACAGCTTAACACATGATTAGTCTTAAGGACAGTGATTTGGGTGACACTACAGCACCGGTCGGTTTCCGACAACACAGAGGAGCTTGCTGAGCGTTGGGTTCTCCTACCAATCGCGGCGATCTAGCCCATGGCGGTGCTAACTATGGCCAAAAATGTAATGCTCGTGGCCATGCCGATGTGTCTATGGCCCGATCTTCCAAAGATACCGATAAGTTGATTGTGGAGAACTCGACGGATGATCCGATGGTTCACCGAATAGATCAAACCCTCGCAATCACTACACCACTACTCCGCTGGTTATCAATCGCGTTAACGCTGGCTGACCTCGCCAAGAAGGCTATCTCCGCATGCGAATCGAGAACACATGCAAGAAAGTAGAATGTAACATCCCAAATATGGATTTGTGTTTCAAATGTAAGACAATAAAAAGAAATTAAAATTTTTCTTGCATCTTGAAGCCCTTAGTTATTTTTGTAATTCTTTAAAAAGAATTATGGAAAATCAAATTTAAATCCTCTTTTGACACCAATAAAAAACCTTTGTGGCAAAGGTCTTGTGCCAAACCCTTGGAAATCTTTTCCCTGAGTTCTAGGGAGGCTTGGCAACCCCTCTGAATTATCTCATGATTTTTAGAAATTATTTGATAATTTTTAGAGGTAAGTCAAAATTGGTCAAACCCTATTTCTCCTATTCTGGAATTTCTGAGAAAATTCAGGTCATGAAAATCCCTGAAAATTTTATGGGAGGTTCCTCCTACTGTGACCAAGCTCCAGTTAAAATTTCATAAATTTTGGAGTTTGTTTGCTACCTCAAATAATTCCTCAAAAATCAGATATTTAAAATTCAAATTCTAACTAGTTTGCACTGCTCCTGTTCGAATCGACTCGGCTCGAGCCACTTGACTCGGTCCAACTAACTAAACGCACCGGCGCGGTCGATCGGGCGCGGTGTTGTGAGTCGTTGGATCAAGATCGAACGGTCCTTGATCAACCGAACGATTTTAATCGTTGTAATCCACTCGATCTAACTCACTGCTCGATTTAATCCGACGGCCGACACGCTGCCTCCTTCCTCCGCCACTGCCGCAGGAGCTCGCCATGGCGCGGCGCAGAGGAGAAACACCGCTGCAGCCCACTCCTGGCCGCTTTTAAACGGCTATCTCAGCTGCATTAAATGCCCGCCATGCTCCTCCTCAGGCCCACTCTCCAACCGCTTCCTGCCGCTTCTCAGGCCAAATGGCCGGTTGACCCGAGCGGATATCGCCATTGCTCTCGCCATCCTCGCTATTTAAGCTCCATTGTTTCTCCCTTAGCTTCCTTTAGCACCTCCGCAACTCTAGCTAGCACTCACAAGTTCGCCTGAGCCGCAGATCCTGAATCCTTTCTACCGCCATTGTTTGCTTTGGAGCTCCTGAGTTTGCAGCAAAGAGGGTTTTCTTCTTCAGTCTTTGCTCCTCTCGCCCCCTTTACTCTCAAGCTTAACCTCACTCAATTTGGTTCAATTTGCTAAGGGTCGAATTGAATTTGATTTCCCTTTCGCCGAGATCCGCTTTTCTCGCCCGAGCCGCCTCGACTCTCCTGCATTCTTTGCGCCAGTAACCCCTCTTAGTCCCTAGTGGCCCGGCACTGCTTCCTTGAACCGCAACTGAGCGCATTTGCGCTGCTTTTGGTCATTTTCGCCACTTCGTTCTCCCGGTTTGCTTCTGCTCGACCACCGCAGCCAAATCCATTGGTACCATTAGGTGCGCAATGATGTTTGGGACCCATTTTGGGCACTTTCTGCTCGCACCGCGGCGCCGAGCCGCCGCTGGCGAGCCGCTCTTCCCGCCATTTTTGCCGGACGAAACAGGAGACGGTTTGAACGTGAATCGATGTGGACCGCCGATCCTAAGATCTACGCTGGATCGCGCCAAGTTTGAATTCGCCACGCTGCTTTGGTCAGGCCGTTGGATCCAAGATCAACGGTCCCGATTCGAAGTTCACATGGGTCGTTGGATCCAAGATCAACACTGCGGCGTGTGAACGCTCGACCGCCCAACGCCTGATCCACGTGGGACCGCTGGATCAACGGTTGACGCTTGGTTTCAGGTCGCGCGGGCGCTGCAAGAGTTGTCAGCAGAACTTGGACCGCGGATCCAAGATCAACGCCCAAGTTCGCCAACGCCGATTCTCATTTCGATTTTCCCAAAGGTTTTATTTATCAACTCGAAAATGTGGATAACTTGTAAAATGCATAACTAATTCATTTTAAATCCTTTTCGTTGATTCAAATTTTTTTAGTTATGTTTTGTGCTAAACTTAAATCTAAAAATGTTTCCAACCTCAGATGGCTCCGTAAAATTTTGCTAATGAATAGTAGCATTTTTATTTATAAAAGCCGAGCAAACTTGTTTTGGTCATATCTTTTGCATTAAGAATCTAAATCAATTGGTTCTTGTTAAATTCCTTATAAATCATGATCTTGCTACTGTAAAATTTTCAGAATTTTGGAGAAAGTTTACTATTGGGTCTTTATGCTTCTTTGTTCTTATCATTGTTTCGCTCTCGTTAGGATCCAAGAGCACATTGACAATATAATTGATCCTCAAAGAACATATTGACTCCACAAAGAAATGTGCAAGCAGTTTGATCATGTTAATCCCATTATTTTTCAAGTCTAATATATTGATTTCAACTTGTATGTATGCATTGCTATTTTGTTGTTAAATTATGGTTAGTATCCTATAGTTGCATAATCAGAGGACTTGTTTATCCTCTACTACCATGAGCCTAGGTTATTTTGCTGTGATTTGAGTTTGATGGATGAGCTCTTGTCACTTAGTAGATTGCTAATTGAAATTGCTTGGAAATGCTTAGTCTCAGAGTAATGGGCGATCATCGATTTTAGTCGATGATCTTGATCACACATATATTTATTATTCTATTATGTCCAAGACTTGTGCTTTGTTACTTTATAAAGTCAAAACTGAAAATAAAATTACTTTAGACTTGGGCACAATGGTATGTTGGTGTGATCCATTGTGTGAATGGAATGGTGCCTAGGTCATCAAGGACCGAGTTACTTGTGTCACTAAGCCAAGCGCTTTATGCGCAACCACGCGAGAGGATATGGGACCTCTCTTGACTTAGTACTTTGCGTGTGTTATCTCCGAGTCAGCAGGAGGGGTTGTGTGTGTTGTGTGAAAAGGATATGTGTTCTTGTGTTGGGTGCGGTGGTGGAGATTCCTGTAGGCTCTCCACCTCGAGGGGCATTGTAGTTGTCCAAGGTTTTACTCTGCGACGGGTAGTTGACCGAGGCTTTACAATGACCCCAACACAACGTATGGGTTTCTATCCATACGGCGGCTCGTAGTTAATACACAATATTGGAAATGTCTCAGAGGACTTAGCTGTGCCTGCATACCAAAGGAAGTATGCTAATCTTGTGGCAAAAGGCTCGCGCATTGTGGGTACATTGGTACACCCCGCAGGTATAAAACTATTCAATAGCCTCGCCCTAGGTTATGGACATGCTTGGTAAGGTCGCCCAAGAACTAGACTACAACCTTTAAATTAAAATTTGACATGGTTAGTATGAATGGGTAATTCATGCTATTGTTGTGGTGACTAATGGGTTAGTCACTTCCGTGATTGTTGTTGTCATCTATCATCGTTATATTATTGTCATTTACGGTTATTTGAACATTAAAAACAGATTTGTTAACTTGCTTTTAAATTTACTACATTATTGCAAATAAAGATTGCTTTGTGTTGAAAATGAAACATACACCTCCACTTAAATAAGCTTGCATGTAGTATATGTATAGGTCTACATTCTCTACACGTAAGTCTTATGGAGTACAATTTTGTACTCATTTGCTTTGCTTAACTATTTATTGCAGAGGAGGAGGGTGAGCCCCAAGGGCCTCACTTTTGTGAAATGTGCCGTGGATTCGACGACTAGCTTGACGGTCCTGGCTTGCTTCCTGTGGGTTAAAGGCACACCGATTGGCTCTTTTGGTTTATGGCCATCTTATGGTACTTTTTCTTCCGCTGTTAAATTTCTTTATGTATATGTCATTTGGCCGGTCGGCCTCTCTTTTGTAATAACTATCCTTTATTTATGTTATCTTCTGGTTTGTTGTTTTGCTTCGGTTCTATGTGAATGAATGGAATTGATGCATGAATTTTGTAAAGAGGTGTGTATACCGTAGTTCTAGGAAGTATACATGTCTCGAAGACACGGGTTATTTCGTTTGTGATGCTAGGGTCAATTGGTGACTAAGCATTACAAGCCCAATAATCCGGGGTCCTCACATAGAAGATGCAATCTGATATTGTATTGCGAATATAGATGAAGTTCACAATGTGGGCTTCCTCAACCGAACGTGCGGTGAGACTGCTAAGCAGAATAATCTCAAAGAAAAACCCATGTTAAACTATGACGACTAATGTATATAAAAGGGACGGAGGAGGTCGGCCTAGGGTAGCGCTACCGTGGGAAGAGGCGCACACAACTTGGGCTCCGACTCGCCACACTTACAAGGCCCAATTAGACTCCAAAATGGTGACACAACACCTTATTCACTATTTATGTCACGCATCTTTGGTCGAAGACCTGGTCGTAGGATTGGTCCTAGGGTGGTCTTGAGGAGTCCATACTATCTCTGGTCGTAGATTGTGTCCAACGAGTCCCGGGCTCACGAGCATCGTGAAGCCGGGTCGAGACTGCGAACCGGTCGAGACCTTCTTGAACTGTCGTAGTCCTAGATTCCTAAGTACAAGTAAATCATCTCCGTTAGGCAAGATCTTAGAGTTCTCAAATAATACACTCACCCTTAGAAACGAATTTACTCTGATAAATAAGTTGACGAGCACGCGTCTAGAATAATTGACCTTGCACATCATTCAAAGTAGTAGGAAGAGGAGTGTTCATATCAGAGAAGTGATGTCCTCATCATCCTCTCCTTCTTGAATTGGAGTCGCCCCGACTCAAGTTCATCTTCCGCCCCAAGAAAAGTTATAAATCTGCAATGTTAAAGGTGGAGCTAACTCCAAATCCGCAGGCAAGTCTAATTTATATGAATTTCATTAATACGCTCAAGAACTTTAAAAGGACCATCCGCACTAGGCATGAGTTTAGACTTTCTCAATTCAGTGGAATTGTTCTTTACGCAAGTGTAACCACACAAGATCACTGTGTTCAAAAGTAACATGCTTAAGGCCCTTGACTACCAAAGAACTTTATATTTAGCATTCATAATATCAATGTTCTCTTTAGTTGCGCCATGCATCTTAAGTATCAAATCAAGACGTTGTTGCGCATCAAAATTTACCTTCTCCAAATCGGAAGAGGCAACAAGTCCATAGGTGCACGAGGTATGAAACCATAAACAATCTCAAAAGGACACTTTTGTGGTAGAATGCAAATAACGATTATAAGCAAACTCTACATGAGGCAAGCAGTCCTCCCACATTTTAAAGTTCTTTTAAGTACAACACTAAGCATAATGGACAAAGTTCTATTGACAACCCCGCTTTGTCCATCGGTTTGGGGATGACATGTAGTGGAAAATAATAACTTAGTTCCCAACTTACCCCACAAGGTTCTCCAAAAATGACTAAAAATTTAGCATCACGATCGGAACTATCATATTCTAAGACCATGCAAGCGTTAACAATTTACTTAAAGAACAAATCAAGAACATTTGTAGCATCATCACTTTTATGACATGGTATAAAATGAGCCATCTTATAGAATCTATCCACGACAACAAAAATACTATCCCTCCCTTCTTTATTCTAGGAAACCCTAAAACAAAGTCCATAGAAATGTCTTCCCAAGGTATGCTTGGAACAGAAGAGGCATGTATAAACCATGAGGATTAAGTCGTGACTTAGCTTTTTGGCACGTGGTGCATGGGCAATGAAGCGCTCGACGCCACGCCTCATCTTTGGCCAATAAAAGTGGTGGGTCGAATGTCCCGGCCTTATTCACACAAGTGACCCATCAATCCTCCTCCATGTGCCTCCCCAGTAACAACAAAAGACTAACAGAGCTAGGTGAATGCATAGCTTGTTAGCACTAAGCACACGAACCCATCATGCACCGCAAATTTATTCCAACCCTTTCCTCTTAACAATTTAGAAGCACATCTTTAAAATCCACATCACACACATATTGCTCCTTTATTGTCTCTAATCCAAAGATTTTGAAATCAAGTTGTGAAAGCATGGTATATCTCCTAGACAAAGCATCAGCTATCACATTTTATTTTCCCTTTTTATATTTAATGATGTAGGGAAAAGACTCAATAAACTCAACCCAGCTTAGCATTTCTCATGTTCAAAGTTGGTTTGACTTGAATATGCTTTAAAGATTCATGATCAAAATGTATTACAAACTCTTTGGGTCATAAATAATGTTACCATGTTTCCAAAGTTCGAACTAGAGCATATAATTCTTTATCATAGGTAGAATAGTTCAAACTAGAACCACTTAATTTTTCACTAAAGGAAGCGGCCAACTATGAATAGCGATGATCTTGGCTTGATCAACTTCGTGCCCTATAGAGTAACAACATAGCCAAGAAAAGAGACTCGATCTGGGCAAAAGTTGCTCTTCTCAAGGTTACCAAACAAATGTGCATCTCTCAAAATATTAAAACAACACGTAAATGATCCATGTGTTCTTCATATGACTTGCTATAGATCGTAATATCATCAAAATAAACCACCACAAATTTTCCAATTAAAGCACGCAAAACTTCGCTCATCAAACGCATGAAAGTGCTAGGTGCATTAGTTAAACCAAAAGGCATCACTAACCACTCATATGTCCGAACTAAGTTTTAAATTGTCGTTTTCATTTCTTCTCCCATTTTCACCCAATCCGGGTGGTCCCGCTACGCAAGTCAATCTTTATGAAAAGAATAGAACCACTCAACTCATCAAGCATATCGCCTAACCTAGGAATGGGATGACGATATCAGATTGTGATATTATTAATGGCTCTACAAATAACACATATACGCCTAACTACCGCTCTTCTTAGGAACCAAAAGAAACAGAACAAGACAAGGACTAAGGCTTTCTCAGACGCGCTCTCTCGTTCCAAAAGGTCTTGGACTTGTCGTTGAATTTCCTTTGTGTCTTCTCGGATTGGTCCTATATGACGACGGCTTGTAAAAGTCGCTCCCAAAATTAAATCAATTTGGTGTTCAATCCTCTAATAGGTGCGCCCCTGGGGTATTTCAACCGAAGCACATCCTCATATGCCTGCAAAAGGTTAGTGACAAAGCAGACGCAAAGAGCTAGATATATCATCAAGTGAAAATAAAGCATCTTTACATACCAAAGCATAGCATGGTATATCATGATGAAAATTTCAGCAAGATCGGATTTGCTGCAAGCATGACACAACCCTTTAATTTAATTCCCTCGGTCCTAGAACTAGGTGCCAACCGCTCTTTCTTAGGTGGGAAAATATTCTTCATCGCTTGTTGATTTTCAGATTCATGTTCAAGTTCTTTCTTCTCATTTTCGCTAGCTCTTTATCATAATTCACAATTTCAAAGAGGCGCCAAAGGTAGCAAAGTTATTTTCTTTCCTTTGAGTATAAGAGAGTATTTATTAATTCTACCATGATGAGTTGCATCCAGATCAAATTCCCATGGACGACCTAATAAAAGAGAGCAGCTTGCATAGGTACTACGCCAAAATCAACAACATCATGATAGGAACCAATGGAAAAATACACTCGCATATTGTGTTACCTTCACCTTATCGTTGTCGTTGAACCATCGAATGTGGTATGGGTCAGATGCACACGCGTGGTCAAGCCAAGCTTTGACCAATCCTAAATTCACCAAGTTATTGTAGCCCCGCCATCAATTATGACACGAACACATCAATCCTTGACGATGAGGAACATCCTAAATAAATTATGACATCTGTAGCTTCTCCTCTTGCTCTCTTTGAGTGCTCAATACTACTGCACAATTATGGTCCTATAATTCATCAGAGAAGCGACACCTAAAATTTCCTCGCCATCGCTATTTGTCTCATGATCATTATCATTGCTCGCAAGGTTAGCTGCAAGAGCATATTCATCCTCAACATCACTAGCACTTACATAACCACCGCCTTCTATCGCAATGTACGCCCAATGACTTAGTAATCTCTCATGAAGTGGCCCATCTCTTTACAACTGTGGCAAACAATGCCCTCCGCACCACCCGTGGAAGCAACCGATGAAGAGCTCAGGCTGGTCGCCTGCACACTAGTAGATTTACTCGCCCTCGTGTGTCA